>CM042994.1:7671072-8921072 GCA_023678885.1 Pogostemon cablin | reverse complement strand
AAAGACAAACATTGATGGTGCAATAGTAATTCACCTAATAATAAGTATATGTTCACGATGTCATCAAGATAAAATAAGAGATGCAAAAACAACCTTCTGAACTCAGCTTCAGTCACTGCTGGCATAATCCTTGCTACAAAAATCCTGGCCACTTTTTTTGAAGATGTTCTCATCTCCTCCTGAAAGTAGGATAGAAAAATTCTCAAAAGACTATAAAGAATAGGTAGGTCCTAAAAGAAAAAATATTTAGTCAACCTTTGGAGTGGCTATTTTGACTTCTAGCATCCTATTGCCAAGGAAATGCTCACTTGTTAATGCAGCCTGTGACATGCTCAAAATAGGAGTATTAACAAGCAGAAAACTGGCTCTCATAATATGCACACATATAGTAGTGACATTTGAAGCTGCATAAAATAACACAAAGAGTGAACAATTGATGTGCCCAAATTGTAATGTAAATCACCTTTGCATCCTCAACGGTCACAAATGTTACATATCCAAATCCACGAGAACGACCAGTTGAACGGTCCTGAAATCACCACAGACAGAAAGTAAGTATCTTTTTGATACATAAAAGCATAGCATGCTTCTGGTGAGAAGTTAATAATGCAAATGCATAAAAGATGGTAGGTACTAGTTCTCAAACCTCAGTCATTAAAAAATATCCCAAAAGATGAAAAGCTACAGAACAATTCAAATCCCCTCCCACCCCCTCCCCACTTTTCAGGCAGTACATAATCAGAATGTAAGTGGCAGTGATGTGACAATAAGCTGCCATAAAGAAGTTCTTTAGTCTTGAAATCCTAAGAAAGAGAAGTATATTCAACATATTAATATACAGAACAACCAAGAGACATATATACAACTTCTTCAAGAGATCTGCATCAATCATGCAATATGACATCACCCAGTTTCATTATGAACTAGCAAAATGAAATATAATGTTAGAAAGAATAATTTTATAAAATAAAATATTTTGAATGCATAACCAAATGAGAGAAACAAATCGAGGACATAAAAAGCTTACAAGCAACAGTATTAAAGGCTTTCATATATTAACAATAAAAAATATAAACACATCTGGTTACTTTAAGGCATAATCCGAGAGAGTAAAAACTTCCACAGAGGTTAACATCATAATTATACACAATTGCATCGGTTCAGGGGGCTTAGACAACAAGAACATTAAACATGAAACATCAAATAACAGATTTAACGTAATACACGCAAGAGAGAGAGAGAGAGAAAGAGAGAGAGAGAGAGAGAGAGATGTATTCTAGACTCTATATACAGATGTAGCTGAGACAACAAAAATAAAAATAAGAAAAGTAATCAACCTTCATCACAATACAGTCCTCCAGTTCCCCGAATTTGGTCATGTATTCCCTTAATCCCTCAGTTTCCACATCCCATGGAATTCCCAACACCTAAGATTATCACAGATAAGCGCATTAAAAATGCAAAAAACCACATACCCGAGAAGAATTTAAAATCTCAGAAAAAACTGAAACTTACAACAAGCTTTCGATCAGACATGACGAAAAGTGGCCTGCAAAATAGGAAATGGCAGATCTCGGAAGCCCTCTTCACTTTCTCTCCGCTCTCTCTCTCTCTCCCACCCTCTCTCACCTATTCTCAACCCCTCACGCACTCTTCCTGCACACAACAACTCTTTCTCACAACACACAAATACCATCGTCATCGTATACCAAAGCAAACTCACCATTTTCTCAGAATACCCAAGAGAGAAAACAATTGACAAAAGAAGGTTGAAATTATTGCAGAATAGCTTCGGGTCCTGGCCGTATGACTAACCTCCGTATTCAATTGGGGATTTCAAAAACCCTAAATCGCTCGCTCCGCTCGACTCCCCCCCTCTCCGCTCGCCGCTCGGCTTCAGCTTTAACTACTGCCCTCGCTTATATCTATGTACACCTAACTTGTTCTATTACCACAACGGTTAATCTCGGAGAAAATTTCATTTTTTATTGAATAGTTACTCATTAAAAACAAGATTTGGATCCTCTCCTTTCTTATTCCGTAAATAAATTTACGTGAATTTCATTTAACCGTTACCACCACCAATAATAATTTAACACGTCATTCACTATAAAATTTTTTTTATTTAATTAAACCTGTGTATTTCTATTCTTCTAATGACGTATTAATTGGATGATGCAGATTACATGAAATTTATGAAATTGAGAAAATAACTACGGAAGGAAGAGGATCCAAATCCACTTCATTAATTATTTTTATTTATTTTAATTATAGATAAGATAAGATGAGATAACGAAATACTATATTAGAATTTATATCTTTATTTTTATATCTTTAATAGCACAAGTTTGGGTATTTTTGTTATTATTTCGCCTAAAAATCAATTTCTATTTAGGAATGTTTTATGAACTCTAATCTTGATCATTCATTCAATGAAATATAATCTCAGCCTTTCATTTTCATTATTAATTGTATTTTGTTTAATTTTTTTTTCCTCCAGAAACATCAAATAAGTATTTTGTTTAATCTTAATTATTTATTTATTGAAATGGATTGTGGCTGTGACAATCGTATCCAACACCCATTAAAAACTGCAGTCAACCCTCTCTCAAATTTTGCTTCTGGCGTACTCCGACAGTTCTACGAAGGATTAATACATCCAGGTTTCATTACATCTTTCGTTTCTCATCCCATTTCTCAATTTCAATGCTCAGTTTTTGGAATTCATTTATGCGTAATGGTAATTGGGTATTGTACTTATATGAATTGGGTATATGTCCAATTAGGTATTGTTAACGTTTATTCGTGAAATCTTTTCTGTTGTATCTGTATTTTCAGATCAGTTGAGGCTTATATGACATCATCTAATAGGAATGGGTACATAATTTCATTTAAATTGATTGAATCATTCATTTTTTATTTCATTTCTAATTAATTATATGTACATGTCCAATATCTTCCTTTTGAATTGTTATATCGATTTTGTCTATATATTAATATGAACTAACACACATATTTTTTTTATAAAACTATTTTAATTAATGGAGTGTCTCATTTTACGTATATAATTTTTAAATTTGCTGGAAAAGCGTCTCCCAAAAACAAAAACATTTGACAAAAGAAGAACTTATAATACTACACAATGATATTATTTAATTTGACAAAGTCGTTGCACATATATATATATATATATATATATATATATATATATATTAGTTTTAAAAATAATAAATAGAATTAATAGAATGAATTTAGAGGGAAAAAATAATTAGCATACCAACCTCTTAACAAGTTGTTGAAGAAAATATCAAAGTTAGTTTTATTTCCTACAATATTTAGGAACATCTCAGGCATGGAACCCAGCAACGATAAGATCTTTTTACTGCATTGAAGCCCCTTTTGAATCATCATAGCCCCAAATTTCATCCATCTGTCTTCAAACACGAATGGTTGCTTTGCGTCGTTTGCTTCAAGAATATCTTGGCATTCTTGAATGTTAGCTCGTGGTTTCAAAGCCAGGGTCATTTATTCGGAGTGTTCGTTAGGACCATCCATAATCGATTCTGTACGAATATATCAACTCAATGCATGCGAGCAAACATATATATAATAATGTCTTATGTCTTAATTAAGCTATTGTTGTAGATGCGAGAAAAACGAGGAATTGTGACAACTTGCATGAATAACGTTAGAATGGAATTGCTTCAGTTGACTTGTCAGCAGTTGCTTGAATCTTTAACTTAGGGAATTAATTCTACTTTAATTTGTTGCTTTTCTTATTGTCAAGGATATAATTCTCTGGAGTGGACGAGATGTTTAAGAGTATAACATTTTGTTTTAAAGAGTATACACTTTAATTAATAAGAGTATTATTTTTTCATTGAAAATGTCGGTTGAAAGCTTATGAACATCAATACTCCCAACTACACTATTTCACTATAAATTACCAAATTTGCCCCAAAAGCTTATGAACATCAATACCCCAATTATTTCCTTTTTCCCCCAAATGTCGTCGGAAGTGGGTTTCGGTTGCAGATGCACAAGGTGCAGAACATTAACCCAAATTTTGTGTAGAATATTTTTGTGCATTTCGTGCGTAATGTGGACGGATCTTTTGTACATTTCGTGCAAATTTCGCACTAATTTTTTGGTGCATTTCTTGCCAAAGTTGTGATTGAGATTGAGAATTTATGTTTTAGCCACTGAAAGGTCCGTACCGAGTTTTTGTGCATTTCTTATAAATTTTAGGTTAATCTTTTTGTGCATGTCGTGCATATTTTTTGGATTTTTTTTCACTTCGTGTAGAAATTGTGATTGAGAGTGGAAAAGGAATATGAAGTTGTTTCTTGAAGTGCATTATTTGAGTAAACGTTTCATCTCAAATCACATGGAAATATCTTCGTGGATTAGGAAAAGTAGAGAAATCTAAAACTGCATATGCATGAATATTTGAAAGGGGGTTTATTTTGATTAAGGCTAAAGTCTACAAGTAATCTAATTTTAATAATGTATCTTAAAATAATTATGTACAGAAACTGTGCATCTAATAGTAATAAATTCTTAAAATCGTTTCAATATCGAGTCAAGGTTATTTATGTCATTTCGGGCATTTTTACGCTTAACATTAAAGTTTGGGTAACAAATAAATAAATTAAAAAAACTGAAGGATACTCTCGTGTAATCCTTCTATAAAAAAATGAATTTGTTTGATAGGATGTAATAAAAATTGATATTAACATTACGGAGTGTGTGGTAGGTGGTATTAATGTAAAGTATTAAGTGTAACATTACCTTTATATTCTCATTAAATTTACAAATTTTCATGTATATCCACTTATTATAAATATGTAAATAGGATCCATTACTTATAGGTATAATTTATATATATATATATATATATATATATATATATATATATATATATATATATATATATATATATATATATTACTAGCAGATACATTATCCAATGATAAATACTATCCACTACAAATTGAACACATTTAATACACATTTTAACCCTATTATAACATTTAATGTATTCACAAATTAAAATAACATTAATCTCCATGAAACTAGGAAATTAGTTGGGAGTTGTCAATCCACTAAGATAGAGTCGCACACCAGATTCACATTTTAAGTTGTGTTCAATGTCAACCGATACATTGAAACGTCCGGCGATTTCAGGGGACTCCACTGAGGGTTTTATAGAGAGCAAAGGTGGGTAGCGGTTGAAGGCTTTGAATACATTATATTCAAGTAATTGAGACTCATTCCTGGTAAGTATTAAAAATTTCTACTAGATTTGCATAGCCAATTTGTTAAATGATTCTGGATGTGTATTCAATTTCTTCTATTGTCATGTTAAAGAGAGTGTGGATGCACTTGTTCCTGTTCTATTTGGTATTCAGAGTTGGTATTTGAAATGAAAGTATGTATTCGATGTATATCTTAAATTGAATACATCTGGTATTCAATTTATATGTGATATACAAAGCCGTGAATACTGATACATTTTAAATTCAATTCTGAACTTGAATTCAATGTGAGATATGTGTATTCAATTCATTATATGTGAGATTTGTGTTTAATTCTAACCTTTTGTCAACAAAATCATTAACTCTCGTATTATAAGTCTATAAATCACGCCAACCTTCAATTTAATATCAAAGTTTCTCTTAACTTACTTAGATAACTCAATTCCCATGAAAAAACTACAAACTCAATCCATCATTCCACTTCTATATTTTTATTACCAACATTATTTCATTAAGTTCTATATTTTTTAATACAAACATTGGAATATCACCTGAAGGATCGATAAGAATTCTTATTTGCAATATCAATTTCTCTATCCACAAACTCAATAATCCAACTCTCATTCCTAAAACATAAAATGAAGACAAACTTCCACTTCTAAAATGTATAATGTCGTCAATACAACTTGAGAGGTAGAAAATGAGTCATAAGCAATAGATGTATTCAATAGAAGTTTTATCCACTCAACATCGTATGTAAATAAAAGAAGCATATTAATTATATGCAAACTGCATCTTCAACGAACCAATAAATAGTGTGCAAACATATGAAGGAAAAAAATAGCAGAAAAAATGAGGTGGTATCTTCAATATTGCGCAGACTTTCGTGTTTGCCATTCTTTTAAGATTATATATTAAAATAAGAAAAATCGATCAAATAGTAAGGTAAGAACAACTCTGACATGTAAGTAAGAAAAAAAAAAGATAATTACCATTCAACAGGTGTTTTCCTCTTTTTCTTAGGATATTCTCCATAGGAATATATTCTGCTTTTTTTTGGTCGACCCGGCCCCGCGGATTTCAAAATGGGTGCAACAATCTTATATTCAATTTTAGACTCAAATTCTAGACGATAAGTTTCGAGAATAGGATGTAAATCGTGCATGTAGCATTCTCGATATTTTCCAATAGAAAAATATTCAGTCACGTGACTTGGTGTGGAAATCCATGTCTACGAATCACGACTACGGCGTGTGCACATAGGAATCCAGTTATCTGCCATTTGTGACATGAACATGTTCTAGACTTTAAATCGACACGAACAGAATGATAACTCAACACCTCAAAGTCTCCAGCTGTACACTCAAAGTCCCTAAACAACAAATTATATAGATTTAATTTCTTTAGAAAATCAACCGTTGGTATTCAGAAAAAATCTTATAACGGTATCAAAACAACAACAGCTGGTATTTAGAAAAAAAATCTTATAACGGTATTCAGAAAATAAGATAACCATAGAGAAAGCATACATCAGAACAACCATTGGTATTCAGAAAAAATCTCAAACTGGTATTTCGAAAAAATCGTAACCTCATATAATGCACCAATTAGAACAATAATGGTATTCAAAAAAATATTATAATGATTTTCTAAAATTTCTTAACAAAATAAAAAGCACACAGAACGCATACATCAGAATAGCCGTTGTTATTCATGAAAACATCAGAACAGCAACATCTGGTATTCAAAAAAAAATCTTATAACGGTATTCAGAAATAAGATAACCATACAGAACGAATATATCAGAACATCAGTTGTTATTCAAGAAAATCTTATAATGGTATTCCGAAAATAACGTAACCATACAGAACGCACAGATGAGAACATCAATCGTTGGTATTCATAAAACTCTTATAATGGAATTAAATAAAAATCATAACCATACAGAACGCAAACATTATAAAGTATTAAAATTGTATTCTGAAAACATTACTAACAGACCTCATAAATTATAGAATTCCAAAATCATATTAGTTAGATAAATTTGTTCACACCATTTTACGCGGAAAAAAAAGAGGAAATATATTATAAATAAAAGAGGAAAACAACCATTGACTGGTAATTAAACAAATACTTACAAGTTTGTGATTTCAAATTGAGATGATTACGGCGACCAACAATTTTCTATACTCCAACTCTGATATGTAATCACACCGGAGGGAGAATTCCAGAAATAGATTGATTTGAGGAGAGATAACTAAAATATACAAAATTAAATAAAACAAGTTACATGAATTTCTAACTAACTAATTATGAATCATGTATTCAGCGATTACATTGCATAATTTTGTACCTGATAGTAATTTAATTTATACATTGTATCTAATAGTAATATTATCTTATAATTTGTACCTATAAGTAATAATTCCTATTTAAATATGATCTTAACATAAATATTATTTAAATTATCTTATGTTCTATATTTAAATTTTATTTTTCTTATTAAACTGCTTAGTTACAATTAACTTTATTTTTGTTTATTTTATTTTTAATTATTAAATTTATAGCTACATTTTAATTGATTTATTTTTATCATTCAAGTTATTAAATTCGTATATTTCTTTTACTTGTATTATTAATAATCAATTTATGATGAGTTTAGTATCACCTAACTCATACTCCCTCCGTCCCATAAAGAAGTTCACAGTTACTGTAGATACGAAGTTTAAGAAAAAGTTGCTTTTTGAGGGTAGTTTGATATTTTTAGGTAATAAATAAATTATAAAGTAAGTTATGTGAGTTGTAAAGGGGTGACAATTTTGAAATTAAAGTGTGTTGTGTGGTTATTGATTTGTGTGTATTTCTTTATTTGGGGGGTGTGAACTTGTTTATGGGACGGACAAAAATAGAAAGTGTGAATTTGTTTATGGGACGGAGGGAGTATGATTTATTAACAAGAGGGTGGCTCTTGTGAAATGGATTATTTCTGAGACGTGTGTGAGATGGGTTGCAAAAATAAAATTTAAAACTATTTCTCCCAAAAACATCTCAATTAAAAATCAAAAATGGAAAAAGAAAATTATGAATAAATATCTCATCGATAAATTTTCTCAAAAAAAAAAATAAGAAAAGAAAAAAAATCCCAAATTATATGATTTTTTTCTACATTCATAGAACTTAATACTTTTGCCATTTTTGAAATTCATCGTCATTATCTAAATTTAAGATGTCTTCTTCCCAAATTATATGATTTTATCACTCTCTTTCCCTCCTATTCATTCCATTAGAGTCACCCGTTTTTTTTAGTACTACGTCATTAAGTCTCTCTAATGTATTCACACACAACTCTAATGAAATATTGATTTTTGATAGCTAGTAATAACAATATTTATGAACCCCTTATATTTTCTACTTTAACCATCATTGTCGCCTCATCTTCTTGCCCTTTAATAAATAAAAAAATTCTTCTAATTTGATTTAAGATATAATTTGTTTTTTAACCTTATTAATTTTGATTAATATTAGGCATATTTATATCTTTTATTTTAAATGAAATTGCATATGTAATTTTTATCTTTTTATAGTTGAATAATTTAAAAAGATTTCTCACATTTTTTAATTCTTTTTTTACAATTTAAAATTTTGAAATATTTAATAGTTCATCCGCCTAATAATTTATGCACGTATTTTTGTCTAGAAATAAAGAAAAGTTTTTTTAAAGTGTACATATTGAAAGATAGGAAGGATGCATACTAACGAAAAAATTGTATTAATTATGTTGTAGAGTTTAGGATGAAAATTGGGTCATAATGTTGTAGTATTGTGAAGATATTAGTATTGCGTAGATTACCTCTTTTTAAAATGTGCATATGTTTTGAAACGAATGAAAATATAAAATTTAATATAAATATCGGAACAATTGGATTAAGTGAAGTTTGATCATATGCCATAATGATTTGATGAATTTTATCGTGGATGTCAGGTAAAGTACGTTTGATTCCCTAATTTCATGTATCACAAGTGGTATAGCTTAATGACAATTTTCAACGAAATTTAATTTTTTTTTTTTTTTGGCATAAATTGGTCGTAAATCAACCAGTTAATAAATTATGGTATTAAATTGAAAAAAAATATTAATTTTGGAACAAAATAAAATTTGACTTTCTCCGTTCACTGTCAATCTATCAATTTTATCATTTTGGGCCGTTCATTATTAATCTTTCCATTTCCCCTTTTGGATTATGGGACCTACACCCTCAACTAATACAAATAAAATATGGGACTCACACCCTCCACTAATACAACTACCTATTACACATAAAATAATAATACTCTTTAATCCACGTGCAAAAAGTAAATTGATACATTGAGGATGGACGGATGAGTATAACTTTTTCACTGGAATCAGCATGCCACGTGCCATTTAATGATTATTTTCTGTGAAAAATTGACTAAACCCGAGCAATGTCGAGAGTTATAAAATTAAACTAAAAAATAACTATTTTAGAACTGAAATTGAATTATTCTTTTGTTGTAGGACTTAAAATGATTGAACTAATTATCATTTTACATTAAACATACTATCTCCTTTCATTTATATTAAAAAATATTTTAAATTATTATTATATACTCCCTTTGCCTACCAAAAAATGTGTATTTATTTTTTCAACGTGAATTAATGTATTAATTAAATGTATAGTGAGGAGTTGTATTAGTGAGTATACGTGTGAGTCTCATATTTTAGTTGTATAATTTAATTATGTGTGTGGTTTCATATGTCTAAAAAATATAAATGAAACTCTTTAAGACAAGCGCTCAAAATGTTAAAGTGAAACCTTTCTTGGCATACGGTGAACAGTTTACACTTTTCATTTAGGGAGTATATTTTAATGTATAATGTGGTAATTGTATTAGTGTGATATGGGGTGAACAGTTTACACTTTCCATTTAGGGAGTATATTTTTAATGTATAATGTGGTAGTTATATTAGTGTGATGTGTGGATTCATTACGTGAGAAATAAATATTTTAGTTGTATTATTTAATTATGTGTGTGATTTCATATGTCTAAAAAATATAAATGAAACTCTTTAGGACAAGCGCTCAAAATGTTAAAGTGAAACCCTTCTTGGCATACGGTGAAACGGTTTACACTTTCCATTTAGGGAGTATATTTTAATGTATAATGTGGTAGTTGTATTAGTGTGATGTGTTGTAAACGGTTTACACTTTCCATTTAGGGAGTATATTTTAATGTATAATGTGGTAGTTGTATTAGTTTGATGTGTGGATCCATTATGTGAGAAATAATTAATTTGTGTGGATTTTTTTTATTGGTAAATGTTAGTTGCTAGTCCAGTTATACACCAATCACCTTTACTTCCACTTCTTCAAGCCTCCTTATATCATCTCTTCTAATTCGTTCCTAATGAGAATCGAACTGGGTCTCTCATTTAAGTGGAGAACCCAGTGGTCAAGTATGCTAGTTAATTTGTGTGGATTTCATATAAAAAAAATGTAATCATCAAGATGAGACGTCAAAAAATTAAATAGTATATAAATAATATGGGATGGAGGGGGCATACTCTATAGTTTATTGAACAGTTACAACTTTTCGTTTTTATTTTATCATTAATTTTTTTTAATTGATGAGTTTATTACATGAAACGGTTTAATTTAATTTAAGTTTTTGATGGAAAATAAAAATAAAAATAAAAATGTAAGGATATTATTGCTTTTTCCAGCTAAGCATGAGAGAATGTAGTCGATGATTGTCTCCAGCAAACCAACAGCATACTTTCCTCAAATCACTCATATCCATCTTTACCCCTCTCTCTCTCTCTCTTCACTCTCTCCCATGGCTTCCACCAAACACTGCCTCCTCCTCCTCGCTCTCCTCGCCACCGCCGCCGCCGCTCAGTTCACCGACGAATCCAATTTCCAGATCTCCACCGACACATTGGACCAGTGGGAGGCAGGGGGACCATTCTACGTCGAAGAAATTGGGGACGGATTGGAGGAAGGTTTCACCTTTGAAGGCGGCGGTTCGAATCGACGGTCGCTCTTCTGGAAGAGATTGATCCACCACTACTACATTTCGTACGGCGCGTTGTCGGCGAACAGGATTCCGTGCCCTCCACGCTCCGGCAGGTCCTACTACACTCACAATTGCTATAGAGCCAGGGGTCCCGTTCACCCCTACACTCGCGGCTGCTCTGCCATCACCCGCTGCCGCCAGTGACTGCACTGTAGGCTGGTTCTAGAATCTTCCTTGAAAATTCCTCTGTTTTTTTTTTTTTAAATTTATTGATGTGTTTGTGTTGATTGTGAGTGTGGTGTTTAGGGGAATTGTTGCAGGTCTGGGTGGAGTGTTGCTTGTTGCGGGGATTGATATGCTTTGCTATCTAGTTTTAAATTAGGGTCGTAATCTCGTGTGTTGTTGTGTTTAAAATAATAAATCAATCATTTGTTGGTTTATTTAGACTAGAGTGTTTGTGCAAGAGAATTGAGATTTGTCATTGCTTTGAAAATTTTTAATTAATGTGTTGTCGGTCACTTGAGCTTTTGGTAAAATTAGAAAAGAAAAAAAGAGCCCACTTAAACAGTTAAAATTCATGAAGTTAATTATAAAGTCAATTGAGAAAATTTTAATTAGAATTTGTAATCTAAACCACAAAAAGTGCACGCCATATTTAGTGTCTAATTAGATCTGAATTCAATAAACATTTGTTTGGATGGAGCCAAAACTCTATATATATATATATATATATATATATATATATATATATATATATATCGGATAAAAAGTATAAATATTACTATTAATTTTCAAACTACACAAAATCGCAAAACAAAAATCGTTTTAGTAAAATAAAAATACTTCCTTCGTTTGATAAAATCTGCTTGCGTGCATCCGGAGGCATATCGTGCCCTTTAGAATTTAGTACTATGGGTAAGAGTACATTATTTTATTTTGAAAGATATACACTTTAATTAGTAATGGTATATCATTTTGTTCTAAAGGGTATACATTTTTTATTAATATTTTTTATTTTTCTTCAGAAAATAAAAGGTACATATCTTTATACTAAAGAGCATAATACAATTTAACACAAAATTCTAAAGGCGCACAGAGTGTGCCCCGTGCGCCCGGGTGCACGCAAGTTTTAGCCTAAAATCTTTCACATTTTTTTCATTTTTTTTCTCACAAAACTTTTCACACTTCAAAAAAGGAAACACTATTTTACCTAATAACTTCAAAAGTTACTCTAATTTTAAATTTATCATTTTTTTACACATCTCATCTTTATAGTACTTTTTTATTACCTAAAAACTGTAAACTTAAAAAATATTATGAGATGGAAGGAGTATTATACCATATAAAAGCATAAATATTATAGTTATATAAATAAATAAAATGCAAACACTTGTTAAATCGAACTCACCTAGCATTTTCACCTAAATTACTAATCTTTATACACGAAAATATTTACAAATTACAATGATGAAATATTATATTTTTAATAAAAATATTACTTCTTAAATTTTATTATGTTGTAATATTTTATGTTCTTGTTTAAACGAGTAATATTTTTCATTCAGAGAAATAAATAGTTCGTGTACTCCCGCATCATATAACAAGATTCACCTTTACTGTTTCAATTTTTTAGTAAAAGTTTTTTTTTAACTAACTTTATTATTTTTGGGAGTATTCTAGTATTTTTAAGTAATTAATAAAATATAAAATAATATTTTAAGTATAAAAAATAGTAACAAATTAAAATTAAAGTGACTTTTTAAGTTATTATACAAATTTTTATTTCTTTTTTTTTATGAGTGGGGAGGGGTGATTTTTCAGGTTTGAAAGGTATCGTGGGATTGATGAACGAGGTGTGAAACTTTCTATGGAACATAGAGTACATTTTCATGTCTAAAAAATAATTTTGTAAAATTAGGATGTATTATGAATCAGATTACTTTCTTAAAAGAAATATAACAATAATAATAATGATAATATAAGAGGGGATAAAAGTATTATGCTAATGACAAGTTACTCCTCCCATCTCAACAATTATTGCATGTATTTTTGTGAGCTCTCGAGTTATTCAAGAATTAAGTAAGCTCATAAATAAATTAATTTTCTCTAAAAATAAAACAATATTATGTCTTCTATCAGAATTATTACTGAAGCATTTTCTCCAAGTTAAGTCCCCAAAGATGCTACTGTTAAAACATTTCAAACTTTTATATAGTAGTATTAAAATAAATTTCGTTTTACGAACTTCACCTCTATACTTTTAGATTGAAAATTTATTATAAATTGATTTGTATTTTTTTAACGGTACGTTCAATTAAAAAATACGTTAAAAAAAAAACTATTTGTAACTGTTGTATATATAGACCATGGATACATATAGGTGTGTGTATGACATATGTAAATAAATGAACACATAGAAGGTGATGAATGGTTAGCAGTAAAGAAGCTGATGGACTGCTGCAAAGTGTGATGAAGGAATATTTGATCAAGTGAAGATTAAATGATAGGAGGGTAGTTACAACCGTTAGCAACAAAGTTGAAAGGAAGTTAGAAATGGTAACAAACTGATCGGTTGTTGACAGTTGGAGAGGTACTATCAGCTCAAGTGATGCATCAGCTGTGACATTGATCAGCTGAACATGAAAATTAACTTGATGAGGTCCATCAGATGAAAGCAAGGTGAAGGATTGGATGGTGAAAGATTTAACACTAGGTGATCAACATGGTGATGCAACCATATGATCAAGGAAGGTGTTGTGCAGTCTGGTAGATCAAGAATTAGTTATAACCAATTCGGTTGATCATGAGTAGAAGTTATAACAGATTATGCAGACCTGATGAATCAATGTAGTATATATATATCACCATATACAGCAAGAAAGAGATATAGAAATCGATCATCATCATCACACAAGTTAGTGAAACAAGTTAGGGTTTCTTAAGTGTTATAGTTCATCATCTTCATCACATTGTAACCATTGTTTCATCAAGATAGTGATTATTCTCCTTTGGAGTGGATGTAGATCAACATGATCGAACCACTATAATTCTTGTCTTCATTCTTCAAGTTTTAAGTTCAGTTTTTGATACAAATTCATACACAATATTAGATATAGATTGATTGAGGTTTTTAATCAAAGTATTGCAATCTGTTGTGTTGATTGCATAACAATTGGCGCCGTCTGTGGGAAGGCCAAATCAGAAGAAGAAGAAGAAGACTCAGTGGAGAAGAAGAAGATCAAATGGTTACCACAAAGTTTGATATTGAAAAATTCACAGAGAAGGCAGACTTCAGTCTGTGGAGGATGAAGATAGAAGTTATCTTGGTTCAACAAGGTCTGTCAGATGCTGTTAAGCCATTGCCAGAAGGTCAGATTGCAGGAGCTGGTGTTGCAGCAGATCAAGAACAACAAATCAAGGCCAGAAGTGCTCTCATTTTGTGTCTTGGTGATAAGGCTCTAAGGGAGATCTCAAAAGAATCCACTGCAAGAGGTGTTTGGAAGAAATTGGAGGAGTTGTACATGGTTAAAAGTTTGGCAAACTGTTTGTACATGAAGCAGAAGTTATACTCCTTCAAGGTATCAGAAGATAAGTCTATAATTGGTCAGTTAGATGAGTTTAACAAGATTATTGATGACTTAGAAAACATAGATGTGGCTCTGTCAACTGAAGATAAGGCAGTCATCCTCATGTCAGCACTTCCAAAGTCATTTGAAGGATTGAGAGATACTTTATTGTTTGCTAATGCTGAATCAATCACCCTTGAGCAAGTGTTGTTGGCAGTCAAGGCAAAGGTACTTCACAAGAATTCAGAACAGCAAGCAAATGCAGAAGGATTGACAGTGAGGAAACAAAACCAGTGGAATAAGAACAACAAGAATAATAAGAGTGAGGTTGATAAGAGGAAGCCTGAAAAGAATCATAGTGCACCAGCAGTTGAAGAAGAAAACAAGAATTGTTTCCACTGCAATAAACCAGGACATTATAAGAAGCAGTGTTACAAGTGGAAAGCAATGGTAGCAAAGTTAATAGCTGAAAGGAGAGGAAATAAGAGGCCTCATGCAAACCAGGTAATAACTAATCATGATGCTACAGATTCTGATTTCATTGAAGCAATGTCTGTGAGTTCTAATTCAGTTTCAGAAGAATGGGTTATGGATTCTGGATGTACTTTTCATATGACATCAAGAAAGGACTGGTTCACTGAATTGAGGTCACAAGATGAAGGAGCAGTAATGCTAGGTGATGATCATACTTGTAAGATTGTTGGAATTGGTTCTGTCAAACTTAAAATGTTTGATGGTAAAATCAGGATGTTAAACAATGTTAGATATGTACCAAGCTTAAGGAGAAATCTAATATCTCTTGGAATGTTAGTTTCTCAAGGTTATGAATGTCATTTGAAAGGAGATACACTTGCTGTCATAAAAGGAAAGTCAGTTGTTGTTAAAGGATTCAAGAAGTCTGATCTGTACTTCTTGGATGGTTCAGTTGTGACTGGACAAAATAATACAACTAAGGATGAGAGTAGTGTTAATGTTTGGCATTGGAGGCTTGGTCATATCAGTGAAAGAGGTTTACAAGAACTTGCAAGACAGAAGTTACTTGAGATCAGCACAACCTGTAAGCTAGATCAATGTGAGGCTTGTATATTAGGAAAAGCTAAGAGGTTGAAGTTTGGTGCAGCTGAACATAATACCAAAGTTAGGTTGGAATATGTTCACTCAGATCTTTGGGGGCCTTCCAAGGCTTCAACAATAGGAGGTGGGAAATACTTCATCTCATTCATTGATGATTATTCAAGAAAGGTATGGATTAAAATTCTGAAAACAAAGGATGAAGCACTATCAGTTTTTAAAATATGGTTGACAGAAGTAGAGCTACAAACTGGAAACAAGGTCAAGTGTTTAAGAACAGACAATGGTCTTAAATTTGTGTCACATGAATTCAATAAGTTTTGTCAAGAGAAAGGTATTAAGAGGCACAAGACAGTACCAGGAACACCACAGCAAAATGGAGTGGCTGAGAGAATGAATCAGACACTTCTTGCAAGAGTTAGGTGTATGATGAGCAGTGGAGGTTTTTCAAAAGGTTTCTGGGGTGAGTTAGTTTCTACTGCAGCCTATTTGATTAATCTGTCACCATGCACAGCACTCAAGTTTAAACCACCTGAAGAAGTATGGTCTGGAAGAGTACCAGACTATAGTCAACTGAAGATTATAGGATGTTTGGTGTATTCACATCAGAAACAAGATAAGTTAGATCCTAGAGCAGTTAAGTGTGTGCTAGTTGGCTATCCTAAAGAGGTAAAAGGGTACAGACTATGGTGTTATGAGAATAACAAGTTCATAGTTAGTAGAGATGTGACATTCAATGAAGGAAGAATGCCTTTGTTGGAAAGAGGATCTGATAAGTTGATAACTACTGATAAGTGTGAGTTTGAGGTGGAGCATGATGACAAAACAGTTGCACAGCATGATCAAGATCAAAGAGAGGATAATGTACATGAAGAAATTGCTGCTGAAGAAAGGCCTGAATCATCTAGTTCAAATGATAGAAGAACTCTAAGTAGCTATCAGTTGGTTAGGGATAGATTGAGAAGGCAAATCAAAACACCTATAAGGTATATAGAGGCAGACAATGTATCATATGCATTATTTGTAGCATCAGATGTTGATGTCTATGAACCTAGGACATACTCAGAAGCAGTTTCAAGTAAGGAAAGTATGCATTGGTTGGATGCTATGGAAGAAGAGCTACAATCATTAAAAAGGAATAATACTTGGATGATTGTTGACAGACCTGCAAATCAGAAACTTGTAGGTTGTAAGTGGATATACAAGAAGAAACCAGTTACTAGCAAGGAAGGAGGAATTAGATACAAAGCAAGGCTTGTAGCAAGAGTTTTTTCACAACAGGCAGGTGTAGATTATAATGAAATCTTTTCACCAGTGGTTAAACATTGCTCAATAAGGATCTTGCTGTCATTAGTCACTCAGTTGGATTTGGAATTACATCAAATGGATGTAACAACAGCTTTCTTGCATGGAAGTTCAGATGAGAAGATTTATATGAAGATTCCTGAGGGAGTTAATCTACAAGGAGCAGACTCAAAGGCATGTTTATTGCTTAAATCATTATATGGTTTGAAGCAAAGTCCAAGACAGTGGTATCTTAGGTTTGATGAGTACATTACTTCAAATGGTTTTGACAGAAGCATGTATGATAGCTGTGTATACATAAGATGTGATCAAGGAAGATATACTTATCTACTACTCTATGTAGATGATATATTAATATCCTGCAAAGATATGATAGGAATCAATTCAGTAAAGGATACATTGAGAAAGGAGTTTGACATGAAAGATCTTGGAGAGGCAAGAATGATACTTGGAATGCAGATAGAAAGAAATAGATCAGCTGGAGTATTAAGGTTGTTTCAAGAGACATACCTGGATAAAGTTTTAAAGAGGTACAATATGAATCTTTGTAAGAGTGCATCAGTACCAGTTAAACAAGGTATGAGTCTGTCATCTGTTCAAGGACCTCAAACAGATAAAGAAAGGTTTGAAATGGATAAAATACCATATGCAAGTGCAGTGGGCAGTCTGATGTATGCTATGGTGTGCTGTAGACCAGACTTAGCTTATGTGATGAGTGTGATCAGTAGATTTATGAGTGATCCTGGTCTGATTCATTGGGATGCAGTGAAGTGGGCACTGAGGTATGTTAGAGGAACTATATCAGTAGGCTTGAAGTTTCAGAAACAAGATGCTTGGGATAATGCTGTTGTTGGTTATGCTGATGCAGATTATGCAGCCAACCTTGATACAAGGAAATCAATGACAGGTTATGTGTTCAAGCTATTTGGTACAGCAATAAGTTGGAAGGCTACACATCAACACATTGTGGCTTTATCCACCACTGAAGCAGAATTTGTTGCTCTTACAGAAGCAATAAAGGAAGGTGTTTGGTTGATTGGTATTTTGAGAGAATTTGGAGTTCAGCAGAATAACATTGAGGTGTATTGTGATAATCAAAGTGCTGTACATCTCTCAAAGCATCAAGGATATCATGAGAGGACTAAACACATTGATGTGAGACTTTATTTCATAAGAGATATGATAGAAGAGAATATAGTTGCTGTCAAAAAGGTTAAAACAACTGAAAATCCTGCTGACATGTTCACTAAGGCTTTACCTATTCAAAAGTTTGAATTGTTTAAGAGTCTTATTGGAATTCACTAAAAGAAGAAAGGAAGGTGAGCTGCAACCTGTAAGTGCAGTAAGGTGGAGAGTGTTGTCACTTAAGATGATACATGGTCTAAGGTGGAGAATTGTTGTATATATAGACCATGCATACATATAGGTGTGTGTATGACATATGTAAATAAATGAACACATAGAAGGTGATGAATGGTTAGCAGTAAAGAAGCTGATGGACTGCTGCAAAGTGTGATGAAGGAATATTTGATTAAGTGAAGATTAAATGATAGAAGGGTAGTTACAACCGTTAGCAACAAAGTTGAAAGGAAGTTAGAAATGGTAACAAACTGATCGGTTGTTGACAGTTGGAGAGGTACTATCAGCTCAAGTGATGCATCAGCTGTGACATTGATCAGCTGAACATGAAAATTAACTTGATGAGGTCCATCAGATGAAAGCAAGGTGAAGGATTGGATGGTGAAAGATTTAACACTAGGTGATCAACATGGTGATGCAACCATATGATCAAGGAAGGTGTTGTGCAGTCTGGTAGATCAAGAATTAGTTATAACCAATTCGGTTGATCATGAGTAGAAGTTATAACAGATTATGCAGACCTGATGAATCAATGTAGTATATATATATCACCATATACAGCAAGAAAGAGATATAGAAATCGATCATCATCATCACACAAGTTAGTGAAACAAGTTAGGGTTTCTTAAGTATTATAGTTCATCATCTTCATCACATTGTAATCATTGTTTCATCAAGATAGTGATTATTCTCCTTTGGAGTGGATGTAGATCAACATGATCGAACCACTATAATTCTTGTCTTCATTCTTCAAGTTTTAAGTTCAGTTTTTGATACAAATTCATACACAATATTAGATATAGATTGATTGAGGTTTTTAATCAAAGTATTGCAATCTGTTGTGTTGATTGCATAACAGTAACCTATTAACTTTTGATACACAAATTATTAGACTATTAATATTGAATTTAAAAAATATGAGATGTAGATGAAGTTGTTAAGAAAAGTTATGTTTTGAAAATTTTGTAAAATTTTTACGACTAGATTAAGTGAAAATTAATTTGACATAAACTCTTATATCGTATATCCGTGATAAAAATTTTGCACGAAATTGCAACACAAAATATAAATGAGTCATCTTTCTTGCACACCTACCCCTATTAAATACACATCCTATCCTATTATTATAAAAATAAAAATAATATTTTTAAAAGTCTAAATTATCCTTAATTAATTAAAGAATAATACACACCTTTAATTTAATCTATTAAATACACACCGTTCGGGTTCCTTTCTCCATCTCCATCTCCATCTCCTTCCCTCTTCCTCATTCTTGATTATTCCTTCCTGAAATTTCTCATTTTATATGTGGAGATGATAATTAGTGGAGCTAAAAATTGTAGTTTCTGTGAAATATTTTTTTGTCCACCCACCGTCCGCGCCGTTGCCTTCAACCACCACCGTTGGAAATGCAAACAATGATCTTCATGGGCAACAGATCTTTGTCGAATTGCACTAATTTGATAGTTATCGACCTGGGGAACAACATGATACATGACGTCGTATTCCCTAATTGGCTTCTAATCTTACCCAGTTGAAGGTTCTGATCTTGAAATCTAATAGTTTTCATGGCTCCATTACTCAGATTTCTAAGGAGAGTAATTCATTGTGTAACTTGAAAATATTTGATTAAATTTCAGCACCAGGGGAGCTCTTTGCGGGACTCCAAGCAATGAGAGAGCAAAAGAATGATGGCACTGGTGATTTACTCCCTCCGTCCCACAAATGTTTACATCCCTCCTCCAGCACCGAGATTATGAAAAAGTGATAACTTATATTATGATATTTTTTGGTAATAATTAAATAATAAAATATGTTTGGTGTTAGGTAGGAGTAATTTTTTTCGTAAATAAAGTGTATGGAGAAGGTTTATTATGTTTGACTTTTTGATTATTTTAAGAAGTGCAAATTTTTATAAGACAACCCAAAATAGAAAATATATTATGTGAAATGAGACGGAGGAAGTATATATTTAATATTCCCTGACGTAAACAGAGAAGGGAGTTGATGTGGAATTCACCATACGTTCACCACCATTGATTTATCAAGAAATAACTTCCATGGCCACATTCCAGAATCAATTGCAGATCCCACAACAGCATCAACGACAACATCATGCTTGTGATTAAAACTTCATTCTAGTCAGGGCCGGTCCATTAATTTGAGGGGCCCGGTATAAATTTTTTTGAGGCCTTTTATTAATATACAAAGTATAAAGTAGTACTCCATTTGTTCGATGACAAGGTATATATTTTGTCATTTTGAACGTTCGTACCAAAAGTGTACATTTCTATTCTTAAACACATGAAACTCACATACATCACTAATAAAATTAATATATGAGACTAACACACCCCAGTAATACAATTACTCAACTACATGTAAAATAATAATGATAAAAACTTGTGTGTGCCCAGACACACGGAAGCATATTCCGTGTGCCTTTAGAATTTTGTGTTAAATTGTATATCCTTTAGTATAAAGGTGTGTACCCTTTATTTTACAAGGCTAAAACTTGTGTGATCCCGGGCTCACGAAAGCACACTTCGTTTGCCTTTAGAATTTTGTGTTAAATTGTATACGCTTTAGTATAAATATGTGTACCCTTTATTTTCTAAAGAATAATAAAAAATATTAATGAAAAGTGTATACCTTTTAGAACTAATAGGAGTACATAAAGGATATTTAATTTGATTTATTAATAGGAGTACATAAAGGATATTTTATTTGATTTATTTGATTGTATATATCTTTCCTTATTCGGTGCCATAAATTGTGGATCGCTGTTGTAATCTTGTAGTTAAATACGTCAACACAGAAGATCACAATCACAGTGAAAATTATCTCCATTCTCCCATTTTACATGTATCAGAGCTTAGTTAATAAAATAGTGTACCCTTATTAATTAAAATGTATACCTTAAAAAAAGCCAAAACATTAATAAAAAAAACCAACTATTTAAGCAATCAACGTACCAAAGAACAAGGTTGAAGTCATGTTCAAAAACCCGATGTCCTCATCTTCAACCTTAACCAGTATAAAGGTTATCACTTCATACGAATCTCAAGTATATAGAGAAAAAGGCTTTTTAATCAATCACGGGCCGTGGGATAGGATAATGGAAAGATCACCTGACGTCCAAATAACGATGGACCGATTGGAGAAGCTCGTTTGCAACACGCACGGGGACAGATGTGGGCGATTCCACATTCCTACTCTGTTGCCATCCCACTACATAAAATACACCTAAAATTAGAAGGAAATGACGTCGTTTGTGCATTTACAGAATCAAAATACCTGAAGCTGGGAATTCTACTGTAACTGCTGAAACTACGTCGTCTAGGGGTGATCTTATTCTTGATCACAGCAGCAGGAGGAGGAGACGATACACATACTGATCCACACCTAAAAGCGCAAAAACATCCCAATATCAGTAAAACACACAAAGAGATACAACACCACTGCAATATATCTACACATATACACACAAACAAATTTGGCAACACAGTGAAGCTGGGAGGCGATTGATACTCAAATTTTGTTTATTTAGATGCATGGAGATCCTAAAGATGGTGCTGGCAGAAAGGAATGGTTAGAGGTTGTTGGTGCAGCCAATGAAGCGATTCTTTATGTCGAAGAGGAAGAGAGAATGATGATATTAGAGAGACGCTATAATTAAGGGGACGGCTATTCGCACCCTAGGAATTACTAAACGTACTCCAAAATATTTAATAAGACATAATTACCCTTATAAAATTTATATTTGTTCGGTTGCAACAACCGAACAATCATCTATCTTATCTGTTCGGTTGAAACAACCGAACAAATAATTCATTATCTGTTCGAACAGTGCAAGATTTGTATTTTTTTTAATTCATCAACATTACCAAATAGATAAAATAAATAAGTTTCATGACATCATCAACCTTTAAATAAAGATTGTGATTCATCTTTCAGTGAAAGTAAGCAAGTTTCTGTATCAATGGCTGTGGTAGTGAAATTCACCACTACTACTGTCATTTCCGTTGATAGAATCAACAAAACTTGTTTAATTTCACTGGAAGAAGAATCACAATTTTTGTTTAAAGATCGATATCCATGAAACTTATCTGTTTTTTATCTATCCGGTAATGTTGATATGAATTAAAAAAAATTACAAAGAATATTGATATGAATTAAAAAAAATTACAAATCTTGTTCTGTTCGATTGCTGCAACCTAACTAATAACATATATGAATATTCTTTGGCATTTATGAATTCTTTGTTATGTTCGGTTGCAACAACCGAACAGATAACATTGATGAATTCTTTATTTTGTTCGGTTGTTGCAACCGAACATATAAAATAGATAACTGTTTGCTTGTTGCAACTGCAAATATAAGTTTTATAAGGACATGAATTATATCTTATTAAATATTTTTAGGGTATGTTAAGTAATTTTGAGGGTGCAAATAGCTGGCCATATAATTAATTTACGAAGGAAGTCATACAAAATCTTGAATTTCAAAAGCCTTAAAATAATTCATTCATTGATAATTAATAGAGTTAAATTACTAATTTTAAAATAAGTAATAGAATTTCAAAAACCTTAAAATAATTCATTGATAATTAATAGAGTTAAATTTCTAATTTTTAAAATAAGTACTAATAATAATAAGATTAGAAGATAATATTTGATAAATTTTGATCCCAAATTGATAGTTATACATATTTCAGGCCACGAATTGATAGAAAAAATAAAAAGTTGTGTTAATAAAGTTTATTAATTAACTTAAAATTATGACGTAACATTTTATAATAATTGATTAGTCTTTTCGGTTCATTCGCATATTATTTTGTAATTAATAATGCCCTTTTTAATATTATAAAATATACTCCCTCCGTCCCGACAAGTATTTCACGTATTGTGGTGCGCGGAGTTTAATAAAAATTTATTTTTTTTATATATGAAGTAAGAAAGAGAAGAAATATTTTGGTTAATTTAATGAAAAAGTTGTGTAAAGTTATTCGGATATGTGAAAAGTGAGTATTATATTGGAATGTGTGTAAAAGTGGTTATTATTATAGGGTTTTTTTTACCAATTTTAGTAAAGTAAAGTGTGTAATACTTTGAGGGACGGATGAAAAAGGAAAGTGTGAAATACTTTCGGGAACGGAGGGAGTAATATGATAGATAAGGCTAAAAGTGTATTAAAAAAATAGGTAAGGATAAAATAGGAAAAAAAATGTTGACACTTGCTAAGCCACTTTTTAATATATTATGATATGATATGATATAAATGCTTTGAAGCATGCATAAACAAGGTTCTTTAAAATTGTTAAAGTGTATGGATTTTTCTATGAAATTCAAAAACTATTTAAAGTTTTTTTTTATGTCATTTTAAAGGCCAAAATAGTAATGAATCATGAAAATATAAGTTGGGAGCATGTTTTCACAATACTCATAATTGCTTGGAAACATGTATTAACAAGGTTCTTTAAGTAAAAAATAAAAATAAAATTAAAAGTATTTTCAAATTTAAAAAGAAATAAAAAGAATGATAAGAATAATTTAAGACAATAATTAATTAACTACATAAAAAATGAATAAATTGATTAAGTTAGGGAAAATTTAAGTTAGGAAATTAAATTTATTTAAATGTCAGTAAGTTGATAGGCCAGAAGTTATTAGAAAATTAAAAATCTAAAAACAGAAATGAATTCCCTCTGCACAATTAATACACCATACAAAATGCGATAGAGGGCGACTATTTGCACCCCTAATAATATTAAACGTACCCCATAAAATATTAAACTAAAATATTTTTAACTGAAAAGACTAAAATACCCTTGTAAAACTAATCATACCCCTAAATTACAAAACATACCTAGTTCATTAAAACTTTTACTAAACACACCCCTTTATTAGAAATTAAGAAAAACTAAGAAGTTTGTGGTGCTCATCGGAGGATTAAATGTGGTGCAGGTGGTGATTGATATGCTCGTTGAGAAGCAGAAGCAGTAACTCAGAGAAAGAAAAAATGAATATGGTGGCCAATTAAATTAATTTGTTGTAAATGTTTTGATTTTTTTTTCTTATTGTTACGTGAATGATCAGAACCTCAATTGAGGATGAAACATCCTACCTAAATTCATCAAACCTCATAAATCTGCACCTCATAATTTTTCAGTAGCTTCTGAAAATCTGTATTGTCTGAAATATGATGCAATTCGCCATCCTCCTTTTCACGACCGTCATTCTCTTCCTCGCTTCTGACCGCGCCGCCCTCCTGTCCCTAAGCTCTGCCATGGGCGGCCGCATCCTCCTCTGGAACCTCTCCAGCCTCACTCCCTGTGCCTGGCCCGGAGTTAACTGTGCTCCCAACAATTCCTCCGTCGTGGAGCTCCACCTCCCCGGAATGGGATTGTTCGGCCAACTTCCAGCAAAAGTCTTCTTCAATATGACCAATTTAAAAACGTTCAGCCTCCGTCACAACGCCCTTTCTGGCACCCTCTGCCTCCATCTCCGGCACCCGTCTCAGAGTCACGCGCAACCTCAACTCCTCCTCAGAGACGATCTCGTCATCTCTTCCCGACTTTACCATAGTATGCTCAACCTATGCTACTTTATCAAGGACATAAGTGTCTCTCACTCTATCAGTCGACCAATCTCTTGAATTCATCGAAATATCCTCGAAAAGCTTCTCGGCCTCAATGGGTGACTTCGTAAGCAATGCTCCATTAGAAGAAGCATCAAGTAACACACGAGAATCTCAATCCAACCTATTGTAGAATATACTGATATAATGAGCTTTAGATAGCTCATGTTGTGGACACTTACGAAGCATGTCCTTGAACCTGTCCCAGGCTTCATGAAACTTCTCATTACCATGGATAGCAAATTGATTGATCTCTTGCTTTATCTTGAACACCTTTGAAGGTGGCATGTATTGCTCCAAGAATTTCACTTTCAACTTCTCCCATGTATCACATTCAGCAGCATTGAGATTATCGTACCAATCTCTCGCTTTGTTATTCAGCGAGAATTTAAATAAAATTATCTTCCTCGCATCCTCATGAGCTCCTGCATCTTTTTGTGTACTTGCATATCCAAGGAACTTATTTAGATGTTGCTGAGGATCTTCAAAGGTTCTCCTAGAGAAGGGACTCCTTTCAATCATGGTGATAAGAGCAGGGTGTAAATTGAAATCGGCTTCGGTCCCTCTTGCTCCTAACAACCCAGCATTGCCCCCTCCGTTGTTCTTAAAAACTTCACGGATGACAAGTGTATCTGGATTCGCTGCCATGTTGACTGCCTCTACTTCCAAATTAACTTCGGTTGCAGTTTCAATCGTTTGCGAATTCAGCACGTCAACTTCAACTCCTAAATTCAAAGCCTCAGTTGGGTCAATGTTCTTATTCTTATTCTTCTTCTTCTTTTTCTTCCTCGACGATGCTCTAATCTTCGGATTACAAGGCTCTAATTCACCTGTTTTAGATCTCGTGAGCATACACCTAAGAAGAGTAAGTGTTAGAAATTAAAGACTAGAATAATATAATCTCAATTACACTAGAAATAATAAACTAATAATTAATGCCGTCTCCGGCAACGGCGCCAAGAACTTGATGAGCATTTTCTCGACACACAAAATTAATCCTCAAGTATAAGGATATCAATTGTAGTCTCGATAGGTGACCAAGTGATTATCGAACCTGAGGGACTGATTATTATCAATTTAGTTATATTCTAATTTACTAAGACTATGTTGGCAAATTTGTTTGGAATAGTTACGAACTAAATAACGAAGAATTTAGATAGAAAATTAAATAAACAAGCAATAGGGAAAATACGGTTGTGATCAAGTAAGAAATTAGATAGTTCTTCGGGTCATCCAATTTCACTCATTAATTTTTTTTCCATGTGTTGATGTCCAACTCTGTCTTGTGATCTATGGACGCATCACTAAACCATGCAAGTTCACTATATAGACACAAGCAAACATGCGTATGACACGTGTGAATATCCTCGGAGCAAGAGATATAATTAACCCCCCTTTCTAGGTACTATCAGTATCAATTATTTCCCATGCACTTAGTACTCTAACCCGATATGATCTCCCTTTATAGGTACTGTGACGTTATATTCTTTATCCTACATATTAATCAGAATAATATTCAATTAACAAGTATCTATATAAGATAGTTCTAATAAGACTTCGGAATCCCTTCACTTAGAATTATTACATGTTATCCTACTCAGCAGTGAACACACTCAATCAATAATCAAGCTATGTATTCAAACTCTACATAACAGTTAATGATGCACAAAACGACCGTGAGTATGAATTAAAAAAGCACAATCTTATATAAAATAAACCACAAGTAGTGTTTTACGGAGTTTACACATGGAAATTCAATTAACTCATAAAACTTTCATAACCCTAGAACTACCAGAGCGGCTCTAGCCTATGATTGATCTAGGAACAATCATGGTTAATTGGTATGATCTTACTTGACGCGCCAGACGAACCTCTCCTCATGACTCCTTCGGATGATGGTAGGGTTTCGGTGGTGGGTGAATGATGAATGATGTGTCGTCCCTTTTCTCATGCGAAAGCTCTTCTTTTATACTTATGGAACCTCCTTATGGGCTTAGGATGGGCTTTTTCTTGAAGCACACGTCAAATTTGGTAAAAAAATATCCGGTTACTATAAATAGCAGCAGCAAGAATCCGTTCGACCACGACGTGACTGGTTGAACAAGGCCTCCAACTCGAGCAATGATCGAGCAAGCTCACTGTAAGTTTTTGCACATTATGTTCGACTTCACTCATCTGCTCGACCACGATGATTCCGATCGAGTAACATCTCCAAGTCGAACAAACTCTCTGGACGAATCTGCGTATTCTGCTCAACTTGGCCACCCTGTTCGACCAAAGTGATGATGGTCGAACAAGGTCTTGATGTCGAACAGCCTTCGAAAATCGCCTCAAAAACCTTGTCTTCCGATTCCGAGCCTTTAAGACCTGTTTTCTTGTACAAATATGCTCAAAAAGCCGTTGTACCCTCTGATTCGCGCCTTTTTCGTAAACAAACCGATTCGTCTCAATAAAAGACTCAATCGTGCTCAATTTTCACACAAATCAGAGCCTAGAATACGTGAATTTACACTCTCGTCACCCTCTCACAAATTACATGTCTCAAGAGGTTATCTCATTTTAAACATAAAACAAATAACCATAGTATGATACGTAAAGGGGAGGAAGCGCCAAAAAAGTGGATTAATACTAAAATTCAAGCTATAATTAGCTAATTAAATCCAATTAATTGATAATAAAATGTTCAATTATTACTCATTAATTTATGAAAAATTACCTTTTAAAAACATAAATTATTACTCTTCTATATAAAAAAATTACTCTTCAAATTATTGTAAACTCTAATTTATCGAACTCTAATTTATTGATTACTCTTTAGAACATACAAAATTACTCCTTAAAAAAAGGACGAACTGTCATCTTTATAAAAAAAATATTAATCTTTCAAATAGTAATTTTTTATATAACAAAGAGTAATTTTATAAAAAATAAAATTTGGGTGTGAATTGATTCAATTCACACTATATTTAATATATGTTATTGGAAATTAAAATTTATGTTAGGAAATATTAAACGAAGAAGAGTGAATTAGTAAAATAAAAATATTTGGATTAATATTATATACTCATGTAAGTGTGAGATTTTATTTTAGATAATATTATAGTGCAAATTAGGTTATTAAATTTGTTTGTTTATATAATATGCAATAGCATCCACATTGGTTTGATATAAATGAGTTTTAAATAAAAAAAACTTTTAAACCAACAAATGCAATTGTGCAGTTTAAACTTAAATTTTCCTTCCTGTTCAAAACTATGAATTGGTTGAAAAATAGATAATGAAAAATGATGTGAATGTTGTTGTTTTTTTTAACAGAATGTGAATGTTGGTTTGAGTGTGTCTAACACCTTCTTTATTTGATTGAAAGGTGTAGTATACAATTAAAAAAAGAGAATAAGTTGCATTAATTATAATGTGTAAGTTTTAGTTGAGTGTAATGATGGGAAAAATGTGTAAGAGTTTGAACTTTGATGAATAAAAAAATTTGGGTTTAAACCACAACCAATGTGATAGTCCAATATTATTATGATTTATGCAAGTAGTTAGGTTGTATTGAGAAAAAATATATAATATAAATATATATATATATATATATATATATATATATATATATATATATATATATATATATATATATATATATATATATATATATATATTATCTTATATATACTAACTACGAATACGCTGCTATATTTTTTGATTGGTTAGGAATATTACTTTTATTATTATTATTATTATTACTATTATTATTCATGTATATATTTAAATTATGTATATCTATAAATTAAATATCACATTTAATTATATTTTTTTAATTGATTATAATAATTCATCCGCGTATTACGCGGGAAAGTGTACTCGTATATATATATATATATATATATATATATATATATATATATATATATATATATATATATATATATATATATATATATATATATATATATATGAAGTATATTATAGCAGAAATTTTTCTTGCTTACGTGTCGTCTAGAGAAATCTTTTGATGTGCTGATATGGATCTTCAAAGCAACCTCTAGAAAAGGGGTTCTTCTCCACCATGTTAATAAGAGTGGGATGTATCTCAAAATCATCATCTTGCCCCCTTGCTCCTATCAATCCCATGTTGTAAATCTCATAGTTCGTAAAAATTTCACGTATGGCAACATTATCCGGATTCTGCCTTACTCCGGTCATGTTTAGCTTTGTGTGTTACTTCTTCCTTTCTTTCCTCTTCTTTTCCTAGTGCACAAGTATCTCAGAAAAATTCAAGGTTAGATAGAAATAAATAATCATAAATAAAAGTCTTAATCAATTAGAAATAACAAACTAATAATAACAGTCGTCCCCGGCAACGACGCCAAAAACTTGATGTGTGTTTTCTTTGCGCGCAAAATCAATCCCCAAGTATTAAGGATATCAGTTGCAGCTTAAGTATGCGACCAAGTGAATTATCGAACCCAAAGAACGGCGTATTATCAATTAATTATAAGCTAATTAATTAAGACAAGTTGGCAATAAAGTTTGGGATTTAATTATTAAACTATTAAACAATTAATTTAAATAACAATTAAAATAAAAGCACTAGAATAATACGAAAGTGAATCAAGTAGAAGAATAGGTAGCTCTAGGAGAATCCAATTTCACTCATTAATTTCCCTTCCGTGTGTTGATGTCCGACTCTGCCTTATGAAATATGGACGCATCACTAAACTATGTATATTTACTCTATAGACACAAGTAAACATGCGTGTAATATGTGTGAATAACCTCGGAGCAAGAGATATAATTCTACCCCCTTTCTAGGTACTATCAGTATCAATTATTTCCCTGGCCAATTGGTACTCTAACCCGATATGATCTCCCTTTATATGTACTATAAAATTATCCTCTTTATCCTACTTTATAACCCGAATTCAATTCAATTAATAAGTATTCATATACGATAGTTCTAATGAAGCTTCGGAGTCCCCTCACTTAGAATCATAATATTAATCCTGTTCAGCGGTGAACACACTCAATCTACAACCAAGATATATATTCAGACTCTATATACCAACTGGAGATGCACAAAACGACCGTGAATATGGATTAAGAAAGTACAATCATATATAAAATAAATCCACAAGTAGTGTTGTACGGAGTTTACACAGGAAAGTTCAATTAATTCGTAAAAACCTTCACAATCCTAGTTCTACCAAAAAGGCTCTAGCCCATGCTATTACGAAAAACAATCATGGGTGTTGAACAGATCTTACCCGGATGTCTGGAAAATTACAAGATAAATTAGGAAACGAAATAAACCCTAGATGCGGGAGTCATCGCGTCATTCTCCGTCTTGAATCCTCCTCTTAGTTCTCTTCTTGATTCCACAGACGAATCTTCAAAACGATGGATAGATGGATGAAAGGATGTGGATGATGGATTGGGGGTGATGCCGGGTGTTGTAGTATTGTTGTGGCCTCTCTCCAATCCAATATCAAATATGATTAATCTTCTCATTATGATGTGATCTACATCCCCTTTTATACTTGTAAGCTCTCCTTATAGGCCTTTGATGGGCTTTTACTTGAGACATACGTCAAATTTGGTAAAAGAAATCCAAAATTCCTAAAAATAGAACCTGCGACATTTTGTTAGACCAAACCTTCTTAGTCGAACAAGTCTCATTTGGTCGAGCAATGGTCAAACAACCTTTCTGTATGATTTTGGATATTTTGTTCAACCAGACTTCATCCGTTCGACCAAGATGATTCTGGTCGAACGGATCTCCTTTGGTCTAGCAAGCGTGCGCAGCCTCACCGTTTCGGGCATAACTTCCACATCCGATCTCCGATTTGAGTAATTATAGTGCTCACGCGATCCTCTCTTTCTTGGCTTTCTATCCATATAAATAACTCCCAGAAACTCAAATATTTGAATGTGCAAAAAGTCATGGAAAGTGGCACAGCCGTTCTGTTCGGTACAGCTTGCGCGACGTCACCTCTTTGATCATAACTTTCTCGTTTGAAATCCGATTGAGGTGTTCTTTTTGCTAAAACAATCCTCTCTTCTGTGGCTTCCCAACCATATATCACACATCCAATTCAAAACTCCATAAAAATACAGAAAACTTACACAAGTTGGACGTACATTTTTCAGCATCATTGCACAAATTGCACCTTTTCTTCAACTTGACACTTTTGATCCTTTTTCCACCTAAAACACAATTAAACACTTCAAGTGCACCTTTTTCTCATATATATCGAATATAAGACACTTGTGCTAATATGTAACAACAATACTCATCCCAAAGGTGTTAGATTGGACACTAAAGCACGGTTATTTTCACTCTCAACACCCCACCTATAAATAAGACATTTTGGTTATTCATTCAAAATACACCCCTTCGATTCTTTAAGAGGAATATGAGCTTTCTTCAAGTTCCTATAGAGAATTGAGTTATGAAAGTATAAAAATTCATTTATATAGAGCGAATCAAGTAGAAATTCGATCTACTTCTAAAAAAATTCTCTACCTCTAAAAAATCAATTCAAGTATTCTTCAAGAGGAAGAGAACTGATTCAAGTATTCTTGAATCGATTTACCTCTTAAAAATTGATTCTTCAAGAGGAAGAGAATCGATTCAAGTATTCTTGAATAGATTTACATCTTAAAAATCAATTTTCAAGGGTAAGAGAATTGATTCAAGTATTCTTGAATTGATTCTTCAAGAGCAAAAAAATTGATTCAAGCATTACCTCTTAAGAATCGATTCAAGTATTCTTTAATATCTATCTTTAAAGTATTGATTCAAGTATTCTTCAACTGGAAGAGGATCGACGATTCAAGTACTTTTGAATCGATTTACCTCTATAGAATAAGAGGTTGAAAAACTAATCTATGTATATAATCGAAAACTTAAGTTCTTTAAATTAAATCATTCATTACAAATTTATGAATATTTAAAAGAACATTATATATAAATTAATTTTATTTATATTATATATATATATATATATATATATTATAATTGTATTCTTAAAAATAACAATTAATGGAATTTGAATTATTATTATATAGTTAATTAAGAAATACTAACCATAATCATGAGTAAAAAGTAATACTTTATTTAAATATTATTTATAATATTATGTAAATTTTTAAATATATATTAAGTATAGTATAGCAAAGACTTCGTTCATGTATAGTCTTCCAATTTATTTATTTTTTTCTATACACTTATTATGACTTATTTACTTTAATATCATTAATTACAATTAATAAATAAATTATTTGATATAAATAAATAAAGTAATTAGTATCAAATCAAATCATACATGTATGGAAGGAAAAAAAAAGAATAAATTCAGATTTTTTATATATAATTGATATTTATTTTAAAAAAATAATAAAATTAAGAAATTATTACTAAAAATTACATACTTTGATCATAACTGCATTTATATACGATGAAAAAAATAAAATACTAACAACTATATAAATATATAGTAGAAAAAATTTGCCCCTATGTGGTTGCACATTTTTTTAGAGAGACGGGGAAGTAATAAATAGTTTTCAATTGTATTATGTTATTAAGTAATATTTTAAAAGAAAAACTAGTCAAAATTCTTTCAAATAATTAGAATATATGTTCATATATATTAACTTTTTACATGATTTAGTTATACGTTACATTATCAAAAGTCAAATGTTATAATTTGTTGTAAATTCTTTACATTAATTAAAGAAATTGTCTTGTTATAAGAAAAAAATCTCCTTAATTAATGTTGTTACGTTATACATGGATTATTTAATTAAAAAAAATAAGAATAATAATTTAAAAAAATAAGAATAATAATTAAATGATCCCGCATTGTACGCGATTTTCATACTAGTATATATATATATATATATATATATATATATATATATATATATATATATATATATATATATATATATATTACGGTGTATTGGAAATTTGATATATTTGAAATGAAACTATTATTAGCAAGTAGGATGTATGGTAACGTAACTAAGTGTGCTAGCCCAAATTGGGCTCTTCACTAAGGTGAGTGATCCATGTTCGATTTACTTTCTAAACGAATAGATGAGGAGTAATAAGAAGGTTTGGAGATAAAAGGGTAGTGACTCATAATTTTAAAAAATTTCAATAATTTAATCCCCACACTCCAAAATTAATATCCGAGATATTTATATTTTTAAATTTTTACAATATTTAAAATTTACATTAAAATATAATTTATGGAAGTTAGTGAGTTTGATATAAATTATGTTTGAAGAATAAATTAAAAATTAAAAATATTTTTATTTAATTGTGTTTTTATTTTAGATTGAATTTCAAACTTTGTATAATAATTTGAGTATTAAAAAAAATTCAATAATTTAATCCCCACACTCCAAAATTAATATCCGAGATATTTATATTTTTAAACTTGTACAATATTTAAAATTTACATTAAAATATAATTTATGGAACTTAGTGAGTTTGATATAAATTATGTTTCAAGAATAAATTATAAATATTTTTATTTAATTGTGTTTTTATTTTAGATTGAATTTCAATTTGATAAAATAAACATCAAACTATTCATTTTAATTATTCAATTTTCGATTTGATTATAACAATACCTCGTAAAATTCAAGCTTTAATTAGCTAATTAAATCCATTTAGTTAAAAATAAAATATTGAAAATTAAATCACTACTAATGAAGCTATGAAAATTGGTTGGCTGAAAATTGAAACATAGAGTGGGAAATGTGTAGACCCGATTCGGCGAAACCGACCCGTGTGCCACTCCTGACCTCTTTTGAATATTTGATTCCAACACCAACATAATTTGATTTTCACTTAATTTTATTTATATAATATACTCCCTCCGTTGCAAAGAAGTCCGTATAATTTTTATTGGGCTCGTAGATTAAGGAGTATAATAACTTAATATAAAGTGAAGTGAGAGAAATAATATTTAATGTGTAGTGGATAGTTGTATTAGAAGTGATATGCAGGGTCCATGAGAATAAATTAATTGTTTTTGTGTGGGTCCCATGTATTAAAAATGAAATATGTCAACTTTATTGGGACAAATCAAAAAGAAAAGTGTGTCAACTTCTATGGGGGACGGAGGGAGTTAAATATTTTTGGTAAATAGGGTTTCAATTTTGACCGTAGGCTGCTTCTGCATTCGTCGTATCTGCCCTGGGTCTCCATTCTAAGACTTCACACCTGAACTTCCAATTTTACCCCTTGATGCTACTTTCTCCGGCCAAAGGTCAACAAATTACTAAATGTTGGAGAAAATTTTGTATGGACCGTCTCAAATTACGACGAATCTCAAATATCAACAATTTTTTCTTTTAAATTTAATTTCAAGCTGTTTGGTACTCTTTTCGCCCCAAATTCATCTTTACATTTGTACGGATATTAATAAAAGTCACTTTTTAATTTACTTTTGAAGGTAATTTAGTACTCCCTCCATCCATTGTCAATCAATCCATTTTACCATTTTGGGTCGTCCACTCTTAATCTATCAATTTCCACTTTTAGACACATGGTACCCATCCACCCACTAATACAATTAAAATATGGGACTTACACACCCCACTAATGCAACTACCCACTACACATTAAATAATAATACTCTTTAATTCACGCGCAAAAAGCAAACGGATAGATTAGGAATGGACGGAGGGAGTATTTTTTTTTATAATGAAAAATGATAAAATATGATGTGTATTAAAAAAGGTGATAACAATTTTGAATTAAAGTATGTTAGAGAAATATTGGTTACTCTCTCCGTTTCGGATATTTTTACCTATTTGTACGGGCACGGAGATTAAGAAAGTGTTTTTTTAATATATAATGTAAGAAAAAGTAATGATAAATTGATAATTTTGAAAGAAAAAATTAAATAAAGTTGTTGGAATTGATGAATAATAATGGGTAAAAAGTAGGTAATATGTATAGTGTATTTTTACCATTAATGAAAACAAGTAAAAATATGTGGTACGATTCAAAATGAAAAGCGAGTAAAATACGTAGGACTAAGGGAGTAGTTAATTTTCCTTTTAAAAGAGTAGTTTAATATTGACCGTCCATTTAATACTTTTGATCTCAACCATAAACCTTATTTATGTCAATAATAAAAAAATTTATTGATAATATAAATTTAGTAAATATGATAAATATTTTTAGCAAATTTAACTAATTTTCAATCAATATTCGATTAATATATTTTAATTTAATTTATATAAAATTTATATTTTAATAATTTATTTTTCTTAATATTCAACTAATCTATTTAAACTATTTAATTTAATTTTTGAGCTCAAATTTCACTTTATTTTAATTTTTTTTATATTTTTTTAATTTAATATTTACTCTAAAACCTTTTTAATTAATTGAAATTACTCGATTTTACGCTCAAATACCGTCTTTATTTAACCTATCAATTTTTAGCATATTTTTTAATTGTTAATCATAATCCGCAAGTATTATTAAACGGGTTTGGAATAATTTAATGATTTTTTTAAACTTGACAGATAGTCATCCCTAAATTTTTATGAGTTGATATTCTGTGCACCTATGTGCACACGTGCATCTATATATATATAATTTTTTATTCAATAGTGCATATATATGTGTCAGACTATAGCTTACAAACAATACTGATCAAGACACTAAAAACCCTCACACACTCAAGCTGGTTGAATTGTATGGTTTATGTGTGTATATTATATGCGTAAAGCAATAGAATGACAAGTAATTTACGTGGTTCGGTTCATTAAAAACCTACATCCACGGGGAGGAAAAAGCACTCTTATTGATCAAGCTTTACAATGAATCTAAACACTCTAACTCTGACTATACAGATTACAAACTGATGAAGAAACAAGAATGAAGCATTGCTTTATAACTGATCGAAATGGGTATTTTATAGGCTACATGAGTTGTCATTTTCTCTTCTTGATAATTGATCCAGCTCACACCATATTGCGCACCGTATAACTGATCGAAGCCATCTATTAACTGCTGGAAATAACCTCCACCATGCAACACAATACGCTCCACATAAGTTTGCTTCACACATGCATTCCCTTTGCTCACCAACTGCCATGATTAAGTTGTAACAACTTTTCTAGCTATTTTAATGTCACATACATCCATGTTGTATATCAGAGCACTCTTATATCCGTTGTACAATTCATCCAAACATGCAACAGTCTAGTTGGATTTAGTATTTCAGGCATATATACTTCACAATCTCCACCTAAAGACTGGATTCAACAAGAACAATCCACTTGCTCTCCCACACTACTCTTCATAGAGCAGCACCTCAACCACTGTTATAAGGGAACAACAACTTATCCCACCTTGAAAAATCTAACAAACACTCAATAAGTTCAAGATTGCCCTAAACTTAGCAGTAGAATTAACTTTGGTAAAGCCACATTCCTTCTTATTGTTACTGTTTCTCAACTTCATTGCATATGCTTTGATAGTAGCACACATTTTTCTACACTTGCATTTGATGGCTTTTCCACAACTTTTAGCTTCAAAAGTCTCCACCTTAATAGCTAATTCATTATTAGAACAATTTCCCAAGTGTGCTCTTCGACAAAATGATCATCCATCCTAACTTTCTTGGCCTGATACAACTTAAGTGTAGTAGCCTCAGAAATCACCCATTTCGATCTTAGAACTCCACCTTGAACCTAATCAATTTGATCATCCTTTCTCATAGAATTCTGATCATAAACCTCAGGCTTCGAAATGTTACCACAATCGAGTGAACTTTGTTTCGCATGATCTTGCAGCCTCTTTGTACTAATACGTGACACTTCACCATGCGATGGCCTTTTATTATCAACCTGTTCAATGGCATTATTTTCTGAAATTATTATCTTACCATTAACAAAATACAATACATCCCTCCTTATACTTTGAAGTGTAACTCTCCCACTCTTTGAAACAATGAGAACTCCAACTCGAGACTTAAAATCGTAATCGAAGGACTCAAGCATTCTAAGAGAAATTAGATTTCTCCTAAACTTAGGAACGTACCTCACTTTCGATAATTTGACAGCACCATCAGACAACTTGATCATCACTAATCATATTCCTCTTGCAAGCAGTGGCGGATCCAGGAATTTTTTTGGGGTACGATATATAATTATAAAAATATTACTCCCTTCGTCCACATAAGTAACACGTGTTTTTTGTATGCAAAGATTAAGAAAAATTAATTTTTATGTTTAAAGTTACTTAGATGTGTATAAAAAATGAGTATATTATAGATAATTTAATGAAAATATTGTACAAAATTATTGAGATATGTGTAAAAAATGGATATTATTTAGATGCATTTCATACATTTTTAGAAATGTATATTTGAGTTGAGGCAAACCAAAAGAAAAGTGTGAAATAATTAGAGAGATGGAGGGAGTATTTGATATTCAAAATCGTATAATAAATAAATAACACTCTAAAATTATAAATATTGGTGACACTGTCTAATTTTTATTTGTAAAAAGTAATGTAAGACATTATTATCATGAATTTATAGTGTAAATTTATTAAAATAGTAATGAATTGTGTATAAATTTGTATTAATTAAATAATTTGGGGGTACAAATTAATAAATATATAAATATTTATACATATAAATATATATACAAAAATTTTAAAAAAGAAATTAGAGGTGGGGGTTGGGGGGGTTTGGGGGTACAGTCGTACCCCCTTGCACCCCCCTGTATCTGCCACTGCTTGCAAGTTTGATCATTCCCGAGACGAACTGATCCTTCATTTTAATCCTTGAACTCATGAAACCATACGTTACACCCAAAATTTAGAACTCATTCACCTGAATTCCTAGATGCTATAGCAGACAAAGCCTCCGTGTAGACATACCCAAATGCATCATAATTCTCAGCAACTTGATTAACCTGATTCTTGTGATCATTCTTGGAATTATTGGCATTCCTTGCCTTTGCAGCCTTCCATTTTGGACAATCTATTTTTAAATGCCCTAGTTCATGGCAACCGAAGCAATTTCTAACCTCATACTTTTCTCGTGAGTCACTATCAGCCTCCTCATCTTCTCTCTTCGAACTAGAATACCTTTTCTTGTTGTTCCTACTCTCTTGGGCTTGCTTCTTCAACATTAGGCCCTCTGCTGCACCATTTTGGATTTCTGAAATTTTCTGCATTTCTTTCATCTTGATTGCCACTTCAACATCATCAAGTGCAATGGAACCTTACTTCCAAAAAACAAAGAATATCTAAAATTCTCAAAGGACTTAGGTAATGCAGATAACAAGATAAAAACCTTATCCTCTTCTTCTAACTTCAACTCTACATTTTCTAAAGAATCTTGCATCTTATTAAACTCATCAATCTAAGGGAGAATTGGCTTATCTTAAAGAACTTAAATGAGTATAACTTTTGTTTCAAGAACAACCTATAGAGATTTTATCTTGTGCAAATTGTTAAGCTTATCTCATACCTCCTTTGCTATTTTTTCCTTGGCAACCTCTCTTAATGCCTTATCCCCAAGGCATAAGATTATAGCACTGTGAGCTTTCTCTTATTTCTCTTCTTCTACCGTGATAACCGCTGCATCCACGGCAATACCATCTGCAAACCGGTGGCTTCTCCTTAACGGTATTAGCAAGGCCTTGTTGTGTAAGTATTGCTCTCATCTTCATTTTCCATAGCCTAAAGTCACTCCTCTTTGAATTTTTTTATGTCGAACTTCATCAAACTCATCTTGATCTACTCTGTTGCCCGCAAAATGGCACCAACTCTCATATTATAACTTCCAAACACTGTTGATCAAGACACTAAAAAACCCTCACACACTCACTGGTTGAATTGTATGGTTTATGTGTGTGAATATACATGCAAAGCAATAGAATAACAAGTGATTTACTTGGTTCGCTTCATGAAGAACCTACATCCACGGGGAAGAATAAACACTTTTATTTATCAAGCTTTACAATTAATCTAAACATTTTAACTCTGAGTACACATACTACAAACTGATGAAAAAAAAAGAATGAAGCATGGCTTTATAACTGATCGAATAGGGTGTTTTATATGCCGCATGATTTGTCATTTTCTCTTCTTGATAACTGATTCAGCTCACACCCTATTGCCAATCGTGTAATTGATCAAAGCTAGCTATTAATCGCTGGAAATAACCTCCACCATGTGATGAGAGTGAAAATAAGCGTGTTTTAGTATTCAATTTAACACTCTTTTTATAGAAATTATTGTTATATATTAGCACAAATATCTTATATTCAATATATGTGAAAAAAAAAGTGTACTTGAGATGTTTTATTGTGTTTTAGATGGAAAAAGGATCAAAAGTGCAAAGTTGGAGAAAAGGTGCAACTTGTGCAAGAATGCTGAAAAACGCACGTCCGAATTGTGTAAATTTTCTGTATTCATGTGGAGCTCTGAACTGGAAGTGTGATATACGATTGGAAAGCCACAGAAGAGATGATCGTTATAAAGTAAAGAACACACCAATCAGAATCTAAACGAGAAGGTTATGATCAAAATGGTGACATCGCGCAAGTTGTGTCGAACAGAACGTTTGTGCCAATTTCTATGGCTTGTTACACATTCAAATATTGGAGTCTCTATGAGTTCTTTATATGGATAGAAATCCAAGGAAGAAAGAATCGTGTGATTGCAAGAGTCACTCAAATCGGAGTTCGGATGTGGAAGTTGTACGCGAAACCGTGAGACTGCGCATGCAGCATAACCTCCCGTTCGACCAAGGAGATCCGTTCAACCTCCCGTTCAACCAAAACCACTTTGGTCGAACGGGGACACGCAGATCTATTTTCAACGGGATTTTTACCCCCTGTACGTGTATTTTTGTATATTTTAAGAAAAAAACACATCCAAGATCCATAATGAGAGTTTAAAAGTATAAAAGGAAGTGTAGATCATATCATTATTCATTGGATTACAATACAATTATCCTACACCCCACAAGGGGGGATCACCCCCAATCATCATCCACATCCTTTCCTCCATCCATCCATCACTTTGAAGATTAGTTTGTGGAATCAAGAGGAGAACCAAGAGGAAGATTCAAGACGGAGAATGACGCGACGACGACCACATCTAGGGTTTCCTTCGTTTCTTAATTTATCTTGTATTTTTTGGACATATGGGTAAGATCTATCCAACCCCCATGAACGTTTTTCAAAACGTTATGGACTAGAACCGTTTTGGTAGATCTATGATTTATGAAGGTTTTACATTAAACTTTTGTGTGTATACTTCATACAACACTACTTGTGGATTTATCTTATATAAGACTACGCATTTTTAATCCATACTCTGAGTCATTTTGTGCATCATTAACTGTTATGTAGAGTCTGAATACATATCTTGGTTATTGATTGAGTGCGTTCACTGCTGAGTAGGATTCCATGTTATGATTCTAAGTGAGGAGACTCCGAAGCTTCATTAGAACTATCTTATATAAATACTTGTTAATTGAATTGAATTCGGGTTAATAAGTAGGATAAAGAGGATAATTTTATAGTATATATAAAGGGAGATCATATCGGGTTAGAGTACCAATCCTAGGGGGAAATAATTGATACTGATAGTACCTAGAAAGGGGGGGGTGAAATTATATCTCTTGCTCCAAGGTTATTCACAAGTGTTACACACATACTTACTTGTGTCTATAGAGTAGATTTGCATCGCTTAGTGATGCATCCATATTCCACAAGGTAGAGTTGAACATTGATACACGAAAGGAAGATTAATGAGTGAAACTGGATTATCCTAGAGCTACCTATTCTCCTACTTGATCCACTTTCATAATTCTTCTAGTGTTTAGTTTATTTTAATTATTATTTTATATATTTGTTAGTAGATTAATAATTCAAATCTCAAATTTAATTGCAATCTTTTCTTAATTAATTTAGTTAATAATTAAATTGATAATACGCCGTCCTTTGGGTTCGATAATTTAACTTGGTCGTTTGCTTAAGCTACAACTGATTATTAATTTATTATTTTTAGTTTTATTAAGACTTTTATTTGTAATTATTTATTTATATCTAATCTTAAATTTTTCTGAGGTACTTATGCACTAGGAAAATGAGAGGAATGAAAAAAAGGAATATCACACTAAGCATAACATGGCCGGAGCAAGGTAGAATCCGGATAATGTTGACAAACGTAAAATTTTCACGAACTATGGGATTGGCAACATGGGGCTGATAGGAGCAAGGGGGGAAGATGATGATTTTGAGATACATCCCGCTCTTATTAACATGGTAGAGAAGAATCCCTTTTCTGGAGGTTGCTTTGAAGATCCATATCAGCATCTCAAAGATTTCTTGGATATGCAAACACTCAGAAGGGTGTTGGAGCTCATGATAATGCTAGACGGATCGCCATATTCAAGTTCTCTTTGATTGATATGGCATAAGCTTGGTATAAGACTCTTAATGCCATGGATTGCACTACATGGGACCAACTGCAGCAGAAGTTCTTGGAGAAATACATGCCACTCTCAAGGATCTTTAGAATGAAGCAAGACATCACCCAATTTGTTATGAATCATGGTGAGAAATTTCATGAGGCGTGGGACAGGTTTAAAAATATGCTCAAGAGGTGTCCACAACATGGGTAATCTAAGGCTCAGTACATAATCCAAGGTGATGAGCATTTTCTTTGCACGCAAAATTAACCCCGAAGTATTAAGGATATCAGTTGTAAGCGACCAAGTGAATATCGAACCCAAAGGATGGCATATTATCAATTTAATTATTAACTATATTAATTAAGACGAAGGCAATAAGATTGAGGATTGAATTACTAAACTAGTAAATAATTAATTAAAATAATAAATAAAATAAAATATCACTCGAAGAATACGAAGGTGGATCAAGTAGAAGAATAGGTAACTCTAGGATAATCCAGTTTCACGCATTAATTTTCCTTCCGTGTGTAGATGTCCGACTTTGCCTTGTGGAATATGGACGCATCACTAAACCATACATATCTACTCTATAGACACAAGTAGACATGCGTGTAACACGTGTGAATAACATCGGAACAAGAGATATAATTCCACCCTTTTTCTAGACACTATTGGTATCAATTATTTCCCTGGCCAATTGGTACTCTAACCCGATATGATCTCTCTTTATAGGTACTATGAAGTTATACTCTTTATCCTACTTATTAACCCGAATAATATTCAATTAATAAGTATTCATATATGATAGTTCTAATGAAGCTTCGGAGTCCCCTCACTTAGAATCATAACATGAAATCCTGTTCAGCGGTGAACGCACTCAATCTACAGCCAATATATATATTCAAACTCTATATACCAATTGAAAATGCACAAAACCACCGTGAATATGGATTAAGAAAGCACAATCATATATAAAATAAATCCACAATTAGTGTTGTACGGAGATTACACTCGAAAGTTGAATTAATTAGATAAAACCTTCATAAACCCTAGATCTATCAAAAAGGCTCTAGCCCATGATGTTGCGAAGAATAATCATGTGTGTTGGATAAATCTTACTCGGATGTGGATGATGGTTGGGGGGTGAACCCCCTTGTAGGGTGTAGTATTGTTGTGGCCTCTCTCCAATCCAATACGACTCTATGATGATTAATGATGTGATCTACATCCCCTTTTATACTTGTAAGCTCTCCTTATAGGCCTTGGATGGGCTTTAACTTGAGACATACGCCAAATTTAGTAAAAGAAACCCGAAACTACCAAAAATAACATCAGGGACATTCTGCTCAACCAAGCCTTCAGAAGTCGAACAAAGCCTCCAAGTTGAGCAATGGTCGAGCAAGCTCTCTGTAAGTTTTTGCACATTTTGCTCGACTTAACCTCTTCCGCTCGACCAAAATAATTCTGGTCTAGCAAGCTTGCGTAGTCTCACCGTTTCGCGCATAACTTTCACATCCGACTTCTGATTTGAGTAATTCTTGCACTCACATGATCCTCTCTTCCTTGGATTTCTATCCATTTAAAGAACTCTCCAAAAACACAACATTTGCATGTATAACAAGTCACGCAAAGTAGCACAGCCGTTTTGTTCGGCACAGCTTGCGCGACATCACCACTTTGATAATAACTTTCTCGTTTGGAATCCGATTGAAGTGTTCTTTAAGCCAAAACGACCCTCTCTTCTGTAGCTTTTCATCCATGTATTACACTTTTAGTTTAGGGCTCACACAAATACAGAATAATTATACAAGTTGGATATGGGTTTCAGAGCATCCTTGCACAAATTGCATCTTTTCTTCAACTTGGCACTTTTGATCCCTTTTTCCACCTAAAACACAATAAAACACCTCAAGTGCACATTTTTATCACATATATTGAATATAAGATACTTGTTCTAATATAAGACAACAATTCTCGTCAAACAGGTGTTAAATTGGACACTAAAACACGCTTATTTTCACTCTCATCAATCCCCCAAACTTACTCGTTGATCGTCCCGAGGAAACAAAATAAAAATAAAGAGAGAGAGTAAGAAAATTAGTGAGGAAACAAGGACTATGACAAATACCCCATTCAAAATACAATTGTCATCAACTTAGGTAATACAACTCTTATTACATGCAATAATCAATTCATAATATACAAGTTAAGACAATCACCACCAATGCAAATGTTCCATTAACATGTTCTCACAGGAAGTATATATCACTCGCACTCAAGTTTAAAAAATGTACACTTATGGGTTAAGGTGTTTACACTCAAATTCAATTGGAGTGCATGCGCAACCATAAGTTTGTCAAAAGTCTTAAACTCTCCACCAATAAAAGTATGATTCGTCAATGAGATCAAAAAGAACTTTTCTTTTGGATGTAATGTTGGCTATTTGGTTAAGGTAGAAATTATATGGATAAGTGACTCAAAATCTCGGATCAATCAAGCGCCTATCATTATCTTCCATTCTTCTTACTCACTTCAATTAAGCACCCATCCTCCTCAACTCTTTCACTTTTTTCTTCTTTTTCTCTCGAGGTACCAGCTTCGGGCACTATCTCGCGCATCCTCCATAGGGTACTAGATTTAAGCACTACCCTAGGGTGTTTGATTCCATAGAGTACTAGATTTAAGCACTACTCCATGATTTTTCCTTAGATGCAATTTCAAGCTAAATCACTATTTCAACACCAATTTATTCTTTCCCAATCTGTTATCAAAACCCATCAACACACTTTGACAAGCCATTAATTCTCTTCTAGAAGGACAATCAAGGCTCAAAAAAATTCAGATGCTCAAAGTGGTTCTTTCTCGTAGGCTGCCAAAGAATGAGATTTTTAGGCTCAACAGGGCTAACTACGGATAAACATCTTTTGATAGGGAATTATTTGGCTAAGTGACATATAAATTCAAGGATGACCTAAAATTAACTCCCATCATCTAACAAACATATAGTTTCAAGTAAAACAAGAGACAAGTTCTTAGAATACACATACAAGAATGATATTCACCAGAAAAGATATATCATGTGATTATGTACATCAATAAGGCTCAAAATCTCACATGGGGTTTTAACAAGTAACAGAGTACTTTTCATGGTAAGTAATATCCCACAAGTACACATAGAACTTCATATCGCATTATAACTCAAGTACACTTCCTTCATCAATTTCAAAAGCATATGAATTTTAGGCACAATTCTAGAAATATAAGCTCACATGGATCATAAGCATAAAATCAATCCTTTTACTCCATGAATTAAAAGCACTAATAAAAATTAGAATAAGGAAACGAGGGCACCTAATTTTTCTTCAACATATTCACGAGCTCCTCGAGTTGTTCAACTCGATCAGGTCAAAGCCTCATTGTAGAACTCATCTTGCCACTATTTTACCTGTTCTTTCATCAAAACTCAAGCACACCTCATCATCAAAGATTCATCAATAATAATATATGAGAACTATAAGAAGAACTCAATTGACTATATAATCGACTCCGCACACTAGAAACACCACTGAACACTAGGCAAATTGCAAAAAATCTACACTTCAAAATCGATTAAAGTTTCAACATATCGCAAAAAATCAACTCCCCTAGCAAACATTACAAAGAAAAGATTATACTCTTGATGCTTCAATGAGGTAATAACATCACACCCCCAAACTTAGTAAAACGTAAGTCGAAACTAAGTTTGCAAAGAGATGTAATTGCCGATTAGTAAGCACCTTAAATATAAAAATTTCTTACTCACACGAAATAAATAAAGGAATAAAACGGAAAGGCAAGCCCCCAACAGGCGCTCATGCTTAACGTCGGAGAGTCACGACGGATGTAACCTTTGTAAGCTACTGGATCAGAGGACGGTCTACTCGCATCCTCACCTTCGAATACTTTCTTTTCCTCTTCTTATCTACACTCAACACCTCACCTTTCTTAGTCACAAAAATATGATCCTCAGAATTTTCTGCCTCCCATGGCTATCTAGACACCCCCTTGTCAATCTTCCACTTACATTCAGAATCATCTGTCTTAGAAAAATCAAGATTAAACAAGTTAAAAACTACATCTATGCTCTTGCATGATTGAGTCACCACGGGCATCGTCATTGCTTGATCAAGAGAGAAAACCACATCTTCATTATCCATCGGCAGTCTAAACTTCTCGGCTCTTAACCTCTTTGCTCTTTCCACTTCTTCTCCATTGTAAGCTCAGTATTCGGCCCTTGAGATGGTACTAAGTTGTTCTGATCAACAGGTGTAGCATTCGGTATAGAATTGAGCGCGAAATAGGACTGCTCGACCTCCATTTGACTTGGGTAAGTTGGTCGAGAAACTTGTCCTTGGTCGAACGATGTAGGCGATCACGACCTATGTTCCTTCATGTGTTGCTTGACTTCTGCTCGACTTAGGTGGTCTGGTTGAGCAAACCTCCCGATCGAGAGCTACTCGTGGCCAGGTGCTGCTCGACTTCTGCTCGACTTAGATGGTCTGATCGAGCGGAAAGGTACTGGTCGAGCAGCAAACTTGAAAACAGAATGTCGTGATTCTATTTTTTTAAAGATTGCTCAACCTCACCTCAACCATTAGATCTGGTCGAGCTGATTAGTGTTGGTCGAACAACTCCCCTGCTTCCTTCACTCTCACTTGTCGACTTCATCGGACCATCGTAGTGCGTCCCGGACCTCAAGGTGATGGCATTACTCTCCCATATTTGTGCCAATTGATTCACATTCGTGGCCATTTGCCCCATAATCAAAGTAAGGTCCTTCAACTGCTTAGATATATCAATATAATCAACATTCATGTAAGCCTCAATGCGGTCAACTCTTGCATCATTCTCAGCTATGTATCGATTGAAGGTATCTTCAACACTCTTCACTTCGTGCTGCTGCGTACTAGGCCCTCTTTCTGCCAACTCTATAATATGCTTCTGTTGGGGCCCTAGTAGCTTGTTGATATTAGCTAGACTAGAGACGATCTCATCATCCCTATTCGGCTTCACCACTTAATGTTCTACCTGAGATACCTTGCCAAGTACATATGATCCTCTATCTTTCTCTATAAGTCAGTCACGTGGATTCATAGAGATGTCTTCAAATAAATTTTCTGCTTCAAGAGTTGTCTTAGATAACAGCGCTCCTCCTGATGATGCATCAATAAAAATACGCGACTCACAATCCAATCCATAATAGAAGATGCTTATGTATTCAACCTTAGAAATTCCATTATGTGGACACCTCCTGAGCATGTCTTTAAACCTGTCCCACACCTCATAGAACTTCTCATCCTGTTTCATCACAAATTGAGTGATATCTTGCCTCATTCTTAAGATCCTTGAGGGTGGCATATATCTCTCTAAGAACTTCTGCTGCAGTTGGTCCCATGTAGTAAAATTTGTGGCATCAAGAGTCTCATATCAAGCTTCCGCCTTATCAATTAATGAAAACTTGAATAGGGCAATCCGTCTAGCATTATCATTAGCTCCAGCTCCCTTTTGAGTGTTTGCATAACCAAGAAATCTTTTGAGATGCTGATATGGATCTTCAAAACAACCTCCAGAAAAGGGATTCTTCTCTACCATGTTAATAAGAGCGGGATGTATCTCAAAATCATCATCACTCCCTTGCTCCTATCAACCCCATGTTACCAATTCCATAGTTCATGAAAATTTCACGTATGGCAACATTATCCGGATTCTGCCTTGCTCCGGTCATGTTTAGCACAATGTGTTATTCATTCTTTCCTTCCTCTCCTTTTCCTAGTGCACAAGTACCTCAGAAAAATTTAAAGTTAGATAGAAATAAATAATCACAAATAAAAGTCTTAATCAACTAGAAATAATAAACTAATAATAACAGTCGTCCCCGGCAACGGTGCCAAAAACTTGATGCACATTTTCTTTGCACACAAAATTAATCCTCAAATATTAAAGATATCAGTTGCAGCTTAAGCAATCGACCAAGTGAATATCGAACCCAAAGGACGGCGTATTATCAATTTAATTATTAACTATATTAATTAAGACGAAGGCAATAAGATTGAGGATTTAATTATTAAACTAGTAAACAATTAATTAAAATAACAAATAAAATAAAATATCACTCGAAGAATACGAAGGTGGATCAAGTAGAAGAATATGTACCTCTAGGATAATCCAGTTTCATGCTTTAATTTTCCTTCCGTGTGTTGATGACCGACTCTGCCTTGTGGAATATGGACGCATCACTAAACCATGCATATCTACTCTATAGACACAAGTAGACATGCATGTAACATATGTGAATAACATCGGAGCAAGAGATATAATTCCACCCCTTTTCTAGGTACTATCAGTATCAATTATTTCCCTGGCAATTGGTACTCTAACCCGATATGATCTCCCTTTATAGGTACTATAAAGTTATACTCTTTATCCTACTTATTAACCCGAATAATATTCAATTAATAAGTAATCATATATGATAGTTCTAATAAAGCTTTGGAGTCCCCTCACTTAAAATCATAACATGAAATCCGGTTCAGCAGTGAACGCACTCAATCTACTACAAAGATGTATATTCAGCCAATTGAAGATGCACAAAACGACTTAAGAAAACACAATAATATATAAAATAAATCCACAAGTAGTGTTGTATGGAGTTTACACACGAAAGTTGAATTAATTAGATAAAACTTTCATAAACCCTAGATCTACCAAAAAGGCTCTAGTCCATGATGTTGCGAAGAACAATCATGAGTGTTGGATAGATCTTACCCGGATGTCTGAAAAATTATAAGATAAATTAGAAAATGAAAGAAACCCTAGATGCGGGAGTCATCACGTCCTTCTCCGTCTTGAATCCTCCTCTTGGTTCTCCTCTTATTCCACAGCCGAACCTTCAAAGTGATGGATGGATGGAGGAAAGGATGTGGATGATGGTTGGGGGGTGAACCCCCCTTGTGGGGTGTAGTATTGTTGTGGCCTCTCTCCAATCCAATATGAATCTATTATGATTAATAATGTGATCTACATCCCCTTTTATACTTCTAAGCTCTCCTTATAGGCCTTGGATGGGCTTTTACTTGAGACATACGCCAAATTTGGTAAAAGAAATACGAAACTACCAAAAATAGCATCAGCGACATTCTGCTCGACCAAGCCTTCAGAAGTCGAACAAAGCCTTCAAGTCGAGAAATGGTCGAGCAAGTTCTCTGTAAGTTTTTTGCACATTTTGCTCGACTTGACCTCTTCCGCTCGACCAAAATAATTCTGGTCGAACAAGCTTCCATTGGAATAGCAAGCTTGCGCAGTCTCACCATTTTGGGCATAACTTCCACATCCGACCTCCGATTTCAGTAATTCTTGCACTCACAAGATCATCTCTTCCTTGAAATTCTATCCATATAAAGAACTCTCCAAAAACCCAACATTTGAATATATAACAAGTCACGCAAAGTGGTACAGCCATTCTATTCGGTATAGCTTGCGCGACGTCAGCACTTTGATCATAAATTTCTCATTTGGAATCGATTGAAGTGTTCTTTACGCCAAAATGACCCTCTCTTCTGTAGCTTTACATCCATGTATCACACTTTTATTTTAGAGCTCCACACAAATACAGAATAATTACACAAGTTGGACGTGCGTTTCAGAGCATCCTTGCACAAATTGCATTTTTTCTCCAACTTGGCACTTTTGATTCATTTTTCCACCTAAAATACAATAAAACACTTCAAGTACATCTTTTTCTCACATATATTAAATATAAGATACTTGTGCTAATATAAGACAATAATTCTATTCAAACAGGTGTTAAATTGGACATTAAAACACGCTTATTTTCACTCTAATCACAAGGCTCCCGTTCGACCAAGCTTAGGCCGTTCGACCAGAACTGATGGTCGAACGGTGGTCAAACGAGTTCTGAAAAAACAAAGTTATGATGCCCTATTTTTTGCCCCACCGTTCGATCAAGGCATTACCGTTCGACCAGATCACTCTGGTCGAACCATGATCGAACCGGCACCTGTGGAGAAAAAGGATCGCATTCAGTTTACAGGGCCTTCGTTAGACCAGATTCATCCTGTTCGACCTGAATATTCTGGTCGAACTATGGTTGAACTGGCATTGGATAAATTGAACCCGTTTATAGAGCCCTCGTTCGACCACACACATGTAGTTCGACCAGACTACTCTAGCCGAAGAGTGGTCGAACAGCTTCACAAACCTCCCATTTCGATACCGAATATTACACATGTTGTTCTAAACACTCCAGTACCATTGCAAGAGCAGAATACTGAGCTAATAGTGGAAAAGAAGTGGGAAAGAGCAAAGAGGTTGAGAGCCGAGAAGTTTAGACTGTAGATGGGTAATGATGTTGTGATTTTCTCTCTTGATCAAGCCATGACGATGCCCATGGAGACTCAATCATGCAAGAGCATAGATGTGATTTCTAACTTATTTAATCTTGATTTTAATAGGACAAATGATTCTGAATTTGAGTGGAAGATTGACAAGGAGGAGTCTAGACAGCCATGGAAAGAAGGAAATTCCAAGGATCATATTCCTGTGACCAAGAAAGGTGAGGTGTTGAGTGTAGATAAGAAGAGGGAAAGAAAGTACTTGAAGGTGCGGATGCGAGAAGACCACCTTCTTCTGTCGTGACTCTCCGACGTTAAACATGAGCGCATGTTGGGGGCTTGCCCTTTCGTTTTATTACTTTATTATTTCTTTCGTGTGAGTGAGGAATTATTATATTTGAGGTGCTCACGTTTCGGTAATTACATCTCTTTTCAAACTTAGTTTCAACTTACATTTTTACTAAGTTTGGGGGGGTGTGATGTCTCAAATTGATTTTGGCCACAAGTTAATATCTAATAACATGCTTCTCAGTTATTCTTCCTCCTTATTCCCAGTAGCTAACACTGTAAATTCAGACTCCATTGTAGAAAGAGTTATACGTGTTTGTTTCTTTGAATCCCTATAAACTGCACCACCTCATAAGATAAAGATACACATTGAGGTTGATTTATTATCATTAACACTAATTATCCAACAAGCATATGTACAACCTACAAATACGACTGGAATCTCATTTTAAGACAATCCCAAGTTCTAAATTTAGTTTAAGTAACCAAGTACTCGAGTAATTGCTTTACCTTTAAAATTTACACTATGCAAAAGTTATATCTGGCCTAATGGAATGCATAGCATACATTAAGATATCAATGTAACTAGCATATTCAATTTGTACTACTGATCTACTTGAATATGTAACAAATTCAATAGAAGGATCATAAGGAGTGTGCTTCTTTAATATTTGAATGCTTAAATTTATCCAGGATTCTCTCAACATAGTGAGATTGACGAAGAGAAAAACCTCATTTGTGCCTTCTAACTTTAATTCCCAAAACAATATCAACCTCATTTAAATATTTCATTTTGAACCTTGAGGTAAGATACCTATTAGTGTAATTTATGTCATTCGTATTTGTACTAATAATGAGCATATTGTCTACATAAAGACTTACTACCCCAAGCTCAACATTAAGTTTAAAAGTATATAATTTTTCATTACTATTATAAGTAAATCTATATTCAAGTATTACATAATAAAATTTCGCATGCCACATTTTAGGTGCTTGTTTGACACCATTCAATGATTTTGTTAACTTACTCATTTTATGTTCATTTCCGGATAGAACAAACCCTTCAAGTTGTTCCATGTATACATCTTCTTCCAAATCACTAGTTGGAAAGGTTGTTCTAACATCCATTTAATATACATGCAAATTATAAATGGATTCTATAATAAAGAGTGTTCTTATGGATTTCAAACGAGCCACAAGAGCATACGTATAAAAATAATCTATTACTTCCTTTTGTTATAATTCTTTTGATACTAAATTAATCTTAAAAGTTTGAATTGATCCATCCGTTTTGTATTTTCTTCTGAAACCCCATTTAGAGCTAATTGCTATAGAATCGGGAGGTAAATTAGTAAGTGACCCTGTATTATTGCATAATAATGAGACCATTTCATCATTAATTGACTCTTTCCAAAAAGCTGAATCGCAAGACATAACTACTATCTTATATGTCTTATGGTCATCTTCCACCATCAATAAATTGAAATTTTATTGATTACATTAGTTCTATTGCCTTCAACAAGGAAAACTATACACTGAGAAAATATAAAATCAAAATGTGAGTTATTTTCTTTTCTCGTAAGTTGATTTCTCCTAATCTCAGTAGGATAGTTTAATTGGCATGTTCCAATACTCAAATTAGAATCAATTTTAGCAACATTTGTTGGTTCAGAAGTATTAACTAGATCTACTGACATGCTTAAGTCATCTTGAAATTTATTTTCAATGAATTACATATCTTTAAATTCTATAATCACATTAGAATTGAGGGTCATTCTGCAGTGTACCCGGTGCACTGGTGCACCTAAAGAAAAATCATATTTTTAGCGGGTTACTGGTATATATTATGTTTAATTAAAAAAATCAAATATAATTTTCTCAAATCCAATGAAATACGGTATTCAAATTTCTACGTTCTGCTGTAAATTTTTCCATGAATAAACCATCTTCTCAAATTTTAATTCTCTCAGAAACCCTTGCTGAATGTATCCTTGTCTTATTCCTCCAACAATCCAACTCAATTTCGAGTTTTCTTTAAGGAAATAACTCACGACTTGAGTAAGAGTCAAGGCTGAAACACTCCATAGAACCGGAACATCAAACATGAACATCAGTGGAACACACAATAGACAGATATGGAAATCAGGAGCAAGGACTTTGAGATGATGCAAAGAAATCCATATCATAACAGGTTGCTTATTCATATTAAAACTGAAACTTGTGAACTAACCTTACATATTTCTCACCCTTAAGATTCATACTTATTAGTTATTAGAGACTGATAATATCTTTCGAAACTACCTAAACGAAGAAGCAGCTTTAATATTCTTGACTTCGGAAATTTCGATCATAAAGTGTGCAGCTCATGTCTCTCTGTGAAGACTTAACAATCTCGAAATTAAAATGCCAAACTATGAACAATAAAATAGATTTATCCGCAAAAGAAATATATATATATAAAGCCAATTTTTTCTAAGTGGGCATAATTTTTTTCAAAAAAGAAGAACATAGAAAAGCCAGACCAGACATCAGCTCCTTCAATTGCCTTCGGCCATTGATGCTGAGGTTTAGCGGGGATCGACCCGTCACCCAAGCATTTTCTTCACGCTCAGAAAATCCAGACATCGGACTCGGAATGGCGGCATGGAAGTAGTGTTCCAAAATAACATAGGATCGACTCCCAGCATTTCCGTTATGCGACGGTTTGGATTAAAGATGAGAATTCCGGCGAGTGCAAATGATTCATGTTCAGGTGATAGAATAACAGGTTATTCATGTCATATGAGAGAATGCAATTGAATAGATCGATGACTAAGCTTGCTGTTGCGATAGCAATGGAAATCTCTGAATTCAACCACGACCACCAGGTGCAGTGATGAGAGTGAAAATAAGCGTGTTTTAGTATCCAATTTAACACTTTTTTATAGAAATTATTGTCATATATTAGCACAAATGTCTTATATTTGATATATATGAGAAAAATATGCGTTTGAGGTGTTTTATGGTGTTTTAGGTGGAAAAAGGATCAAAAGTCCAAAGTTGGAGAAAAGGTGCAACTTGTGCAAGAATGCTGAAAAACGCATGTCTAACTTGTGTAATTTTTCTGTATTTGTGTGGAGTTCAAAGTTAGAATTGTGATATATGTTTGGAAAGCCACAAAAAAGGGTCCTTTTGGCGTAAGAAACAGCTCAATCGGAATCCAAACGAAAAAGTTATGATCAAAATGGTGACGTCGCGCAAGCTGTTTCTACTCAGCACGACTGTTCTACTTAACATGACTTGTTACATCTTCAAATGTTGAATTTTTGGTAAGATCTTTATATGGATAGAAAGCCAAGAAAAATATTATCGCGTAAGCATAAGAATCACTAAAATTGGAGTTTGGACAAGAAATTATGCTCAAAATTGTAAAGTCGCGCAACTACCAGCGAGAATTTTCGAAAAGTTTTGAAAATTACCTATTTCTTGGAGCACAATTAATCTCCTTATCACATAATCCTCCATGATTCACCCATATCTTTTATTTCCATATTTAATACCCTTCACACACCTATATATATTTTACATTATTATTCACGTGAGAGGACACACAACACAATCATCCTACACCCCACAAGAGGGTGATCACCCCCAACCATCATCCACATCTTTTCCTCCATCCATCCATCACTTTGAAGATTCGTCTGTAGAATCAAGAGGAGAACCAAGAGGAGGATTCAAGATGGAGAAGGACACGATGACGCCCACATCTAGGGTTTTATTCGTTTTCTAATTTATCTTGTATTTTCTAGTCATATGGGTATGATCTATCCAACACCCATGATTGTTCTTCGTAACATCATGGACTAGAGCCTTTTTGGTAGAACTAGGGTTTTGAAGGTTTTTATAAATTAATTAAACTTTCGTGTGTATACTCCGTACAACACTACTTGTGGATTTATTTTATATATGACTATTCATTTTTAATCCATATTCAGAGTCATTTTGTGCATCTTCAACTGTTATATAGAGTCTGAATATATATCTTGGTTGTTGATTGAGCGCGTTCACTGCTGAACAGGATTTCATGTTATGATTCTAAGTGAGGGGACTCTGAAACTTCATTAAAACTATCATATATGAATGTTTATTAATTGAATTGAATTCGGGTTAATAAGCAGGATAAAGAGGTTAATTTTATAGTACCTATAAAGGGAGATCATATCGGGTTAGAGTACCAATCCTAGGGGAAATAATTGATACTGATAGTACCTAGAAAGAGGGTGAAATTATATTTCTTGCTCCAAGGTTATTCACACGTGTTACAAGCATATTTACTTCCCACATCATAACAATAGCTCCTCCCTAGAAAGCCGGACGCCCACGGACGGCTGCACTCTCTTATCAAGCATCAGCGGCTTCAATCCCAAGGGGAAGCCCTTTCCGGAATCTTAACGAGGTAGCCCTTTTCTCGCAGCGATCCAACCCCCAGCTCTGATACCAATGTTACACATCCAAGCTAGAAGCCCTAACTCCTCCTCAAAATCATGGTCAAGAGGGGAGGATTGACCTCCAACTTAAATACAGCTCCCCACCCATATGAGGAACCGATGTGGGATAAGCCCCACATCATAACAAGTCTATAGAGTAGATTTGCATGACTTAGTAATGCGTCCATATTCCACATGGCAGAGTCGGACATTGATACATGAAAGGGAGATTAATGAGTAAAACTGAATTATTCTAGAGCTACATATTCTCCTACTTGATCCAATTTCGCATTCATCCAGTGATGATTTATTGTATTTGCAATTTTAATTAATTGTTTATTAGTTAATACTTCAATCCTCAATATTATTGCCAACTTATCTTAATTAATTTAGCTTATAATTAAATTGATAATACGCCGTTCATTGGGTTTGATATTTAATTTGGTCGCTTATCTAAGTTACAATAACATCCTTCACACTTGGGGATTAATTTTGCGTGCAAAGAAAATGTGCATCACGCAGTTTTCCAAATCTTCGGTAACAATAATGGAAATCTATTACGTTAAATTATACATAAAATAAATAAACAAGTTGCTGATTACCACTTTTCCTTTTAATTTTTAATTTAAAATTTTAAAATAATTGATGCACGATTTCTTTGCAAATCTACTCTATAGACACAAGTAAATATGCGTGTAACACGTGTGAATAATATCGAAGCAAGAGATATAATTTCACCCCCCATTTCTAGGTGCTATCAGTATCAATTATTTCCCCTAGGATTGGTACTCTAACTCAATATGATCTTCCTTCATAGGTACTATAAAATTATCCTCTTTATCCTACTTATTAACCCGAATTCAATTTAATTAACAAGTATTTATATAAGATAGTTCTAATGAAGTTTTGGAGTCCCCTCACTTAGAATCATAACATGGAATCCTTGCTCAGTAGTGAACGCACTCAATCAATAACCAAAATATGTATTCAGACTTTACATAATAGTTAATGATGCACTAAACAATTTTGAGTATAAATTAAAAACGCATAGTCTTATATAAAATAAATCCACAAGTAGTGTTGTACGGAGTTTACACACGAAAGTTCAATTAATTCATAAAAACTTTCAAAACCTTAGATCTACTAAAACGGTACTAGCCCATGATGTTGCGAAAAACAATCATGGGGGTTGGATAGATCTTACCCATATGTCCGGAAAATACAAGATAAATTATGAAATGAAGGAAACCCTAGATGTGGGCGTCGTCGCATCCTTCTCCATCTTGAATCCTCTTCTTGGTTCTCCTCTTGATTCCATGGACGAATCTTCAAAGTGATGGATGGATGGAGGAAAGGATGTGGATGATGGTTGGGGGGTGATCCCCCCCTTACGGGGTGTAGGATGATTGTGTTGATGTGCTCCAATGCCTTCTTGGTGTGATCTACATCTGCTTTGATACTTGTAAGCTCTCCTTATGGACCTTGGATGGGCTTTTTAAGACGAAAACACGCAGAAACATGCACTAGGGGTGTAAAAATATGGATTTGGAGCTATCCCAGGCAATTGGTTCAACCTATGGGCTTGGTCGAATCATGGACGAATCAAAATCGGCGATTTAACACACTTTCAGGCTTCTGGTTCGACCCGAACCAGTGGTCGAACCACTCGTGTCGTGGTCGAACCGGTCTGAACCAGCTTGCGCAGTCTACCATTTCGCGTATAACTTCCACATCCGAGCTTCGATTTAAGTGATTCTTATGCTCAAGCGATCCTCTCTTCCTTGGCTTTCTATAAATATAAAGAACTCACAGAAACTCTAATAATTTAATGTGTAACAAGTCATGTAAAGTGGCACAGCCGTTCTGTTCGGCACAGCTTACGCGACATCACTATTTTGATCATAACTTTCTCATTTAGATTTCGATTGAGGTGTTTCTTATGCCTAGACGATCCTCTCTTCTGTGGCTTTTCAAAATTTATCAAATTTTAATTTTTAAGCTCCACACGAATACAAAAAAATTACACAAGTTGGACGTGCGTCTTTCAGCATTCTAGCACAAGTTGCACATTTTCTCCAACTTTGCACTCTTGTTCCTTTTTCCACCTAAAACACAATATAACACCTCAAGTGCACCTTTTTCTCACATGTATTGAATATAAGATATTTTGCTAATATATAAAAACAATTCCCATCAAAAGGTGTTAAATTTGACACTCAAACACGCTTATTTTCACTCTCATCAATAATCCACGATCAAGGATAATCTTATCTTAATCAAATGGTTTAAATTTCTTAGGTGCACCAGTGTACCCAGCGCACAGTAGTATGACTCTAAAATTGAATCTAGAATTCTATATGCTTTGAAATTTTCAGCATACCGAACAAATATACCTTTTAAAGCTTTTGCTCCTAATTTCGTTTTTCTGGCATCTAAACCCCTATAAAAGGCAAGACATCTCCAAATTCAACTCTTCAACCTCTAACCCTTTTTCAAGATTTTCAGTTGCCTCCTACTTATTAGCAGTCTTCGACTGTTCCAGAGTTTCAATTATGCTCAGTGTGTTACTATTTCCTTTCCTTCCTCTCCTCTTCTTAGCAAACACTTCAATCTCAGAGTCAAAGGTTTCTAAATTTGTTCCCTTTGACCTAGTGTGCTTATACCTGCGAAAAATTCAAGGTTAAAAAGACATAAATAATAAAAAATAAAGTCTTAATCAAGCTAAAAATATTAATTAAACCAATAATAACAATTGTGCCGACAATGGCGCCAAAAACTTGTTACGTGTTTTCTTTGCATATAATTAATCTACAAGTATTACGAATATCAAATATAGCTTAGGCAAGCGACCAAATAAAATATCGAACTCAAAAGATGGAGTACTACTAATTAAATTACCAACTAAATTAATTAAGATAAATTTTCAATATGTTTTTAGTTTCCAATTATCAACTAATAAACATAAATCTAAATAGAAAATTAAATAAATTCATTAAATGAAAATATGAAATGTCTCAAGAATGGAGAAGAGGTAATGCTATGAAATTCCAGTTTAAACCTATTAATTCAACCCTCTAAGTATCAGGGTTAAATTCTAACAGAAGGATATGGACGCATCACTTATATACGCTAATCAACTCTATATAGACACAAGTCAAAAAAGAAAGTCTGGTTCATCACCTCGGAGCAAGAGACTAATTCCATCGCCTTTCTAGGTACTAACAATATTAATTCTTTCCTATGCGCGTTTGGTAATCGAATTCGAATATGTTCTCCCTTTATAGATATATACTATAAAATTAATCTCTTAATCATGCTTATCAATCCACAAATCTTTACATGATGATATAATAAACATACATATTCAACAGTTCTAATGAAACTTTGGAAGTATTGATCTCTTCTTAAAATCATAACAGATAACGTAATCAGTCATAAACATACCAAATCAATAATCATAAACATATTAAGACTTTCATATAACAATTAAAGACGCTTTAAAGATGCTGATTGAAGGTTTCAAAACAAATTCATTAAATATGAAATATCAATTCGCAGTTATTAGAACCCTATTCTTAAATAGTCAAATCAAATCAATTTACACTTTCAAAACTTAAAACTACCAAAATAGTTTTAGCCCATGGTGAGATAGACAATACATATGGGGTTTGGTATGATCTTATCCATAGTCTAGAAAATCACAATAAAATAAATAGATTCGAAGAAAACCCTAAGTGTAGAGGTGATCTTCGTTTCCTCTTCCGTCTTGAATCTTCCTCTTGGTTCTCCTCCTTGATTCGACAGATGAATCTTCACAATGATAGTGGAATGGATGATAGGATGGGAATGTAGGATGATAGATTATGGGTCTTGTGTTGGTGAAGGATGATGTAGTGGTTGGTGAATGAATGAGATATCTCATTGGAGTCTTCAAATGTTGCCCTTTTATAACCCTGGAAGTGACCTTTTTTTTTTGTCAAAACACACACTTACATGCACTTGAAGTGTAAAAATATGAATTTGACTTGAAAAATGGATCTTGTTCGATCAACAGGACGTGGTAGAACAGGGGTCGAACTGACTTAGGAAAATCGAACTAACATACTGTAACACACCCTATTCGACCAAACCAAGCTAGTCGAACGGGTCCCTTTTGAACAGTTTTATATTTCTATTGAAATGAGTAATACTTTCAATTCAATAAAAGTAATAATTCATTTTTTAAAAAAAATCAAAATGCATGATACTACTATATCGCGTGCGTGACCCATGCAATTACTAAAATTCGTTAATAATCTGATGTCTTGAAATTTCCAACATCGTGTACGTGACAAATGCAATTTTCCAAAGACTTTTTTTTTCTTTTTTTTCATATAAAAATAATTAAAATTAAATATAAGTGAGAGAATGTAAATAACTAAATAATTAGTATTGAAATTTTTTCAAGACTAAATGCTAAAATTTCTTTTTAATTGGACATCACAGACTATATATAAATAAAACCTACCGACAACATATACTTAGTCGTGGTTGGTGAATGTGGTGCACACATTTTAAATTAGTGGCAGTCATGAGTGACATATTTTGCATTTTTTTAATTAATTATTATTTTTTTAGTTTATTACTAGTAGGTACGTGTTTTAATAGTCTAATTATTAGGAGATACAAAATTAAATTGAATTACTAAGGAATACATTCTGATATTTTATTTTTTCAAGTTTACCCTTATTAATTTTCAGGTTTAATTAATCATTGACTTTCTATAAAATACATAATTTTCTCACAAAATAACAAAACCTCTGCGATTAAATGAAAGAGTTTTTTTCACACTGAAATATAAGAAATTTCACGCTAAAATCTCAGATGTTATCAACTTGAAAGTATCCAATGCTGAAATTGGCTTACTAGTAAATGATGATTTCTTTAATAGAACCAGACTATGTTTCTATATTATCTTCTACGTGTTGTAATTTGAAATCGCAGAATTATTTACTAGTAATATTTGCGTTTTTTTTTGTAATTTGATGTGATTTGAAATTGACGATTTGAGATATTTGCATGTAGAATTTCTGTGTTGTTAATGTACATGATGTGCAGTTTAATGTTAAATATTGTTTTGCATAACATATGTACACTTATGTTCTATATGTTGGTGTAAAAGTTACGAATATTCTGATTATGAAAGCTATAAATAAGTGTGCAGTTAATGTACATAGATGTGCATTTTAATGTTAAATATTATTTTGCAAAACATTTGTACAAGTATGTTAGTGTATATATTACGAATCTTCTAATTATTGAAGCTGTACACAAGTGCGCAGTGATTGTGAATTCATTAATTTGAATATTGGTGTACTTATTGACCAAGAGTCAAAATCTTAAACACCCCACGCATGTTCACCAATAAAACCCCACAAATTATGAATGTAAACTAATGTTCAACATTAACAAATGTTCACAAAAATAAAGTAAGATTATGAATACATTAACAACAAATGCTCTCCAATATCCACAAATTAAACAACAACGACGCAAATGTTCAAAACATTAAGAGTGAACATTCGTCTAATTAATTGCGCAATTAATCAGAAAGGAGTAAGTGAGAAAATTTGTTGCGTAATTTTAGGAGAGATATATGGATATATGAAAATTTTTATTTTAAAATGATTGTGAACACTAGTGTTAACCATGGGTAATATGGGAAATGCGCCCTTAAATTTTGTATGTTAGAGTAATTCTGTAAAGTCAATGTACTAGGAAGTAAATAGGAAGATAATTTTGTACCTAGTAGTTATTGACCCTTTTTTTATCAGGTATATTATCATTTATTATTAAAATATTTTCACTTTTTATTTATATTATATTTTATTTTTTAAAAAAATATTGCATAATTATCCTTTTTCACAAATTATCACTTTTTAATTAAAATATTATAATTTTTTACTCATTTCATGAAAACCACCTCATAAATCAGTCTCATACAAATCTTTATTTTTCAATAATTAGGTTGCAGTGCGACTATGAAAATTAGTAATAATCTTATATAAATTTAGTTGTTATAACCACCCATACGAATCATAGTTTTTATTTTTGTAAAAAAAATTCAACTATTATTCATAGAATTTATATTTTTCTTTTTATAATATAAATTTCTTCTCTATCATCCAAGCAAACAGTTTGACATAAAAAAATTCCACAACAAAAAAACAAGGATTCTTACATATTTCTTGAGCGTATTTTATCATGTGCCTTACACAAATGATATTTATGAGATAAACTATATGATAATGGTTAAATTTGTTTCTTCCCCCCCCCCCCCCCCCCATATATAATTAATACAAAAAAAATATATACACACACGAAAATAACACAAAAATTAACGTGTAATTAATTTCTTTAAGAAAAAAACAATATATGAAAATGACACAAAAACTAACATATAGCAAGGCTAGGCATTGGTCCACAAAAGCGGGTGTCGTATCTTGGGCATTAAATTAATTTGAAAATAAAAACGTGGGAGGCATGTGAGTGTTTATTCTCCACGCATTCAACTACTCCCTTCGTCTCGGGTAAAGGTTCTCATTTGATTTTTGTACATAAATGAAGGAGTATTATTATTTTATGTGTGATGGGTAGTTGTATTAATAGTAAGTGGTGAGTCATATATGGAGTCCTTTTACTAAAAATAAAAAAATGAAGACATTTGAATGAGACGCCCAATATATTAAAATGAGTAAGGTGGCACGAGGGATTATGACATTTTGATTTTCCTTTCTATCTCCATCTATGTATTCTACCCTACCCACTTTTTAAAATTTTTAACTTGAAATGGAATGCAACACCATATCACCTTTACTCTATTCAAATAAAGAAGATACAAAATTAATTTTACATAATCTCTTTGGGAATATTTCAATTTATTATAAAATTATTAAAACTGGTTTTAAAAATCAATAGAAGTCCAAATGAAATGTGTGTTTGGTAGTTTGATTTTTATTTTTATTTTTTTATTCAAAAGGTACGTAGAGATTTATGTCACTGTATATATCAATATAATGTATGAAGAGAGTCTTTTATTAATGTCTTTTATTAATGTGTAGATGAGAAGAGTAATATAAGAATATATATATTAAGTAATTGTATTAGTATTGTGTGTAACTATACAAATATATTAATTGTTATGGGTGAATTTCATTTACTATAAAGTTAAATGTACTCCTTGAATTGGGACAGAGTGAATATTTTTTACATAAACTCTTCATTCTTCTAAAATTAAGAACACAATTATATTCTTAAATATTTTAAATTTTAAGAATTAATATTAAATCCGTAATGGAACATAAACCTCCATAGTTTGGAGAATTTATTATGTTGACATGTTTCAAGAAAAACTTAACCATGAATGAAATTATATATGGAAATGAGACATATAAAATGATATTAATGGTATATTATTATAATTAACGTGACAATATAAATGAAACAAAATAACAAATATTAATTAAGGAGTTAAAATTTTATATAGATGAAGAGAGAGGAGAAAATATTAATTGGAGTGAAAATTATTATATAGAGCTAAACTTTGGGTATTTATATTTTTATATAATTTTTAATATTATAATATTTTTTATATAATTTTTAATATAGTAACACTCTGATTATCTTATAAAAATTTATTTATTTTTAAGTTTGCAATGACATTAATATATATACACCTTCTTAAGTTTGCAATGAGTAATATACACCTATGTTACATACAAATTAACTCATTTAACATAGAAATAGAAATTAATATAAATTAATATAAAGTAAAGCACGTGGGACGAACCAATAAGAGCTAGTAAGACGTATGGGAAATGAAAATAGCAACAAACGCAGGACGAACCAATAAAAGCTAGTAAGACGTATGGGAAATGAAAATAGCAACTAGCGCATAGTTTTTATGTAACAGATCTGACATTTTCACGTGTATGGTTTATTTAAATTTATAAATTTATATCTTTTCTTTTCTTATTCTACGTTATTCTATAAATAGCTGTTGTGAACTGTATAAGATTTGGAAGTGGTGAAAATAGCAACTAGCATAGTTTTTATGTAACAGGTGGACATTTTCACTTGTACATTTAATTGATAAATTATCATATAAATTTATCTTTTTCTTATTATACATTCTTTATAAACAGTCTATATAAGATTTGGAAGCTGATGAAAATAGCAACTAGCATAGTTAGTTTTTATGTAACAGGTCGACATTTTTGAACTAAATAAGATTTGTAAGCTACCAGTTTAACATTGTTAAATTTCCATATATATTTCATCTTATTATCTTTTGTTTGTCATATTTTTTAAAAATTTATTGTGTTAGGATTAAAATATAAATATAATTTTAATTTATAAAAATATAAAATAGAAATATTGATATTCTATATTATTATCAGTAAAAAAATTTAAAAGTTTTATATAAAACTTTAGAAAAATCTATGGATAATTTTAAAACTTAAATACAATAACCTATTTAAGCAAACATAAATTAAAAATAACATAACTAATTTAAAATATGATAAATATAACAATACCTATTTATGTTTCATGTAAAAATATTTATATTTTATGAATATATTTTAATGAAATGTATCAATATTTACTTGAATTTGTCAAAATTATGCATAATATTCGATCACACAATATTTACTCCTTAGACAAGAGTGGTATGAATGACACTTTAATTTTATTGGAGTTATTATCTCATAGTACACAAAAAAAAATTATTCTTAAATAAATGAATTATTATACTTTCGAATAAGAAAAGAAATTATTCCTGTAATTTTTTATTATATTGTAATTGGGAGGGATAATATTTTTCATTCCAAAAACTAATACTCCCTCGTCCCGTTTTAATGTTTAGGTTTGCTTTTTGCACGTTGATTAAGAAGTAGTATAATATTTTAATAGATAGTGAGTGGAAAATATAATATTTAATGTAAAGTGAGTATGTGTATTAGTGTTGGATGATATATTAATTGTTTTAGATGGATCCGAGATTCCAAAAAAAAACGTAAATATTGAAATGGGATGTGTAAAATAGAAACGTAAACTTTGAAACGAGACGGAGGGAGTAGTTATTTTGTAAAGAGTAAACTTTCTCACGGGGTAAAGAGTAATTTTGTAAAATTAGGATGTATGAGTGAATTGGGCTCCTTTATTTATACATATTAGTTTATATATTCTTCATTAAGTAAACATGAACTATTATTCTTTTGAATAAAAAATATTATTCTTCAAATTCTGGCATCCTGTTTTAATGAATATTTTTCAATACATAAAAAAATAATCTTCAAAAAGATAAACTATAATTCTTGTAAATGAAAAATAATACTCCTCAAATTCTGCTTAACAAGAATATAAAATTCACAATATAAAATATTATGCTCAAATTTTAATATATTGTGATTTTTTTTAATTCTTCTAAAAAGAACTTGAAGAGTGATTTTATTTATTCAAAAGATTAATAATTCATCTCTCTAAAAAATAATTGTGTAATATGTACCAAAAAGTAATTTAATAAATATATGGTTCATGATGATCTGGGTTCACATAAAACTCCCTCCTCTTTTAATTATGTTATGCAATTATTATAATATTGTGAACTTGTCTCATGTGAACCCGATTCACCATTTAACTTGATTTTATAAAATACTTTTTAAATATATAAAAAATTACTTTTTAAAGAGATTAATTATTATTTTTTAAATAAAAAATACTTCTGATTTTCATGGATATTAAGAAAAAAAATTAATTTATTTTTAGGAATAATTTAATATTTTGGATAAGCAGCCTATAAGAAAAGATTAAAAATCTTTAAGAAAATGAAATAGCTAGTTTGAGTAGATTTGAAGTGGTTTGAATTAAGAAAGTGCGTATGATTGGATAGTGAGAGAAAAGATTGTAATCATTTGGACCAAATTCCTTGAATAAAGGATGTTAGAAAGATGGAATAAGTTGCGTGTACATGGATTGACTTAAACTTAATGCAACTCATTTTTATAACTTGGACAATAGAAATGGGTAGATGCAATGGATCCATCCTGTAGAATGTTACACATTTTGATAACTTAACACATGAAATAATTTACATAGTAGTATTATTTTGTTTGTGACCATGTTACTTTCCCTAAATTTTGTAATCGTGTTTGTCATTCATTGCAGATTAGATTATGCAAACTGTTTGTGATCCTGTTTGATCCCAATAGAAATGAATTCAATAATCAATTTGCCTCCTTGATTAGATTTGCCCTGAATACAAAGAAATATTTCTTTTACAAAGAGAATTTATATGATTTATATAGAACAAATTTTCTTTTACCTAATTTCTTTCTATGTAATTTGATTTCACTGTATTTGTACTTATCTATTTTTTAAGTTACCTCTTGTGCCTTTAAATAATAATAATAATTATTTCTTTCTCAATAAAAAAAATGAGTCTGTAGCGGCATGTATATTATATCGGAAATCGTATTCCCTTTGTTCTATAATGAAATTCAGAGTTACTGTAGAAATGGTTTTTTATAAAAGCAAAAACTTGTGTGTTCCGAGGGTACACCGTGCGCCCATACTCTTTAGTTAAAATTTGTATACAATTTAATATTAAAGAGTATGGGCGCACGGTGTGCCCTCGGGGCACAAGAGAGACCAACTCTTTTATAAAATTTATATTTAGAATTGGTTTTAGGGATGATTTAATATTTTTAGATAATAAATCAATTATAAAGTAAATTATGTGAGTTATAAAAGGATGACATTTTTAAATTAAAGTGTATTGTAGCTATTGAATTGTGTATTATTTTAAGAATTGCGAACTTATTTATAAAATGTGCTAAAATAATAGGTGTGAATTTATTTAAGTAACATCAGAGTACAATATTAAATTGCTATACTGTTCTAATACAATAAATGTGTAATATTTTCCCACCCTGTTCTGTTATCTAAATCTTTAGGTTGTGTTTAATGGGAGAAATTAGGTAGGAGGAATTTAAATGACAGTGGAATTGAATATTGAGCAGATCACATGCACAAGTAGCGCCATCTTGGTTTTAATTTTAAATTGGTGTATTTAATCAAGCCAAGTTTTGAGTGGAATTTCACCTACTGTTTCAATTTTTTTATTATTAATTATTATATTTTTTATTAAACATGTTACCCTTTACATTTATCTTATGATTTTATTCAATGGAATAATTATCAATTTTTTTCGTTCAACTACTAAGAATTTTTTTAGCACGGTAGCTTATCCCAATTATTTGACTCATAACACTTGAAGTAAGCTCAACTTGTAATTACTTGAGTTCAAACTTATTTTAAATTGGTTAACTTAACGAGTCGAACTCTTGAGAGATAAGCTCAACTTGTAACTACTCAAGTTCAAACTTATTTTAAATTGGTTAACTTAACGAGTCGAACTCATCTTGCTGAGGCTCAATGATGATGATAATAATAATAATAAAATTAATTTTATAATAATATAATAATATTTAATAACAAATATAAAATATACTATTTCCATTTTGGAGAATGCTTTGCATTTGTTGTTCCACTTTGTTTAATTAAAATTATTCTTTTTTATCAACTTTATTGAGTTTAAATAGTATTGTAGTATTTTTAGGTAATAAAAAAATATAAATTAATAATATATGTGTGAAAAAAAGTAGCAAATTTCAACTTAAAGTAATTTTTGATATTGTTGGATAAAGTGATGTACTTCATCCGTCTCATCCAAATAGAATCATTTTACTATATTGGGCGTCTCATTCAAATTGCAACATTTTCCCTTTTCAGTAAAAAAGGTCTCACCACTACCATCACATCTCTCTAATACATATATCTACTTTATATAAAATAATAATACTCATTAATTTATGTGCAAAAAGCAAATGCATCTCTTTGTATGGAACGGAGGGAGTATCTTTTTTTTAGGTGCGAAGGGTTTTGTGAGACAATCAAATAAGAAAATTTTGAAAGATTTTATGAGAGGAAATATTAATTAAAAATCGGTTTGATAAGGCTTAATAAACCAGATTTGATTTGATTTGATTTGATTTGCTTAATGAGTGAGTTGAATTCGAGCTCAAACTTGTACGAGTAATTTTCAAATTAAGTCGAGCTCGTTATCTAATCAATATTGACTTCGACCTCAATACCATAATTACTCAAGTCAAGTTCGAGTATACAATAATCAAAATTATTCGGCTAGCTTAAGTTCTTAACAGTCCTAGAGTGATAAAAAATAGTGATTGTCAGTTGTCCATTTGGTCGGTGTCGGACCGGTCAGCTTTTGAATTTCCAGAAAGGGCTGCCTTGGACTCAATTAGCCCTTCATTAAATATAAGGGCTGACATATCAAGTTCACCCATTTTCAACATTCAAGTGGCAAACAATATTTTCAATCTTCCCAAAATGCTCTCCCAAGTAGTTTTAACTTTTAATAGTCATTAGTGGAAAGTGTTGAGAATTTGTGATGGTTGACAAATCCAATCAACGGACCATGACGAGCCGCAAAACGCCTTTTCAAAATCCTTTCTTTACATAATTCTGATTAACAACGTTGTGAATCGTCAAGAAATCGCATTGGTCCTAATAACAATTCTTAATTAGGTCATCAATTTTAAAGAAACCTTTTTCCTTTGATAATTACTAGTGGATCATCATCTCCCACGAGGGAATTTTCTCAACCCAATCCATAGGTAGCAAACCCCCACTCTAACACTTACTCCCCCATTCTAATCCAAAATCCCACTAACTAATTATCTTTGTGTCACGTGTTTAGTATACTCCCTCCATCCCGCGACAAGGGTAGTTTTTGCTTTTTGGCACGTTGATTAAGAAGTATTATTATTTAATATGAGTGAGTAGTTGTATTAGTGGGAGTATGGGTCCCATGTTTTTATTGTATTAGAGGAGATGAGTGGGTCCTATGTGTGTAAAAAAGAAAATATGACCCTTTGAGTGAGACGACCAAAATAGAAAAAAATTGACTCTTACTGTGAAACGGAGGGAGTAAAAGATATCATATTGAATATTCATTCAATAAAAATAAGGTTCTCATCTAGTAAGGCAATGTGAGAGTGCAATACCATTAAGGCAAAGATTGTGTGGCATCGTGTTATATGAAATCATTTTGTGAAATAAATAAAAAGGGATAATATTGTAATAAAAAAGTGATACTCGAATTAATAAAAATGATAATGACATAGTGATTATTTTGTAAATAATTCGTAGTATAAATAAAAAGTGATAATATTTTAATAAAAAGTAATAACATACTTCCTCCGTCTATCATCAATCTATCCATTTACTTTTTACACATGAATTAAAAAATATTATTATTTTATATGTAATAAGTAGTTATATTAGTAAAGGGTGTGGACCCATGTTTTAATTGCATTAGTGAAGAGGTGGATCACCTATGTTTAAAAAAGGAAAGGAATAATTAAAAGTTAACAACCCAAAATGATAATTGATTGATTAAAGATAGATGAGGGAGTACTAGATAACTTTTTAGTGAAACTCTAAAACAGTATTAAGTAAGACGACCAAGTACTACTATGTAATCCTCTCTCCGTAAAATTATTTACATTTTTTTATTTGTTTCATTTTTTAATTAAAATATATTATTTTTATTTATACTATGAATTGTTCATAAAATATTTTAATGGAATAATTATTTACTTTTATCAATCACTTTTTATTAAAGATTTAATCACTTATTATCTGTCTTATTAAATGAGTTTCGCAAAACAATATTATAAAATTTTTATTATAAAAAAAAGTACTACATAATTTATTATAAATGAAGAAATTATACCAATCATTAAAACATAATAAAATTTACCATTAGTGAATTAACATTTACGCAATCTCATTTAAAATTGTGTATTTGATCATTCAGGTAATAATTAAAAAAAAGTGAGTCTCTTGTGCGTCCGGCCACACGGATTAATTAGATATGTGCTCCTTTGTAATTTTCGTACCACTTTACAATTTAAACTCTTTAGCAATGCATATGTTTAAATAGAATAGGGAGGGGAATGGTTGTGTTCATATTGGGACACGGACCGTGTCCGGGGTGCAGGAGCTTTTGCCAAAAAAAAAACTGAAACAAATACAAATAAATATGTGATCAGTAACAAAGATTAAAAAATTATGTAGCATCCGGAGGTAATGAAAATATAATCAAGAAAGGAGACAATAAGATGGTGTGGTATTTAAAATGAAAATCTGGGAAATTTAATTAATTAGTTTATAATTAAAGAGTGATGACAATGAGATGTAATGAAAGAAAGTGGGGGTGCTGATTAATAAAGAAAAATCTAATAAGAAGATTTTCTTAGACAAAACGATCACGTTTTTCCTGATGGGAGGCGTAGGCGATTCCAGATTCCCGCGAAATACCCTTCCTCCCACGTGCTATTTATTTTTGGCAACTAAATCTTACACATACGTTTGCGTCACCCCTCATTATACATACATACACTGAATGCATACAATTCCCCCCTCCCCACCACCACCCCTACCCCTACCCCACCCCCTTTCACAACTCCTATAAATACAACCTCCCTTTCAGACTAAGTTATCATAATAATTCAGTTCTTAAACCTCTGTTTTCTCTCCCCCTGTTTTCTCCCTCCTCTTTGACGACGAAAATTTGATTCAAGGTTCAAGAAAATTCTGAGATTCTGAGTTTGTTTTTTTTTTGCTATGGAATGGGTTCGAGGTGAGAGGTTGGGTTGTGGGAGTTTTGCACAGGTGAGTTTAGCTGTTTCGAAGAATCAGGGAAGCTCTGCTCCGCCGTTAATGGCGGTGAAGTCTTGTGGGGTTTCTCTTTCATCCTCCCTCATGAACGAGAAGGCGGTGTTGGATGAATTGAGAAGATGCCCGGAGGTTATTCGCTGTTATGGGGACAGTTTCTCGTGTGAGAATGGCGAAAGGCTCTATAACGTGTTGCTAGAGTATGCTTCCGGTGGCTCTTTGGCTGACAAGCTCAAGCTTTCCGGCGGGCGGCTGTCGGAATCCGAAACTCGGCAGCACACCAAGGCGGTGCTCGAAGGGCTACGTTATATTCACAAGTCTGGGTATGTTCACTGTGATATCAAGCTTCAGAACATTCTGCTGTCCTCTGGCAGAGTGAAGATTGCTGATTTTGGATTGGCGAAGAGAGGTGGTAGAGACAGAAACGGCCATCCGGAGCTGAGGGGAACGCCCATGTACATGTCGCCAGAAATGGCCTCCTGCGGCGAGCAAGGTCCGCCGGCAGATGTTTGGGCGCTTGGGTGTGTGGTGGCGGAGATGGTATCAGGGTCTCCGGCATGGAGTTGTTCCGATGTAACGGCGCTGCTGCTAAGAATCGGCGTTGGTGAGGTGCCAACTATTCCTGAAAGTTTGTCTGAAGAAGGAAAAGATTTTCTGCAGAAGTGTTTTATCAAGAATCCCACGAAAAGATGGACGGCTGAGATGCTTCTTAATCATCCTTTTGTCCGTGATCAAAATTTCTTCAAAGGAAGAGAAGAAAGTGAAAGTAGGGTATCAACGTCTCCTAGATGCCCATTCGAATTTAAAGATTGGGGTTCAATTATATCCTTGCCTTCACCGGCAGCGAAATCCGGCTTTTGGTTCACCGAAGAGTCAAATTCAACACAAAGCAACTGCTCTGTTTCACCGGCAGAGCGGCTGCAGTGGTTGTTCAATGATGATCAGCTTGATTGGCCTGTTCCCGATGATTGGATCACTGTTCGATGATGGCTCTTCGATGATGGAGATACAGACTTGATTGGTATATTCCCGATGATTGGATCACTGTTCAACGATTGAGAAGAGCACTATTATCAATTTTGACCGCCGCAACTTTTAGCATCAGAATTTTTTTTTTATATTTTCTGGAGCACTAATTTTCATTTATTTATTTTATTTTAATTTTGTACCCTCTTATCTTAGTGTACATAAAATAGAAATTTTTTGCTAATTTTCATTTATTTATTTTAGTTTTATACTCCTCTTATCTTAGTGTACATAAAATTAAAAAAATTAAATTCGTTTTATTTACACACAATTAATTAATAACTAAAATAGAGTAGTCCTCTTATCTTAGTGTACATAAAATTTTAAAAAAAATTAAATGCGTTTTATTTACACACAATTAATTAATAACTAAAATGGAGTAGAATGCTATAATAATTATAACTTTTGTTGGGAAATGGAGGGGGAGGAAAATTGTTATGATATTAGTGCCAGTTGCCAATTGCATTCATTTTTTTCTGTGATACCGATTTCTACTGCCATATGCATTTTGCAACTTCAACTTGCTCCTCAACAACCACTCCATATTTGAGAAACATAATATTATGAAAATTTTAAAACAGAAATGATTATGCAATTGGATATATGGGAAATTTGAAATTGTTATATTATGGAAATGTAAAATACAATTGTCAACTGATATAGTGATATCTGTTAGCATGTCTTTTATAAAAGTATAGTGCAACTTTATGTTTTATATACTTTTGATTGTTCTTTTTATTTCTTTTATAATTTTTAAAATATCAAATATCAAAGGTTTTAATTTATGCTATATAAATATATTAAATAGATATATTGATATCCTATATTAATATTAGTAAACTTTTAAAAATTAATAGTTAAATAAAAGAGTGAGGTTTGCATGCGTCCGGTCACACGCCATGTGCCTTTAGAATTTAGTATTATGGATAAGGGTACATTATTTGCATTTAAATGTATACACTTTAATTAATAAGAGTACAGTATTTTGTTCTAAAGGTATAAATTTTTTATTATATTTTTATATTTCTTCAGAAAATAAAGGGTACACATCTTTATACTAAAGGGTATATAATTTAACACAAAATTCTAAAGGCACACAGAGTGTGCTTCCGTGCGCCTGGGCGCACACAAGTTTTCGTCTTGTAAAATAAAGGGTACACATCTTTATATTAAAGGGTATACAATTTAACACAAAATTCTAAAGGCACACGGCATGTGCTTCCGTGTGCCCGGGCACACACAAGCTTTTTCCTAAGTAAAATTCTAAATATTCAATACATCTTTTAAATATCATAAACTATTCACGGCAAACAAAAAATAAAAATAATTCATATATATATTAAGTTTTTTTTTATCGGTAAATGTTAGTTGTTAGTCCGGTTAGTAGTTAGTATACATCAAGTCTCCTTACTTTTCCTTCTCCAAGTCTCCTTATATCACATCTCCAAATTCGTTCCCAATGAATATATAAATTAAGTCAAAATTTATAATTTTCATTTTAACATAAAACAATTGAAATGATACCCTATACATCCATTTTTTTTTATTTTTATGCCTTTTTTTAAATAAATGTATAAGTATATTCAGTTTTTAATTAAAAAAATAAATTAATACCTATACACCCATATCTTCTACTCTCTCCGTCCCATAAAAGTTGACACACTTTCCTTTTTGGTTTGTCTCATTAAAGTTGACACATTTTCTTTTTAATACATGGGACTCACACAAAAACAATTAATCTATTCGCATGGCCCCACATATCACCTCTAATACAACTACCACTACATATTAAATATTATTTCTCTCACTTCACTTTACTCCACTTTACATTAAATTATTATACTCCTTAATCTCAGTGCCCATAAAAATTATACCAACTTCTATGGGACGGAGGGTGTATTATTTTTTATTCAAAGTTGATATCATGTATGAACACCATGTCCATAATTTTTATTCAAAGTTGATATCATGTATGAACACCATGTCCATAATTTTTATTCAAAGTTGATATCATGTATGAACATCATGTCTATAAATATGAACTGCCTATATTAATTTTTATTTATTATGTATATATATTTCTTAATAAATACATAAATATATTTAATTTTTTATTAAAAAATTAATAAAAAGTTCGATAATAACTTATATAATTTTTATTCGTATATTTTTATTCAGTAATATATAAAATTTTATGTGGATAAACAAATTTGAATTCGTGCATCGGGTGCACCCATATGTATACAACTTTTTATTCTATTTTGTACATATTATTCTATTTTGTATACATGTTTCTTAATAATTATATACTTTTTTCACATTTTTCATTAAAAAACTAGCATCCATGTTTGTATAATTTTTTATTCAATATATATTTTTTAATAGTTGTATATTTTTTTACACTCAATTTTCATTAAAAAAACAACAAACAAATTGTATACATTTTTGTTCATAATTGTATACGTTTCTGAAAGTGGGGGCACCATGGGGTGCATCCGGATCCACGGTAGTATTAGCCAAATATATATGAGTTGATATCCGGTGCACTCGGGTGATGAGTACATGTTTCTTAATAATTGTATGATTTTTTTACATTCAATACTAATAGAAATTTCGCTAACAAAATGTATACACTTTAGTTTATTAGTTTATACATTTTTATTTACAAATGTATAAGTTTCTAAAAGTGGATGCACATAATAATTAGTCAATACTCCATATATTTAATTAAATATTAGCAAAAACTTGTGTGCCCGGGGGCACGTGCAACCATCGTGCGTGTAGTAGGGCCCAAGATATTAGGCCCCCGTCCTTTTGGAACAGCAACTGGGCCGGATGGCCCTAAAGCCCAATAAAATTCTAGAGGCCCCCAATTACAAGAGGTATAAGGCGCGTCTATCTCACTGTGGCACGACTCGGCCACTTGCTTCTCCGCCCCATTTGCAGGCTACGCGGATATCCCCTAAGATATCTACAGAGGGAATATCCGCGATTGGATCCTAGATATAGTCACGTGAGGCTAAACGCATTTAATGCCCACACTGTATGCGTATATTGTAAAGTGACCTGGCGATTTATCCAGATACGGATGACGTCAAGTTGCACAATATAAATATGGGACAACCCATAGCAATAAGATCATCAATCATTCACCCCCTAAAAAAAGGCATATGATCGCTTAATGGAGCAATCCACTCTCTTCTATATAATGTTAGCTCAGCATAGATAATCCCTTAATTACTCCTAAACAGCCCCAATAACTCACCATTAGAAAGGGGTCAAATCTGACGAGCTACATTTAGCGCTAGAGGAAGGGCTGAACGGCGCCACTGACGACTGCCACCCTCAACATACCCAACCTTCACCTTCGACGTTCCGATAAGTCCTCATCGAAACCCGAAAAAATCTATTGGGACGAATTGTACCTACCATGGTGGACGGACGAGAGGAAGCCACCTCCAGTAGAGTAGACGCCGCTACTAGTCAGCTTCGGCAAGAAGATCCGAATCCCCCTCGCACTATAGAAAAAGAGATCCCGCCGCAAGACGAAGATCCAGAAGAAGAAGAAGACCCGCAAACTGACTTCCATCAGAAGTATTTCGACCTTCTTAAACAAATGAAAGAAAAGCGAGCGGCGGGGTCGAAGACCGCCAGTCGAAGGCTGAGCTTAAGCCTTGAGGAGAACTCGGCAGAACAAATGAATGAGCGGCAACATGAACAAACTCTGCCAAAGGACATAAAAAAGGAGACAAGAAAGGCCTGAAGGTGGTAGACGAAAGATGCGAATGGAAGAAGGTGGCATCCCACGCTAACTCGGTCACTAGCCGATCCCCAGCGTACACTACCGGACGCATAAGCGCCAAAGATCGACTGGGACCAGATCTGATCAAGTCTCGACATGAGTAAATGGGAAAAAGTGTGAGCGACGATCCCGTAATCCGGCTCAAAAGACAGAATGACATGGCAATTGACGCGTTGAGGAGACGACTCGACGAGATGGAGAAAAAAAGTGGAATTGGGCTCCATAGCATTCCCGACCTGGAGTCGGGGAGAACCCCATTCACCCATCGGGTCATCACAGCTACCATCATGAAAAAGATTTGAATCCCACAAATTCCCCAATAAGCCGGCGACTCTAGTCCAATCTCGTATCTCAATAAATATGTTGGTTGGATGCTGGCACAGGGGAGTTCGGAGGAAGACCGATGCAAGATGTTTCCCTTAATGTTGGGAGACAAGGCATACTCGTGGTTCGAATCATTTCCTGCTAACTCCATCAACTCATGGGTGCAACTCCCTACAGCCTTCTCGTCCCACTTTGCATATTTGGGGCAGGGAAATGAGCCGAAACAGAAGTTGGCTTGCCTACGACAAGGACCAAAGGAGTCCCTGAAGGATTTCATGAAGAGATTCAATGAACAGCGCGTCAACACGGAAGAAGTCTCGAATGAAACATCGACCATCTTGGCAACCGCCGCCTTATTCCCAGGGTCACCCATGTGGACTAGCTATCAGCAAAAGTTATCGGGTAGTTACGCAGCCTTTATGACCTCGACTCAAGTGTTCATCCATAGCGAAGAAATTCTCGAAGAATATAAAAAGTCTAAAGGCGACCTCAAAGAAGGCGACAAGAAAAAGAAAAAAGGAGAAAAAGACTATAGGGCTTCGTCTTCATTCAAACGGTTCCCAGATGACAACCAAATCCAGGAAATGACCGAGGTACTCGAGCTCACTCCCGAAGAGATATTCAGCAAGATACAAGACACCAACCTGTTGAGTCCCCCGCCCAAAATACGAGCGGATCCAGCCAAGCTGAATAAGAAGAAAATCTGCAAGTATCACAAATCTATTGGCCATTACACCAACAAGTGTCGTGACCTGTTGGCCGAACTACTAAGATTGTTCGAAGATGGAAAACTGGACCGCCTGGTGTCTGGTCTGAAGCGAAGGGGAGAGCTACCTGTTATGGCAGGCGAACGGCTAAAAGGACCAGCCAATCTGCAAGGACAGATAGGACCAGGAGACCGTATGCCATCGCTGCCTCGAGAAGTATACATGATGGATGAAAACTACGTGGGAACTTCACAAGCCCTAACCATCCAATCGCGAAGGAAATAGAAAGCCGAGCTGCGAGAGCTCGACAAGTACCAACATGTATTCACAACAAGTCCCCGATTGCCTTTACACGAGACCAACGTATTCTTCTCCGAAGAAGATCTCGCTGAGGTACGAGCCCCCACAATGACCCGCTAGTGATTTCGACCATAATTTCAGGTGTAAAGGTGCATCGATGCCTGGTCGACACGGGAGCCTACACGAACATTATATTTAAAAAGGCGTTTGAAGCCATCGGAGGACCTTCCCACCACAAGGTGTCCCCATGTGATGATAAGATTCAAGGTTTCGATAATGCTATCACTACCCCCTTATACAAATAGATCTATCGATCCAGATGTCAGACGAAAAACAAGCGGTGAAGGCCCAACACACCCTCGAATTCAAAGTAGTGGACATCTCATCACCGTACAATTGTATCCTTGGAAAGATGTTCATCCACAGGTTCAACTCCGTCCCATCTACGCTCCACCAATGCCTGAAGTTTGTAACCACAGATGGGCGAGTCGGCACTGTTAGAGGCAGCCAAAGGAAGGCAAGAGAGTGCTCGTTCATTAAAAGATGAGACGGACTCAACTACCACAACCCAAGCTTCCAGTTAATGTGATGGAGCAACCGAACTGAGAGGATGAGGCGAATCGTGAAGAAGCCCCACCACCGGATGGCTTGATAACAACAGATCCAGACTCGACGAACGCTCAGAAGTTTTGACCCTTCGACAACAAGGAAATCAACCTACCCCCAATAACCGATGAAGATCCGAGATCAGAAAAGAAAATGAAAAGAGGAAAACCGATCGAGGAAGTCGAAGCAATAACGATGGAACCAAACAACTCAGACCTGGAACTGTATGTCGGGTCGCACCTGAAGGAGCCACACAGAACGACCCTGACCGAACTTCTAAAATCCAACCTAGACGTGTTCGCCTTGGCACCAAGCGACATTCAAGGAATAGACCCAAAACACGCGTGCCACAAGCTTAATACAAACCCATCCTATTGTCCAGTGGAACAAAAGAAAATGAAGTACAGCCCCAAGAAATACGAGATCATCGAGATGGAAGCTAGGAAATTGTTAGCAAATAATTTAGTGAGGGAAGCTATATTTCCCTCATGGGTGGCTAACCCAGTCTTAGTGCAGAAGGCAAACAAGTCCTAGAGGTTATGCATCGATTTCACAGACCTTAACAAAGAATGCCCGAAGGACAGCTTCCCATTGCCGCACGTCAATCAAATGGTGGACACCATGGCCGGCCACGAACTGATGATCTTATGGACGCATACTCGGGCTATCACCAAATCCCTATGCACCCAGACGATATAGAAAAAATAGCTTTCTACACCAAAAGAAACTTACTGTGCTGGGTAATGATGTCATTCGGGTTGAAAAACGTAGGCATCACGTATCAAAGGCTAGTAAACAAGATGTTCCAAGAAGAGCTCGGAAAAACTATGGAAGTGTGCGTGGACGATATGCTGGTCAAGAGCGTGGCCATAGATGACCATGTACGCCACCTAAGAAAAGCGTTTAACATCCTACGACAATACGGGATGAAACTTAACCCTAAGAATTACACGTTCGGGTATCCGCGGGGAAGTTCCTCAGTTACATGGTGAGTAAAGGGGAATAGAAGTGAACCCAGATAAAGTAAAAGTCATACAAGACATGAAGCCTTCCAAGCACTCCAAGGGTGTATAAAGACTAGCCGGTAGGATCGCATCTCTCAGCCGCTTTCTACCCAGAGCATCCGATAAATGCAAACCCCTCATGGACATGATCCGAAAAGAGAAATTCGACTGGATGTCTGAGGCCCAAAAGGCCTTTGAAGAATTGAAGAGCATACTGGTTAACACACAAACCCTGTCAAAACCACAGCAAGGCGAACCTCTCAACTTGTACTTAGCAACCTCAGAATCGGCATTGAGCGCGGTGCTAGTCCGAACCGAGAAGAAACAATAGGAGCCGATATATTATGCAAGTCAGATGCTCCGCGATGCTGAGCTCAGGTACCCTGCAGTCAAGAAGCTTGCTTACGCCCTGGTAATGAGCGCACGAAAGCTAAGGCCTCGATTGAAGTAGTAACATCCTTCCCACTGAGACAAGTGCTCTCAAAACCAGATGTAGCAGGAAGACTGATGAAGTGGGCCGTGGAATTAAGCCAATTTGATATTAAGTACGTACCACGAATGGCAATTAAGGTGCAAGCCCTAGTCGAATTCATAGCGGAACTCAGCATCCTCGTCTTACCAGGAGAAGTGATCAATAAACCCTGGCAAATGTCGGTAGACGGATCGTCCACAACTTACCCATCCGGAGCGGGCGTGGGGCTCACAAGCCCCACCGGAGAGACGTTCTATTTAGCAATTAGGTTTGAATTCCCAGCAACCAACAATGAAGCCGAATATAAAGCCTACTCCCCGGCATGAGAATGACACTGACAATCGAGGTCAAAAGAATAATGATCTTCAGAGACTCGGAACTAATGGTCAATCAAATAAAAGAAGATTACGAGGCCAAAGGTCAGCAGCTAGTCGGCTACTGCAAGTTAGTAGCAGACATAATCCGAGAATTCGATCACATTTATATCACGCGAGTTCCCAGGCAACAAAACACGCAGGCGGACGCATTGGCCCGCTGGTGACTTCGAAAAATGCCGAAAAATTGGAAAGCATCAGTGTAGCAAGACAGGAAGCCCCAGTAATAAGGCAATCTGGAAAATCAACGAAGAAGAGACATGGATGACTCCCATCAAGGTTTTCTAAGAGAAGGAATAGAGTCGTAAGACAAAACGGAAGCTAGGCGACTGCGACTCCGAGCCACCAAGTACACCATGATAAATGATGTGCTGTATAAAAAGGGATACTTAATGCCGTTGTTGAGATTTTTAGACAAAAAAGAAGCTACCAAAGTATTGGCAGAGGTTCATGAAGGAGTCTACAGGAATTATTCGGGAGGACAAGCTCTAGCCTTGAAGATAATTCGACAAGGGTATTTCTGGCCTACCCTTAGAAAAGACGTCATCGAGTATGCTAGAGCATGTAAAAGCTGCCAAATCTATTCTCCCATAATCAGAACTCCCTCCACCGAATTAGTTAAGACAGCCGCACCTTGGCCTTTCACAAAATGGGGAATCGATCTAATAGGCCCATTTCCACTCGGTAGAGGAGGCGTCAAGTATGCGGTAGTTGCAATCGACTACTTCTCAAATAGGCAGAGGCAGAAGCGTTGGCTACTACTAGCAAAGCCAACATGATAACTTTCATATGGAAAAATGTCATTTGCCGCTTCGGGATACCTAACGCCATTGTGACCGATAATGGGAAGCAATTCGAAGGCATGCAGCTCCAAAGAATCTGTGATGGATTGGGAATAAAGAAGCTATTTTCAACACCCTATTACCCTCAGTCGAATGGACAAGTTGAAGCAGTAAACAAAGTGATTAAGCATACTCTCAAGACTAGGCTAGAAAGCCTCAAGAAAAATTGGGCCCCACAGTTACATGTAGTCATTTGGTCGTACCGCACCATAGCCAGAACGTCGACTAGAGAGACCCCCTTCTCATTGACGTACGGCACAGAAGCGGTCATACCCGCAGAAGTAGCTTGCCCAACATTTTACGTGTCTCACGAATGAGAAGATACCGATCCGAAGGCCCTTGAACTTAACCTTGACCTATTGGAAGAACTTCGGCTACAGGCGGCGGAAAGGCATGCGATTTACAAGTCAAGGCTAGAATCTCAGTACAATAGGAAGGTAGATCGTAGGGATTACACAGCCGGAGATCTGGTCATGAGAAAGATCTGTCAACAAGGTGGGGGAGTGTTTGGCGCAAATTGGGAAGGTCCGTACCTAGTAAAAAGAAGCTTGGGTAACGGAACATATGAAGTAGGGCCCAAGATATTGGGCCTCATCCTTTTGGAACAGCAACTGGGCCAGATGGCCCTAAAGCCCAATAAAATTCTAGAGGTCCCCAATTACATGAGGTATAAGGCGCGATTATCTCACTGCGGCACGACTCGGCCACTTGCTTCTCCCTCCCATTTGCAGGCTACGTTGATATCCCCTAAGATATCTACATAGGGGATATCCACGATTGGATCCTAAATATAATCACGTGATGCTAAACACATTTAATGCCCACACTGTACGCGTATATTGTGAAGTGACCTGGTGATTTATCCAGATACGGATGACGTCAGGTTGCACAATATAAATATGGGACAACCCATAGCAATAAGATCATCAATCATTCACCCCCTAAAAAAAGGCATATGATCGCTTAAGGGGGCAATCCTCTCTTTTCTATATTATGTTAGCTCAACATAGATAATCCCTTAATTACTCATAAACAGTCACATTATCTCACCATTAGAAAGGGGTCAAATCTGACAAGCTACAGTGCGCCCAAATACCCTTTAATATTAACTGGTATACCCATTAGTATAAGAATGTGTACCATTTATTTTCTGTAAATAAAAAAAATCAATGAAAGTGTATATCCTTTAGAACAAAATGGTGTACCCATATTAATTAATTAAAGTGTATACCATTTACAACAAAATGTTGTACCCTTAAAAATCTTGTGCACCTGGGAACACAAGAGACTAACTCTTAAATATTTCAATGTTTACTTGTATTTGTCATAATTAGCCATATATATTTAATGAAATATTTCAATGTTTACTTGTATTTTTCAAAATTATGTACTCTCTCTTAAAGTACTCATTTTCCTTTTTAGTAAAAGAACCCCACACATACCAACCATTCACTGCTAATACAATTATTCATTTTATATAAAATAATAATATTCATTAATCTACGTATAAAAAGCAAATGAATACTTTACGGATGAACGAAGAGAGTATAATATTCATTACATATGGACCCACATTATTTACCCCTAGTAACTTGTGTGGGTCGGGTTCCTTATATTCTACTCCCTCCATCCGCCCGAAAGGTGGACATTTGCTTTTTGCACGTGGATTAAGGAGTATTATTATTTAATGTGTAGTTGGTAGTTGTATTAGTGGGGTGTATGAGACCCATATATTTATTGTATTAGTGATGTGTGTGGGTCTCATGTGTTTAAAAAGGGAAATATAGACCTTTGGTACGGACGCCCAAAATGGCAAACTGTCCACCTATACGGAGGATGGAGGGAGTATAATTTTGAAATTACTTTTTAATATATAAAAATTATATTTTAGAATGATAAACTGTTATGCTTATAAATAAAAAAATATTACTTTTCAAATTTTGATGTATCATGATTTATTATATTTTTATTGAAATGAGTATTATTTTTTGAGTTGGTCTCTTGTGTTTTCAGGAACACAAGGTTTGTAAGGGTCCATTATTTTGTTATAAAGTATATACATTTTAATTAATAAGAGTACAAGATTTTATTCTAAAGAGTATAAACTTTTATTAAAAAAATTATTTTTTTCAAAAAATAAAGGGTACACGTCTTTATACCAAAGGACATACCATTTAATACTAAAGGTTATTTAAGCGCATGGTGTCCCTAAGAGCACCCAAGGTTTAGCCTTATTTTTTATTTAAAAAATAATGATTCATCCTTATAAAATGGAGTAGTTTACATAGATACGAAACCGTAATAATTTGGTAAAATCAAAGTATATGTTACTGGGTTTACATGATACCCTTCCTTTATTTTTGCTATTGTTTGCATTTAGGTTATATGTTCTCTCTTAGTTATGTTTCGCACTAATATAAAATGTATGATGTGAACCCGATTGACCATGTACTAAATTTATAAAATTATTCTTTATTACATAAAAAATAGTATGATACAAATCGAATTTACGTGTAATCTTTATTTTTATAAAATTGCTCTTTAGTATATAAAAAATTATTATTTGAAAAGTAATACTTTCACTGTTCCAGGCAAAAGTCCTTATTTATTTTTTGTGCGTAGATTAAAGAGTATTATTATTTTATGTGTAGTGAATAATTATATTAATAGTGAGTGGTGGGTCATATGTGGGTCATTTTACTAAAAGGAAAAAATGGAGACATTTGAATAGTTATATTAATAGTGAGTGGTGGGACGGATGGAGTAATTTTTACTCAGAAGACTATTAGTATATGTCTCTAAAGAGTAATTTTTTTATATATTAAAGAGTAATGCATAAAAAAAGAATTTGAAAATTTGAAAATTAATTTTTCCATTAAGAGTAACATCTATGGTAAGATGAAGAACATTTTGATAAATAATTGAGTATCATGAATTTCTTATATCATTTGGTATCGATCTCAATGGATGAGAAATACGATACGTGAAAGAATTAAAATTATGTTAAATCATAATAAAAACATATTTATTCAATCTCATTCTAATCATTACATATTTTTATTTTAGGTGTCACATTTCAATCTTTACATTTCTATTTTTGGTAGATAAATTTCATACAAAACAATTAATAATATCTTTATGGGATTCACATATTATACTAATATAACTATAACTTTACATTAAAATATTATATCTCTTAACATACTATATATTAAAGGTTAGGTCTTGGGCAAGATCGTCTCACGGATCTCATTTCGTGACCTCATTTCGTGAGACGAACTATCCATTAATTAATTAATACTCACTTCGTCTGATTCTAAGGTGTCCATTTATTTTTTGCACGTGGATTAAAAAGTATTATTATTATATATAAAGTCGGTAGTTGTATTAGAGGGGAGTGGTGGGCCATATAGTGTATTTTTTATTAAATAAAAGAAATTGATACCTTTAAAGTGAGCATCAAAAATAATAAAATGTATTCTTAAAAGCGAACAGATGAGTATATTAAAAAAAATTAAGAACCTCGTAGCCAGTTACCCATGCTAACTTATCGGTAAATGTCTGTTCCACTCCTTTAATAAAGGCCAACTGGTATTCCTTTTATTATTATACATTTAAAAATTATTGATTATAAATTATTAAAGTACTAAGTAACAGTATACTTAAAATATAACGCGCTTATTAACCAACAAAAAAATGGTGTAAGATTGCACTCATATGTGTATAATTTTTTATTCTATTTTGTATAGATGTTATTTTATTTTGTATACATATTTCTTAATAATTGTATATTATTTTCACATTCAATTTTTCATTAAAAAAACTAGCATACATGTGTATAACTTTTTATTCAATAGTGTATACTCCCTCTATCCCGGTCAAACTGCATCGTTTAACTGCATAAAGCTCTCACAAAAGTTATAGTAAACGTAGCAATATGGGCGGGACGGAGGGAGTACATATTTTTTTAATAGTAGTATATTTTTTTACACTCAATTTTTCATTAAAAATTAACAAATAAATTGTATATATTTTTATTCATAATTATATATTTTTGTTCATAATTGTATACGATCTGAAAGTGGATGCATCGTATCGTGGGGTGCACCTAGGTGCACAATAGTATTAGCAATATTATTAAACTATTTTATAAAAATTTTCATAATAATATTTTTAATAAAAAAATACTCCCTATATCCCATAATACTTTTTATGTTTACCGTTCCACGTTGTTTAAGAGATGTTGCACTTTTTGACCAACTTTATTGACTTTGAAGGGTATTGTAGTATTTTTAGGTAATAAAATAATATAAAGTAATGATATGTGTGTGAAAAAAAAGTGACAAATTTGAAATTAAAATAACTTTTGAGGTTGTTAGATAAAGTGGTGTTTCCTTTTTTTGGGGTGTGAAAGGTTTTGTGGGACAAACAAATGAGGAAAGTATGAAAGATTTTATATGACGAATGGAGTAATATTTAAATAAGAAAAAAGTAATATTCGACTAAGCAAATTATTTCAAAAATAATTCCAATAATTTTTAATGAAAACACAAAGTGACAACATTTACAGTAAAAAGTGACATTTAATTAAGATGGTGATATACATCCAATTATATTATTTAATGAAAATTTTATAAAACCAATAAAAAGTGGTAACATTTTTAATAAAAAGTGATACTTGATCAAAGAAAAGTAACAAATGTCCAATTAAATTATTTAATGAATGGAATATATTTTATTATACAGGTAAAAAGTGATAATATTTTTAATGAAAAGTAATACTTGATATGGAAAAAAGTGATAATAATTTAAATGAACCATTTCATTAACTATTAATGTAATAAATAAAAAATGGTAACTAATAAATAAAAATGAAGTTATCATCCAATTTTTTTTGGGTCCCTCCGTCCCTTGGTAAGGGTCTCATTTGCTTTTGTCCACGTAGATTAAGGAGTATTATTATTTAATGTGTAGTGGGTAGTTGTATTAGTGGGTGTGTGGGCCCCATATTTTAATTGTATTAGTGGGTGTGGGTGGGTCTCATGTGTCCAAAAAAGGAAATGGAATCCTTTGGGTGGGACAACCAAAATGGTAAAATGAGACTCTTACCTAGGGATGGAGGGAGTATTTTTTACATTATTTACATTAATTGTATTCTTAAGGAAAATTATTCTCTTATTTATTTACAAATAATAATATAAATGTAATAAAACATAATAGTATATGTTCTAATAAATTATAAAATAAAATTATGAAGTTTTTTCAATACATGACCCGAAAGATAGGTAAACTATCAATTAGGGACCCAAAAGATTTTTTCTATCAATTCAGGACCCGAAAGATATGAAACTATCAATATAGAACATAAAATCATATAATTAATAAAAATAAAATAATAAAAACTACATTAAAATTTCATGGTTTTAGGTTTTATATTGATAGTGTCATATCTTTCGGGTTCTTAATTGATAGAAAAAAATCTTTCGAGTCCCTAATTGATAGTTTACCTATCGGGTATTGTATTTAAAAAAATCCTAAAATGAAATAAAGTATAACTCAATTTCTTAAATGAACAAAGTAAAAGTGCAAAAAAAAATTACTCCCTTCGTCCCATTGGAAGGTATGTGCTTCCTTTGTACGCGCTTCCTTTGTAATTTACAAAGGAAGCACGTACCTTTTAATGGGACGGAGGGAGTATAAGTTAAGTGGGCTTACGTGTATTTAAGTTAACTGATAATCAAGGTTTTAAGTTGACAATTGTTGGTTGGGTGTCAACCAAAGTCCCACATTGGTTAGAAGTGAGGATGGCGATTGGTTTATAAATGAGGGATAGACTCTCCCTAGCTGAGGCCTTTTGGGCGTGAGGCCAGAGTGGTAAAACTGTGCGGGCCAGTGGACGACCCAAAGCGGATAATATCATGCTATTGGATTGAGTGGACCCGGCTCCCTGAGCGGATACACCCGACAAGTGGTATCAGAGTCAGGCCCCAGAATCCACCTGCGTGGATGGTGGGAGCCAGACCCCAGACTTAACCTGCGTGGCCCCAGAGTCCACCTGCGTGGTGGGAGCCAGACCCCAGACTTAACCTGCGTGGCCCCAGAGTCCACCTGCGTGGATGGTGGGATGTTCAGACCTCAAACTGGATAGTCTAGCTGCGGACTGAACTTTAACCTGCGTGGCCCCAGAGTCCACCTGCTTGGATGGTGGGAGCCAGACCCCAGACTTAACCTGCGTGGCCCCAGAGTCCACCTGCGTGGATGGTGGGATGTTCAGACATCAAACTGGATAGTCTAGCTGCGGACTGAACTTGCGTGGATGGTGGGATGTTCAGACCTCAAACTGGATAGTCTAGCTGCGGACTGAACTTGCGTGGATGGTGTGGGATGTTCAGACCTCAAACTGGATAGTCTAGCTGCGGACTGAACTTGCGTGGATGGTGGGATGTTCAGACCTCAAACTGGATAGTCTAGCTGCGGACTGAACTTGCGTGGATGGTGTGGGATGTTTACCAGACCCCAGACTTAACCTGCGTGGCCCCAGAGTCCACCTGCGTGGATGGTGGGAGTCAGACCCCAGACTTAACCTGCGTGGCCCCAGAGTCCACCTGCGTGGATGGTGGGAGCCAGACCCCAGACTTAACCTGCGTGGCCCCAGAGTCCACCTGCGTGGATGGTGGGATGTTCAGACCTCAAACTGGATAGTCTAGCTGCGGACTGAACTTTAACCTGCGTGGCCCCAGAGTCCACCTGCGTGGATGGTGGGAGCCAGACACAGACTTAACCTGCGTGGCCCCAGAGTCCACCTGCGTGGATGGTGGGATGTTCAGACCTCAAACTGGATAGTCTAGCTGCGGACTGAACTTGCGTGGATGGTGGGATGTTCAGACCTCAAACTGGATAGTCTAGCTGCGGACTGAACTTGCGTGGATGGTGGGATGTTCAGACCTCAAACTGGATAGTCTAGCTGCGGACTGAACTTGCGTGGATGGTGTGGGATGTTCAGACCTCAAACTGGATAGTCTAGCTGCGGACTGAACTTGCGTGGATGGTGGGATGTTCAGACCTCAAACTGGATAGTCTAGCTGCGGACTGAACTTGCGTGGATGGTGTGGGATGTTTACCAGACCCCAGACTTAACCTGCGTGGCCCCAGAGTCCACCTGCGTGGATGGTGGGAGCCAGACCCCAGACTTAACCTGCGTGGCCCCAGAGTCCACCTGCGTGGATGGTGGGATGTTCTGACCTCAAACTGGATAGTCTAGCTGCGGACTGAACTTTAACCTGCGTGGCCCCAGAGTCCACCTGCGTGGATGGTGGGAGCCAGACCCAGACTTAACCTGCGTGGCCCCAGAGTCCACCTGCGTGGATGGTGGGATGTTCAGACCTCAAACTGGATAGTCTAGCTGCGGACTGAACTTGCGTGGATGGTGGGATGTTCAGACCTCAAACTGGATAGTCTAGCTGCGGACTGAACTTGCGTGGATGGTGTGAGATGTTCAGACCTCAAACTGGATAGTCTAGCTGCGGACTGAACTTGCGTGGATTGTGGGATATTCAGACTTCTAGCTGCGGGACTTTGTTTGAAGGCGGCCCAAAGCGGACAATATCATCCTATTAACTCATTTCACAAAATGAGATTTATGAGACGGTCTCGTACAAGTCTTTGTCAGTATTAAAATAAAAAAGCAAATATACGTTAAAATGGTACAAAGGCAGTACACTCCGAAGCAAGGGTTATGCCCAAGTTATACGAGACATTAAGTTAGCACTGAAAATCCGTATAATAAATAAAGATGAGGTCATCAATAATTACATGGAATATACATTATTTATGGCGTGTACTATCTTTAATTTCATATTATATACAAATAAATTTATTGGTAAAGTATTTCAATTTTTTACAAAACAAATCGTGGATGAATGTAAGAATGTTTGGTGCATATTTAAGGTGAGTATTGTGTAAAGGGCAAAAAATAATATTCAATGTACAATCATGATCTAGCAGATGTGATGGCTGCCAACTAACTAAATACCTTCATTTGGTTACCTACTATGAATGTGTCCATATTTATAGGCCTACTCCTAAAATTGATGATCCAACCTGTCTCTCCTCATCATGCTCCCCTTTTCTCAATTTTCATTTTTGTCTGTGTATTTAAAGAGGGTGCTAGTATGAAACTCAATGTATGGTGCATTCTCTCGAGAAGGAATACTCTTGTGAACACATAAGGTTATTCTATTCCGAAGAATTCATTAACAATAGTAGTATTACTTTTGTATAGAAAAATAATTTTTTTAAGATTGTAGAGTAATCTTCCATTACTCCAGATATTAAAGAGTAATCTTGATTCTATTGTGGAATTGATTCCATACTAGTTTTTGCCCAATTTAAATTGGATGCATACTTTTTTATAGAACACTTTAAAATTAACATTTTTTATTATACAAAATTTTCAATTATTTCATATTTACCTAACAAACCTAACTTATTTTATATTCCCTGCGTCCATTAATAATGTATCTATTTACTTTTTGTACGTAAATTAATGAATATTGTAGTTGATATGTATGGTGTCATTTTGCTGAGTAGTACTATTGTACACTTGTTATTAGTGTACAAGCGGGTAAGACGGGTCACATATAAAAGGAAAATTTTACCCTAATCCTTCATTGTTCAACCCTCTCACCACGACTCTCTCTCTCCCTATTGTACCTTCTCTCCTTTTCTCACCATGTCTCTCTCCCTCATCGTTCTATGTTGCGTGCGCCACCTCCACGACGGCATTCTTTACACGGAGTCACTGCCGGCTCTGACAAGAGATGCATTCTCCATTGTTGACATAATGGTAGAATTTTGTAATTTTTCTCAAAATCAGTATAATTCCTTCAAGCTTTCATAGTTTGATTCTTCAATTTCCATATTGATTTAATTTTACTTCAATTCAATATTAGATGATGTTAATTTAGGTTTTTTTTCTTCGTTACGATTTTACATGGCGGAGTAAGAATGATGGGGTTTTTTCTCTCTCTCACATGGATGGAATTCATTTATTCATCTACTATTTTCAATTAAAATCAATGTTAGATTATTGTAAAAAATCTATTCAAATTTTCTGTTCATATGGAATTGAGATCTATTCATATTGAACTTAGTTTTCTAGTATTATACTTGACATTAGGTGTACAACGTGGATACTAAATTTTATGAAAATTTTTCATATTTTCTCTTCATAATGAAAGGCATGGAAAAGCTTGAATGAATTGTGACACTAAATTTTTAAACAATTACTATTAATGAGTTAACTTAAAGATTTTTGTTTAAATTTGTTTTAATATGAATTATCTTTTAAATGCAAGTTTATTTTTGAAAGAAGGATGATGATGATCATGTTGAAGATTTATATGGATTTGAAGCATGGAAAAATGAAGAAGTGTAAATTACTCCCTCCGTCCGGTTCTAAGGTATCCATTTGCTTTTTGCATGTGGATACGTGGATTAAGGAGTATTATTATTATATATAAAGTGAGTAGTTGTAATAGAGGGAAGTGGTGGACCATACTTTTTTACTAAATAAGATAAATGAATACCTTTGAAGCGGACGTCAAAAATAGTAAAATGGATACCTTAGAAGCGGACGGAGGGAGTATCTATTAAATGGCCAATTGTATACGTTTTAGTAATCAGTATAAGTATTTTACTCATAGTATATTTTTTTTATAAAGTACTTTGTACAACTTCTGATGTGAACATATAATTATAGATTGATTTAAATTTATGATGTTTAAGTACGGAATAAATTTTAAGTCAGCAATGTATAGTTTTAAAAAAGATATTCCTCAAGACTCAGCTGGAGACTCCACTGTATTGATTCGTCGCCTCCAACATTCTCTTCTATTTCGATTGTATAATAAATATGATGTGATCATATCAATTTCTAATTTGAGACATTGATTTAGTTGGATCAAAAATTGGTTCCATGTGTTGGGGTTGAAATAAAAAAAAAGACAAGAAAATTGTTTAGTCCTTCCAATGAATAAAGGATTGGAGTGAATATAAAAAGTGAACTGAATGTAAAATTGGAAGTTACAGTGATGGTATTGAAAGTTAATTGATCAAAATAGAAGTTTAATAGAAAGGTTGGACATGTAGGAGATGGAACCAGCTCACGAATGGTTGGAGGTTTAGGAGATAGAACAGCCCAGAAATATACATTTATTAGTTGATTTAATATCATCTAAAAAAAATAATACATTTATTAAGAATGACATATGCATTATTGAGTTCTAACTAATACAATTAGTTATCAAAATGTGTCATACATAATAAATACATTTAAGAATAAAAGTAATACATTTATTTTAAAAAATGTATACACTAGTAAATTAAAACTAATACAATCATTAATAAGACCTCTAAAATGATTGTACATTTATTTTAAATAACATATACATTAATGAATTGTTGGCTATAAAAGAACTCGAAAATATTTGATACATTGATATTCAAAAATAATAAATACATTAAAGAATAAAAAGTAATACAGTTATAAATAACAGTGAATAATTTGTTATAAAGGAACTCGAAAATGATTAATACATCTTTATTCTAAAAAAAAACTCTTTAATTCCACCATTAGAAGCACTTCATCTCTACCATTAGAATCACTCCTCGCCTTTTCCAAACTCAAACTCTTCATATTTGCTTCTCCGCGTGAAAATCTATACATTTCCCTATAAAAGAATAAATGAGATACGTACAAATCTTAAAATCAAAATCACCAACAACAACAACAGATTAAAACTCAGATTTCAATGAAAAAAAAATTACAAAGTCTGCAATTTAAAGTGAAGTAGGAAAAGAAAGAAGATAATATTAGTAAAAAATTAGAAGAAATTAGGCTTCGTCACGTCTGTAACAATGAGGGAAGAAATTGGAGATATTAGATGTAACGGAGGAGAGGCATATCGGAGAAAACGACGCTATTGTGGAAAAGAGAGGAGTTGTAAAAGAGATGAGACAGATCAGAGAGAAAAGACGCATGAAAAGGAGAGGTAGGGTGGAGAGGAAGAGGAAGCGCCGTCGTAAGAAGAGAAATTTGGCTTCATTCACTACCCAACTCAGTTGAGAAGATCCTTTTTTCAAACATGAATCATGATTACTTCAGATTTACTTAATAGGTTTTTCATTTTCTGAACACCTTTGTACTTGGTAACTATTTTTCTTTTTCTCTTCCTAATAATAATGCTTATTTAGTGAAATTCTCTTTGTTAAAAAGAGAAAATTGATATCTTTAAAATATATTATCAAAATGGCAAATTAATAAAGACGAACAAAGTGAGTGTTTATTACTCACTAAAAAGAAAGTGTTTGAATGAACTGAGTAAATATTAAATACTACTTAAGCAAACAAAATTAATCTCATTTGCATATGTGGAGCGTGTAGTGAGATGATTAAATACTACTTCTCTCTCCAACTTAAAAGTGGTCATATAACATTATCCATTTATAAATTAATAAAACTGATCAAAAGTTATTTTTCTTAATATATTTTTCACCCTTAAAAATTACTTACTATCTATTTTAATTTTGAATAAAACTCATTTGTGTAACTTTAATTATAAAATTAATTTTTCAAAAAATTTGTGCGCTAAAATTATGGTACTCCTTTCTTTTCTTCGCTGTTGTGGTACATCTTTTTCACTTATTATGTTTTTAAAAAATATATATATATAAAATCAAATGTAAAACGATGTATATTAAGTGAGAATGATGATTTTGAAATTAGAGTATTATGAAATTAAATGTAAATATCATTTCCTACTTTAGATGTGAAGAAATATTGATTCAACAAAAATAGAAGTTAAAAAATATATTGGTATATAGTCACGTGAAATATCGCATGAAAAAAATTATGTATATATGAAGTCACATGTATAAACGCAAGATGTGTATGAAAAAATTGTGTAAGAGATCGCAAGTTTAGTTGCCAGCATAGTCAAGTGAAGCATGAAAAAAATTATGTATATATGAAGTCACATGTATAAACGCAAGATGTGTTTATGAAAAAATTGTGTAAGAGATCGCAAGTTTAGTTGCCAGCATAGTCAAGTGAAGAGGCGTAAATTCATATACAGTCGCAAAAGGAATTGCAGACTATAGATAATCATGTTCAAATTTTGGGTAATTCTGCAGTGCACCTGATGCACCTGCGGTTAGTGTTTTAAAATTTTGGGAAGTGTGTAGTTTTTTTTTAAATTAATTATTTTATTTTGTTTTATTTGATAGTAGAAATTAAATTAAAATATAATTTAAAATTAGGATCGTACATGTACACCGATTCATCATGTGCATAGCAGTCAGACTCTCAAATTTTTTTAAAAAATAGCATTTTCAAAAATATTATAACAAGCGACATAACCTTTTTAATTTAATAATGTACATTTATTTTTCTTATATATCCATATACACTGTATAGTTATATGAGAGTTTTAGTATGATATTATTTAAATTGCCAAACCGCAAAACCAACGAAAAATCATCTAAAATCGCATGATATTGTATTATATAAACAAGTGTTAAAAAATACTCATCAAACCGAATCACCTGCGATAATACAATATAAAATTTGTCAAAACAATTACAAAAGTGCATGTGACCACCCAAGTGCAATTGGACCATCGATCCTAAGATGTTAATGTGGGACCCATATCTAATCCTTACAAACTACAAAGTGACCCTTAGAAACCTGCGCAGTAATAAAACTAATTAAAATAGAAGGTTCTTGAAGAAAATTATATATTAAAAACTCATGATTGAGGGGCTGAAAATTACATATTAAAAACAATTTTAGAAAAAAAACGAAGAATTAAAATAAAATGAAAATGAAAAAAAAAATCCTCCAAATTAAAGAGTTGCAGATAAATGAATCCCTTGGTTTCCTGAAACGCCCACACTGATCATCATTCACCCTCTTTACACTACTATTCAAATAAAGAAGACACAAAATTAATTATACATAACCTTTTTGGGTATATTTGATAGAATTAATATTAAAATTGGTTTTTAAAAATCAATAGAAGTTGAAATCTAAATGAAATGTGTGTTTGGTTTGAAATTTTTCTTTTTTTTTAATTAAAGGTTTAGCTTTATTTCACTATTAGTACGAAATCCGCGTATATTACGGGATATAGTTAAATATACAAACAATTCTTAAAAATAGGAGGAAAAGAAGACAATATACAAATAATTTTTAAAAGTATAATTCTATAATGACAAATAAAACGAATAAAAAGTGATAACATTTATATATAAAATAAAGAGTGATACTTTATTAATAAAAAAATTATAACGGTGTTGTGAACTATTTCATGAACAATCTATTCTAATTTAAATAAAAAAATTATAATATTAAGAAGAAAAGTGATAACATTAAAAAAAAGATAATTAATTACAAAATTATAATATTATAAAGAAAAGTGATAATATTAATAAAAATAATTAATTAGAAAAGCGTTAAATAATCTCATCTTGAGACAGTGTCATATATATATATATATATATATATATATATATATATATATATATATATATATATATATATATATATATATATATATATATATATATAATAAGTAAGATTTAAATAAAGTAGCAATATAAATACGAAAATAATTATATATATTCGTCCTATATTAAAATTACACAATATTATTAAATATCTCTATACAAATTATATTTTGAGTCTAATTTGACACAATATCCTCATTGTCAGGCATTAAATTTTTATCATACATTAACAATAAATTTTTGAAATATTTGTTTCTTTATTAACAATAAATTTTTGAAATATTTGTATTATTAATAAATTTTTAGAATATTTGTTTCTTTATTAACAATAAATTTTTGAAATATTTGTTTTTTTCTCATGTACTTTCTCATTGTCTCAATTATAGCTTACATATAAATTTACATTTTTATCTTTCACACTTGCTCATATATACTAAGTGCATTATCAGACTTCCTCCTCTCAAAAAATAAAATCTGAATAATTAAAAAAAAAAGTCAAATGATTAAATATTATGTGAACGAACTTGAAAAAAGTATAAATACCTTAGCATTGTAAGACGGTCTCACTTTACAAATTAAAGTTATAATTTTCGCTAGAATTGTTAAACGGATCAACCCTAACCCGCATAATATATTATTTATTTATTTAAATAAATTTAAATTTAATAATAATTTAAGTATTTTAGTATTTTTGTGTATGGTTATGAATAAATAAATTGAGCTTTAAAAGATAAATAAATAAATAAAACTTTTTAGTTAATCAAAAAATAATTTTTATATTATAAAAATTTTCATAAAATTAAATGATCATTAATAGAAAGAGTTATTTTTTTTATTTTTATCAATTTCATAAATTCATATTTTATCCATTTCTCATTTCATTCAAATGTTTTTTTCATAATCAGTCATATCTTTTCGTGATACTTGTGCATCTATTTCTTTAAATATTAATTTTTAAAATATATCTTCTTTCTCCATCATATACTTATTCAAATTCATAATTATAGATTATATAATTTTCACCAAAAACAAAGTCGTCGGTATTATTATTTATAATATAAACCTATTAATTGTGTAAATGGAAATGATGATTGAAAGAAAGAGTTTTTATTTTTTATTTTATTAATTTCATATGTCTATGTCATTCAAATATTTTGTTTACAATTTTTTCATGCTACTCTTATTGATTTTTTTTTTAATTATCAATCTTTAACGTATGTATTTTTTTCTTTTTCATCTACTCCATTAATAAATCAATTCTTTAATGTATTCAAATATCACAATTATAAATTATTATTTTCACAAAAAATTAAACAGGTCTGCATTGTTATTTATAATAAAATATTAAATATTTTTATTTGCTATTTTATTAACTGTCAATCTTTAACATATATAAATTTTCTCTTTTATATATTCCTTCAATATCTCAATTATAATCACAATTTTCATCAAAAATATAAATATTTTAACCCTTCAATATCTCATATCTATTAATTTTTTTTAGAACATTATTCTTTCTCCATCATGTACTCCTTATAATTTCATCAAAATATGTAATCCTTATAATTTTCTAAATAATTTTCTAAAAATCAAACTCGTCGATATTATATTTATAATATCAACCTATTAATTGCGTGAATTGAAATGATGATTGCGAGAAAGAGTTTATATTTTTGTTTTATTAATTTCCAAATATCATATTTTATATATCTATATCATTCAAATATTTTATTTACAATTATCCCTTCTCTTTTACATACTGCTCATTATAAATCTTTTTATGCATTATTATGCAATATTGTATGTACTTGATATACCTGTAAAAATCCAACCAAAAACTTTTATTCGCTATTTTTTATTTTTAAATATAATGACTAATAATTATTTTCCAATATCATATTTATAGAGTATCCTTTTCAAAGAGAAGTATTTTCATAAAAATAAGTGTTAAAAACTACTCATCGATCAAACCGAATCACCTACGATAATATCATATAAATTTTGTCAAAATAATTACGGAAGTGCACGTGACCACCCAAGTGAGATTGGACCATCGATCCTAAGATGATAATGTGGGACCCATATCTAATCCTTACAAACTACAAAGTGACCTTTAGAAACCTGCGCAGTAATAAAACCAATTAAAATAAAAAGTTCTTGAAGAAAATTATTATATATTAAACTCATGATCGAGGGGCTGAAAATTATATATTAAAAACAATTTTAGAAAAAGACGAAGAATTAAAATAAAATGAAAATGAAAATAAAAAAATCCTCTAAATTAAAGAGCTGTAAATGAATGAACTGAAACTTCCACACTGATCATCATTCACCCTCTTTACACTATTCAAATAAAGAAGACACAAAATTAATTATACATAACCCTTTTTAGGTATATTTCGATTTATGATAGAAATAATATTAAAACTGGTTTTTAAAATTCAATAGAAGTTGAAATCTAAATGAAATGTGTGTTTGGTTTGATTTTTTTTTAATTAAAGGTTTAGCTTTATTTCACTATTAGTACGAAACCCGCGTAATACGCGGGATTATTGAATTTTTTTCATAGTTAAATATACAAACAATTCTTAAAAATAGAAGGGAAAAGAAGACAATATACAAACAATTTTTAAAAGTATAATTCTATAAGACAAAAAGTGATAATATTTATATATAATAAAGAGTGATACTTCATTAATAAAAAATTATTACGGTGCTGTGAACTATTCATGAACAATATATTCTAATTTAAATAAAAAAAATTATAATATTATAAAGAAAAGTGATAACATTAAAAAAAGGGGCACTTGTCAATAGGTACATGTTATAACACCATATTATTGTAAGATACATTAATAAAAAAATATAACTATCAAGTACATAATTATATTGTATTATCTCATTATTACCCTTATTAAAAGATAATTATGTAGATAATAAGGTAAGTGAGAGAATTATAATGTGATATGTAAAAAATCTCTTTCCTTAAATTATGCTACTAAAGATCTATACTCTCTCTCCTCTCATTCTCCTTCTATTCAAATATGTTTATTTATTTGCTGCACATTATCAAAATAGGTGAGAGAAGTATAATTTGATCTTTAAAAAACCTATATCCTTAAATTTCATTATTCTAAAATAGTTGTGTAAAGATTTTTTTTTGTGCATCATTGAAAATATGTGATAGAATTATAAGCTGGTCTTTTAAAAACTCATTTTCTTAAATCACGTTGCTTTAAATTTATTATGTTCAACAAATTTTTTTATGTGCAGCATAATTAAGTGAAAATTATAAGGTGATTTTTGAAAAAATCTTTCTTTTTAAATTACAGTGCTCTAAAATTAGTATGTCAACAAATTTTGTTATTGTGCAGCATAAAAGTTTGTGTGCAGTGTAATTTATGTGATGAAAATTTTGTGTGCAGCGTAATTTATGTGAATAAAAAATTGTGTGCAGCATAAAATGTCATGAATTTAAAGGGTGCTTGCTTTGTGAACATAAATGTTATATGAATAGTAAGTATTGTGTGCGGAAAAAACAAAACAACTATAAAATTTGTGTGCAGCTAATTTTATGTGAAAAATCAAGAGGAGGATTAGATTGATTAAAAGATGAAGAACCAAAATCAAAAATAGAGAAATAAAACTCCTCACAAACATTATTTTCAATTAAAGAAATCATCAACAAAGGTTTTTAGTATGAATATGGAATTAAAATATTGCTTATAATCATCACTTCTCTTCTACAAAAGGGTTTATTGGAGGAAAATGGAGGGTTAATTTCTCATAAATAGTAAAAGTCAACATAAATAGGAAGTATACATGAATAATCTATCCCTATTTTAAAGAAGTGATAAAATTGGAATTTGACAAAGTAAAACGGTAGTTATGAGTTATTTAATTTTATCATTGTATCTAACAATAATATGAGCATAAAAGACGTATCTTGCAGTAATTATTCCTAAAAAAAATAATTAATTACGAAATTATAATATTATAAAGAAAAGTGATAATATTAAAAATATAATAATTAATTACGAAAGCGTTAAATAATATCATCGTGAGACGGTGTCACACGAGACTGTTCATTCTATAATTTATATATATATATATATATATATATATATATATATATATATATATATATATATATAATATAAGTAAGATTTAAATAAAGTAGCAATATAAATATGAAAAATAAGTATATATATTCGTCCTATATTAAAATTACACAATATTATTAAAGACCTCTCTATAAATTATATTTTGAGTCTCATTTGACACAATATCCTCTTTGTCAAGGCATTAAATTTTTATCATACCTTTGAAATATTTGTTTTTTTCTCATGTACTTTTTCATTGTGTCAATTATAGCTTATATATAAATTTACATTTTTATCTTTCACACTTGCTCATAAATACTAAGTGCAGGCTTCCTCCTCTCAAAAGATAAAATCTGTATAATTAAAAAAAAAGTCAAATGATTAAATATTATGTGAACGAACTTGAAAAAAATATAAATAGCTTAGCATTGTAAGACAGTCTCACTTTATAAATTAAAGTTATAATTTTCGCTAAAATTGTTAAACGTACCAACCCTAACCTGCATAATATATATTTATTTATTTAAATAAATTTAAATTTAATAATAATTTAAGTATTTTATTAGTATTTTTGTGTATGGTTATGAATAAATAAATTGAGCTTTAAAAGATAAATAAATAAATAAAACTTTTTAGTTAATCAAAAAATAGTTTTTATATTATAAAAATTTTCATAAAATTAAATGATCATTAATAGAAAGAGTTATTTTTTTATTTTTATCAATTTCATAAATTCAGATTTTATCCATTTCTCATTTCATTCAAATGTTTTTTTATAATCAGTCATTTCTTTTCGTGCTACTTGTGTATCTATTTCTTTAAAGGAGTACTAATTTTTAGAATATGTCTTCTTTCTCTATCATATACTTATTCAATTTCATAATTATAGATTATATAATTTTCACCAAAAACAAAGTCGTCGGTATTATTATTTATAATATTAACCTATTAATTGTGTAAATGGAAATGATGATTGAAAGAAAGAGTTTTTATTTTTATTTTATTAATTTCATATGTCTATGTCATTCAAATATTTTGTTTACAATTTTTTTCATGCTACTCTTATTGATTTTTTTTTAATTATCAATATTTAACGTATGTATTTTTTCTTTTTCATGTACTCCTTTAATATCTCAATTCTTTAATGTATTCAACTATCTCAATTATAAATTATTATTTTCACAAAAATTAAACAGGTCTGCATTATTATTTATAATAAAATATTAAATATTTTTATTTGCTATTTTATTAACTGTCAATCTTTAACCTATATAAATTTTCTTTTTTATATATTCCTTCACTATCTCAATTATAAATCACAATTTTCACCAAAAATATAAATCTTTTAACCCTTCAATATCTCATATCTATTAATTCTTTTAGAACATTATTCTTTCTCCATCATGTACTCCTTATAATTATTCCTTATAATTTTCTAAATAATTTTCTAAAAATCAAGCTCGTCGATATTATAGTTTATAATATCAACCTATTAATTGCGTAAATTGAAATGATGATTGCGAGAAAGAGTTTATATTTTTTATTTTATTAATTTCCATATATTATATTTTACCTATCTATATCATTCAAATATTTTGTTTACCATTATCCCTTCTCTTTTACATGCCGCTCATTATAAATCTTTTTATGCAATATTGTATATACTTGGTATATCTGTTAAAATCCTACCAAAAACATTTATTCGCTATTTTTTATTTTAAATATAATGACTAATAATTATTTTTCAATATCATATTTATAGAGTATCATTTATCAAAGAGAAATATTTTCATAAAAATAAGTGTTAAAAACTACTCATCGATCAAACCGAATCACCTACGATAATACAATATAAATTTTGTAAAAATAATTACGGAAGTGCATGTGACCACCCAAGTGCGATTGGACCGTCGATCCTAAGATGTTAATGTGGGACCCATATCTAATCCTTACAAACTACAAATGACCTTTAGAAAGCTGCGCAGTAATAAAACCAATTAAAATAAAAGGTTATTGAAGAAAATTATATATTAAAAACTCATGAATGATGGGCTGAAAATTATATATTAAAAAACAATTTTAGAAAAAGACGAAGAATTAAAATAAAATGAAAATAAAAATGAAAATGAAAATAAAAATAAAAAAATCCTCCAAATTAAAGAGCTGCAAATGAAATGTGTGTTAGGTTTGAATTTTTTTCTTTTTTTTTTTGTAAATAAAGGTTTAGCTTTATTTCACTATGTATCAATGTATGGAGTAAAGTCTCTTATTAAACATGTTTCACATAAACTTTTTATTTTCAAATGGTAAAGACAATTATATATTCTTAAATATTTTGAATTTCAAGAATAACATTAAATTCTAAGAGTAGAATAGAATACTAACCACTAAGAGTAGAATAGAATACTAACCACTAAAAATCACATAATTAATTAAGTAAATATATATGTTTCAAGAATTCAAGAAAAAATTGACCATATATGAAACTATATATGCATGGAGATGAGATGTGTAAAATAATATTAATATATTATTAGAATTTACGTGACAATATAAATGAAAGAAAATAAAAATATTAATTGATCTGGAGTAAAAATTAATATAGATGAATTAAGACAGAGGAAAAAATATTATCTAGAGAGTGAAAATTATTATAGACAGCTTAACTTTTAGGTATTAATATTTTTTATATGTTTAAACATTGTACCACACTGATTACCATATAAAAAATTTAGTATTTATTTTTAAGTAAGCAATGACAAATTAACACATTTAGACAAAGAAATAGATATTAATTTAAGGTAAATGTGTCAAATTTTTATGATGCTCATGATGTAGTATATATTTATATACTTAAAAGGAAAAGGATATAATGGTCTCCTAAAAGTAGAATGAAATAAATTGAGTATATTTGAAGTAGTTGAATTAAGAAAGTTTGTATGATTGGATAGTGAGAGAAAAGATACTAATGATTTGGACCTAATTCCTTGAATAAAGGATGGAGATAATTGTGTGCACTGCCAAATCAGATTTAACAAATTATTTTTGTTAACTAATTTTAATTTTATATCTTTTTATGCTATTGACAAGATCATTTACTCGAATACATTCTGAGTAAACCAGTAGTAAATTGAAACATCAATTTCGAGTAAAATATTCAGGTTAATATTTTTCCAGTAATATATTCGAGCGAGTGAGTAAACGTAATTTTCGAGTAATGCGGGTTAAAAGATTTGAGTCAAATAATTTGAGTAAATGTTTTTCCAGTTAAAATCTTTTACTCGAAAATGTATTCGAGTGAGTGATGTTTTGTTTGAGTAATGCGACTTAAATGATTTGAGTCAAATAATTTCGAGTTAATGCTTTTTGAGTTAAAAATTCGATTAATGTAAATGTGAGTGAGTAATATGAGTATATGAGTGAGTAATGTAATTTGAGTAATGTAAATTTGAATTAATGTTATTTCAAGTAATGTGTGTGGACGAGTAATGTAATTTCGAGTTCATTATTTTTCGAATTAAATAGTAGAGTATTACATTACTTGAATTAATTCAAATGAAGAGTAGTTTTGCCCAAATATAAAAAGATATATGGTTAAATTTAGGATTATTTATTTATTTATTTATTTATTTTTGTATATTCTGAAGGGCACTGTATTATTTTGCTCGAAAGGATGTTGAAAAGATGGAATTAGTTACATGTACATGGATTTGACTTGTACTTAATGCAACTCATGTTTATAACTTAGGCAATAGAAATGGGTAGATGCAATGGATCCATCATGTAGAATGTTACACATTTTGATACCTTATCACATGAAGATAGTATTATTTTGTTTGTGACCATGTTATTTTCCATAAATTTTGTAATCATGTTCGCCATTTATTGCAGATTATATTATGCAAACTGTTTGTGATCCTGTTTGGTCCCAATAGAAATGAATTCAATTATCAATAAGCTTCCTTCATTAGATTTGCCCTAAATACAAAAGACATCTTCCTTTTACAAAGAGATTTTATATGCCATAACTTTGTACTTACTTAAATGAGACTGTAGTTGTATGCATAGTGTATAGAAAATATTAATCCCTCGGTTCTATAATAAAATTCACAATTATTGTAGATACTAATTTTTAGAAAATTTTCTTTAAAACTTGCTTTTAAGGGTATTGATATTTTGAGTTAATAAATAAATTATAAAAATTTGCTTTTATGGGTGATTTGATATTTTGAGGTAATAAATAAATTATAAAGTAAGTTACGTTAGTTATAATAAAGGGGTGACATTTTTTTAAAGGGGACTTCTATTTGCACCTCCGAATCTACTAAACGAACCCCAGATATAAAATGTGTTGGTGTGAGAAGACGTAAATAGCCTTTTATAAATACTCCCTCCGTCCTCTTCTAAGGTATCTATTTCACTATTTTTGGTGTCCGCTTCAAATGTATCAATTTCCTCTATTTAGTAAAAAAAGTACACAATATGACACACCATTTCCCTTTAATACAACTACTCACTTTACCTATAATAATAATATTCCTTAATCCACGTGTAAAAAACAAATAAAGACCTTAGAACCGTCCACGTGTAAAAAGCAAATGGATACATTAGAACCGGACAAAGAGAGTAATAAAATAAGATTAGTTAACAAACCCCATTTAATTTCTAAATGCACCCCAAATTCAATAATTCAATGCCTCTTCTTCTTCGCCTAAATTTCGGCTTCGGCTTCGGCGTCTAAGTCCAACGGCTCTTCTTCTTCTTTCTCTCCCTCTTAGATTACTTTAATGTGAAGCTACTCTTGCTTATTTACAACTTCCTGCAAATTAAGATGCTGTCTCCATTAAAGCTTCACGGAAAAGCACTTTCGCAAACCCTTTATAGTCAACCCCTTCTTCTGCAATTTGGTGGGCGGCACTCTCTAAAATGTTGAGGATAATGTGTGTCATCTATACGGCTTCGTTTTCCTTTCCCATTTGATCTTTGCCAATGCAATGTTGAATCTTATTGATTTCCTCATATTGCAGTCCATTAGGAAGAGCTTGAACGATTTGCCAGGCTCCAATTACTTCGCTTCCTGGATTTCACCTCCGACCACCTGCAATTTCGCCGGCGTTTGCTGCGACGGAGATAAAGTGGTTGCACTCAATCTCGGCGATCCTCGTGCCAGCTCGCCGGGCCTCTCGGGAAGGCTTGACCCGGCGATTGGGAAGTTATCAAATCTGGCAGAGTTAACCATTGTTCCAGGTCGGGTTTTCGGGCCATTGCCGCACAATTGAAATACTTGTGTTTCTTAGCCGGAATTTCATCTCCTGACAGATCCCGACGAGTTTAGGCGAGTTACAGGGGCTACAAACCCTCGATCTTAGCTTCAACCAGATCACCGGAGGCATCCCATTCGCTGTCGGAACTCTCCCGGCGTTGTCCAACGTCATTCTCTGCACAACCGCCTCTTAGATTCAAGGACAATTAACTATCATTTAATTAAGTGATAATTAAGAATGAAGCTATCTGCAACAATACATGCTGCACATACACAAATTTCAAGTACCAAACGATTGTGAATTGAAGTTCATAAAATTTGAACTTGACGATTTCAGATCTAAACCGATTTAAAGTTACAATTCCAAAATCACAAGTGTATTCATAATTTTGCCTAATCGCTAGATTTTCACGCCGAAGAAGAAGAGGCGTTGAATTTGGGGTGTATTAAGAAATTTAATTGGGGTGCATTTAGAAATTAAATTGGGGTTTGTTAACTAATCTTATTTTATTATTTATAAAAGGGTATTTACGTCTTCTCTCATCAACCCAATTTAAATTTGGGATTCGTTTAGTAGAATCGTGGGTGCAAATAGCCGCCCCTTTTTCTAAATTAAAGTGTATCATAAGATTTTATTGGATTGTGTGTTATTTCTGGGAGTCTGAACTTGTTTATGAGACGAATAAAAATAGTAACTATAAATTCATCTATGGAATACAGTGATATTAAATTTGTCTATATTTTTTCTCAATATGATCACACTTATCAAAGCATTTACACAAGCCATCCCTATGTATGTGATGAGTTGTTTCTTGTTACCGTATAACACTCGTAGGAGAATTGAGTCAGTAATTTCCCACTTCTGGTGGGATCAGAAAGGTAAAGAAAAAATAATCCACTGGATCACATGGGATAAACTATGCAAGCAGAAACTAGAAGGGGACTTGGGGTTTCGGAGTTTTTCGGCTTTCAACAAAGTCATGTTGGCTAAACATGACTAGAGATTACTTCGGAATTAGGAATGGCTACTTGCTATGACTCTAAAAGCTCGTTATTATCCTAATGGAGATTTTTGTAACGCTAGAATTAGCTATAATCCTATATATATGTGGCGCAGTATTCTTACTGGTAGAGAGGTACTAGAGAAGGGATTGATGTGGATTTTCGGTGATGGGAGAATGATTAATTTGTGAAAGGATCCATGGATTGAAGAAAGGCCAAATTCTCGCATTAGCTCGGACAGAGGTGAGTTGCCAAAAAGAATGAAGGTACATGAGTTTCTCTTGGAGTATGGAAGCAATTGGAACACCAATGCCCTACTGAACACTTTCTCTCATGGTGACGTTGCACGCATTTTGAAAATCCCAGTTCAAAGAACTTCCTCACCGAACTACTTAGCATGGAAACACACCAAGAATACTGTTTATTGTGTGAAATCTAGTTACTCAACTTGTTGTGAATCGATCAAAAAAATAAAAGAAAAATGATAAACACAATCGTTTATAGTGGTTCGGCAAATTGCCTACGTCCACTCTTAAGGGAGAAGAAGATCTTATAGATGAAGGATAAAAGATGATGAAGAATAAACTTCGATCTCATATAAACCCTAATCTTATGAGAATATATGGATGATTCTGTGAACCATATTAAAGAATAAAAGTTAACCCATGTACATACTCCAATATATGATATATATGGATAATATCATATATGATATATATGGACAATATATGATCTCCACAAAATCGTTTATAATTTTTTAGAATCACAATTTGCTTTGGAAACAAACTGCTCCCAAATCCAAGCCCGCTTATTCCGACGGCCCAATCTTATATCAAATACGTGATCTCAGCCAACTCAACGGATGCAAGCGTCTACCTCTCAACACCACTGCTATGGAAGATCTTGATTAGGTTAGTGGGAAGAGAAAAACATGAGAGAAGGCATGGAAAGTTAACATCACCCCGAAAATACAGGTCTTCCTATGGCGATGTTTAGAGGGTATCCTACCAGTGAGCATCAACCTTATTAGTAGATACGTTGATGTTGATCCAATATGCCGCTACTGCAATGGAGATATCGATATAGAAGAACATGCCTTGAGGGACTGCCCATGGGCTCGAAAGCTATGGAAGATCTCCTATTTAAATATCGATAAGGACAATCTTGTACCTCCTGGCAATCAATCTACACCACTTCCACCCCTTGTCGATTGGATCACGTCCACTATTGAAAGCAAACCAGATAAGTTTCAACATGAATTTGTTACTCTTTTGTGGAGTGTGTTTTTTGCTAGAAATCAGCTCTATTTTCAAAAGAAATGATTGGAGCCGGAAAATGTTGCATTGAAATCTTTTTGCCACGTCCAGGATTATTTGAAGGCAAGAACCCATACCTCTAAAATCTTGTCACCAAGAGACCATGGGCCGGACAGATGGAAACCATCGGAGGGAAAATCAATACTGATGCTTCAATAAAATCGGGGTTAGGCACTAGTTTGGGAGGAGTACCAAGAGATCACAATGGCAAGGTTTTATAGTCTTTTGTGGAGTTGAGAGACTCGGATTTTTCTGCTGACATGAGAGAGGCATTGGCAGCACTACGAGGTGTCGAGATTCCAAAGGAGCAACTTCACAGGAAAGTGTTGATTGAAACTGACTCCCAAATTCTCTACAACGCATTAGTAATCTCAAGCTTGATCTTTCATATTTTGGTATCTTGGTTGAAGACACACTCTCTCTCTCTTCACCTTTTCTTTAATCAAATCAGCTTCAGTTGGATTTGTGGGGACGGAAATACCCTAGAACATAGCCTAGCGACTACCGCTTTCTCTTTTAATGGTATTTTACCCGCTTTTTGGTTTTCGTTACCATACTCATGTGTAAATACCGACATTCCTTGATTTGATGAAAATTTATATTTCTGTAAAAAAAAGTCTATAAAATAGTAGTATATTAAAATTTTATACTATCCAGATACAATAAATGTGGAATACCACCCTGTGGTTCTACTGTGTAAATCTTTAGATTGGGTTTTAATGGGAGAAATTAGGTAAGTGGAATTTAAATGTCAGTGGGAGATCACACAAGTAGCGTTCTTGGTTTTAAATTTAAATTGGTGTATTTAATCAAACCAAGTTTTGTGTGGAACTTCACCTTTTCACTTTTTTTTTTTATTACTCCCTCAGTACTGTATATTCATTTAACCATTTTGGGTTCATTTTCCTTTTTAGACACATAGGACCCACCAATACACTAATAGAATTAAAATATGGGACCTACACCGCACTAATATAACTATCAATTACACATAATACTCTTTAATCTACGTGCAAAAAGTAAACTGATAGAATAATATTGGACGGAGGAAGTATTAATTATTATCATTTTTTATTAAATGTACTATCTTAAATTTTGATTTTTTTCATAAAATAGTTTAATGAAATAATTATCATTTTTTATCGATCAATTATCATTTTTATAAATATGATAGCTTAACTCAACTTGACTCATAACGCTCGAACTCAGCTTAACTTGTAACTATTCAAGTTCGAATTTATCTTAAGCTTGTTAAGTTAATGAGTCGAGCCGAGTTCGTCTTGATAAAGCTCGATAATAATATTAATAATAATAATAATAAAATATAAAATATAATAATTAAAAATCATTTTGATAAGGCTCAATAAATTCGACTCGATTTGTTTAATAAGTAAAGTCAAGCTCGAAAGAGTAATTTTTAAGTTAAGTCGAGCTCGTTACCTGATCGAGCTGATTTTAAACTCGATACAATAACTACTTAAGTTGAATTCGAGTGTATAATACTCGAAATTATTTGATTAGATTAACAACCCTAGTTATGAGTGAAAAATAAAAATAAAATAAAAAGAAAGAAAAAGTTCAAACACACCTCCACCTCATTGTGATTACTGCGGTCCGGCCGGGCCGGGCCGCTTTTGAGTTTCCAGAAAGGGCCGCATGCGACTCATTTTAACCCTTCATTAAATAGAAAGGTAACAATTTAACATACGGGCCGGTTCACCCATTCTCAACGTTCAAGTGGCAAGTAATATTTTCAATCTTCCCAAAATGCCCTCCCAAGTCTTGAGTTTTAATCGTCATTAGTGGAAAGTGTTGAGAATTTGTGATAGTTGACAAATCCAATCAACGGATCATGACGAGAGCCGCAAAACGCCTTTTCAAAATCCTTTCTTTACATAATTCTAATTAACAACGTTGTGAATTGTCAAGAAATCTCATTAGTCCTAATAACAATTCTAATTAGGTCATCAATTTTGAAACCCTTTTCTCTTTGATAACTACTAGTGGATCATCATCATCTCCCACTAGGCAAATTTCTCAACCCAATCCATAGGTAGCAATCCCCCCACTCTAATACTTACTCCCCCATTCTAATCCAAAATCCCACTAATTAATTATCTTCATGTCACGTGATTAGTGTAAAAGGTGCAATAAAGAATATTCTATTAGTAAATATTATAAAAATAAGGTTCTCATCTTATAAGACAATGCGTGAGTACAATAAGAGCTAAGTATTGTGTAATCCTCTCATGCGATTAATTATTTTATATTTTCTTGATTTGTTTTATTATGTAATTAATTTTTTTATTTAACTATACAAATTATTCATAAAATAATTTAATTGAATAATTATTTACTTTTTATTAATCTAGTATTGTTCTTTATTAAAGATTTAATTACTTATTATTTGTCTTATTAAATGAGTTTTGTGAGACAGTATCATACTCCCTCCCTCCGCCCAATAGATATATATTTGCTTTTTGTACGAGTATTATTATTTAATGTGTGGTAAATAGTTTTATTAGTAAGGTGTGTGAGACTCATATATTAAATGTATTAGTGATGTATGTGAGTCTCATGTGTTTGAAAAAAAATATATATATCTTTGATGCGGACGTACAAAATAACAGCAAAATGTATATTTTTTTCGGCGTACTTAGTGAGTATAAGATATAGTTATACAAAAAAGTATAATTCATTATAAATGTGGAATTTATAACAATCCTTAAAACATGATAAGAATTACCATTAATGGATTAACATTTACGCAATCTCATTTAAAATTGTGTGTTTATCATTCAGGTAATTATAAAAAAAAAAAAAAAACACCGAAGACAATATCTATTAAATAACTCTGTATATAAATAAACAAGTGTGTGAATATGTGATCTGCAATAGTTATTAAAAATTTATATTCCCTCCCTCCCGTTTCAATATTTACGTTTGTTTTTTGCACGTTGATTAAGGAGTATAATATTTTAATAGATAGTGAGTGGAAAAATATACTCCCTCCGTCCCAACTTCAACTTCACACTTTCCGTTTTGGTTCGTCCCAAATTCAACTTCACACTTCCATAAAAGAAAAAAGCAACAAACTAATATCCCTCTAACATACTTTAATTTCAAATTTTACATCGCCTTTTTAACACAAATAACATACTTTATCATTTATTTATTACCAAAAATATCATACTACTCTCAAAAGTAAATCAAAAAGTGATTTTTCTTAAACTCCTAATGAACTTGAATTTGGGACGGAGGGAGTAATATTTAATGCAAAATGGGTAGCTGTATTAGTGTTGGATGATATATTAATTGTTTTAGGTGGGTCCCATATTCCAAAAAAAAACGTAAACATTGAAACGCTAAAAATAGAAACGTAAACATTGAAACAGTACAGGAGTACGTAGCATCTAGAGGTAATGAAAATAGAATCAAGAAAGGAGTCAATAAGATGGTGTGGTATTTAAAATGAAAATCTGGTGAATTTATTTAATTAGTTTATGATTAAAAAATGAAGAGTTTAGTTTATTTATGATTAAAAAATGAAGAGTGATGACAATTATATGTAATGAAAGAAAGAGGGGGTGGTTACTAATTAAGAAAATTCTTATTATAAGATTTTCTTAGACAAAACGACCACGTTTTTACTGATGAATCGTACGCGATTCCAGATTCCCGCGAAATATCCTTCCTCCCACGTGCTATTTACTTTTGGCAACTAAATCTTACACACACGTTTGCGTCACCCCTCATTATACATACCTACACTGAATGCATCATTTGGGATCCCCTATTCCATGGGTTCCAAGGGGATGAAAAATGACTTGTTGGGCTCTTTTGGGTTATGGCCCAAATATTTGTCTTCTTTCCTAAGTATTGAGCTCATTCCAATTAATTGAAAGAGGGTCCATACCCTTACACTTTTGATCTCATTTAATCACCTATTTGTGACTCTAACGGGTAGAACGTGAATTTAAATTCTTATGTGAGTTCAACGGGAATTTGAGCGCTGTGGAGTTCATCCCTCGACCACCTTCTCCAGCGACGACGAACACGGACGAGATGACGAGGATCGATACCAAACAGTGGTATCAGAGCTGGTTTCATCGTCAGTCCGTCTCCTGAAGCTGCTGATCGTCAGCCGCCGGTGGGAGATCGCCGCCGTCCAGCCGTGGCCGAATTTCATCGCCGGAATTGCGATATGTCCGATCGGAGTCACAGCGTTGCCGATGTGCTCGCCACATCTCGGATCTAACCGATTCCGCCTTGCCGGGAACGCCACAGGAAGAATATCGCGACGCCGTCCCATATCTGCTCGCCAGGACCGCGATCTGCCGCCAGCGCCGCTGCTGGATCTGCTCGCTTGCTCACCGGTCGAAGCCATCGCTCGAAGGTCGCCGGATCTGCTCGGTCCATTTGCCCGTCACTGTGCTAGGGCTCCGCCGCCTGCCACTGTTCGTGACCGCCGCTGCTCCAGATCGCACCGCAGCACCGCTGCTCTTCCAATTCCAGTTGTCGCTCTGTGCCGCCGCTGAGAAGTCGCCATCTACTCGCAACTGTCGCCGCCGTCGGGCTAGGGTTCCGCCTGGAGACCGCTGCTGACCTGTCTCCAATCGCGTGCCACTGTACGTCGCTGTTGCTGAATGCAGCTGACCGCCGTCTGCTGCCACCATCGCGGGGTTCCTCAGTCTGCCGGCTCGCGATCTACAGGGATCGTTACGGATCTGCTCAGCCCGGTCAGATCGTGCTGCCGTCGCCGCTGACCTCCAGCCACCGCCGGCATTAGGGTTTCGGTTAGATTACCCTCTCCATTTGTGGAAGGGAAGTGTCTCTCCTCCTCTTTTTTTATAGTGTTTTGAAAATTTTCAGATTTATTTTGTTATTTTTTCGGATCGTTCTTTTTCTGAAAATTTTCAGATTGCTCCTTTACTAACCCCCCAATGTTTCTCACTTTGTGTGTGGGTTGAAACTTGGTGTAAAGGCTGCCCCGTTCGTGTTTGCTACGTGAACAAGACTACGAGGGATCCGCCCCCATTAAGTAACGAGTTGGTGGCTCGTAGAGGTGGTACGGTGTTCTCGTCGGAGACACCGCTCTGGTGAAATAGCTTGAGTCTTTCTTATTTATTTTTCTTGTCAGATGCCCTGAGGCGGCTGGCCCTATTATTTACTCTTGTGTGATGCCCTGAGGCAGCTGGCCCTCTTATTACTGTTCTTGTTTGTTTCTTTTGTGAAACTGTCATCTTAGTCTTTCAATTTCCGCTGCTGAAAATCTGTCCTTGTGTGTTATACTGCTCCGTTTCTCGCTTTGTGTGTGATTAGAGTAGTGTCAACCTGGTGTGTGACAGATTGTTGCTCTGTAATTCTGTATTTTTTTCCGTTCAAAGTGTGTTCTACTCAACTTTAAATACTCATGGCTTCGTCTTTGTTTGGACAAGCACCATTTGATGGTAAGTGAGACTTCAGTATCTGGAAATAGAAAATGAAGTGCATACTCATTCAACAAAGGGTATTCAAAGTTGTAGATCACTCGTATGATAAGGATGATACACCTGCTAAAAAGGCTGAGATGAATGAGCTTGCTTTGTCTGCGATTATCTTGAATCTTTCTGATCCTGTGCTTAGAAAAGTTGGTGTACATGAGTCCGCAAAAGTTTTGTGGGAAACGCTGGATAAGCTGTATACTGAAACATCTTTGCCTAGTAAAATGTTTCTTCTTGAAAAATTCTTTCGTTTTAAACTTGATGTAAACAAAGATGTTGAAGAAAATTTGGATGTGTTCACGAAGTTGATTCAAGATATTAAACTAATTGGTGACAAGCATATTGATGAATACACTCCTATTGTGCTTTTAAATGCTATAATTGATTCTTACAGTGATGTCAAGTCTGCTATAAAGTATGGTCGTGATGATGTTACTCTTGATATTGTGGTGAATGCCTTAAAAAGCAAAGAGCATGATTTAAAACAAAATGGGGGTGTTAAGAATTCTGGGGAGGTTATGCATGTTAAGGGGAAACCTAACAATCGTAACAAGAACAAGAACAAGAATAAGAACAAGGACAAAAATTCTGATGTGAAATCCCAGAATAATCAGAATGGGGACAAGAAAAAGAAGAAATGCTTTAATTTCCATGAAATGGGACATTTTGCAAACAAGTGTCCTCATCCTAAGAGGAATAATTCTAATGATCACGCTAATGTTGCCTCTGAATCTGTGAATTATGGTGATGTATTTGCTATTTCTGATAGTTGTGTGAATTCTGTGCATTCATCTCTGTGTGATAGTGAATGGCTTGTGGATTCCGGTTGCACATTTCTTATGACACCTTTTAAACATCTTTTCTCTTCATATAAAAATATTTCTCATGGATCTGTGTCTATGGCTAATGAAAAAAGATGTGATGTGCTTGGTGTTAGTGACATTTGCTTGCGTTTTGAAGGTGATTCTGTGTTCACTTTGAAAAACGTGCGACATGTGCCTGATTTGTGTAACAACTTGATTTCTTGTGCTGCACTTGAAGATGAGGGGCTTGAGGGTAGGTGGGGAAAGGGTTGCATGTCTATTGTAAAGGGTTCTGTGCCCATCTTTAATGTTGAAAAAAGGAATAACATGTATGCTTGTTGTGCTAAATCAGTTGTTATGTCTGCCAACGCTGTTAAAGAGGATAAAACAAATATTTGGCATGGTAGGTTAGGTCACATGAGTGGAAAATGTCTTGAAATATTGCATAAAGGTGGTTCTTTTGGTAATGATAAGCTTACATGCATTCTTTTCTGTGATTCTTGTGTGCAAGGCAAACATACGAAGGTGAAATTCCCTGTTTCCCCGTACCCTAAGACTTCTTCGTGTAGTGATATACTTGAGTACCTGCATGCTGATGTGTGGGGGCCTTCTAGTGAGCCAACTCAAGGTGGCAATGTGTATTTTCTGTCCATTATTGATAATTTTTCAAGAAAAGTGTGGGTGATTTTGCTTAAAAACAAATCTGATATTTTTGAAAAGTTCAAAAATTGGAAAACTTTGATTGAAAATCAAATGGGTAAAAAGATTAAGTATCTTAGAACTGATAATGGATTGGAATTTTGCAATAATGTCATGGATGATTTATGTGTCAAATTTGGAATCATAAGTATGCTCCTTACACTCCCCAACAGAATGTGGTTGCTGAGAGGATGAATATGACTTTGTTAGAAAGGGTAAGGAACATGTTGGTGTCTTCTGGACTTTCTAAAAAGTTTTGGGGTGAGGCGCTTATTACCGCAGCATTTTTAATAAACAAATCCCCCTCTGTGTCTTTAAAGGGTAAGTGCCCAGACTATGTGTTTTTTGGTAAAAGTATTAATTATTCTGTGCTACGTGTATTTGGCTGTGCTTCATTTGTGCCTCAGAAACATGACAAATTGGATCCTATGAGTAGAAAATGAATTTTTCTTGATTATTCTAAGGGTGTTAAAGGTTATAGGCTGTGGGATTTTTCTGAATCAGGTTTCAAAATTGTGATTAGTAGGGATGTGATCTTCAATGAATCTGAATTTCCTTGCTTATCTGCTCATTTGCCTGATGTTGTGCCTTTACATGATCCTATCACTTCTTCGAGTGAGGTGGAGTTGTCTCCTTTGTTATGTGATGTTGAAAACTTGCCTGACACTATTGTTGATCAAGAACTTGTTGCCAATGAATCTGCTATCAATGATGAAAATGTGCATGATATTCCTGAAGATGATGACTATGTGTTGCTTAGGGATAGACCTAGAAGGAATATTAGGTCACCTGCTAGGTATGATGATTTTCATATTGATATTCATTCTTGTAATGGGTTTGAAAGTGTTGATAATGAACCTAAGACCTATCAAGAGGCTTTAAAATCTGACAACTCTGTGAAATGGTTAAATGCTATGAAAGATGAAATGAAATCGTTGCATGTTAATCATACTTGGACTCTGGTTCCAAAACCTGCTCATTGCTCTATTGTTGATTGCAAGTGGTTTTTCAAAGTGAAACATGAGCCTGAAAATGTTAGATTTAAAGCTAGATTAGTAGCAAAAGGTTTTACTTAAAAGGAAGGGGTTGATTATAATGAAATCTTTGCTCCTGTTGTTAAATTCACCACTGTTCGTATAATGTTTGCATTAGTTGCTCATTTTGATTGGGAATTGAAGCAAATGGATGTCAAAACGGCTTTTCTTAATGGTGATTTGGACAAAAAGATTTTCATAAAATAACCTGAGGGTTTTGTGGACCCCAAAAATCCTGATCATGTGTGTTTTTTGAAGAAATCCTTGTACGGCTTGAAACAATCTCCTAGACAGTGGAATAAGAAGTTTGATCAATGCATGACATCGTTGAAGTTTAAGAGAAGCTTGCATGATAATTGTCTTTACTTCAAGATTGATACTTCTGTTCCTGTTTTTCTGCTCATATATATGGATGATATGCTAATTGTTAGCCCTGATCTTGAATATGTTGAGCTTGTTCAAAAGAGTCTATGTGATAATTTTGATATGAAATATCTTGGAGATGCTAAAAGGATTCTTGGTATGAACATTGATAGAGATAGGAAGAACCATGTTCTCTTGCTTAATCAGATTTTATATGTTGAAAAGATTTTGAGTAAATTCTCTATGATGTCTGCTAAAACTGTGAATGTGCCTCTTGCTGCTCACTTTGTGTTAAGTAAGGATCAGTCTCCAAAGACTGATTCTGAAATTGCTGAAATGGAAAAGGTTCCTTATTCCAATGTCATTGGGTCTGTTATGTATCTTATGGTTAGCACTAGACCAGATATTGTATATTCTGTTAGTTGCTTGAGTAGGTATATGGCTAATCTAGGTGCGCCTCATTGGGAGGCTTTGAAATGGCTCTTGAGATACCTCAAGGGCTCCATGGAGGTAAGTTTGCGCTTTTCCAAATGTGCAAATGGTGTGAGCCTTGTTGGCTATGTTGATTCCAATTATGCAAATGATAGGGATAATAGGAAGTCTACAACTTCTTATGTGTTTACTTTATGTGGCTCTTGCATAAGTTGGAAGTCTCAGTTACAGTATGTGGTTGTTTTATCTACAACTGAATCTAAATACGTGGCTATTACTAATGCTTTAAAGGAAACTATTTGGCTGCAAGACCTTTTGAATGAAATATGTTTTCTTGACAAATGTGCCACTGTGTTTTCTGATAGAATGTCTGCGATTCAGTTGTGTAAAAATCCTGTTTTCCATGATAGAACCAAGCATATAGATGTTAGGTATCATTTCATTCGTGATATTGTTGAAAAAGGTATTGTTAACCTGGAAAAGATTGCATCTGAGTTTAATCCTGCTGATTTGGGTACTAAATGCTTATCTGTTGAAAAATTTAGGTTTTGCATGAGAACTTTAAATTTCGACTCTCTTGATTGAAGCATGTTGTATGCAATTCTTTTCTGTGGATGTTGTGTCCACTCTTGAGCTTGTGTGCTCCGTTTATTTTATCCTTGGGATATTTTAAACATTTTATGACTGTGTGTCCGTGATCTTTGCTCCGGCTTAGATTTGTGTATCTTTTGTGATACATTGGCTTTGTGTCAAATTTCTGGATCTTGCATTTGACTCTGTGTCTTTCGTTTTGCAGGTGTCCAGGGAAAAGTTCGATGATGAATTCCCATTTAGTTATACACAAGGGTGGATGATTTTGGCCAAGGTGGAGATTGTTGGGCCCTTTTGGGTTATGGCCCAAATGATTGTCTTCTTACCTAAGTATTGGGCCCATTCCAATTAATTGGAAGAGGGCCTATAGTCTTACACTTTTGATCTCATTTAATCACCCATTTGTGACCTTAACGAGTAGAACGTGGATTTGAATTCTTGTGTGAGTTCAAAGGGAATATGAGCACTGTGGAGGTTTGAATTCTTGTGTGAGTTCAAAGGGAATATGAGCACTGTGGAGTTCATCCCTCGACCACATTCTCCAGTGACGATGAATATGGACGAGATGACGAGGATCGATACCTAACATGACCCATCACCCATTTTAAAAATGGATGATGTAAGAAATGGGTGATGTCATTTATTGAGTTTAGCAGTTTCGAAGAACCAGGGAAGCTCTGCTCCGTTGTTAATGGCGGTGAAATCTTGTGGGGTTTCTCTCTCATCCTCCCTCATGAACGAGAAGGCGGTGTTGGATGAATTGAGAGGGTGCCCGGAGGTAATTCGCTGCTACGGGGAGAGTTTCTCTTTTGAGAACGGTGAGAGGCTCTATAATGTGTTGCTAGAGTATGCTTCTGGTGGTTCTCTGGCCGACAAGATCAAGCTCTCCAGCGATGGGAGGCTGCAAGAATCGGAAACTCGTCAGTACACCAAGGCGGTGCTCGAAGGGCTTCGTTATATTCACCGTTCTGGATATGTTCACTGTCAGAACATTTTGTTGTTCTCTGATGGCAGAGTGGAGATGGCTGATTTTGGGTTGGCAAAAAAAGTTGAAGGAAACTGCGGCGGCCGCCGACCAGAGCTGAGGGGAACGCCTATGTACATGTCGCCGAAAATAGCCTCCGGCGAGCAAGGTTCGCCGGCGTATGTTTGGGCGCTCGGCTGTGTGGTGGCGGAGATGGTGTCAGGGTCTCCGGCTTGGAGTTGTTCCAACGTGGCGGCGCTGCTGTTTAGGGGCGAGGAGGTGCCGGCAATTCCCGGAAGTTTGTCTGAGGAAGGAAAAGATTTTTTGCGGAAGTGTTTTATCAAGTATCCCACGGAAATATGGACTGCTGAGATGCTTCTTAATCATCCTCCGTCATCAAAACTCTTTCAAAGAAAGAGAAGAAAGTGAAAGCCGGGTATCAACGTCTCCCAGATGCCCATTCGAATTTGAAGACTGGGGTTCAATTATATCTTTGCCTCCACGGGCAGCGAAAACTGACTTTTATTTCTTGGAAGAGTCAAATTCAACACAGAGCTGCTCTGCTTCGCCGGCAGAGCGGCTCCGGTGTCTGCAAAATGATGACAGACTTGAATTGTCTTTTCCCGATGATTGGGTCATATGATGAAGAGCGGTATTATCAATTTTGATCGCAACTGTCAGCATCAGTTTTTTTTTTTTTTTATATTTTCTGAAGCGATGATTTTCATTCATTTATTTTAGTTTACCCCTATTATCTTAGTGTACATAAAATAGCTGATTTTCATTTATTTATTTTAGTTTTTTACCCCTCTTATCTTAGTGTACATAAAATATAAGAAAAAAATTTAATGAATTGATTCAAACAAATTCAATGGATGACATCAATATGATTCGAATTCATTTACACACAATTAATAATTAACTAAAATGGAGTAGTATGCTACAATAAATGGTGAGAGATCTTTATTAATGAAATTATGTTACTATTATAATTTTTGTAGGAAAATGTAGGAGGAGAAGACAAATTTTTATGATATTAGTGTCCAGTTGCCAATTGCATTCCTTTTTTTGACATAGCATGTTGCAACTTGCGATTTGCAGCCTCAATAACCACTTGATATTTAGATTTATTTTTACTCCACCGCCATCACAAGTGGGTTTTCTATCTTTAAAAATAGTATATTCAAATCTAGTGAATTCTCACCATTCACAATTTGGATTTGTGATATAATAGATTACTTTTTTTTATTAATTATTTGAATCAAGATTGGAGAACATAATATGAAGATAAAAATAACGAAAATTTTAAAACTGTAATGGTTATGCAAGTAATGAAATTTTAAAAAATGTAATGGTTATGCAAGTAGGATGTATGGAAAATGTGAAATTATTATACATGCGAAACATATGGGAAATGTAAAATACAACTGTCAATTGATATGTATCAGTCTTTAACAAACTCCTACAAACTTTCATAAAATTACGATAATATATACTGTATAGAATACATGAGAGTTTAATACATGTGGTAAACAATATATTTGCAGGATAATCATTATCATTTTATAACTTTCCTTTTATGTACTTTTGGTTTTCCTCTTTATTTCTTTTAAATTTTATTTTGTTTTTATAATTTATTATTTTAGTAGGTTTTCCTCTTTATTTCTTTTAAATTTTATTTTGTTTTATAATTTATTATTTTAGTATTAAAATAATAAAATGTTTTAATTTATAAATATGTTAAATAGAAATATTGATATCCTATAATAATATTAGTAAACTATTAAAAAAATAAACATTTAAATAAAATTCTAAAAATTCTATAGATAATTTTAAAACATAAATTTAATTTAAAACCTAAATATCATAAACTATTCATAAACTATTCAGGACAAACATAAACTAAAAATAATTCATAACTAAGTCAAAATTAATAAATATAAGAATTTTCATTTTATATAAAATATTGTATTAATATCCTATATATATACCCATATTTATATTAATTTTTAGTATTCAAAGTTTTATTCTGTTTATATCTTGTGCATCCATATTTATATTGATTTTATATATTTTTTTAATAGATGTATAAGTATATTCATTTTTTTATTAAAAAAATTGATAACCTATTTCTATACTCTATATCTATATTAATTTTTATTCATTATGTATATGTATTGTTTAATAAATTTATAAGTAAATTAAATTACATGTATATGTACTTCCTCTATGGCCCATGCCACTAAAAAAGTTACATTTCCTTTGTAAATTACAAATGAAGTATAATTCTTCTAGTGGGAGAGTATTTTTTTTATTAAATATATAAATAAATTCAATTTTCATTAAAATTTAAATAGAAAGTTTAATAAAAACATATATAAATTTCTATTCTTTAATCTATATATTTTTATTCTTTAGTATATAAAACTTTACACGTGGATAAACGAATTTGAATCCGTGCACAAAAAAATTTGTAAAATTATTTATATTTTATAAATTTATTTGAATTTCATAAATATATATTTAATGAATTTGAATCCGTGCACAAAAAAATTTGTAAAATTATTTATATTTTATAAATTTATTTGAATTTCATAAATATATATTTAATGAAATATTTCAATATTTACTGGTATTTGTCAAAATTATGCATAATATTCATTATGTATGGACCCACACACTATTTACTCCTAATATATAACTTGTGTGAGTCGTCCACTTTACATTGTAATTCTATAAATTTTTAATATATAAAAATTATATGGACCACCTTATTTATTCTTAATAATTTGTGAGAGTCGGATTTACCTTAAACTTTAATTCTATTGATATTATTTTTAGTATATAAAAATTACATTTTACGTTTTAATATATAAAAATTACATTTTAGAGTAATAAATTATTATACTTATGAATAAAAAATATTACCTCTCAAATTATGATGTGGAGTGATTTGTTATATTCTTATTGAAATAAGTAATACTTTTTTAATCGAAAGAATAATAATTATTTTTGTAACTTCTCAAATTATGATGGGGAGTGGTTTATTATATTCTTATTGAAATGAATAGTATTTTTTATTTAAAAGAGTAATAATCTTTAAAATATATAAAGACGTGGCAAGCGAAAGCCTTCATTTAGTGACACGTGTCAAACGAAAACCTTCGTTCATATATACAAAGATATGGAGCCAATTCACTATGTAACTTAATTTTATAAAATTAATTTTTAATATATGAAAATTACTGTTTAGAAAAATAAAATATTATTTTTTAAATGTAATAAAAAAATTACTTTATATATTAAAATTATAAAAAATCACACCATATCAAATGATTGATATATTTTATTCAGATGTGTAATAATTCACTCTAAAGATATTAGATGTGTAATCATTCATCACTCTAAGGAATAATTTTTAATGTATTGAAAAATGTTTAGGGAAAATTATGGAGCAAAGTGAACCCTATCCATATACGTTTATGTAGGGTTGCAAACAAATCTAATCGAATACTAAGGTTTTTGAATAGTATTTGATTAAATATTCGAATATTCGTATTCGTATTCGAATTCGATTCGAAAGTAATAAACGAACTATTCGAATATATTCGAGTGCTTGAATTTGAACATTCGAAATTGAATATTTGAATTCGAATTCAATTCGATATTGTAAATTCATTTTTTTTAAATAATATTTTTTTTTAATTTCTTTTACTATTAATAAATTTAAGAAGAAATACTCATTAAATACATCAACTATTAAATTATTAAAAATTATAATTAAATAATTCACATTATATATATATATATATATATATATATATATATATATAAATAAAAATATGTCTTTTCCTCTTTATTTTAAGATAGTAATAAATTAGATAATATACATATTTATTTATATTTATAAAACAAAATATTATACTTAATATATAAAAATATATTAATTGATATATATTATATATTAATATTCGAATATATTCGTGAATATTCGAATCGAATATCTTATTAATCATATTCGATTCGAATATTATTCGAACTAAAATATTTATTCGAATTCGCATTCGAATTCGGATACTAATATTCGAATACCGAATCGAATTCGAATTATTTGATTCATTTACAACCCTACGTATATGTCAGTATTTGTCAATATCTTATATACCTCTTGATCAAAAAATATCATATACTATATGTTATATTCAATTCACTATACATAGAGCTTACATTTAATATTAGTACAACTATTCACTACACACTAAAATAAAACGTTTTATAAGAAGACTTTCATGAGACAAATAGAAAAGTGAGAATATTTTAATAAGTTTTCCATAGATAGAAAATGATAACATTTCATTAACGGTCCAAGTATTATATACTATTCATATACATATAACTTGTACTCATTACTGAAATTCACTAAAAAAACTAGTATGAATTAATTAAAAATACCAAAATATGCTTTGAATGTAAATCTTCAAAAACATCAAACTACTGTAGTAATATACTACTATATGATATACGGTCTATACTACTTCTTAAAGTATTTTTTTTAAGTAGAATTGAATACTTAAAACATAGGATGCTAAATGGAGGAGGTACATCAATGAAGCAACCACCCACACCTTTCTTCCACGATACATTTAGAAGGCATTAAATTTATTTGGGGATGCTGAATGACAAAATTTGTAATGTTTTTGTGTGTGTGAGTTTCAATTTTTTTTTCATTAGCTATCATCTGTTTTTTATTATATAAATAAATTATTAGTAAAATAATTCTATTGTACATACATGACATACATAATATAATAGGAAAAAATGACACCTATCATATGAAGAATATTTTGATAAATAATTACGTGGTACGAATTTCTTATATCATTTGGTATCAATCTCTGGATATGTTACACAATACTGGAAAGAAAATGATGTTAAATCATAATTTAAAAAAAAAACCAAAAATAAAAATTAAAAAAATCTCCGTCTCATTTCAATTTTTATATATTTTTATTTTAGGGAAAATAATGTTAAATCATAATTAAAAAAACCAAAATAAAAATTTCTCCTGTCTTATTTTAATTTTTATATATTTTTATTTTAGGAGGTGTCTCATTTTAATTTTTACATTTTTTTTTGATAGATGAATCTTACACAAACACAAAACAATTAGTAGTATATTATAGAGAGGTGAGCCGTTTAATACTTAATTAATACACTTTGACAAAGGGTTAATACCTAAGTTATACGGGACATTAAGTTAGCTCTGAAAATCCGTATAATAAATAAATAAAGATGAGGTCATCATTAATTACATGGAATATGCATCATTAATTTATGGCGTGTAACATCTTTAATTTCATATTATATACAAATAAATTTATTGGTAAAGTATTTCAATTTTTTACCAAACAATCGTGGATGGAATGTAAGAATGTTAGGTGCATATTTAAGGTGAGTATTGTGTAAAGGCAAAAAATAATATTCAATGTACAATCATGATCTAGCAGATGTGATGGCTGCCAACTAACTAAATACCTTCATTTGGGTACCTACTATATATGAACATGAATGTAGAGATGCACCGATTAACCGGAATCGGCGGTTCCAACCGGAAAACCGCCGGTTTTAACCGGAACCGGAACCGGCGGTTCCGAAACCAGAAAAAAAGGAACCGAAACCGGTAGAACACGGTTCAGTTTCGGTTCCAGCAGCGCACGAACCGGAACCGGCGGTTCGAACCGCCGGTTCTCCGGTTCACGGTTAAATCGGCGGTTTCTCGGTTTATTGGTTCACTGGAACCGTCGGTTCGAATCGCCGGTTCACCGAAACCGGCGGTTCCTCGGTTTTTTTTTTTTGAGGGGGAAATTTTGAATTTTGAAAATTCAAACGTGCGGCCGAGATCGTGTGACCGTTGAAGATCAACGGCTGAGATGGATGGCGGAACCGGCGGTTCTGCCCGGTTTTTTTTTTTTTTTTTTAAATTTAAGGGTTGAGATTTTTTTGTGTTTAAAATTTGAAATGGATGGTTGAGATCACTTCCAATCCCCTATAAATACCCCCCAAGTGTGATCAACTTGGGCACACCAACATTCACATTCAATCTACTACTACACTCTCTTCTCTACACTACTACTTCTTCTTCTATTCCATATTCTACATTTCTACAATTCTACTCAACTACTCAAGTTCTCAATCTCATCTCAACTCTCAAGTCTCAAGTCTCAAGTTTCCTTTTTTAGTTCATATATATCAAACTAAAAAAAAAGTTGTAGTCTTTTATTTCAATTCTCTTATTATCACTTTCATTTTTATTCTCTCATTATCATTTTCTATTCTTTCCCACACATATACTACTAAATTACTAATTAGTATACTTCTACTTCTAGTCTCTTAGTTTTAGTTCATCAATCTTATATTCGTATATATTCATCCTTTAGTTTTTTCAATCTAAAAAAAATGTCTAGAAGAGGTTCTTCTTCATCCGGTGCCTCACCTTCTTCTTCTAGAGGAAGATCCATGCCCAGCACCTTAAATTGTCCTCCACCACCTCCACGCCAACTTCCACCAACTCTAGAAGATATTGAACTTGAAAATATTCCTTCGGATGAAGAAATCTCCCCTCATTTGTTCAACTTGAATGTTAGGGAGATACTTGGAGATGATTTCCCTTCCGACGACGACAACGATAATATTCAAGGTCAATCACAACAAAGGGCGAGTGTAAGTCAACCAACCTCGGGTGGTGCGGGTACCGGAGACTCTAGCGGAGCCAGAGGCGGAGGATCGACTCGAAGTTCTCCACAAGTGTTACGTTCCGATATATTTTCCATTCATTTCAAGAAGGAGACGATTGAGAATTCGAATGAATTCAAAGTTATTTGCAACTATTGTGGCACGAAGTATAAATTCAAGCATGGCGGAGGATATGGAACGTTCATCAAGCACATCAACTCGAAGCATCCAGACAAGATTGGCATCTCAACCGGTCAAACACAAATAGGACGAGGGTTCACGGCCTCTTCCGGAGGAGAAGATTCATCGGCGTCGGGTAACACTATTTTTAAATTTAATGAATCTAATTATTTGAGATTATACCTTAAACTTATGTGCACCAAACATTTGCCATTTAACTTTGCCGATAATGTTTTTTTTCAAGATTGGGTAAATCTCACTTTAAATCCTCAAGCCCCACCTTTGCATCGTAATAAATGTAAACTTGGTGTTGCTAAAGTTGTTAAAGAGTATGGTTTGGTTTTAAAACAAATTTTGCAACAATTACCTCATAAAGTGTCTATATGTTCGGATATTTGGAGCAATTTTTGGCAAAAAGCAGATTATATGGGTATTACTTGTCATTGGATTGATAGTTCATGGAATTTGCAAAAAAGATTAATTGCTTATAGATCATTTGATGTTCCTCATACCGCCGTTAATATTGCTCACAAAATTAGTACTATTTTGCAAGAATATGGTTTAGTTACAAAGATTTTTACAATCTCATTTGATAATGCTAGTGCTAATACGGCTAGTTTAGAAAGTCTTATTGATATTTGCAAACCCTCAATTGGTGGTAGATTTTTTCATGTTAGATGTATTTGTCATATATTGAATTTATGTGTTCAAGATGGTATAAGTGCTTTGAAAACACACATTCAACCTATTAAAAGTGCTATATGGTATATAATGAGAAACTATTCCGTTACTAAAAGGTGGAAAAGATATTGTCAGTCTGTGAACATTCACCCAAAAAAATTTCCTTTAGATGTTTCAACTCGTTGGAATTCGACTTATAAAATGTTGCATGACTCTTTTGATTATAAAGATCATATTTGTGCTTTTTACTCACAAGATGCGGGTGGTCAAATTTTGTTTGCTAATCAATGGGACACGTGTTACACTCTATGTGATGTTTTGCAAATTTTTAATGATGCTACGGAAGAACTATCCGGTGTTTATTATCCTACTTCAAATTTAGTTGTTGATAATTGTGTTAAAATTGCTATGGTTTTTAGTGCTAATGAAGCACACCCGTTGTTGTCAAATGCTATTCTTTCCATGAAATCTAAGTGGTTAAAATATTTTTTTCAAATCCCGGACATGTGTTTAGTTGCTAAATTGTTGGACTCACGTATTAGAACGGATGGTTTAGAATAATTGTTAATGCTTTACTATGATTCATTGTATGCTAATTGTGATTCTCCTACTAGACAACAAGCTCCTAATCCTAAAGACATAGTTGCAAGTACTTATAATCTACTAAAGGATCTTTTTAAGGAGTATAAAGAACAAAATGATACGAACGATGATCAATCTAGTGGTGATGATAGTAGTGATAGTGTTGATAATTCTAGGAAATATGATGCTCTTCAAAAATTTTATAATTTTTATGATGCTAGATCTCTCCTTTTCAAGAACTTGATTCTTATTTTACTAACACTTTTGAGTTTGAAACAAGCGGAACTAGTTTTGATATTTTGAAGTGGTGGTCAAGGAGAACAAAGTCATTCCCTATTTTATCATTGATTGCAAAAGAGGTTTTTGCATCTCCCGCCTCTACGGTTGCCGTCGAACAAGCATTTAGTCTTGGTAATCTCACTTTGGATCCGACACGATCCAATTTAAGTGTGACAAATTTACAAAATTTGTGTTTGCTTGATGATTGGTCAAAGGCGGAAAGACGGATTCAACATCTAAATGAAGAAGACCGATCGGATGATGAAATTACGGAATATGGAAGCGAGTTAGACTGGTAGAGTAAATAAAAAAGACCATCACCATTCACCTCCACCGAGCCAAAGAGGTAGGTTGAGGTAAGTTAAGAGAACTACGTGGGCTTTGATTCCTTTCGAGGATACGTAGGCAACTTAAATTTAAGTTGAACTTGAATTTTTAAGTTTAACCCTAAATTTAAGCTCAAGTCCTTTCCCCCTCCCCTTCTATTATGTTGTTGTATTTTATCTTATAAAGTTTGTATTTTTTAAAATTTTGAAGTGTAACAATAGAGTAGTTGACACTTGACATGGAAGTAAACTTGTAGTGTTCTCTACACTTCTACATTTGTAAATTGTAATGGTTTAGACTTTAATAATTAAATTTTTATGTGATCACATTAATTAATATTGTATGATTATTGTGAATTTAATATCAACTTTGAAATTTTTACTTGCATTATTGAATATTGCATAATGCATACATCAACATCAATATCATGTTTTCAATTTTAATGATATTATTATTATATTAATTCAAATTCAATATTTCAATTTTCAATTACACATGTTTCACTTATTTAATAAATAAATTACACGTAATAACTGATAACACATATATGATGTATAAATATAACAAAAAAAAAAAAAACCGGAAAACCGGCGGTTCCGAACCGGAACCGAAACCTCCGGTTCACGAACCGGCCACCTTATTCCCCGATTCGGTTCCGGTTCCACCTCCGTTGGAACCGGGTTCGGAACCGGCGGTTCCGAACCGGGGTGCATGTCTACATGAATGTATCCATATTTATAGGCCTACTCCTAAAATTGATGACCCAACCTATCTCCCTCATCATGTTTCATGCTCCCTTTTTTTCTTGATTTGAAATAATTTTCATTTTTTATTATCTTTTTAAAGAGGAGGTGCTAACGTGCAATTTGATGTATAGTGCACCCTTTCAAGAAGAGTTATTCTTTAAAATATGTGATGTTATTATGTTTGGATGAGTTTATTAACAGCAATAGTTACTTTTGTATAGATAAGAGTAAATATTGTACTTCTTTCGTCCTCCCAAAAGGTCTACATTTTGCCATTTTGGGCGTCCGCACTAAAGGTTCACATTTCTCTTTTTAAACACATGGGATCCACACACATCATTAATACAATAAATTTATGAGACTCATACACCCCCACTAATACAACTACCAACTACACCTTAAATAATAATATTTCTTAATTCACGTGCAAAAAGCAAATATTCATCTTGGTGGCGTACGGAAGGAGTATTTACTATAGAGTAATCCTTATGCCATGATAAAATGGCTCCCTACTAATATTTGCCCTATTTAAAATTTTAAATTGGAGGCGTATCTTTTTTATAGAACACTTTAAACATATAAACCTTTTTAATATACTATATTTTTTCATATTTACCAAACTAACCTAACTTATTTTATACTCCATTTATTATTGCTAAAATGAAGTGTGAGACTGAACAGATATGAGTAAATGATATTCCTCTCTTCCAGTTTAAGTAGGCAAAATTAAAATTAATCTCATCTGTTGAACTTATTAAATACTGAATGGTACTCTTTTCTACATAAATGTTTTTTTACCAAAAATTAAAATAAAAAATAAAAAATCATACTTTTAATTTGATTGATTCTACTTCAGAAATAAAAATTTAAAATAATAAATAAATAACAAAATACTATTATCCACGTTGCACGCGGGCATTGTACTAGTTTCAATTAATTTGATAATAAGATGGAGTACTCAAAACTCTTATGCAAGATTTATTACTGCTGTTTTGCTAAAATATTTCAATTAATTTGATAATAAGATGTAGTACTCAAATTTTTATGCAAGGAGTATGGAAATATGGGGATGCATTGGTGTATGGAAAATGTGAAATAGGAAGACATTTGCACGTGAGTATGATTTTGATTTTATCTTTTCTCATTCTATACGCTTCTACACCATTATGGTTCTACAGGCGACGAGCTGTTGTCTATGTAGATCATTTTACTTTATTTTATAAATACTGTAAATTTCATTCTAATATACTTTTATTTGTTCTATTTATTTCTTTTAGAATTTAGAGTTTGCACTTGATGCACTGTTAATTTAGAGTTAAATATATTTTAATTAAATATTTCAATATTTACTTCAATTTGTCAAAATTATGCATAATATTCACCATACACTATTTACTCCTTAGACTATGAATCGTGTTAACTTTACGCTCTAACTTTATCAAAATCTTTTTAGTATATAAAAAAAATTAAGAGATGAACTATTAATATTATATTTTTGAATAAAATAAATTACTTCTCATATATGTTGTATTTTTTATATTCTTATTAATTAAGATTAATAATACTCTTTCCGTCCCGCGTTAACGTTGACGTTTTCTTTTTGCACGGAGATTAAGAGATATAATATTTTAATGTGTAGTTGTGAGGTTAGAGAAATAATATTTAATGTAAAGTATGTAGTTGTATTAGTATTGTGTGTGGACCCTACATGAAATAATTAATTATTTTGTGTGGGCCCAACATGATAAAAAAGGGAATGTAAACCTTAACTTGGGACAACCCAAATGAAAAACGTAAACCTTAATGCGAGTTGGATGGAGTATTTTTCATTATAAAGATTAATAGCTCATTTATCTAAAAAAGCTTTTATACCAAAGCATAAATAATTTTGTAAAATCAAGCATAAATAATTTTGTAAAATCAAGCTTATGGTGAATCGGTTCACATGAGACTCTCCTTTATTTATACCCATATTTGAATTTAGGTTATATGGTTTCTTTAATAAAACACTTGTGTGAATTGGATTCACGTATGCACCCTAATTATCGGTCACTCTTTCGTACATGAAGATTTACTTTAAACATTAACTATTATTTTTTTGAATGAAAAATATTACTCTTCAAATTCTATTCTACAAGGATATAAAAAGTCATAATATAAAATATTGCTCAAATAATAATACATTGTATTTTTTATACTCCCTCCTTCAGGTTTAATGATGGTCTTTTGCTTTTTTTTAAGTGAATTAAGAAATATTATTATTTAATGTGTAGTGGATAGTTGTATTGGTGGGTGTATGAGTCCCATATTTTAATAGGTTAATTGCAAAAAAAAAACCAAGAACTTTACAGCTATTGCAAATTAATACCCACTTTTGAGAAATTGCAAAAAAAATCACCACATTTAAGTATTGTTGCAAAACGTACAAAAAAAACTCCTATTTTTAGTTACAAATTGAGTTTATTTTGCAACAATACATAAAGGTTGTGACTTTTTTTTTGCAATTTCTCAAGAGTGGGGATTAATTTGTAATAGGTGTAAAGTTCGTAGTTTTTTTTGCAATTAACCCTATTTTAATTGTATTAGTTGGTGTGTGTATGGATTCCATTTGTGTAAAAAAAAAAATGAGACCCTTTGAGGCACACGTCCAAAATGAAAAATTAACTCTTTAAATCGGCGAATGGAGTATTATTGTTGAGAAGAATTTGAGGAGTTATTTTTTTTCTAAATTAATAAACCATCTCGACAGCAATTTTGTACTAAGTACTAAAGAATAATTTTATAAAAACATGGTGTTGTTCATAGAAGATTTTCTCCTCTTTTAATAATATTATGCACTTATAATATTGTGAACTTGTTTCTTGTGAACCCACTTCACTTGATTTTATAAAATTACTCTTTATATATAAAAAATTACTTTGTAAATAGATGAAATATTACTCTTTGAATAATACTTTCTCTATCCCAACTCATCTTCACACTTTAATTTTCATGGATATTAAGGAAAAATGTTTTTTAACTTACTTTTAAAGGTAGTTTGATATTTTTAGATAAAAATATTATATTATGTGTATAAGATCGATGTTATTAACCCATTTGAAATTAAATTGTATTATGAGGTTATTTAGTTTGTTATTATTTATTTTTATTGAGTGTGAAGATGAGTTGAGTACGGATAAGAATGAAAAGTATGAAGAGTTTATGATAGAATATTACTCATTTCGACATTAATATAATAAAACATTACCTATCAAAATTCGAGGAGTAATGTAGTAATGTACTACTCAGCTTCAATTTATCACTGTTGTTTTGCTAACGAATTTCAATTAATTTGATAATAAGAAGTTCAACTTTTTAAGCTTGCAATCCATTTTGGAAACAAATTAGAAACTGTCAACCTTCTTTACGATAAACTATTATTTTTTTAATGATTTATTATTTTTTAAAGTTTACGAAAGTTTACATATAATAAAATTTTAATAAATATTTTAAATGAGCAATAGTTTAGAGTAATGTTTCCTGATCCAATTTCTCTCTCTCTCTCACACACACACACACACAAAAAAAAAAAAACTATAAAACCCTTCTAATCAATCATTTGCCTTTTTTTACACGAGAGATTTGAAAAGGCGATCCTCGTTAATAGTCTTGTTTCTTGTTTTTAGACAAATAATAGTGCAACGCTCCTTAGAGACTCTAGAAAATTAATTAAATATAAGTCCTCAATACAATACAAGTCTCAAATTTCTAATCTCAAAATGAAACTTATAGCATTTACTGTTTGCGAAACTGAGTTTATTTGGATCAATCTCATCCACTCGGATAGAAATTGTCCATCCATCTGCATCTTCAGTCCAAGGGATCCCCTCCTGCTCTAGAAGCCTCGTAATCTGTGGGGCCACAAATTTCATGTTACATTTTAAATATGAGAAATGAAGATGATTCAAGTCACATTCAGATGAAATTCAAATGATTCACTGGTTTTCCCAATTATAGCATCATCATCACCAATACTAAAACTAATACAAATAATAATAATAAAAATTAAACAGTTATAGTAGCATTAGAGGACTGAGAATGTCTTCATGAGATGTTGTATTTATGTTTTATATTTCATCTCTAATTGTCCAAAAGCCAGGGAATTGCGAGACAGTAAGGAAATAGTAAGGCTGTTAGAGCTCAGAATTTCTCTGCCCACAGGACAGAAAACAGAGGAATATAATATATATATATATATATATATATATATATATATATATATATATATATATATTATAGGCGATTTGGCAGGCATCAATTATCTATCAGTGTGTGCATAATTTACCTTGCATTATAATGATGTCTGAAGTCACAAGGAAACATAAAGATAAACTGAAATTGGCAAAAGGAAATAAAAGTCTTGCATAAAAAAGGACAAATTGTAGTGAATAGTCAAATTAAAGGATATGTTCTTCACGATAAGATCATAACTCGCATTAGCTCTGAAAGAGGATTAGAGATGGAAATAAATGTTAACGACATCTTATCCAATAATAAGTATACTTTAAGATTTGCTAAATATTTTATTATAAGAACAAATGAACCATAGATGTTCCTAAGTTCATGTAATAAATATAGGACGGCACTATTACCGCCCGAGCTTCGACAAAGGGCACCCAATATTTTAATTTAAGTGGTTTGAAATCAATAGTTATTGTTTTTTGGATAAGTACCTACCAAACATTCATTGGGATGTTAGGTAGGCAGTGGTCGACCATAATGAATATTTTTTACAGCCTAATGATTAACCACCATCTGTTGAATCAGTAGGATGCTTTGGCAGGCAGGGGTCAAACATAATGCATATTTTCAGTAGTTTAATGTTCAGCTAGTAACTACAGAACATATAGTGGAATGTTAGGGAATGTAGTGACCGAACAGATTTGGGGGTGTCATTTTTGGGTGGGTTTATATTAGGATCATTAGGGTTTTTCATGCTAATTTTTTTGGGTGACCAAGTGCCCTCAGTAATTTTTAGAGTGGCAATAGCGCCGCCTTATAGCACATTGAGGATATAATAAGGAACATGCAAGCCATTTAGTGTGAACAAAACCTTGAGCTGATGCCTACTTCATCAACAAGTTAAATATACGATACCATATCCCACATTAAAGTGTCGAATGACATATATATTAGGATCAACCTTAAACCTTCAACCATGATTTTGGGTAAAATAAGTCATTAGTTTATGCGTCTAACAATTTGGTCCGATCTGCCTGATTCAAGCGGGTTGTAGAAAGGGGATGCCTGATTCAGTGTTAATTGCTTGTCTTGTAATAAAGGTAAAATCTCCTATGTGTGTATCTTCAAGTGGTTTGCACACGGTCCTACCATAGGAAGACAGGTGATATGTTCCAGTTGGATTACTGGACTCCTGCTTCACTTCAAATCTGTCAGGAGTACTAAACAGTGCCTCTAAAACTTCTCTTTGGATATCTTTCTTTTTCATCTCTATCTGATGTAACATCACCTCATCCCTACTGTAGGCATTACTATTGATCAGAAGTGTTTGAAAGTACTTCAATCATCTAAATGTACCAGAATGATCAGATCTAGGACATAGTAAGAGAGTTTCCTAATAGATTCATTATATCAAAAATATACTCCAGGACAGAGTGTGAACCTTCCTGAATGTTGAATAAATGGTGATTGCTTTTGATTAGACATGGACTGCTCTTCAAGATTTTTCTTCTTGATCTGTTTCAAGCAGTTGAAGCCAAATAACAGCATTTTAGATGCATTTAAAACAGAATAAATTGAGCATTTAGATGTACACAGGTTTACTTTTTATATTTCCCTTAAATAAAGTGCGAAAGGGCAACGCTTTGTTAAAAATACATTCAGTTGAAACAGAATTCAGTAACTAAATTAATAAAAGTGATAGGATTGATGAAAACAGATGTTGAGATGAAATTTTTTTCATCAGATTTGACCCATAAATTTGCAGCACCAAAAAGCAAAGCTCACATTTTCAGCAGCAATGCCAATAACATCATCACTTTTCTGTAGGCTTGCAGCCGATAGATCAAGAAGTTTATCCATGCTCTGCAGATTTTTATGGAGTGAGTAAGCACAGCACACAGTAACATAAAAACTTAATTTTTGAATTTGTAATACACCTAATATCCAAAAAGAGGTTTATTTTTTTAATACTTAGATTATAGTCCTACTCCTGCATACACTTTAGCAGAATGACCGACTACAAGATTATGCACAAAATTGAATAAGCAAATCATTAGTATGTGATCACAAGAATCTTAAAAAGCCTTATGTGAATGCAGCAGATGAAACTGGAAAGGCATCTTTAACCCGTAGTGATGCACATAGACAGACCTCAACATCCTAAAATTTCTAACCAGTAAAAATATATTTGAAAACATGAAAGTATTTCAAAACCGAAAATAGATAAAACTTGTTTGTCTTAATCATGCCTACTTCAAAATGGCATATCAGACTACTTTGAAAACAGTCGTATTCACCATATTTTTAAAATATACCCACAGAGAGGAAGGAAAGACTAGATTCCTATCGAATGTCTAAATGACTCTTTGAACCAGATATCTTGGCTCTCAAGTCAATGCATATCATAGTGAAATGCTACTTGGTATGAGTGGCAAATGATTGGCTCGTAGGATTGATCCAGGGTCCAAGTCCTGAATTTGTCTATTTTCGGTGAACTTTGAACATTTTGAGAGCAGGTGGTCGTCCATCACTCTTACCAATTGAATGATCCCATGAAAGATACAGATCAAGGCAATAATAAGTCCACCAAATGTCATCACCTCTTTATTGAAAATCAAGACCAGTTTTAGTGAAACTATTCTGCGTCTCAGTGTTGAATGCACAAACAGATCGATCAAGCAAATTGCTTGGATAAACTTTGAATACAGAATCAAGGATTGATTCAAACTCACAAATATTAGATCAAGAACAAGTGTGTGCTAGTGTGTTTGAAGAACTTTGAAGAACAAGATGTATAGTGGTTCGGCTTATTAACCAAGCCTACGTCCACTTGATGATGATGATCGTTTCTTATTGCTTTCAGAGGATTATGAAGATTACATACATCTGATATACACAGATTACACCATATATATACACTATGCAGAATAAGTTGAAACTTATAGGACCATCACGTGTGTTCAACTTCCAGCTGTTATTTGGGTAGTTAAATCGAATCTTTTTCTGTTGTAACGAACTCTAGCTCATAGCCCACCCTTTGAGCTTTCAAACCGTGTATGGAACGTTCCAGAACATGCTTCCAAACACTCCCTACACCAGCTGCAACACACCCTATCACAACTCCTTCCACATGCATTGATTTCAGTTTATTAAGTATGATCATGCACCCGTTTCTGATGATTACCATGATCATGCATAACTAAACTACAAACATACTCCTACTAATGTTGATCAGACATTAATTGATGAGGTTTCCATCTCAAATCTCCACCTAAACCTCATACTTAAGCATTAATTACTTCACCTTCATCACACTGTTTTAAAGTCAGCAAACTTACTTCTACTGCCTTGTTGGAGAGCAGCAAAAAACTCACTTCACTACTTTGAGAGAGTAGCAGAACTCTTTACTGTCATACTTAACACATGTTGATAAGGCTTTTGCACAATTCGAACTTCGAAGTAGGCAAAGCCTTTGTAAGAAAATCTGATGGATTCCTTTCTGTTCCAATCTTCTTCACAATCACTCTTCCATCATCTATCAAATCTCTAATGAAGTATAGTCTGATATCAATATGCTTTGTTCTTTCATGATATCCTTGGTGCCTTGAGAGATGTATGGCACTAGAATTATCACAATACAGCACCACAGACTCTTGCACTATACCAAATTCAGACAGAATTCCCTTCAACCACAGACCTTCCTTAATCCCTTCAGTAAGTGAAATGAACTCAGCCTCTGTTGTAGATAGTGTCACCACTGATTGATGTGTTGACCTCCAACTGATGGCTGTTCCAAACAAACTGAATACATAGCCTGATAGTGACTTCCTTGTGTCCAAATTTGCAGCATAGTCAGCATCTACATAACCTGCAAGAAAATCAATGTTAGATGAAATTTTATTGAAATGCAAACCTGTTGTTAAGCTTCCTTTCAGATATCTTTGAATCCACTTGACAGCTTCCCAATGCTCTCTTCCTGGATTTCCCATGAACCTGCTCACTAAGCTCATTGCATGAGCTAAGTCTGGTCTACAACACACCATTGCATACATAAGACTTCCTACAGCATTAGCATATGGAATTCTATTCATTTCTGAAATTTCTGCTTCTGTACTTGCTGATTGTTGACTTGATAAACTTATCCCTTGCTTAACAGGTGTGGAAACTGATTTACACATATCCATATTATATCTTTTTAGTACTTTTTTCAAGTAAATACTCTGATGAAGTATAACTGATCCAACTGATCTATCCCTCTCAATCTGCATCCCTAGAATTACAGTAGCTTCCCCTAAGTCTTTCATGCTAAATTCTGATTTCAACATCTCTTTGACAGCTAGAATTCCATCCATAGATTTGCAAGCTATCAGTATGTCATCAACATACAATAGTAAGAATACCTGCCAATTAACATCACTTCTAATGTACACACAACTGTCATGCAGACTTCTTTTGAAACCACAGCTGACAATATATTCATCAAACCTCAAATACCATCTCCTTGGACTTTGCTTCAATCCATATAAGGATTTCAGCAGTAAACAAGCCTTATTGGTAGTATCTTGAACTGCTACACCTTCTGGAATGCTCATATATATTTTCTCTTCCAAATTTCCATGAAGAAAGGCTGTTGTTACATCCATTTGATGCAACTCAAGATCAAACTGAGCAACTAGAGCTAGCATTACTCTAATTGAACAATGTTTGACCACTGGAGAGAAAATTTCAGTGTAATCAATCCCCTCTTTCTGTGAAAAACCTCTTGCAACTAATCTAGCCTTGTACCTTATTCCACCTGCATTCTCTGGAGCTACCTTTTTCTTGTAGATCCACTTGCAACTAACCAACCTCTGATCCTTTGGCTTCTGAACTATCTTCCATGTTTGATTCTTTTCCAAAGACATCAACTCTTCTTGCATAGCAACACTCCACCTGTCACTTTCTTTGCAATTCATAGCCTCTAGATAATTCTTTGGTTCATATGAATCAATCTCCTCTGCTATATATAGTGCATAGGATACTATGTCAGCATTTGCATATCTAGTTGGTGGTTTAATAGACCTTCTCTGTCTGTCCCTAGCTAGTTGATAGCTATTTAATAGCTCATCAGTTTCTAATCTTCTTTGATCATTATCAGTGATTTCAGCAGTATCATCTTGTAATATTTCTTCATCACCTCTCCTCTGGTCATGTACAATTCTCTTGGCATGCTCCACCTCAAGCTCAGTTTTATTACTTCCTTGAATAGTCTGAACTTGTTGTGGACATAGTGGCATTACAGCCTCATTAAATGTGACATCCCTGCTTACTAAGAACTTCTTGCTTTCAATACTCCATAGTTTGTAAGCTTTCACACCCTTAGGATATCCTATCATAACACACTTCACTGCTCTTGGTGCTAACTTATCTTGCTTAACATGAGCATAAGCTAGACAACCAATGACTCTAAGTATTGAGTAATCTGCTAATTTTCCTGACCATACCTCTTGAGGTGTTTTAAACTTCAGAGCTGCTGATGGACTTCTATTTATGAGGAATCCCACTGTAGTGACCAGCTCACCCCAAAAGTCCTTTGTCAAACCAGAATTACTCAATATACACCTTACTCTCTCTAGTAAGGTTTGATTTAATCTTTCTGCAACACCATTTTGTTGTGGTGTGCCTGGAACAGTCTTGTGTCTTATGATACCTTTATCTCTACAGAACTTGTTGAACTCTTCAGAACAATATTCAAGTCCATTATCAGTTCTTAACACTTTGATCTTAGCATTACAGATGTTCTCCACCTCAACTAGCCAATTTTTGAAAGTGTTAAAGGCTGCATCCTTAGTTTTAAGAATATATATCCATACTTTCCTACTATAATCATCAATGAAAGACATGAAGTACCTGCCATCACCTTTGGTTTGAGTTCTTGCAGGTCCCCATAAGTCTGAATGGATGTAATCCAGTCTGGATGTACTTGTGTGTTCACCAGTTCCAAACTTAAGTCTCTTAGCCTTTCCAAGAATGCAATGTTCACATTGTTTCAACTGCTCTGATGGAGTGATGCAGATGGCTTTCTGCCTTGATAGTTCTTGTAGCCCTTTCTCACTTATATGAGCTAACCTCCCATGCCATAAGTGTATATTATCACTTCCAATTGTAGCATTATTCTGTCCAGTTATAGTATGACCATCAAGAATATACAGCTCTCTTTTCCTGATTCATTTCATTACTTCATACTCATCCTTTTCAACAATGAGTACTCCTCCTTTTGTTCTAAATTCACATCCTGAAGCATCTAATATACTTAATGAAATTAGATTTCTCTTGAGTTCTGGAATGTACCTCACACCTGTCAAGGTTCTAATCACTCCATCATGCATTCTTAACTTGATAGAGCCTATTCCCTTTATCTAACATGTATGATCATTTCCTAATAATACTGATCCATCATTTTGATACTTAAGATCAGTAAACCAATGCTTCATTGGAGACATATGAAATGAACATCCTGAATCAAGGATCCAATCCATGGATCCTTTTGATGAACAAATTAACAGTGCCTCAGGATAATCAATCTCCACTTGATTTTGACTATTTGTCACCTGATTTGCTTGCACTCTTTGTTGTCCATCCTTCCCAGCCTCTGTCTTCTTTCTTTTGGCTGCTTTCCACTTGTAACAATTCTTCTTAAAATGACCAGGTTCATGACAGTGGAAGCATTTTCTTCCTTCCTTGTCACTGGCCGACTGATCACCTTTGGTATCTTGTTTCTTACCATCAGAACTACCCTTCTTGTTATGTTTCTTATTCTGATTTCCCTTCCTGATCATCAATCCTTCACCTGATGTTCCTTGTTCCTCACTACACTTTTGTAACTCCTTAGTTTTCAAAGCTAATTCAACCTCATCAAGACTTATTGATTCTTTGCTACCAAACAGCAATGTGTCTTTAAAATTTTCAAATGACTTTGGAAGTGCAGATAACAAAATCAGAGCCTTATCTTCATTCTCTAATTTAACCTCAACATTTTCCAGATCATCAAGTACCTTATTAAACTCATCAAGATGGACTAAAACTGATTTTTCTTCTGTCATTTTGAAAGAGTATAATTTCTGTTTCAGATATAATCGATTTGCAAGAGTTTTTACCATATAGAGATCATCAAGCTTCTTCCATACTGCTCTTGCAGTCGTTTCCCTCTGAACTTCTCTGAGTGCCTTATCACCAAGACACAAGAAAATGGCACTTAGAGCTCTTTCTTGAAGATCTGCTTCAGCTGCTGCAGCTTGTACATCCACTGCTGCTGCTTCATTGACTGGAGCTTCTTTGATTGCTCCTCCGAGGCCTTGCTGTACCAAGATGGATCTCATCTTGATCTTCCACAGCCCGTAGTCTGACTTCTCAGTGAACCGCTCAATATCAAATTTGGTAACCATGTTGAATCCTTCTTTCTTCTTCAAGTAACTGCCTCTTTGATCTACTTGTCTATGATGATTCCCACAGACGGCGCCAATTCTCAGTGTTGAATGCACAAACAGATCGATCAAGCAAATTGCTTGGATAAACTTTGAATACAGAATCAAGGATTGATTCAAACTCACAAATATTAGATCAAGAACAAGTGTGTGCTAGTGTGTTTGAAGAACTTTGAAGAACAAGATGTATAGTGGTTCGGCTTATTAACCAAGCCTACGTCCACTTGATGATGATGATCGTTTCTTATTGCTTTCAGAGGATTATGAAGATTACATACATCTGATATACACAGATTACACCATATATATACACTATGCAGAATAAGTTGAAACTTATAGGACCATCACGTGTGTTCAACTTCCAGCTGTTATTTGGGTAGTTAAATCGAATCTTTTTCTGTTGTAACGAACTCTAGCTCATAGCCCACCCTTTGAGCTTTCAAACCGTGTATGGAACGTTCCAGAACATGCTTCCAAACACTCCCTACACCAGCTGCAACACACCCTATCACAACTCCTTCCACATGCATTGATTTCAGTTTATTAAGTATGATCATGCACCCGTTTCTGATGATTACCATGATCATGCATAACTAAACTACAAACATACTCCTACTAATGTTGATCAGACATTAATTGATGAGGTTTCCATCTCACTGCGATCAAAGAACCACTTACCTTCCATAACAACAAATCATTTATATTTTCATTTCAAAAGTCAAGAAAGCCTTTCTTTCTACATAATCACGAATGTCCCTATTTTCCCAATTAAAGAAATGCAATAAAAAGAACGTCGTTAAGAGAAGTATGAACAGCAATCAATACTTAGATTAAATTAACGTAACAGACTTACCATTGGCATATTGTACCCACATTGACCTGCAAATTAAAAAAAGTAGATGAGTGAGATGTAATTGTTGCAAGACTAGAGAAGTAAACAAAGGAAAAATACAGCTATTTAAGAAGTCTTCTGAAGCAAATTCAAGGCTACCTCAAACATTTTGCATCTCTATATCTAATATTAATCAATAACCTATAATTTGATAATGATGGACATGAATGCTTACAAACAAGTATGCAACAGACTTATTGCATTTGGCAAACACACGAGTCTTAACAAGAAATAGCACAAAGGAACTTAAAAGTAAAATTCACACTCTTCTATATTTATTTGATTATAGAGGAATTGAGATAATAATTTCCATAAATGCGCTCATTAATCAACTACCTTTGAAAATTCAGATAATGTATTAACTCGAAAAACACTTAGCAATGAAAAGTAATGCTTTAAAATAATGAATCAAGTATTGGAATTATATAATCCCACAAATATCCTTAGCCAGCCATCTTACATTTATGATAAGCAATATTGCAAGTTTAAAGTCATAAGAGAGTAGAAATAGATTCAGTTGGCAACTGTAAGTAGAGGCAATATTTACATGATAGATGATAATCCTGAGTCTGCAATTACATTCAAAGTCACAATAGTTTCTACAAAGAAACTGTATTCAAAGGCAAGACCGCATTTGCACATACATCAGTGGTCCTGGTAACAGAAAATTATTTGTGCAATACTATCAATACTGACAGATTCTTTGAAAAGGGCAAAAGTCCAAGAGCATATATACTTCTCCAGATGTAACTATGCTCCGCAGAACACCTATATGAATTTAGCAAGACATTTCTATGACATGACAAGGAAGACCCTACTTAACGATTACACAGTCCAAATCTAAGCTAAATTGGCCCAAGGTCGCTGGTCATTAGATAGATTACATATCTAGAAGTATTTGGAATAAAGATTGCAAACTAATGACATCAACAAAGACAAGCTCGAATAGCATAGTGAGGAAATTTTGGCCTTTATGGAAAATTAATCTCTCCTATATTTCTAGCAATAGTGGAACGAACCAAAAATACAAACAATAATGCAAGCCAGGATTTCATTGAAGATTTCAGACTGCATCACAAACAAATTCAAAATAAAAACTGGCACCACATAACATAAGGATTTTAAGCCTGCTATCTATGAGTTTTCCATAAAACAGTTCCAGCATAAAAAAGACACACATAAGATCCATAAAAAGCAGAAAATACTAACAAATAATATCTTGGATCACACTCTTCTCCATTTGGTACACATTTCCGAGCATACTGTAAACAAACTCTCCAATATCTTTGTCCATGGATTCCCTCTGTGAAGTTGATACTAACTCCTTTTTCTCATCCCAGATTGCAGAGACTGGAAAATCATCTGAGTTTATTTTAACTGGTTTTAACTTCTCATTCAATCCATTTAATTGAGGTCTAGGTTTGATGTAATTCTTTCCAATCACATTGGACACAGATCCTGTTGATGCCGAACACTTTTTGGACTTCACCTTAAAATTTGAGCATTCTCTAATATGTTGTGGGATGAACTTCCAGAAGATGCACAGGTTGTGTTCTCTAGATCAACCTGTGAATGCGAACACGAAGTTTTGCAGGGTTGCCTTGCATGTTACAGAGAATTTCAGCTGTTGAATGCAAGTTTCGACCTGTTTCGCAATATGCTGAAGCTATTTCCTCAAGAGTAACAACAGAACCAAAAGCTTCAAGCAGTTGCTTGAGATTACTCTGGTCATCATCAGTATACGAAAGACCCGAAGGAAGCACTTCTACTTTCATCCTTCACGTGATTAAGGAAAACAAGCTTCAGTAAAAATTACAATCAAGTAGGAAACTCAAACAGTAACTGCACCTTTAAAATTTAAACCAATAAATAAATTAATCTAAATTTTAAACCCTTTGGTCAATGGAGAATCATATTTTGGGAGTAGAAAGGGTTTAAAATTTAGATTAATATTGTCAAAGCATAAATATTTTAAACCAATAAATAAATATTTGGGATGATCATTCAACATGTCATCGTTATTCTTGACAATATGATTCTCCATTGACTAAGTTGAATGATCATCCCAAATATTTTAACATTTTCAGAGTATGAAGGTTGATGACAGCACTGGTAGAGGTGTAAGATCTTGATATGATAAATATGAAATTATGATCATTCCAAGTAGTTGATTGTAAAAGCATTGTAATTATCTACTTCCCACCTAGGATCAATTGATATTTTAAGAACTTCTGATGTACCCTGTTCCAAAACAAGTGTACTTTCATGTTTTATACTCTTCTGGTAGCTTAATGACAAAATATTTATTAAACATGTAAGATAGTTATTATGTCTTCTAAATATTTAATTTTAAAAAAATCAAGAAAATTGGGATGTCACGTAAATTCAAGAGGAAACACAATTCTAGATGCTTAACTAAAAGTTGGATGGAACCATCAAAGAAGGCTGAAATCATAGGAAAAGAAAATGATGTGGAATACATATCTAGCAGGTAGGCATGAAATAGGTCAGGAAAGGCTTTCCCTTAAACATTATAGTCCTATTTAACGAAAGCCATAGTTAAGTCTGGCAAATTATCTGTGATAGATTTTTTCAAAGACTCGGTCTGGCCTTTTATCAATCAATCCTTGCTAAAACCTATTTGAAGAATATTTAGAACCTGCATAACATAATTCAATAATGCAAGATTACAATACGCATTTTTACTACTGGTAAATCACTACAAAGTGTAGATACATCACAAAATCCAATTAAGTCAATCCAATCAAATTCTTAACAATCACATTCACGTGCAACATGGAATTCACAATGATCAAAGGGTGATCCAGGATTTCTTCATGCCAAGGGCAATGCCACAAATGATGGGACCACCAATCAATGCCAACAATTTTGAATTTAAGGCGGGCTTGATTTCTATGGTGAGAGAGCAACAATTTAGTGGAACCCCGAATGAAGATCCTAATGCTCATCTAGCTCAATTTATTGAGATTGTCAATATCGTGAAGATGAATGGGGTGAGTGAAGATTGTATAAGAATGAGGTTGCTTCCGTTTTCGTTGAGGGAGCGCGCACGAATATGACTATCCACTATTACTCCGGGTACATGCTGTTAGATTGTATACTAAAAGTCTAGATTTTTGTATGAACAATGTTATAACAATTAATTTGAAATGAGAATCATATGATCAAATGATTGCGTCTTATAATTTATTTATATGCACGATGCAATAGTCCACTTATTTTATACTGTAGATAATATGTTGTGCGACAACACGTGGAAGATCATATTATCGGTTTCCTTATAAAGTATAAACAGATGCTCACAACCGAGATAGACGGGGACTCTCTATCGGGATGGTTGTAGTGTGGTTTGGTATTAGCTTGTCTTGGCTATAGAATCACATTAGTGCACTTGTGTGTATTGAGCAGGACCGCTTGAGATCGTTCGACTTATACTGACTTATAGGAGAACTTGATCTCTGTTATTATGGAAGTTCGTGCTCTTAATCCCTATACAATAACCTCGACACGTAGGGCAGTATGTATTTCTTTGATTCATCAATGGGTGAGATTTACATGTAATTAAATCAACAAACTCGATGAGTTGGGAAGTAGTGCTGTCTCTATGGTGTGCTGTTGATTGTAGAAGGAATCCGTGTCCGTCATAGGTTGATGATGTCCCCTTGAGGAGCTCATAAAGATTATCATGTAAACCCTGCAGGTGGAATTTATTCCGGCATGATAATGAGGTTGAGTGGTACTACTCTTGGATGAGATATTAATTAATTGAGTTGTCAGTAACTTAAATTAATTAATGGACATTGTATATCTTAAACATGGGGAGACTAACGGGCTCATAATAAGAAGGAGCCCAAAACGTAATTTTGGGATTGGAAAGGCAGTGCAGTAATAATATTTTAGTGGAATATATTATTATTATTGAACTTAAGTATAAGCTTTGGGCTAAGCTTGGATACTTAAGCCCAATGGAGGCCCAACCCAATTTCTCCTCCTGGTCCCTGCTGTAGCCCATGTATATAAGTCACCTCAGCTTATCTGGAACCCTAATCTAATCTAATCTCATTCATTATTCACGTGTGATGAGGGTTGAGAGCAGAATGAGGAGGTCTCGTAGATCGTCGCCCACACGACGTCGAGATCGGACTTGGGACATACGGCAGAAGATTAGAAGGTAGTTTGCTGCTGCTGTCCGCCACCTTGCGAAATTTATATAAAATCGTATAGTGATCAGAATTCAATGATCAATATACTGGCGGAAAGCCGTTGAAGAGAGGATCGTCTGAGCACAAAGATTATTCAATTCCGACATCAGACGAGGAAGTTATGGCCATTCTCATGGGACTGCACAGTCTGTCAGCGTGAATCAATTTTCTTCAACATACCCTGGTGAACGGTAATACGTTTCATGTTTTATTGCTTCCGCTGATATTAGAAACGTATGGAACCCTAACGGGTCATGTTAACCAAACGATCCAAGTGCCAACAATTGGTATCAGAGCTTCGGTTTCGTGGTGAAGCGTGACACGTTAGGCTAGGGTTTATGTGATTAATTTTTCGAAATTAGGATCGCATGTTTAGGGTTTTGGTTTTACTGCGCAAACCATGAATATCCTTATGTGAAATATACCCTATATCATATCTGTTCGTCGATGGTTGTGTGTGAGAGGATTCGACGAAAACTGTTCGTCAATTTCACATGGAAGGAAGAAATTGAGAGAAAATCCAGCGCAGTGATATTGCAGAGGCAATAACCGGAGTTTCAACCGTCGGATCAGTCTGAATTTTGGTCAGCATGTTCGGAGTTTGTTGGTATACATTCTGAATGGTTAAGATCGTATTTGAAGCTTTGTGTTGTCGGGAATTCGCCGAAAACAGAAGCAGGTTTTTGGGCGATTCTATTCTGCGCAGTCGAGGGAAAAGAGTAGTTTATCGCAAACTGACCGTTGGATTGACATGTAATTTGGACAGAATGTTCAGAACTTACAGGAGTACATTCTGGACGGTGGAGATTGGATTCCCTGGTTCCTACAGTTGCGAACCCTGTACGACAGTAGGAGTAGTTTGATGTTGCGCGTTGGGCTGAACTTGGTACCGTGCAAGTAGGCCCTTGGACGAGCGACAGTTCGAGCGGATCTGCATCAGGTTCGATCGATGCTACACCAGGTTCGAGCGGATTTGCATCAAGTTCGATTGGCCTGCATCAGGTTCGATCGATGTTGCACCAGGTTCGATTGGTCTGCATCAGGTTCGATCGATGCTGCACCAGGTTCGAGCGAATTTGCATCAGGTTCGATTGGTCTGCATCAGGTTCGATCGATGCTGCTCCAGGTTCGAGCGAATTTGCATCAGGTTCGATTGGTCTGCATCAGGTTCGATCGATGCTGCACCAGGTTCGAGCAGATTCACATCAGGTTCGATTGGTCTGCATCAGGTTCGATCGATGCTGCACCAGGTTCGAGCAGATTCACATCAGGTTCGATTGGTCTGCATCAGGTTCGATCGACTCTGCACTAGGTTCGAGCGGGTTTGCATCAAGTTCGACTGGTCTGCACCAGATTCCGCGTGAGTCTTCACAATATGACTGGGCAGGGTGCCAGAGTGGTGGAGCAGGCTGCGGGGAGGTCAATCCCCGTCGCAGTAGTCCGCATTCGTGATTGGTGGCGAACAATCGAATTCGCTGTTATATAACTGTTATAATTGATTTATTAATTGATTATTGTTATATATGTATGCATGATTATCTATGATTTATTGTCTTAAATAGAAGCATGCTAGATTGCGTATTATATTTGGTATATTATATGCATGTATGTTGGAGTGTTGATCAAGTCAACTTATTTTTGGCAATTTATTTCCTTATATATAACTTCTATAATTGTTTTATTGGTCAATTATTGTTATATATTTGGAAGTATGAGCATGCTAGGTTGCGTATTTTATTTTTGAATATTATATGCATGTAAAAACCATTGGTTTTAAATAACTAAGTGGGAGAGGGGATTGGTAATTAATTCCCGCGGCCTCCATTATTGGTTTGTTAGCAATGTGAGTAAACTTGCGCGTCGGCATTAGAGCCTTCCTCCCCATCGGATGAGTTTATTCATGGATTGCTGGAACAGACTTCATTAAATAATTATGTTTGTAATGTGATGCATATGAACTTGCGCGTTGGCAAAGACCTTCCTCCCTATCGGATGAGCTTATATGCGGTTCACTGGTACAAACTTATAATTGATGACTGTAGGAAGTTATCCGAGCGCGTGTGTACTTCTCCATCTGTATGGCACATAAGCTCGCGCAATGGACTTGGGGTCAAATAATGGTGTACACTTAGGTGTAAATAATAAGTATCCTCCCCATCGGAGTCACTGCTTTTATTTGCATGGCTAAAGAGGAACCGACTATTAATTATTTTGTCATAAAGTTAGGTTGACAAATGAAATTAATGGGTAAAACCTTCTCTTGTAAATGTTCGGGTTTGTAAACATCCACACTATCGTGGCTTGCAAACTCACGGTGCTTGAGATGTCGGTGAATTTATATTTTATATTGTTTTGAGGGAATCAATATAAATGGATAAATTCGAAGATTTGATCGGTGTATTTTTTTATGATTCTCTGAATTTCAAATTGTTTTATTTCACTTATGGTTAACTAAAAGAAATTATATTTACTGGTCCAAAATTAGATGATTAGAAAAGAATCTTGAATTCTAATTTTACTGCTTAACAAATACATGTGTGTTCTCACAAAAGACTTATTATGATGCATATTAAAGTCTCTGGTGAAGAGATAAGAGATTCATAGAAATATGATGGTCTCATGTAACTCTTCGGATACTTGAGTAAGTTAAAAGGCGGTAGGTCATGATTGAATTTGATGAATGAATTGGAAATACATGGAATAGAAGTTGAAGGGGAAACCTAAGTCAATTTTATTTCTTCATATTTGCCTAAATGTTTTAAGCAAGTTCCACCTGAATTACAAAGAGGTTGTATATGGTGGGGAATTTCTGACAAAACATGTGGCAAAGGAAATCCATTTTCATCGAGATGTGAACAAAGTTAGTATCTCATTCACTAGTTGTTGAAGCATGAATATTGATGGCATCTACTGACACGTTGTGTGTAGATACCGGAATCACTAAAAGCATGTAACTTAGTGATGATGAGATTATTATGGACATGGGTAATACTACGAGAGTAGTGGCTGTTGCAGTGGGAGTTGTTTATTTATCTTACGATATGAATAGACGTTTGATTATGAGAAATTGTCTTTACGTACGTTTTCATAGAAAGAATTTTATTTCAGTTTCTATGCATTTACGGATAGATACTCCATTTCATTTAAATGACATGGTCATAGTAATGAAGGATGGAGCTATAATCTGTTAAGGTACGTTATTGACAATTTGTATACTCTTAAATCATGTATATTCCACTGATGCAACAAATAATTATTAATAATGTATCTTCTGATCATAGTAAGAGAAAGGAACCTTCGGAGATGAACTAAACATGCATTTGGCGTCTAAGACTAGATCATTTTACTTGAGTAGGACTCAAAAGTTGATAGTAGATGGACCGTAAGGTTTATCTGAAGTGAAAACTATCGGACTTGCGAGTCTTACTTAGAAGTAAAAATAATTAATTACCTTTTCAAGGTAAAGGGGTGTAGAGCCAAAGATATATATGTTGGAATTGGTTCATTCTGATTCAAGCAGACCTAATATTATCCAGGCGAGAGGTGGTAATGAATAATCGAAGATTATTCTAGATACCGATATATTTATTTGATGCACTGTATGTCTAAATTCTTTGATTTATTCAAGAATTGAAAGGTTGGTACAGTAAAGCATTATGGAAAATATATCAAGTAATGACGATTTAATCGTCATTACGAGTACCTCTTAGGATAATTAGGAGCTATTAATCAGAGGTTGAGATTAAATCTCAAGTGGTCTACACCGGGCAAGCCCCAGCTGAATGGTGTGGTGGATAGAAGGAATAAGACTCTTATGGTAATGATTTGATGGATGATGATTTATTTGGAATTACTTAATTCATTTTATGGATAAGCCTTAGAAACAGTAATTCATTTGAATGTTTGCCTGTTTGTGGGATATGCTATAAAATTGAAGGTGATTTATTTAGTCTAAAAGATTGAAGAGTGATTGTTAACACAAACACTAGATTTTTGGAAAGGGACTATTTAATAAATCACATACCCATTTATAAATTGTCCTAAAGGATGTGAGAAGAAAACACAAAGTATTAGTACCAATTGTGCAAGAGGATATACCACAAGGTAAACTGCAACGCATGTCACGTCTGATACACAATTGAATGTAATGCCTTGTCGTAGTGGGAGGGATGTTCGACCACATGTTTAATACATGTTTTGAGAGAGTCGTAAGACTTAATCCCTAGTAAATATGGATTTTATCAATGCTCGGATATGTCTTGTGTATTGAAAAGAGTGACGGAAATGTGGTGGTATTTCTTGTACTATACGTAGATAGTATCTTGCTCATTGGAGACAATGAAAGAGTATTGTCGGGCGTATGGGTATGGTTGATAAAGCGGTATGATATGAAGGACTTAAGAGGAGCAAAAATATCCTTTTGATCACGGTAATACGGATTACAAGAAAGGATGTTATGCTTATCTCAAACTTCATGAGATGATACGATCCTTACTTATTTTAGCATGTGACTTTATCTAAAGAAATGTGTCTTGTGACACAAAGTAGATAAAGAAGATGAAAGCAGTTCCTTATGCTTCGGCAAATGTGGAAGCTTAATCTAAGGTATGCTATGCACGAGATTGGATAACTGTTTTGCCGGGGGCATGAACAATGGGTATCAACGTAACCCGGAACAAGAATGATGAATTGTGGTAAGACATATATGAAGTGCCTGAGAAGGACTGGAAATTATATGTAGGCTTACAGGGCAGATTCACTGCTTCTTGTGGATTACGTAGATTCGTATTTTTTAGTCAGATTGGACGGCAGTAAATCCACCTCAAGGTTATGTGTTTAATTTTAAGAAGTTGAGTCATAGTGTGGAGGAGTGTTATATAGAAATATATTTCAGACTCCGGATTCCATCATGGAAAGATGATAAATTGCAGCCTATGAGGCAGCCAAAGTATCTGTACGGCTCTAGAAACTTCATGATGGACTTTGATGTGATTCTAAGTTTGCCCAAGATTATTACAATTTATATTGATGATATTGGTGCAGTTGCAAACTTGAAGGAATCACAAGTCCATAAGGAAATTAAACACATGGAGCGCGAGTACCACCTGTTACGAGAAATCGTATGATGAGGGGAAGGTTGTTGTCACCTAGATTGCATCGGATGATAACCTAGTAAATCCATTTTCAAGGACCTTAAGACGAGAGCTTTTGATGGTCGTGTAGTGGGAGTGGAAATCAGATGTATGGCAGAAGACATGACAACATAGTCTTTTAGTATAAGTGGGAGATTGTTAGATTGTATACTAAAAGTCTAGATTTTTGTATGAACAATGTTATAACAATTAATTTGAAATGAGAATCATATGATCAAATGATTGCGTCTTATAATTTATTTATATGCACGATGCAATAGTCCACTTATTTTATACTGTAGATAATATGTTGTGCGACAACACGTGGAAGATCATATTATCGGTTTCCTTATAAAGTATAAACAGATGCTCACAACCGAGATAGACGGGGACTCTCTATCGGGATGGTTGTAGTGTGGTTTGGTATTAGCTTGTCTTGGCTATAGAATCACATTAGTGCACTTGTGTGTATTGAGCAGGACCGCTTGAGATCGTTCGACTTATACTGACTTATAGGAGAACTTGATCTCTGTTATTATGGAAGTTCGTGCTCTTAATCCCTATACAATAACCTCGACACGTAGGGCAGTATGTATTTCTTTGATTCATCAATGGGTGAGATTTACATGTAATTAAATCAACAAACTCGATGAGTTGGGAAGTAGTGCTGTCTCTATGGTGTGCTGTTGATTGTAGAAGGAATCCGTGTCCGTCATAGGTTGATGATGTCCCCTTGAGGAGCTCATAAAGATTATCATGTAAACCCTGCAGGTGGAATTTATTCCGGCATGATAATGAGGTTGAGTGGTACTACTCTTGGATGAGATATTAATTAATTGAGTTGTCAGTAACTTAAATTAATTAATGGACATTGTATATCTTAAACATGGGGAGACTAACGGGCTCATAATAAGAAGGAGCCCAAAACGTAATTTTGGGATTGGAAAGGCAGTGCAGTAATAATATTTTAGTGGAATATATTATTATTATTGAACTTAAGTATAAGCTTTGGGCTAAGCTTGGATACTTAAGCCCAATGGAGGCCCAACCCAATTTCTCCTCCTGGTCCCTGCTGTAGCCCATGTATATAAGTCACCTCAGCTTATCTGGAACCCTAATCTAATCTAATCTCATTCATTATTCACGTGTGATGAGGGTTGAGAGCAGAATGAGGAGGTCTCGTAGATCGTCGCCCACACGACGTCGAGATCGGACTTGGGACATACGGCAGAAGATTAGAAGGTAGTTTGCTGCTGCTGTCCGCCACCTTGCAAAATTTATATAAAATCGTATAGTGATCAGAATTCGATGATCAATATACTGGCGGAAAGCCGTTGAAGAGAGGATCGTCTGAGCACAAAGATTATTCAATTCCGACATCAGACGAGGAAGTTATGGCCATTCTCATGGGACTGCACAGTCTGTCAGCGTGAATCAATTTTCTTCAACATACCCTGGTGAACGGTAATATGTTTCATGTTTTATTGCTTCCGCTGATATTAGAAACGTATGGAACCCTAACGGGTCATGTTAACCAAACGATCCAAGTGCCAACACATGCAACACATGGGATGAGCTTGCACAAATGTTCTTGAACAAGTATTTTCCACCTTCTAAGACACTTCAAATGAAGAACTTGATTACTCAATTCAAGCAAATGCCTCAAGAGAGTTTTTATGAAGCGTGGGAAAGGTTTAAGGATATGCTACGTAAGTGTCCACAACATGGCTTCCCGGAGAACCAACAAGTTGGATTTTTCTACAAAGGTTTGGTAAATAGTCAAAGAATGTATGTTGATGCTTCGGCGGGTGGATCCGTACTTGGTGTGACTCCGGAAAGGGCTATAAGGATTTTTGATGAGATTGCTACAAATGTCTACCAATGGCCATCGGAGAGAGTAAGTGGATGTTATGGTTTTGAGAATTTTTTTTCAAGGGCAACAGTTTAGTGTGAAGAGTTTGAATGTTGAGCCAAGTGTGCCATAAATGCCAATTATTGAAGCAATAGCGACGGAAATGTTGAGGCAAATGAGTTTGAACCAAGGTGTAAATCAAGGAGCTAACATGGTTGAAGGGCCACAAAGTGAGCAAGGTGTGCTTCCTCCAAATATTGTGAATGGAGAACAATGGGCTATGTCAATGCCACGAGTGGAAGATGTGCAATACATGCAAGGAAGAAATTACCAAGGGAATTATCAAAATAATTACCAAGGTAATTTCAACCACAACCAAGGAAACTATCCACCAAGGCAAGGGAGTGTTAATGGTCAAAGTAGTGGAAGCTCATACCCACAACAACAACAAAGACAACGTAACTTCTCCTACTCTAATCCGAGCAATGCGGTTGCTTATCCTCCGGGATATCAACCGGGCGCCAAGGTACCGAACAATGAGGGAAGAGCATCAACCGATGAGCTACTTGAACAATTGATAGCATCAAACAAAGCTCGAGATAAAGCTTTGAAAAAGGCGAAAGAAGCAAATGAAAAGAGACTCAAGGCTTTGGAGTATAATGTTGGACAAATTGCAAGTTCTTTGAGCGCTCAACAAAAAGAAAAATTTCCAGCCACACCCGAGGTTAATTTGAAGGCGCAATATTTGTTTGTTGATACGGATGAGGAACGAAAGGTTGAAGAAGGGTTGGTGGAAAGTAAGGTTGTTGGAGAAATGAAAGAAGAGAAGTGTCCTAAATGGATACCTAAGTGGAAGAGGGTGAAAGAGGAAAAGAAAGTGGAGGAGAAGGTCAAAGAAGAGGAGTACAAGCGAGATTATTAGGGTATTCTGATAACTCCATTCCCTATTCTCTATCCACAAATGTTTGTAAAAGAGGAGAAGAAAAAGGAGTTTGAGGAGCATGTCAAATCTCTCAAGAAGAAGTATGAGGAGAAAAAGAAATAAGAGCAACCCGAAGTAAGTGAATCGGTGCAAAAAGGGGGACATACAAAAGTTTGTGATCCGAGAAAGTTCATAATTCCTTGTGATTTTGAGGAGAAGGGTACCCTTTATGCATTGTGTTACTTGGTGACAAGCGTCAACGTGATGTCTCATGCCACGTTCAAAGATCTTGAAATTGGAGAGCTAAAGCCTACTACTATCCGTTTTGAAGTAGTAAATGGAGAAGTTGTGAAGCCATTAGGAATTATTGAAGACGTGGAGGTGAAAGTGAAAGGCTAGCTTTTCCGGTCGACTTCATGGTGTTGGAAGTGAAGGCGGACCCTCAAATTCCACTTATTTTGGGAAGACCATTCCTAGCTACGAGGAGAGCAAAAATTGATGTTGGTAGAGAAGAGCTTTCATTGAACATAAAAGGAGAGAGTGTCACATTCTTGTGCAATAAGGAAAAATGAGTCAAGTCTCATTTGAAGCCTCCGGATGATCTTATGGATCATGACTCTATTCTCTTTGACAATTTAAATTCATTTCTTCATGATTATATGAAAATGTCAAATTCTAACTTATCTTCTTTTGATGTTAATAGGATGAAATTATCGGAGCTTGATTGGAAGCTTGACACAAGAGAAAAAGAAAGTCCACTAGATTCACTTCTTGATGATGATTTGATGTTTGTAAGCAAGAATGGTAAAGTGGAGCTAGTGGATAAGAAGAAGGCAAAGCAAATGTTTAAAGTGAGGATGCAAGGAGAAAGTGTGATGGACCAACATTTGGTCCAATGATCATGAAATTTCGTTCGGCTTGAAGACGTTAAACTTAGCGCTAAATGGGAGGCAACCCATTCTTTTATCTTTGATGCTTATTTTGTTGTTTGGTCTTGTAGGTGGATTGTACTTGTGAGAAAAAACATAGTGAAGAAAAGAGAAGTGTTCCATGAATTCGAATAGGCATATCGCATCACTTGTTGCAAACTTAATTCTCGACTCTTGTCTCGAGTTAAGTTTGGGGGGGCTAGCGCGTGGTGGACATTGCTCAATTCGTTGGATGCATTTATTTCTCCACAAGAAGATCATTGATGAAAACTACAAGGGTAAGTCTCACCACTTTTTGCAAACTTAAGTCTCAACTTGTTTAGATTTAAGTTTGGGGGGAGAGTGTGTGGTGTGACTCACCACTTGAGTGTGTAATTCTTGTAAAATTGACTCAATTTTAAAATTTTTCTCATGAGTTTGGTATGATTTTGGTATGATTATGATTGGTGGTGATTGAAGTGCATGATAGTCCATATTTTTAATGAAATTGTTGAGCTAATGGTCTTGTTGAGCATGTATGAAGGGTATTGAAAGCACGAATTGAGCTCGGAGCTAACAACTTCTACTACCAAATGGCTTTTAAGGGAGTTCATTCTATACCCTACCACTTCTATGTGTTTAGCATAATTTGATTTGATTTGGATTGATGTGATTAGCATGCTACTTCATTTGTTATGTTTTTGGGAGGTTTCCTTTTCAATCAAGGTTGAGATGATTGTGAGCTTAATTGTCATGGATGATATAGAATGTGTGTTTTATTGTCTAATGATGGATGATTTTGATTTTGTATGTTTTGTGTTTTTTGTATTGTTTCTTGTTTGGTGAGTCCTTCTTTTATGTGTTTTGTGTATTTTTATTCTTGTCTAGGGTTGTTTGGTGGTTTGTTCTTGGGATGTCGTGAGTCATTTTTGAATGTGAGTGATGACATGTTGTTGTGATAAGTGATGACAAATTATGATTAAGAATCTCTATACTTTCGAATTGTGACATGTTTTACTTAACTTGTTCAATTTTGAGATGAGTGTGTTGTAATAAGTTTCTTAAGGTCCAATGCATAAGCCTGTGAGAAGTTGAGCCTCAACCGTGCATACATGGTATTTTTCTTCATGAGTGAATCGATTATTTTTTATAAGCTAGAACTTGCTCAAGGACTATAGGAATGAGCCCGATTAGTGGATATTAGTGATATGATCTAAGGTCATCCTTGTTATTTATAGTCATTGCCAAATATTTCCATACCATGAACATCATCCCTAGTCAACCACTATGAGCCTATAAGCCTATTTCTTGTGAATTAAGCACATTACAAGCCTTGATTACCCACATGAGCCTAATATATGTACCCTTTTGTGTGAGTAATTGAGGAGATGGTAGCTTGAAAGGTTTGATAAGAAAGAAAGAGAAGAAAGGAAACGGTAAACAAGTAAGAAAAATGATGAAAAAAAGCACAAGAAAGAATGGACATGCAACCTTAAAACAAGAAAATGAGCAAGACAACAACATGCTCAAGAAATAAAAAATCCAAAGAAGGAGGCATGAATCAAAAGAAGCTCAATCCAAGGAAAATTGATGAATAGTACTTGTGATCAGTAAAAATAAAAAAAAAAGGAAGAAAGAAAATTGGAGGAATGGAAGAAAGTAGCTACCTCTTTGATTACTTACACTTGATTAGTCACTTGTATCCATATTCTTCCTACCCTACCAAAGAGTCTATCATTACATCCTTAATGAAAGATCTTGTTGATCATTAATTAAAACTTTGGTGGTTTGTGAATGTAGTCCACGAGCAAGCTTATAGCGAGTCGAGTCAATCGATTGATGAGTGTTGATTTATCCCACTTCATAGAGTGTTGAGTGAAATTGATATCTATGTGAGGCTTGGACCAAAAAGGGACTTTTACACTTTATTCTCTTGAAATTGAACGTGTTAATTCTTCATGTTATAAGTTTAATGTTGTAGAATGACTTAGCATAGTTTATAGTTCTTATTACTATTGATGTATTATTATTTATGTTTGTTTAGTCTTTTCCTAGATGAAAATCTCTCTCCCCTTGTTTTATCATTTTTGTTGTTCGGGGACGAATAACACTTTAAGTTTGGGGGTGTGATGAGTGATATTTTCACCTAAATTTTAGTGTCTTTTTATGTGTGTTTTCGTATTATTTCATTCGTATTTATGTGTATTTTGGTTGTGTTATGTATTTTTATGGAAATATGTGAGAATGAGCTTAAACGTATGATTTTTAGGTAAAAATGGATTCTAGACGCTATAAGGAAGATGTGGGAAAAAACGGAGCTCAATTCGGAGTTGAAATGAGGGAGAATGAATCAAAGCAAAATGCTGAAAAATGCACGCCCAATTTGTGTAATTTTTCTGTATTCTTGTAGAGCTCAAAACTAGAAGTATGATATATAGTTGGAAAGCCACAGAAAATAGGATCGTTTTGGTATAAGAAACACCTCAACCGGAGCCCAAACGAAAAAGTTATGATTAAAATGATGATGTCGTGCAAGCTGTTCCTACTCAGCACGATTGTGCTACTTTACATGACTTGTTACACCTTCAAATGTTGGAAGTTTTATCAATTCTTTATATGAATAGAAATCCACGGAAGAGAGAATTGCGTGAGCGTAAGAATTACTTGAATTGGATTTCGTATGAGAAAGTTATATGCAAAATGGTGAGACTGCGCTGCACCAACCAGAACTCGGTCCGAAGTCAATTTTATGATTAGAATGTGTTCTAGAAGGTTTCAAGGGGTACAAATGTCCATTTTGAGTGTAAAATAAGAGAATGATCAGTAGGGATCAGCTCCAAACACATTTTACACCATATTTTCACACACTAACTCTATTTCATCCATCTCCATACCCTTCATCCATCCAATCCACTTGATCCCCTCCATCAAATCCACCATACAAGTGATCAAGGAAGTAAGTGAGAGTGAGATCACAAGAAGAAGAAGAAGATCTCCATTGAAGCACTTCAAAGGGGAATCTAATTCTAATTTTTGTGCATTTCTTTATAGATTGATCATGGTTTGTAAGGATTTTAATGTCTATATTGAATTTTTTGTGACTATGAGAGACTAATCTCCTTTGTGAGATTAGCTCCATGATTGGTGTTGGATAATTTAGTTTTTATGCAATTTGATTTTAATCTTGAATGGGCTTTGTGTATTTCTATCATTGAATGTTGATTGTTTGATGTATATGATGATATATGTGATTAATTGTCATAGGCATGTGATTAGATTGAGAAATCAATTATGTGTTTAGAATAGTTCATTGAATAATTTCATCATACACTTCATGTGCATTAATTTAGAATGAGATAGAGATATCCTTCTAGATTTAGAACCCTTTGATAGAACATTTGATTAGCTTGATCGAGAGATTGGTTGATTAGATGAGGGGACCCAAACCATTAGTGAATTCATAGTACCTTATAAGGGAATATTGCCTATGATTTAGTACCTAATTAGGAAACTCGTAGAGTAATTAGTACCTATTGGGAGGTGTTCATTTTGGTCTCAATCCTATGTGCTTTTGGGAGCCTTGTTGTGGGTTTACATCCTATCCATCTCGAGAGATAGTTTAGGTGGAATTAGTGATTGCTCCTATGCTATGTCCATGATAGATTATAATTAATTGCATGATTACTTTATTATTTATGTCATGATTGTTACTAATCTCATCATTGCATCATTTGGAACCCATCATTTATCTTTGCATTCATTTTATCTTTATTTCTTTCATTAGTTTAATTGCATTTATTTGCATCTTATCCTCCCATTTCGTCGTCCTTATAAAAAATCACGATAAACTTGAGATCGCTTAAACTCTAGTACCTTCCTCCCTGTGGTTCGATAAATTCTTTAATTGGTCATCCCAACTATATACGACCAATCAGGTATATTGGTAGAGACTGTCACCAATTTTTATTTGAATGTAAAAGATGAAGCTGCCATAATGGCTAATTGCCAATACATGATAGAATGTGTTGTTGTGGGAGGCTGGCATGGTTCTTCACTCTTGGGGTTGTTCTGTTGTTTCTGAACTAGATGAAGGTGAAAGTTGTGGGATGGACAGTGTTGTGGCAATCAACTCCTATCCTGCTCCTATGGTATTGTGGATCAAGTTCTGTTGTTTCTGAATTTAATGAAGGTGAAAGTTGTGGGATGGATGATGTTGTGGCAACCAACTCCTGTCATGTTCCTATGTATGGTGCATCAAGCTTGCAGTTGAGAAAAATTAAAGTGTAGGTAGAGAGAAAATGATAATGGTTCGAGTTTAGCTTAAAAAGGGTGGAAAGGATACATGGTGAAGTAAGAGGTAGATGTTGGAGTTAGATGTTTAGTGATGGATTTGTTTTAGGAAATATTTGGTTATTAGTCCTATAAATTTTATAGAGCTGTAATCTTGCTCTTTTTTTAATGATGTAGCACTGTTGTACTTAAATTTTGAAGTAACCCCTTGCCCGTTCAATAAAATTATATATTTTCGAATTAAAAAAAACGTAGAATAATTGTATATTTGGACATTTTGTGAATTTGAATATACATATTAGTCAAGTAGTAATTTTTATTTAAAGACACTTTAATTATGATTAAATTTTTGGATTTGCAATTAAAGTAAGAAGAGTACAATGTCTACGTAAAAGTACAATGTTTCCAACACTTCATTTACAAGTATTAATATTAAAATGAAAACTTTGTTTATTACTTATAATATTGGATTGCCCTACAAAACCCTTTACTACCCATAAAAAGAAATATCAATTTATTCAATAATCTCCAAAGTTATTTTAATTTCAAAATTGTCACTCATTTTCCACACACATATCATTACTTTATTTTTTTTATTACCTAAAAATACTACAATATTCTTTAAAATCAACGAAATTGGTCAAAAATTTTTCTTATTAAATGATGAACAATAAACGAGAAACGTTCTCCGGAACTAAAGAAGTATTATTTAAATTTAATTATATTAAGTATCAATCGTAAAAACCATGAATAATTTGCACTATTATAATATTATTATTTACATTTATTTATAAAATATAATCATTTAATGATCCCGCGTAGCACGCGTGTTTCATACTAGTAAATTAATAAATTAACAAATATAGAATTCTCTAAGCTTGACACATCAGCATTGAGATGCTGAGGAGATGACACATAAGATAGAAGAAACTTGAAATGCTCAAGAGATGACATCTAGGATAGGAGAAACTCTCCTTTAGTTATCGTTTTATTTTAAAACCATCAATTGTCATTAATTGAAACGTTTTGTGTTATTTTTAATTTATGGCTGAGAAGAAACAATTTAAAAAATTTTGAAATGAGAGGGGAGAACTTTTTGAAGGAGTTGCGTTGCAAGAATAAATTAATAAATTAACAAATATAGAATTCTCTAAGCTTGACACATTAGCATTGAGATGCTAAGGAGATGACATATAGGATAAAAGAAACTTGAAATGCTCGGGAGATGACATCTAGGATAAGAGAAACTCTCCTTTAGTTATATTAATACATGGAAGAAGAGGCATCAAATCTATTACCACATAATATAACCAAAAAATATCCAGAACACATACAATTCAAAGGAACTACTCCCTCCGTCCTGTAATAAACTTCACACTTTTCATTTTTATTCGTCCCACATTAAACTTCATCACCAAAAAATAAAATATCACATCAATCTCCACTCCTAAAAGTTTATCTTTAATACAAATTTACCACTTCCACCTAACACAAATAACATATTTTATAATTTGTTTATAACTTAAAAATACTATAATACCCTCTAAAAGTCAATAAAATTGGTCAAAAAATAATTTTTCTTAAACTCCGTGTTTACAGGAACGGTGAAGTTTATTATAGGATGGAGGGTACATAATTTTCTTTGAAGAAACAAAAAACCAGATCTGATAAAAAAAAACACATAAATACTCAAATTCTACCTTTTTATTTTATCACTTCACGAGAACAGCACAAATCCAGCTGCTTTTCAGATACGAGAAGAGAGTCCAATTTTTCTTCGTTCCAATTTTGCAGAATGTTAACCGATTTAATCCATGGTTTTGGGAGGGAAATTTTGTGAAGTTTGCAGAAATGTAATTTGCCCGCTTTGCATTCAACTCTTTTGAATTTTTTGTTGTTATAAATATTTGAACATTTGTTACGACTTTAATAATAACGGTTTTTGTTTAAAATATAAAGAATAAATCTACTTGCGCATGTACTACTATATGTTGGTTCGATAGATTTATACAGGGTGATGCTGAATGGTTTCTCTTAATTTAGTTTGGCTAAAAATTGCGTGTTTTCGGGAACATCATGCCCTCAAATTTGAGGTTTTTTTTTTTTTTAAATTGTACTCTTTAATATTAAATACTATATTCTAATATTCATATATTGATTTTTATAGAAAAAAATTTAATTTTTTTAATATACTATTCATATTTCAGTCGACCTTACCTTTACAATGAAAAAATTATACTATTCGACGATATCGTAAATTCCTGTTATTTAGCAATAAAAATTAGTAGATTTAATTTAAGAATTAAAACAAAGAGAGAAAAATAATTTTGATGAATAAATCTAACTGGATGGTTGCTTCAGCAAAAATTGACAAAACTTGGTGAGAAATAAGAATGTGTTTCGCTGATTAAGTATTAAATCTAAACAAACAAATAGATAACCCTAAAAGAGTGTACTGGAAAATTACCAATCATCATCGTCAATCATAGAATACAGGTAGATTTTCAAATATGTCAAGCGAATATTGGTAGACATGGAATGCAAAGTTAGTCTTTATATTGGTGAAAGAGGCATTACTACCGATCTTATCAACCAAAATAAAGAAAAGAAGACTACGAAGAGAATTAGACCAGCTGAATTAGAAATACAAAAAGAAATCAAATTTAATAAATTTATAACAAAAGGCATCAAAATTAAATGAGATCTAATAAGGTATATAATAAATTGTATTTATGCACGTAAAGGACGAAAGGTTAATTGCAAAATTAACGTAATTGATACCATTAAGTTTGGAAGGTAAAAATAAAAAATATAACAAAAGGCATCAAAATTAAGTGAGATCTAATAAGGTATATAATAAATTGTCTTTATGTACATAAATGTTAATTGCAAAATTAACATAATTGATACAATTAAGTTTGGAAGGTAAAAATAAAAAGGGTTAATTACACTAAAAGTCCAGACCTTTTCACGAATTGCGGATTAGTCCAAATTTTTCAATATTTATAAATAAATACTTGATCTTATACTCATTTTTCAAATCAAGCTATCAGAGTCTGTCTGATGGCTGACGTGTCATTATTCTTGCCATGTCACGCTCTCCCTCCCAACCTTCTCACTTCTGCTCGGCTCCACCAGCACCCCCACTATCTCCACGCCACCCACCAGTTCTCCCGCCTCCACCGCTACCACCACATTGTCGATGAACACTCTCCCCTCCTCATCGCCTCCTCGTCGAACTCCCACATCGACTTTGTAAATGACCCCGCCAGATCCAGATGCGCACCAGCCTTCAGATCCACCCCCTTCACCAGCGCCGATTCTGAGTTGGTGGAGCAACTGATCACCTCGCCAACCCTCACCACCTCCCCAAACACTCGTTGCTCTTGAAGGACACTCCTTTTGCCCCATCCTCATCCTTCAATTGATCTTCTAGGGTTTTGGCTTTTCAATGGTTTTGTTCCAGACTAAACCTCTCTTTATTGAAGGTCTGACTGTCAAATGAGCCTTGATCAGATTCGGAGCTAATGCGCCGGCTCTGACCATGATGAGAGTCTCCGCATCTTCTCTCGATAGGTAGAGCAAGGCCAAAGCGGAGATGCAGGAGGTGCGGTAGAGGGTGAGGGCGGTGGTGTCCATGGAGGCTAGAGGGGCCGGTGGCGGAGCTGAAGAGCACGAAAATTGCGTGAATTCTGAGTAGGTTGAGGGTGGAGTGGTTATGGTTGTGGGTGACTAGCTTGGTGCCGAAGTAAGGAAGAAGAGGGGAGGAGGACCAACAAGGCATGAGGAGGATAGTTGAATCGGGGCGAATTCGGAGGGAGTGACAGAGGGTGGATTGGACGGCGGCGGAGAGGTGCGGCAGGGCGGATTGGAGGTGGCAGATGAGGGTTTTGTGGGTGATGAGGGAGTGGAGTTGGGTTGTGGCTGGTGGGGATGAATACCGGTGGGTTGACTTGGGCTACCATGAGGAAGAAGAATTTGGTGGAGAATGCTGGCGCAAAAGTGAAGTGCAAGAGGCAGCAATAATCTTAATTTTGGAAGAGGCAGCAATCTTAATTTTGACTTTCCAAAGAGGGTTTATAAACATGGCATGTGACTTGGCAAGAAAAATGATATGTTAGCCACTGGGCAGGCCTCCAGCTGCTCGATGGCTTAATTTGCAAAACAGATTTAAAGTCGTAAATTAATTTGTAAATATTGAAAAGTTTGGACTAATTCGCAATCCGCGAAAAAGTTGGGATTTTTAGTATAATTAACCCAAATAAAAAATAAAAAAAAGGAAACATTCAAAAAAAATATTGAGTCATCATGTTATCAAGAAAGAATGGAAAAGTATACACATAAAAAAATGCTATAAATAAAAAAGGAAACACTCAAAAATATGGAGCTTATACATCATCAAAGAAGAAGGGGAGAGTGTACACTTCAGCAAAAACTGTTGTATAGATGTCTTTAAATTGATACAATTAAGTTTGGAAGGTAAAAATAAAATATATAACAAAAGACATCAAAATTAAATGAGATCTAATAAGGTATATAATAAATTGTTTTCATGTACATAAAGGTTAATTGCAAAATTAACGTAATTGATACAATTAAGTTTGGAAGGTAAAATAAAAAAGGAAAAATTCAAAAAAATATTGAGTCATCATGTTATCAAGAAAGAATGAAAAAGTATACACATCCGAAAAAAAAAAAAAACTGCTGTAAATAAAAAAGGAAACACTCAAAAAATATGGAGCCAACACGTCATCAAAGAAGAAGGAGAGGGTGTACACTTCAGCAAAAGAAAACTGCTGTATAGATGTCTTTAGATGTGTATTTAATATATTAATGTAAATTAATAAAATATTATTTAGAATATATAAACATAAATTTTATCTGGTCTACTACGGACCATTTAGTTCACTGATTCGATCTCGAATCCAATTATAAAAAAAAAGTTATGATGGCTTAGATATTATTCTTAAGCATAATTCTTTCATGTTATTAAATATCGACTAAACATAAATTTGTGGAGTACAAATCTAAAGTTGTTAAAACCACCCATACAACCCAACACACTTTCTGTTTGAATCCGTTTCAAATTCAACTTCACACTTCTATAAAAAAAACTAATATTCCTATAACATGCTTTGATTTCAAATTTGTTATTAATTTTTCATGTTATTAAATATCGACTAAACATAAATTTGTGGAGTACAAATCTAAAGTTGTTAAAACCACCCATACACCCTTACACACTTTCTGTTTGGGTCCGTCTCAAATTCAACTTCACACTTTCACAAAAAAAAAACTAATATTCCTGTAACATGCTTTAATTTCAAATTTGTCATTAATTTTTTAACACAAAACATACTTCATTATTTATTACCCAAAAGTTTCATACTACCCCAAAAGTAGGTAAAAAAAATGAGTTTAGTTAAACTCTGTATCTACAGAAAACGTGAGGATGAATTTAGAACGTAATGAGTATCTTTTTTAGAAAAGAATAAAAAATGCCATATTTTTATGAGACCAAGAGTGAATTTAACCAAAAAATAACCATTTAAATTTGTTAACAAATCATATGAGTTTATATATATATATATATATATATATATATATATATATATATATATATATATATATATATATATATATATAGTCTCTTATAAATTGGGTTTACATTATACACCCGTGTAAACCCTATAATCTCATTTAATTTAAACACCCTAGCAATACATAGGGTATATAAAATTGGAAGGGGACCACAGAGTTTACACCATGAACTCGATTTATACAACTGTTTGTGTATTATACTAGTTTTTTTCTCTCGTGTGCTACACTAATTCATTAATTTACTTCATATTAAATTAATAAAATAAATTAGTTTAGCAATATTTTACTTGTTATGAATATATTATATTAATTAATTATTTAATAATTATTTAGTTAAATTATTTATTTATATAATTGCTTGTATTTTTATTTTTACCCCACATGTTACGTAATATTTGTTATTATTTTATTTTATATTTATAAAATTTAAAAACTAAACAATGTTATATATATAATTATAAATAGTATAATATTTATATTAAATAAATTTTATAAACATTATTATTATTAGAATAACAAGATGGATGCATTTGGATTTTAGGACAAGGTGGCATTTTTACTAAAACTAGTTTTCAAGACTACATTTGTTCTAAGCATAAGTAATAACATAAAGGCTCTTCCCCATCCAAAAGGGCCTGAGATTTTTTTTTTTAACATTTAATATAAATTGTATTATACATTTAGAATCAGCCAGCATTGATTAACAAGATAAAGTCCGATGAAACGGACCAAGAGTAAATACAATAGGGAGCATTCTTAGCATCAAAAGCAAATTCATGAGTATTGAGGTTCTCTGAACGACTTATCCAAAAAATGCACGGGTTAATGAAGTCTTCAAGAATACCATGGATATCAGCAAGGATAGGTGCAGATAGTGCATTCGATTCAAGGTGGCCTAAAGCAGTAAAAATAATACGTTCAACATCTGCCAAGAAAGAAATGGAGGTTAACTCCTACCGTTTAACAACATACAAGCTCTCACGAAGAGCAAGGAATTCCGCTACTTCAGGATCTTGAATGCCTGTGAATTTCTTACTCAACGCAAATATAAATTTTCCATCCTGATCAGATACATAAACACCACAGCCAGCACATGAAAATCTATTTGAGATGGCACCATCAAAGGAGATACGGAAATTTGAATTTGGTAGGGATCGCCAATATGCTTTAAAAAGAGAATGTGAGGCTCTTTCAGGCCAGAGATGAGCAGCTTGATATTCAACTAAAAGGCATGAGGCAGTCATCACAATGGAATGAGGATCTTGGGAGACGCCTTAAAAAAATTCTTATTTCTTGCGGACCAAAGAAAGTAACAAAGTTCACAAAAAAACATGCTAACCTGTTTTCAGCCGACAGAAGGATGTCATGGAACCAAAGTGATGTAACAACTTGAGAGCAGCCATGTATAACCTTGAGAAGACCAGAGATTTTCCAAGTTTCAATAGCAAAGGGGTCAGTGAAGAACAGGTGACGGCAGTGCCATCAGTTTCCTTACAAAGGTAATATAAAGGATTGAGATCCATTCCCCGACGCTGGAGATTTTCTTGTATAGGGAGGGTGTGATGAGAGTGATAATTCACGTATTTTGAGCTCCGATTTGTATGGAAATTGAGTACGATTTGAGCTATTATCAAGGCAAATCGGTATGTCTATGGAAAATCCACAAATCAGATACTACTGAGGCTATTTGAGCATGTTTGTACAGGAAAACAGGTTAGAAGTGCTCAGAATCGAAAAATATGAGTTTCGAGAGGCTGCTCAACCTGCACTTTTTGGTCGATTGGAGCGAATGTCTGTACAGAGTTTCAGCGAACAGGGAGGCCGCTCGACCATCGCTCGACCTGGCCGAAGTCCGCTCGACCTTGCCAATTTTGGTCGAGCGGGGACATGCGTGCCTATTTTTGGTAATTCCAACCCTCCTATGCATGAATTGACGTATTTTTCAAGAAAAGCCCAGTAAATGTCCATAAGGAGAGTTTTACAAGTATAAAAAGGGATGCCGATCACATCTAAAAGAGAGTTAGATTCCACATCCATCCTACACCACATCCAAACCCTAACTCTATCCGCAAAAGGTGTAGAGAGGGATTCGTGCAGCAAATCAAGTGAGAACCAAGTGAAGATTCAAGATGGAGCGAGAAGCGACGGCGCCCACATCTAGGATTTACTTCGCAACTTAATCTTTCTTGTAATTTTCAAGACTATGGGTAAGATCTATCCAAACACCATGAACGTTCTTCGAAGCGTCATGGGCTAGAACCGCTTTGGTAGTTCTAGGGTTATGAAGGTTTTTATCTAGTTAATTGAACTTCCGTGTGTATACTCCCTACAACACTACTTGTGGTTTATTTTATATAAGACTATGCTTATTAATTCATACTCAGAGTTGTTTTGTACATCTTTAACTGTTATGTAGAATATGAATACATATTCTGGTTATTAATTGAGTGCGTTCACTAATGAGCAGGATTCCATATTATGATTCTAAGTGAGGGGACTCCGAAGCTTTATTAGAACTATCTTATATAAATATTTATTAATTGAATTGAATTTAGGTTAGTAAGTAGGATAAAGAGAATAATTATATAGTACCTATAAAGGGAGATCATATCGGGTTAGAGTACTTAGTGCACGGGAAATAATTGATACTGATATTATTCCACAAGGCAGAGTCGGACATTGACATACGGAAGGGAGATTAATTAGTGAAACTAGATGGCCCGAAGAGCTACATATCTTCTCACTTGTCAACTCTTGTTTATCTCTACAATCTTTATTTTATTTGTTATTTAATTATTTTGTCTATTAGATTAAATATTACTCTCCACTTAAATTGCCAGACAATACTTTCTCTTAATATAAATAATAATAAATTGATAATCAATCATCCTTTAGGTTCAATAATATAACTTGGTCGCTTATCTAAGCTACAATCATATCCTTCATACTTGGGGATTAATTGTGTGTTGAGAAAACGCCCAACAGGGTATCATTGCAACAACGCCATAAGAAATGTGTGATGCGAGGAGGAATTCTGAGTTTCCATATTTTCTTCCAGATTGGGTTTGGACCAGTATTAGCAGAGGTTTGTGACTCTATCAACAGATTTATTCAAGTGTGATATACAGATTTAATTGTGAAAGAACCCGAATGAGTGAAGTGTCTTAATCATCGATCAGCTGCAAGAGAGTTTCGAATTAGGAGAGAGATAATCAAAGCAGCATCTACTGCAGAGAAATTTGCAGTAACTAAATCAGCCTTTTAAGAATGAACATCTTGATCAATTAGAATAGACACTGGAAAGTTGATTGGCAGTTGGCTGCGAGATCTGTTGATCAAAGATGGTGTGCTCGAGGGAACCCATTTGTCTAGGAAGATACGGGTGTTGTTTCCTGAATTAATCTGTTTGCGGCATCCTGAAGACAAAAGCTTGCTTCCCTCAAGAATGCTTCTCCAAGTCCAAGAGGGTCGATTCCCAAACAAACATCAAGGAGATGAGTATTAGGAAAGTATTTTGCTTTGAGAGCACATGCAATTAGCGAATTTGGGAAGTTGAGCAGACGTCATCCTTGTTTTGAAAGAGAGATAGATTAAAAGCTTCAAGATCTTTGAATCCCAGACCCCCTAATTGTTTGCTTGTTGTCATCTTTGACCATGCAACCCAGTTTATCTTCTTAGAGTTATTGTTGAAATTCCACTAAAAAGCTCTGGTCATAGAGTTAATGTCTTCAACCACACTGATAGGAAGTATAAAACAAGAGATCGAGTATGTTGGGATAGCTTGAATAATTGATTTGATTAGTGTTTCTTTCCCAGCTCGCGAAAGTGATTTGGCATTCCATCCAGAGATTCATTTCCAAACTTTATCTTTGATGTCTTGAAAAATATTTGCTTTTTCTTTCCAATAGAAGAGGGCAGACCAAGGTATTTCCTGTGAGAATCAACTCGTGGCATCCCCAAGATATCACAAATTTCTGCAGAAAGATTCAGGCTGGTGTTCGGACTAAACAAGATCCCCGATTTATCATAGTTGATTCTTTGGCCAGACACTTGCTCATAAAAATTGATGGCTGGTTTAAAGTGATTCGCCTCTTCAGTGGAGGCGTGTCCAAATAACAGAGCGTCATCAACGAAAAGGAGATGCGAAACACTAAGAGCATATCTCGCAATTTTCACTTCGTGGATTTTATTGCAAACATGAAAATCGTGTAAAATATAAAAAAAACTTCCGAACAGATAATAAATAAGTAAGGAGATAGAAGATCTCCTTGTCTTAGTCCCTGATAAGGAGTAAGCGAGCCAAAAGAACTACTATTAAGCATAAAACCATAAGTGGGTATAGAGATACAAGTGTGTATCAAATTCACAAGGTAATCAGGGAAGTTCATGCAACTAAGAGTATCACATGCAAAGTTCCATTCAATTCTATCAAATGCTTTGCTCATGTCAAGTTTAATTGACATTAAAGGGTTGTTGCCAGTGACATGGGATTTCATGAAATGATGAGTTTCATAGGCAACAAGGACATTATGGTGATAAGCCTAACAGGAACAAAAGCAGACTGTGATTCGGAAATAATACAAGGGAGAACTTTCCTAATTCGATTAACAATGCATTTTGACGCAATTTTATAAACAATATTACAAAGACTAATCGAGCAGAACTGAGAAACTTGCTTAGGGTCTCTGATCTTTGGAATGAGAACAATAAAAGTGTGGTTTACACTTGAATCAAGATGAGAGCCATTTAAAAATTTAAGGAAAATGAGCTAAGATCAGTGCCAACAACATGCCAAAATTTTTGAAAAAATACAAGACTCATATCGTCAGGGCCGGGAGGTTTAAAAAGTGCATGGATTTGAGGGCGGAACGGACTTCATCCTCAGTGAAGACTTGCTTGAATGATTCCTTCTTCTCTATGTCCAATAAATCCTGAGGCGAGTGAATGTTTGTTGGATGTCAAATTCAGAAGCCATGGAAGAAGCAAAAATATCTCCAAAGTAATCCTAGATGATGAATTCCATATCTCGTTTGGAATGTTGCATAACCCCATTTTTATCAAGAAGAGATGATATGTGATTAATAACACGCCTACTGTTTGCATGCCCATGGAAAAAAACTTGTGCCCTTATCTCCTTCTTTATGCCAATGATGTTTTACTATTATTTCCAATAAACACTCTCTTGCTCCAGTAAGCGCCCCTGTTGATTGGTAAGATCTGTAAGACGTTCCTTAACATCAAGAGTGACAGTAGAGGCTTTCAAGGCTGTGATCTCCATAAGAATTTTAGTGATCTTTTTCTTAAGATTTTTATTGTCAATGCCACCCCATGAAAGAAGCTCAACAACATATTTACTGATCTTATCTGGAAGGGAGAGAATATCAAAAACCAAGTTTTGATGAATCACTTTTTCACAATCAGATTTAAGATAGCTTCTAAACAGAAAGGCCTTCCGCTATGCCATTCACCTCGGCGTGTTTATAGTATTAAACGAGATATGGATACAAGCATAGTATGAGAAGAAAGTTTGAATATAGGAAACTTGTGACCATGGAAATATGTGTTTCCAAGAGTTGTTAGCAGTAAAATGATCAAGACCGACACTTGAGTATGGGGGTAGATGGAGAGTCTATTCCATGTAAAAGTAGAACCGGAATATCCAAGTCAACAAGATCACAAGCTTCAAGCTGAGCACTGCGGAAAGCATCATCTTCCATTCAGCTATTGAATTGCAGCTTTCGAATTCAGAGCTAACAAGCACTTCATTAAAGTCACCAAAGAAAAGCCAGGGAGAAGGGGAGTCTTCGCGAAGTGAGTAAAGTTGAGACCAAGCAGCACGTCTAAGAGAGACGTCAAGTTCTCTATAGATATCCGTTATACAAATGAGAGTCCTAAATAAGTAACATTAGCATTAATAAACCAGTTTGAGAAGCCACGGAGGGTACAAAAGATGTCTTTCCTCCATAGAAAAGCCAAACCACCAGATTTCCCTTTAGAAGGGACAGCTACACCAAAAAAGTTGATACGATTTTTTACCTTCTCTATGAAATTAGCTTCACATTTTGTTTCATATAGGAATATAAGTGAGGGAGACTTAGAGCGAATCAAATCGCATAGCTCTTGAACTGTTCGAGGGTTCCCAAGCTCCTGGCAGTTCCAGCTTATAAGACTCATAGTGATCGATAGGACTGGTTAGCATCACCAGTCTCTGCCGTTGGAGGTATTGAAAGAGAATTAGGCATGGAGAAATCAATGGAGGAAGAGGGATTAAGTTTGGTTTTTTTTGAGTTGATGACACAAACTGCGAATGATTTGTCATCATCAGGGATGGGGTGTTTGGCACGAGTGAGGTCCATAGGTGATGGGTGGGAAAAGTGAACAAGAGCTTTCTTAGTGCGGGTAAATTTTCGAGGTGTTTTACTAGAGGGATTAGTTTGGGTAATAGGCACATCAACAAGAAAGAGATTATTGATGGGATTGGTAAGGAGGAGTGGGGGAATTTGAGTGGAGGGGAGAGCTTGAAGTGATGGTGAGTGATTATTGCTATGAAAAAAGGGATAGTGGAGTGGAGACTCCTCAAAGTCAGGACTGGGGTTAATGTAAGTAGGAGGAGAAATAATAGCAGTAGCAATGGGAGTGAGGTTGACAAACTGAGGGGAACCACTTGTATATTGATGAGTGGTAGAGGTTTCCATGGAATTTGGGATTGAAGGGAGCTGTAGAGGATCGAACAACCGCAGAGAGAGGGTTTGTAACAGGGGAATGAGGGGGGGAGGGGATGAGTGAGATGGAATCGGGTCAGGTTGAGGGGGTACAATAAGGCTGGTTTTAAGAGGTTGAGAGATTTGAGGCTGATTAGGAGTGGAACTATGGGGGTTATGAGTAGAGTTACGATTGTGAGAAGAATTTTGATTGCTGCTAGGGTTGGGATGTCGTTTTGGAGGAGAGTGATAATTGGAATTCTGGGTGGTGAAGGGATAAAAGTGAGTGGAATGCAGCTAGTTTCCAAAAGGGGATACAAAGGTTGTTGGGACATAGTTAAGGAGTTTATCACATTCTCGTTCAACATGGCCTATCCGGCAACAAAAATAGCAAAGCAAAACAAGGGTAGTCTCTCATATTTTAGCGGGCAATAGATATCAACTCTCATGTGATTGACTTTGAAGACCCGCCTAAAGGGTTTGGAGATGTCAATTTCAACTCTGGTTCTGAGGAATCTACCAATAAGACTACCATCTTTATCAAAATCCATATCTAAAAATGATCCAAAGGTATTTTCAGCAATATGGGCAAAATTCAAGTTCATAAGGCCAAGAGGAAGGCAATGAATTTGTATCCAAAAAGGGCATAATTTAGGATCATTTTTTGCTGGGATAGCCATAAGATCAGCTTCCATAAGAACCATCAAGTATCGATCGAACAACCATAGAGAACCTTTTTGAAAACTCAGAAAATTTGTATTGTCCTAAAGAGAGAAGAGAAAAACATTATCAGAGAGCAAACTGCATTTCATGGTATGCTTTGGGGACCAGAGATTGCGAAAAAGGGATTCAATATCAGGAAGAGGAATCGGGCGAGGAGCAAGGAGTTTTCCAATAAAACAGAATTTACCAGCAAAAGAAGTCTTTATGCCTTCATCAAAAGTCAAAGTAATTTCTTCTACTTCACCCAATGAGAGATTGGCATAGAGGTTTTCAAGTGGGTCTGCCATACTGAGTCAAAAAACCAACACACTCACAAATCCAATGAAGAAATTGGTCCAGATCTGAAAATCATTAACACAAGTCTAGCACTATAGAGAAATCCTGCAAAAAGAGAAGAAATTAACAACAATAGAAGAGAGGGAGAAGAATTCAAACAAAGCCCTATCTAGCATTATAGAGAAATCTTGCAAAAAAAAAGAAGAAATTAACAAAAATAGAAGAGAGGGAAAAGATTTCAATCAAAGCCCTAGGAGAGGACATGACACTAAAGGCTACTTTCAGGGAAAGAAGCCCTAGGACTAGAGCTTGGCGATCTACGCATAGTTCACCATAGCTGTACGGACATGGAGCTAGAGTCGATTCAATCCAACTAATTGGATGTGCTCAAAGAGCAACCTCTTAATTGTCAAAGGACCAAGATCTTTAGCAGCTCCTAAAACCAAATAATCATTGGCCGGAAGATGAATGTGAGATGAGTTGAATTTCAAGCATAAAAGTAAATAAAATATAGAAAGACAAAATGGGAAGAAAATATTTTTTAAGAGCTTTGAGTTTAGTGACGAGCCATAAACTAAATTCAAGGTGGCCAAAATAGTATTGTAAAGTAAATATTTCATTCGTCTTTTATTTGCATTTTTTAAAAGAAGTTACTATTTTTAACGACTTTGTCAATTTTTTTGGAACAATTTGATGATCTTTTAATAATAAAAAATTATACTAAGTATGTTAAAAATGATGATAATTTTAAAACTAAAATATACTTTTATTTGATATTTATTAAAATATACGTGATTTAATCTTGATCCATGAAGTGTATTTAGATCTTACTTTAATTTAGGATAAGTTGGAATATATATAATAACTTATGAAAAAAATGTAACACAAATAATGTTAAAGGAAAAATAAAAAAGATAAAAATTATACCATTTAAAAGGATCAAAAAGAAGAAAAATTCTAAAGAGAAAAAATTTATAATATAAATAAAACTAATATATTAAAATAAATAAAATAATTAACTAAAACAGTATTAAAAGAAAAAATAAATAAAAAGTTAAGATGAATTCAAGGGTCGAACATTGACCTTAAAAAGATAAGAGAGGGACCTAACCACATACTAGACCTATTATACAAGATAAATATTAACATATACTCCCTCCGTCCCCCAAAGTATTTCACACTTTTCTTTTTCATTCGTCCCTCAAAGTATTTCATACTTTACTTTTACTAAATTTGGTAAAAAATACATTATAACAATACTCACTTTTTACGCACATTCCAATATAATACTTACTTTTCACATCTCCCAATAACTTTACACACCTCTCAATAACTTTACACACCTTTTTCATTAAATCAACTAAAATATATATTCTCTTTCTTACTTTATATATAAAAATATAAAATTTTCTTAAATTTCGCGCACACAATATGTGAAATACTTGTTGGGATGGGAGAGTATATACTAGAGGTTATTGAAATGCCGGGGCCAATGCCCCCTAGTCATTAATTGCCTATGTCTATGTAATTGTGTAATGCGGATACTAACTTACCTAAAATTTGAAATATTTTATAATAAGACGTTAAATGAAATGTCAAACCAAAGTATGAAAGAACGGAACGTAAAATTGACTTCAAACGGTTGGTTAGTGACCCGATGGTTGGTACAACATTAAAAATTAGGTGAGAATAGAATCAGCATGATTATGAAAGCTATGCACAAAACTTTATTACCGTAGAAAAGTGGCAATCTGGACGGAGATTGATTCTCCTCCCTGCTTTCATCTCCTTCCAACCTAAAATCTCTTTTTGCCTTCTAACATCTGCCCCTGCAATTTCATTCCATTATCCGAGATAGAACAAAATTCCGCCAAAATCATTATAAATACCATTGTCTGAAAAAAAATAAAAAAAATTGAAAGCACCCCGCCCTTTGAAACCGAATAAAAAAGCAAATCCCTCTGCTAAATCTTTTTGCAACTCGCAATGCAGGCATGGAAATGTTCTCACCTTATGATTAAGTTTTCTGACCTTATTATTTCTCTTGATTTGATCATACGATCTTCCATTTGACAGGGTCTGAAATATGCCTTCATAAAGCTGTTCTTCATCACAGCTTTCATCTCACGCTATTCTTCAAGCCTTAAGGTAATTTCTTGTTCTGTTTTCGTAATTCAAATCCTACACAATCAAATGATTCAATAACAATAACAGATTGGCGAAACGTGTTCGAGCTCCGGCAGTAATTGCGACGCTGGTTTGAATTGTGGCTCTTGCCCTGCAAACGGCAACACCAGGCCTCGATGCACCCGCATACACCCGATAATTCCCTCGACTAAGGTATGCGTTTTCTTTGATGGGGTGTTATTATCTTTGGATTATGGGTTGGATTTTTATTTTGCAGGTAAAAGGCCTACCTTTTAACAAGTATTCATGGCTGACGACCCACAACTCGTTTGCTCGAACCGGGTCAACGTCGGGTACGGATTCTGCTCTACTCGCCCCGACTAATCAGGAGGATTCAGTTACTGATCAGCTCAAAGTATGTTGCATTTAGTTTCGTTTATGGTCATTCTTTACTGTTTTTTTTTTGAATGAGGGATTACTCTTTTATGTTGTTTCTTTTCTTTAATAATTGGCTAAAATATAGACTATATGAGGCATTTTGTGTATAGCCCCTGTTTCGTTTGTTTGTTGGTGTAGAATTATGATTGATGTTTCGTTTCGGATGAACAAAACAGTTAGTGTTTTGAGATGTTTATGAGGTAATGTCAAAAAATCTATTGATTATGAGTTGCCACTTGCCAAAATCATGATTGTAATGCTCATTTTGGATGAGCCAACTGACGAGGTTCTTGTTTGCACATCAAGTTCTGTTTCGTTCGAGAAATAACTCATCTCATGTCTCAGCTATTTGTGTTGTCAAGATTATTTAACTGCTGTATGTGTGATCGTTTCTCTGTATTTTGTGTTTAGGAATGAGTGTTGTGTATTCAGTTGGATAGTGATACCAATTTTTATAATTTTATACTATGTTTCAGATTCTTCAGTCTAGCTTGTTTCTTCTTTTCTACAAGATTAAATTTGATTTATCATTATGGTCATTATAAATATTGTAAAATTCCATTTTCAATGTTGCATGAAGCACACAAGTGAATTCCAATAGTTTGTGTATTAAGATGCTATTTTTTTCACACACTTTTGAGGCACATTTTTTGCATCGAAAGCATCCATCTCTTGGCATTTTTCATCAAATTTGTTCAGACTTGGGTTTGGAGTAGCCACTGATTTACTCAACTATTCATCTGATTTCTGCTACTCGAATCCTACGATGTTATCAGATAATGTTGTTACGTGACTTTGACCGAATAAATATATTTAATGGTGAATATTTTGTAGGAAAATTTTTCTTGAGTAACATATGTGACAATTCTGGTTGGACAAACAAAATCCAAGTTCAACAAAGCTTAATGATACATAATCAGTTAGCTGTGAACATACATACATCTTTATTTGTCCAATGGCTAATAGTTGTGTTCTTTAAGGGGAATCCTTCTGATCTAATAAGCAGAAGCTCTTAGCCTATCTGATTTATCTGAATAATTCATCCTGCAACGACGATTTGTGAAACTAATCTATGACACCCATCTCTCTCCTTTTCCTCATACAGTTTATGATTCATGGGTCTTAACTTCATCTGTTTATTTGCACCTGCAGCTTTATGTTTAGAGGCCTGATATAAAATACATGCTAATGATGCCTAATGCTACAACTATAAAGAAAATTTAAAGATGACAAGTTACTTCCTTTGAGTTGCATCTGTATTCATTTCCAGGAAAGAATAAACATTCGTGACCTGTACATTTTCTAGAATGGTGTTCGAGGACTGATGCTCGACATGTACGACTTCAACAATGATATTTGGTTATGCCACTCCTTTGGTGGAAAGTGTCTCAACGTAACGGCATTTGTAAGTACGTTTCATGCCCTGAATTTGTATTTTGATTTGCTTATTGCAATGTATGCTCCTTACCTTATACTGATTTCCTTAATACTACTTCTTATCCAGCAACCTGCTATTAATGTGTTGAGAGAAATACAAACATTCCTCGATGACAACCCAACAGAAATCATCACCATCTTCATTGAGGATTATGTGACATCTTCTCAAGGCTTGACAAAGGTGTTCAATGCATCTGGGCTCAGTAAGTATTTGTTCCCTTTGTCTCGGATGCCCAAAAAAGGTGAAGATTGGCCGACGGTGGAGGATATGGTCGACAAGAATCAAAGATTGGTGGTGTTCACTTCCAAGTCTTCAAAGGAGGCTTCTGAAACTATCGCCTATCAATGGAATTACGTTGTGGAAAGTCAGTGTGAGTGATGCTAGTCCCTCAAATCGAGCATTAATGTGAAGTTTCTATATTTCATAAAATCTTGATATGCAACACATTACTGAAGAAAAGGGCATCTCCGCAATGAATTGGAGGTGAATTCATATGATTTTTGTGGTGACATACTAATGATTTGATGTTTTTTTCTGGTATAATTAGCAGAGATACTAACATACTACTGAGTTTCAGATTGAAACGATGGGCTTTATTTATTTTTCGTTTATTACAAGATTATAATGAGATATGGTCAACCTGCAGATGGAAATGATGGGATGATCAGTGGATCTTGTCCCAATCGTGGAGAATCTTCGCCCATGAGTACATCATCGAGATCTTTGGTCCTTATGAATTACTTTCCAACAAATCCTAATGCAACAGAAGCCTGTGTTGACAACTCAGCTGAGCTGATTAGTTCGATGAAATCCTGTTATACAGCAGCAGGACAACGTTGGCCTAACTTCATTGCAGTGGATTTTTACAAAGTACTGTGAATGGAGCATCAATGAGTTCTTCCTCTGACTTAATTGTATTTATGATTTTTCTTGTCTCTTTACTGGGGTTTTTTTCATGCTTTTATTGCAGAGGAGTGATGGAGGTGGAGCTCCAGAAGCTGTCGATGAAGCCAACGGGCACTTAACCTGTGGCTGCGACAGCATTGCCTACTGCAGAGTATGTTATTGAACAAAACTTCCATAATTTTCCTATAACATGCTTACCTGCATTCCTTATCTGGTTCTGTCCTTAAAATCGTCTGGCGAAACTCCATTCTTGTTGACATAAAGCTTAATGTGTGAATTGTGATATAATCACGCATGCTATACGCCTTGTTGTTCAAACTGGTCTCCGGGTTCTGCTTCAAACTTGTATAATATAGACTTGTAACGTATTATTGCAGGCAAATGCAACCTTTGGTACGTGCGATGTCCCTGTGCTTTCGCCTCCACCGCCTGCTCAATTGTCGCCTGTAGAGACGGTACTCGGGGCCACCAATGATTCTCCGGCCAGCAGACCTCTCCCTTTTTGTTGGTTCACTTTGACAATCTTAACCATGCTTCTTCAGTGAAAACATTTTGCCTTTGCAACAACTATTCATTCCTTTACCTGTGATTCATTTCTTGCAATTTTCAGTGAGTTACTAATTTTGGGTGTAAATGTCTCAGTCAAAGATATACTACAATTTTATGTTATAGGGAAGATGAGGCACCCTTTATAAAATCATTTGTCTTCAAGATAATGATTTCTATCAACTGATCCCATTTTTCAGATTGCAAATCTTTAGACTGCATAGCCAAATAATTTATTGAAAATGCAAATTATTTCTTAAAATTTAATTTTTTCCATATGGTTAGTGCCTTAGTGGAATGATTATCTCCAGATTTGCTAAAAGTAGGGTTACGGTCTTACTTTTACTATTAGATACTCTTGACTAGAGCAAACAATTGCGTGTGAACCCGTCTCACGAAAAGATTTTTCGAGTGAAGATTAGAAAATATAATACTTTTATTAATAGAAATGGATAGTGATGCAAATAATTATTTGCGCCACTGAATTATTTTATAAATTTTTTGTATAAAATATAAAAGGGATTATTACTGATAGATACGTGTGTATATAATTTAATTATTAATAAATACATTGATCTAAACGTCTATTTTTTTTTCCAGTTTCACCCTTATTTACAAGGCTGAAATTATAACAACCCTATTTTCAATTTAATAATGACGTATTTTATGTTTCTTTCTCAAAGATGCACACTAATGTACATTCACTTAACAATAGTTAAAATAATGTATTTTCCGTTTTTCTCTCAAAGATGCACACTGTCGCAGGAGAAGATAAAGGCCCTTCTGCTAAGAATGGCGGTGGAGTGTGGGAATCCGACGGCGAGCAACAAGATTGCAGAATTCAGATCCAATCAGCTATACAGATTCATCAGGGAGGAGCTGGGATTCTTGATCGGAGAAAATACGACCTCGCCGGGAGAGGAGTGCGATAAGGTGTTCACAGTGTTGAGATTCGGGAAGAGAGAACGCAGATGCAATGCCCGTCGATTCCGGCGAACACCGATGGAGTTAGAAAATATTGGCGGAATTTTCGAGGGTCAACTCAGTTCTGTTATTGCAAATTGAGATCTGTTCTTTCTATTCTTGAGATTGCTTTTTGTCTGAGAAATAGTATCAAATATTTTAAATATCTATTCTTGCAGACTGCGATCTATATGTTATTTCTATTCTTGATATTGTCTTTTCGTCTGAAAAATATTATCAAATATTTTTTTAATAAATTTAGATAAAGATTAAGCAGAATGCATCAGTTTTTTTATGCTCTTGAAATTTCCTTTTCGTCTGAAAGATAGTATCAAATATTTTTTAATAAATTTAGATAAAGATTAAGGCAGATTGCAATCTGTTCTTGAGATTGCACTTTCGTCTGAAAAACAGTATCTAATATTTTTTAATATATTTAGATAAAGATTATAAAGGTAATATAGTACAATTATAAAAACAAACCTTTAAAGTAAACAATAAATTCCAATATTAAATGTGACCTTTACTAAAGGTTACTAAACCCTAACCTTACCGGTTGAAGTAAAGGCACTCTTATAAATGAAACGAAATAATTTTCACATCCAAACACATCCTTACCCAACTCAGAACTCCTTAAGCGCGAGATCGGGTCAGCCTGAAAGCCACTGGGTCGGGTACAATAAGATGAAACCCCAATCCAATCATTTTGGCGCGAAATGCAAAGTTAAGCTTATAGCATTCCCGCTTCCTATCACTCGGCTGTATTATCAGATTTGGGGAGTGAGTCGCAAAATTGCATCTTGAGAGCATACCTAGATAACAGAACAACAATGTCCGACGAACAGCCAATAGAGTCCGGCCGCCGGCGGACCCGTGGCCCAACCGTTTCGGCCCGAAAGGATGCACTTGAGCGTCTCAAGGCAATCCGCCGCGGAGGCCGGCGGGAAATGGATGATGGTGGCTTCCAGGTAAAAATGGAACAGCCTATTTACGACACCGTTGATGATGATGAATATGAAGCTCTCGTCGCTAAGCGCCGCGAAGAAGCTAAGGGTTTTATTGTCGACGACAATGGCTTAGGATACGGCGACGAAGGTCAGGAAGAAGATTGGTCAGTTGCTGGGGCAGCTCCGTCCTCCGAAGAATCCGAAGGAGAATCTGAAAAGCTGAAAAAGAAGAATAAAAGTTCTAATTCGGAGAAGAAGGAGAAGGAGAATGCCAAAAAACCATCTGCTTTGGCGTCAGCGGCAGCTTTGATGGGTAAACAGCGAATTTCTAATATGTTCACTTCATCTGTATTTAAGAAAGACATACAGAAGAATCTCTCATGTGATAGTATTGTTGATGATGTGATTGCTGAGTTTGCACCTGATGAAAGTGACAGGGAGAGGAGAAGGAGAACCAATTCTAGTAATTTGGGTTTGAATAAATCTGGCAATTTTCCCTCAGCTGCTTTTGGGGTTTTCCCTGTTAAGGTTGAGAAGCCTGTTGTTGGTAGTCTTAATTTGGATGTTTCGAATGCTATTGACGGAGCTACCAACTGTCGTGATGTAAATTGCGAGTCACTGAAGGGTTATTCTGATCATGGTGGAAGTTTTAAGAGTGAGGATAATAGTTTGCACATCCCTGAAGAAAGGGAAACTAATTCAGAAGAACAGAAAAGTTACGAGGGCATAGAAAAGAATAACAAGGCTACAGAGCATGAGAATAAAGAATGCTTGCTGAATAAGTCCGAAGTAAAGGAGATGGAGAAAAACGTGTTTTCTCTTAATGCGAAAACTGAAGAGGCTAAAGATCCAGCTCTAAGTGCTACTGTTGGGTGGCAAGCCGTGAGAAGTGCAGGGATTTCTGATTGTATTGGTTCTGGTCCTAGGGAAAATCAGTTGGCAAGCAGCGAGGAGAAATTGGATTTTGAAGTGGAGTCTGATGGATTATTGCCTTTCTATATGCTTGATGCCTACGAGGAGATCTATGGTGCTAATGCTGGGAATATATATCTCTTTGGGAAGGTACGCTTGCTGCTATACATCTTGCTTATTGTGCATTCTTATCAGTATGTGCTTTTTCTGCTATACATCTTGCTTATTGTGCATTCTTATAAGCAGGGATCTGCTTATGTAGAAAATAGTTAAAATGTCAGAAAATTATACGAACCCACAACATTTTCTTTTGGTTGCAATTTGTAGTATTTCAAATTTAAGGTTTCAGCGAAGTTTGTTGAACCAATGTTACCATGTTTGTTTATGCGATCTTGCCTCTCTTCTCAGTCTAGCACAAATATTAACAGAAAGGTGAATGGTTTGCCTTTTATGTTATATAATTTTTTTCTTTTTTTTAAAAAACAACATATATCTAAGAGGAATTGAGGTTTATACTTTTCACTGTTAGTTGGTTGTTTCCTTCATTCTTTAGAGTAAAAGACAATGGTTGGTCATTTTTCTTCTTTCCAAATCAATGTTTTGTATTTGTGACTAATATGTACTCCTGATTCTTGAATGGACTCCTAAGGGAAGACTAATATGGCATCTTTTCTAAATTTCTGTATGAATTTTTGAATCTTTGGGGAATATGGCCATTTTTATTTTCTTTATAGATATAATAATTCTTTTGCAACAATCTTTCAAGAAGTTGAAAAACAATTGCCTTCTCCTTTTTTGTGAGGGTTTGAATGGGAATTCCTGAATTTGACTTTTGCTGGTGGTTTTGGTGATTTAGGTCAAATCTGGAGTTACATACCACAGTTGCTGTGTGGTCGTAAAAAATATGCAGAGATGTGTTTATGCGATCCCAATTGCCTCCTTCATGCACAATGACACTATTGCTGAGCTAGAGAAAAATGTTGAAGAGTCTCGAATCTCACTCATGTCTTTTAAAGATACAATTGCAAAGCAAGGGAGAGATGGTGAGAAATCTCAAATGTCATCCATACAGTTTAAAGACACAATTTTGAAGCTAGAGAAAGATGTTGAAGAGTCTCAAACAGCGTTACGAACTCGACTACATGTAATATGATGCCTTGTTATACTTGTGGATTTGTTATGTATTTTGTTCTGCTGTTGATTGCGTTTCTTTCCAGGAATTGGCATTAGATTTGAAGGCTGAAATGACTAAAGAGCTATTGGAACGAAATGTTTCAACTTTCAGCATGTCACCTGTTAAGGTTGGTAGATGTAATGCACCAGTTCTTTTATTGAATTTAATGATGGAAGTCCTCTAATTTGGCTTCTTTATTCCTGTTATTCAAATGTAAGATAATTATATATGCTGCTGTCATGGAAACCAGATCTTGAAATTCTTATGGTCCGTTTCTGTGCTTCTGTTTTAGAGAAATTATGCATTTGAGAGATCAGACGTACCGCATGGGGAGAATTACGTCCTTAAGATCAACTATCTATTTAAGGTTTGCCAAAACTATTTAAATATTCATATCTCATCATTCTTGTGGTTTGTTAAAGAAAACCTTGAATTTTGCTTGCAATTTTAGTAAACACTTGAGAAGAATGAGAATTGATCCGAGTCCTTATCAACTACTTTCAGTTTCATATCAGTGATCTTGTCCTTGCAGGATTCACCACTTCCATCAGATCTCAAAGGAACCAACTTCTGTGCTTTGTTTGGAACTCACAATAGGTATCAACTAGTGTTGTTTCCTTCTGGTCAATTTTAATCGCTTGAAATCCCCTGCTATTAGGGCCACAATTTCCTTAATTTTAAGCATTTAATTGCATAACCAATAAGAAACGCCTTTGATTATCTTTAGAAAATATATTGAAGAATATCTACTAACATTACTAACACAGCAGACATAGTGTCCGATTGTCCATATCTTCATACTTTCAGTGTGCATTACTCTGTCTTAGTATTCCTCGCTAATCTTGGTGGGAAGAAATACCTTAGTTTTGGTTAATTATAGTTTTATGTTGAATTTCTTTTTGATTAATTTTATGTGGATTCTAATCTTTGCACTAATTGTTCAATCTCGTGAAAAGAAGGATTTAAATGGTTTATGTTGCATGCAGCGCCTTGGAACTTTTCCTGATTAAAAGAAAAATCAAAGGACCATCATGGCTATCAATCTCAAACTTTTCTAGCTGTGCAGCTTCTCAGCGTGTAAGACATTTTAGACCTCTCTTATATAATACTGAACTTCTGTGTTAATTATGCAAATATTCCTCCAAAAAAAAGAAGTTGATTTGTTAAGGAAAATTTCCCAAAAAAGAGTCAAGTTCCAAAAGTGGAATATAGTTTTTTTTACTGTCCTTGTGACAAAAAATGATTAAGACTCAGGTATGATTGATTAAGTAAACTGACAACTTAGTTTAAGACTTTAAGGGCACAAGTGAAAATTGATCATTTATAAGAGGCTGTACGTTAGGTCGACCAAATAGAAAAAAGTTTCACGCAAAAGAAACATTAGCCTCGGGTTGGAATCAGTAATTTACTTCTTTAACTCTCTGAACAGGTGAGCTGGTGCAAGTTTGAGCTTACTGTTAATTTTCCGAAGGATATTCAAGTTTCAACTTCCTCCAAGCACATTTCTGAGATTCCTCCAGTAGTAGTTACGTCAATTAATTTGAAGACCATCATCAATGAGAAACAGAATGTAAATGAAATCGTCTCTGCATCTGTCATATGCTGTCACAAAGCTAAGGTATACCATAATTCATGCTTGCATTCATGAATAACATCTTCTCTTTTTCCTCTTACACAAATTCTTGTTTCTGGGTGTTGTTTTAGCATAAATTTTTATTAGGATTGATGAATGGAAAGCCATTTTTTCTTTTCTCTCTCCCCCTGCCACCCCCCCCCCCCCTCCCACATCTTCTACTATAGTAATCATTATTATTATTGTTATTTTTGAAACTACTGTGCTACTACTACTACTAGTACTAATATTATTATTATTTTAAACAATACTTTTTTAGAATATGTTTGATTGTTCCCTATGGGGTGGCATCATGTTTTGCCTCGTTGTATGACTGGATCAGTTTGTTCTGTAATATCTTTAGTAGATATTATGCTGGCTGATCGGGCAACTTCCTCTATTTTAGATTCATCACAAATTACCTAATGCCTAAATGCTGAATCTCCCAGATAGATACTCCCATGGTAAGCTCAGACTGGACACGTCCAGATATGCTGAGTCATTTTACTGCTGTCCGTAAACTTGAAGGAGGCATATTTCCAATGGGTTTTACCAAGGAGGCAACTGAAAAAAATGCTAAGGCTGGGTCAAATGTTGTTTGCTATGAAAGCAGGTAAGTTTTGTTGCTACTCTTGGCATTAACCCACCCATTTTAGTCTTCTTTTTTTTGGTGCTTCTTGTCGTTTCCAGTTTCTTTACCATGACCTTTTTCAGTAACAAATTTATCGGTTGTGTCTATAATTTGCCAATTCAGCGAAAGGGCTCTATTAAACCGTTTGATGATTGAGTTGCACAAACTGGATAGCGATGTTCTAGTTGGGCATAATATATCTGGATTCGATCTGGATGTTCTTCTTCACAGAGTCCAGGTACTTAAATATCTTTTGGGAATCACTTCCATTTTCTAATTTGAAAATGTCTCCATATCCTCATTTTGACAATTTCAAATGGCATTATGAAGTTCTGTTATCACTTATATTTACTTTTAGGGATATAATCGCATTTCATTACTCAACATACTCTTCTGAAATGGAATGATGTTTGCCAAGCCTTTTAATACCCAGTCATACTCATTGACAACACTTACCAGCACTTTGTCAGTGGCTCATTGTTAGAAGTTCCAATTACGGACTCGTGGAGATTATGCCTTCACAAAGTTCTCACCTATTGCATTTTGCAGGCTTGCAGGGTGCCCAGTAATATGTGGTCAAAAATAGGCCGTCTGAAACGCTCTGCCATGCCTAAACTTAATAAAGGAAGCTCAGTGTTTGGCTCAGGTGCAAGTCCAGGAATCATGTCCTGCGTTGCTGGCCGTCTCTTATGTGACACTTTTATTTGCTCTCGCGACCTACTAAAAGAGGTAGTTCTAGTATTTAATGTTTAGTATTTCTTATTGTTTCGTATTGATAGTCACTTTTGCTTTTTCCAGGTTAGCTATTCCTTGACACAACTATCAAAGACACAGCTGAATAAAGATCGCAAGGAGATCGCTCCACATGATATTCCTCAAATGTTTCACAGTTCTGTGTCACTTATGGAACTTGTAAGTCCTCACAATCTCTTAGACACTTGTGTTTTGTATTTTCAGCTAGTAGTGAGGCTCAGAATTTCAAATCTTAAATTGCTGAATAGTGATAAGCATAGGAGAGGTAGGCCATTGAAAACTTTGATGAAGGTGGTTAAGGAAGACATTAAGATTTTATATTAAGTGAGTCTGTAGGGAACCAATATAACTTGGAGAGTAATATTCTCTTAGGTAACCTTGCAAGTGGTGGGCATGGATCGGCAGTGGAATATATATTTACTCTAGATTGGGATACGTTTTGCATAATATTGTCTAATAGTATTCAGTTTCACTTTAGGTATTTTTTTTTTCCTTTCGGTAAGTGCATGCTTGCATTTAAAAAAAAAAAAAACCCTCTAGAGTAGAGCAGGAATTACCTTAAACTATTTGTTAATTCCTTAGCCTGCCCCTACCGTACTCCAGCTTGGTAGTTTCCACCGCCTGTCCAGGGTTGAGCCCTGGGATCTGACGGCGGATTAGCATCGGTATTGTCTTTTCTGAAAAGATTTAGTAGTTTTCCATCTTTTTTTACAGACCTCACATTAATCACAAATCGCATCATGATGATTTAATAGTCCTTCCAAATAAAAATAGTCGTGTTAGAACAATTTTCTTGCAAAAAAATAAATGTTGTTTTTATGATTGAAGAAAAATTTCCCTTATTTGCCATATCTTCATTATTTTACTAAGCATATTGCATCTATAATGGGCTATTCCATTAGTCAAGAAGTGTATCAGGTATTTTAATCTTTTCCTCAACATCCAAATATTTTAATTTGATGCTTATTTCGAACTGTAGGGAGTATTGTTTTCACCTTGTTGGAGTGACCGGCACTCCTCTTTTCTAATTTCAAAGCTTAGTTTTTTTTTTCTGTATGGACTACAATACATTTCTGATAATTTGCATATATTCACTTTTTCACTCTTGCAGATTGAGTATGGGGAAACGGATGCGTGGTTGTCAATGGAACTCATGTTTCATCTTAGCATTCTTCCCCTCACACGTCAACTAACTAATATCAGTGGAAATCTTTGGCATAAAACTCTCCAGGTGAAGTTTTGTAGTGAGTTAGAACAATGTATCATGATATATGATTCAAGATACATTCCGCTGAAGATGGCCAACTCTGAGAATGTGTATTTTGTCTTATGTCAGGGTGCTAGGGCTCAAAGAGTGGAATATCTCTTGTTACATGCGTTCCATGCCAAGAAATTTATTGTCCCGGACAAGTTTTCTGCACAATCAAAAGATACAAGGACTATAAAACGTAAAATTAGTACTGGTATTGAGAACAATGAGATAGATCCTGATGATACGGTTTGTGATAATGAGCTTCCAGAAAATAATCATGGTAAAAATAAGAAGGGTCCCTCCTATTCTGGAGGATTGGTGCTGGAGCCAAAGAAAGGACTATATGACAAGTATACATTACTTCTGGATTTCAACAGTCTTTACCCTTCCATTATTCAGGTTAATTATAATGCATTTCTTTCTTTGGACCCTTTATTGGCATGCCCCTGTCGTTTAACAATTATCATTATAAAATTTGTCTTTTTAAGATACTTAATTGTCTTTTTCTGCATTTTATTAAGATATTTAATTGGCTTTTGTGTTTTGCAGGAATATAACATTTGTTTTACTACTGTTGAAAGATCTTGTGATGGATCTTTTCCTCGCTTACCATCTAGTAAAAAGACTGGAGTTTTACCAGAGGTATAACATCTGAATTGGCATAGAGAATTGCATCTCCCTCGTAACATTGGCTCCTTTGCACCTCCTAATATATGGGCTCTGGATTTTTTTATTTTTTTTGCAAAATACAACAAATATGTGTGTATAATTTTTTCTTTTTTCTCCTAATCTTTAAAGTGGATTTCCAAATTTGGGTGACCTTGACTATTGTAAAGTGTTCATCAATCTCTTTATGTTGGAGCATGAACTCTGGATCTCTTTTTAATATTCTTTTCCCAATGTTTTTTCAATGAGGCAGTGAACTATGAGCATAAATAACTTTAATGATTAGCTAAGATGTCTTTTGATTCTTAAATTTGCTTGTTTATCAAATAAATAACTGCAGTTTGTGCAAAGTGCAATCTGCTTAGATATTTTATTTGTTGGAGACATGTACACTGAATTTCAAATTGATTTCCTTTTCCGATTTGTCATCAATAAGATGCTGAATTATTCAGTATTAAGAAATTTATTGATTAGCCAAGTGTTTTATTCTTAAGATTGCTTAATTTATAATAATAACATAACTGCATTTTGTGCAGTTGCTTAAGAATCTGGTGGAGAGAAGAAGAATGGTAAAAACATGGTTAAAAACAGCATCTGGTCTCAAAATTCAACAACTTGACATACAACAACAGGCTCTCAAGCTGACAGCAAATAGGTGTGTGCTTGCTTACTATTAAAATCTATTTGAGCTTCTTATATTGGTTTTTTTGTTAATCATTGCTTCAATATATTTGCTGCGCAGTATGTATGGATGCCTGGGATTTTCCAACTCCAGATTCTATGCAAAGCCCCTGGCAGAACTTATAACCCTACAAGTAAGAAGTTTATTAATTGGTCACTGGTTGGAATGGAGATGCTATTGACTAACTTTTATACTTTTTTTATTTGTGCAGGGAAGAGAGATTTTACAGAGCACTGTTAATCTTGTTGAAAATAATCTAAATTTAGAGGTTAATCTCACATATATATTTTTAATTTTTTTAGTAATTATGTGGATTTTCTCTTGTAACTGCCATGCAAACTTCCTAAGCTTATAATGATATCTATATAAGCAGGTTATTTATGGCGACACAGATTCAATTATGATATACAGTGGACTGGATGATATGGGAAAAGCTAAATCGATTGCGGGGAAGGTCATTCAGGAGGTGTGTTGAGTATCTATTTAGCTGATTATGTATTCAGTTTGTTTCTGCCTTGATGAGTGCAATGTTATATTGCAATGTATTTAAATAAGCTTGTATTAGAACAACACAGAAAGTAGATATATTGGAAGATTCTCCATCTGTGGTTGGTACTCTTTTTCCTTTTTATGATTTTTCCCATTGGGTTTTACATAAGAGGGTTTTAACGAGGCCAAGTGGGATGTTTCCTTTAAGCCTCTTTGGCTCCTTTCACTTCTTGCTGCATTTGGTTGTATTTTCATTTTCTTTTCTTTAATAATACCACCTATAAAGAAGATTCTCCATCACTTTTTCTCTACTGAACTGTATAGCCTTGGAATGATATATTTTTTTTTTGTCTAGCTTTGTAGTGAATTATATTCTCTCAATGTCCTGGCAAGTTGACACAAATTATAATTGTTATCGATTTTGATAGGTTAACAAGAAATATAGGTGCCTTGAGATTGACCTTGATGGCGTGTACAAGAGAATGCTATTGCTCAAGAAGAAGAAATATGCGGCTGTCAAAGTGCAATTTAAGGATGGTAAAACCTATGAGGTAGCTTCTAATATACTCTTCTTGTTCTATTAAGCTTAAGTCTCCTGTCTTCTATTGTATCATAAATTCATTTGATGCAGATTATCGAACGCAAAGGTCTTGATATGGTTCGGCGTGACTGGAGCTTGTTGTCAAAGGAACTAGGAGATTTTTGCCTCAGTCAAATATTATCTGGCGGGTTAGTTAATACTTAATAGTAATACCACCTCCGCATTCTCCAAGAGATTAAGTAAAACCGAATTAGCCTCTGGGAAACTATCTCTAAAGCTTACCTTCTATATATGTGATTCTTTTGATTTCAGGCCCTGTGAGGATGTTGTTGAAGTAATACACAATTCTCTCATGAAGGTACTTTCTAGATTTTGTATAAAATTTCTCTCATAATAGCAAGATTTGTGCTTCCTGATATTTTCTCTGTTTTTTTATTTGCGAGTGGTGTATAGTTAAGATTAGCATGATTAGGTGATATACTTCACACGTGTATAAGTTGCCATTTGGTATCAATAATCATTTTGCAGTTCCCTTTACAAAAAGAAATGAACCTTGTTATTGTACAAACAAACCAACAAAAATTTAATTGATGAAATTGTTAGAACATTTTGGCTGTCTGCTCAGTACCTGATCGATTATGTGTCTAGGAAGTCACTCCCACTGTCCTTGGCTAGTAAGAAGTATATGCTCAGAGAATGGGAGAAAGCCCAAGCAGCATATCTCTGCAGCATATCTTTTTGTCTTCTTAAGGAAATAATTCTCTGAGGAAGTATTGAATCTTTGGTGAATTTTTATTGTTTATCGTTTCAACTTGCTGCATTTTGGGTGAAGGAATCTAACCTTTGTCTTGTTTTTAATTTATGACGGAATAACATCATATGCTAAGTTGATAATTTAGGAAATTTAGCAGAAATCCCTGTATAAATCATGCATTTCTAATTGCAGGTACAAGAAGAAATGAGGAATGGGCAAATTCCGCTGGAAAAATATGTGATTACAAAGACACTAACTAAACCACCTGAAGCATATCCTGATGCTAGAAATCAGCCTCATGTAGAAGTATGTGTGCTACATGATAAATTACTTTTTAAATTCATTGTTATCTTTTCGTATGTAAAATTTGTTTTTCCATGGTATTTTAGGTAGCACTTAGACTGAAGAGAAGTGGTTATGTGACCGGTTGTTCTGCTGGAGATACAGTACCATATATCATTTGCTGTGAGCAGGTCTACTACATTTCTATTTTTATCTTCCTCTACTTGATCTTGTTTAAATGTGTAGATGTAATGAATTGTTTACTGTAAATAATAATTTATACAATTAAGACTATTGAGTACAGTAAACCTTGCTGCATGTATACTTTCAGGGTAATGGTTCAACCTCGTCTGTTGGAATTGCCCAGCGAGCAAGACATCCTGATGAATTAAAAAGAGACAATGAGAGTTGGATAATTGACATTGACTATTACCTGGCCCAGCAGGTGCGGTTTCCTTGCCTTAGTTTACAAGTAGATGTTGACATTGCTTCTTTAATGAATTGATATGATTACGCTCAGCTCTTGCTCAAAACCTTCAATCAATGATATGCAGATTCATCCTGTGATATCGCGTCTATGCGCATCAATTCAAGGTACAAGTCCAGCACGTTTGGCTGATTGTTTGGGGCTTGACTCATCAAAGGTAAGTGACCCCTTTGTGTGTATGCGAGTGTTTGAAGAACGTAAATGGCCAGTGACTGAGTGTATTCTAAAGCATATATGAGTGGTTTCAATTTGGTCATGATATGCTTAACAGAATTGTATTCATCGTTGCAGTTCCAGAATAAATCAAGTGATTCTGTCAGCTATGATTCATCCAACTTGATGTCATTTGCATTATATGATGAGGCGAGGTATGCGTTTCTTAGTTTGAAAGTAGATCTGCTTATCTATATGGAGTATGTTTTTTGATTATGTTAATGCCAAATACATACTGAGGTAAAGATTCAATGACATGATATTTCCATAGTTTCTTAATAATTCTGTGTGATTTCATGACAACTTACATAAAAGGAATTTTTTCCGAATGTTGTAACTACTAACATTGAGCAGTTATAGAAGTCTTCTTGTTTTCTGCTAATTATGCATTAAAATAGTTCTTTCCTCTGGATTCTAGTTTGGATTCTAATGTTGATATCATTTTTCCTCAGATTTCCTTCTCTTTTTGGGGAACAGTTCTTTTTACTTGTTTCAAATTCTTTTGTATGTTATATTTTGTTTGAATCTTATTATACTGGGATGATTACATTTAGTAGAATCTGTTATATGGGTTCTCATAACATCTTCTTTGCTTCGTCGACTTTTTGCTGTTTTTAGTGAAAATTAAGCAAAAATAAAATTTATTGTGACTAATGCGATGCCCTTATTGCAGATACCGGGGTTGTGAACCTTTGGTTTTGTCATGCCCGTCTTGTACGAACACCTTTGTATGCTCACCTATATTAAACTCAGTGTGTACATTAATCAATACAAAGCCAGCTGATTTGCAAGCTGGATCCACTAATGATTTCTGGGACAAATTGCGTTGTCCTAAGTGCCCAGATGAAGGAGATAAAGGGAGAATGTCTCCTGCAATAATTGCTAACCAGGTATTTGATTTCGTTTGGTGCTTGTGATAGAAGACTTAATAAGTGTAAAGTGGAAGCTCTGTTGCTCACTATATCCTTTCCTTTTGTCGTTAGTCTGAGAAAAGTGCAAGCATTCAATCAATCTATCTTCTAGTATCAATTCTCTAAATTCAATTAGGTCAACTTCTTCTGAGTGTCATTGGCTTAACCTTTGAAATTCTTGGCTAATTTATTCTTGTCCGATAATTTCAGAAGTTTGTTTATGCAGAGTAGCTAACCACTGATGTATTTGTGTAATTTAGTCATATCCATTTTTTCCAGAAGTTCATTACCTAACGGCTGATGATGGATAGTTTACTTGGCATTACATTCAAAACTAGAAAAATATAGTAGTTTGCTCGATCCATTAGTTCATAATTAAGTGAAATCATAAAAGATGAAATGTTGTTGTGGCATCTAGGGACTCATGCTAGCTGAATTAAGGTATACATGTTTAACATTTCCTTTTGGACTATGATAATCGAGGCTTCACCACCACCTATTGATTGAATTTTTATATCCTTTACACAATACAAATCATGTTCTTAGTTATGCTTCAAAGATTTCCTCACCTCCAACTCTGCCTGTTTTTTATCAGGTAAAGAGACAGGCTGAAAAGTTTATGTCAACATATTACAAGGGCCTGATGATGGTAATTACTTGACTTGCTAATCTGATTCTTACAAGTAGATTTGACACGCTGTCTTCATAGTATTAATTTTCTTGCAGTGTGATGATGAAACATGCAATTACATTACACGTGGTGTGAATCTTCGGGCACTGGGGGATTCTGAGAGAGGAACGACCTGTCCTAATTACCCCCGCTGTAATGGACATCTCATACGGAAGGTTTGTGCCTCTCAGTTTAACACTTTCCTTCACACCTTGGTTTAGTTTACGAACTATTAACTTTTTTGTGAAATGTATTTGTATAGTACACGGAAGCAGATCTTTACAGACAGCTGTTATATTTCTGCTACACATTAGATACTGAGCGCTGCATTGGCAAGGTATAATTTTAGATAGAATTCATAACTTTGTGTCATCGTGTATCACTACATAAGAATTAGATGCTTGAAACAAGTGTCATAATATTTGAAATTTGCTATCCTGAGCTGAAACATATTGAGTTTCAGATTGAGGGGGAGAAAAAGATGATGGTGGAGAAGGAGTTGATGAGAATCAGACCTCTGGTTGAAACGGCAGCATCTACGGTGCAAAAAATTCGCGATAGATGCGCATATGGGTGGGTGCAGCTGAAAGACTTTGTTGTCGTAGTTTAAGAAAGATTTGTAATTTGTGGAATCATAATGCATGAACCTACTCAATAGGTAACATGCTGCTTTGCTCATTGTATATATTATGTGCATGTGAAGGTTGAGTTGTTACAAAGCACCTCTACTTAGCTTACCCACAGCTTGTTTAGTTCAATCTATATTTGTATGTGCCAAATATGTTTCTTTTTTTAATTAAGTTATTCTTATACTTTCATTGAAGGGAGATATTGTTGACTTAATTATATCGAGTTTCTTTAGAAGATTAATAAAAATATTGAATTCAAGAAAACTTAAATTGAAATTGTAGTCACTTGCAAGTGTATGATTAGGGTAAAATATGATGTCAAATTACCTCAAATATTAATTTATCGTGTGTTTGAAATAGGGGCAAATAATAACGTACATTAGGCTCGTTTCAGATTCTTATAACAAGACAATCAATGACATATAAGATCGATATTTAACCTTTCAATCTAGCCAAAGTAAAGTGTATTTATAAGAAACCTATGCAATAGAAGGTTATTTCTAACATTCCTTTAAAAATTAACATAATTTACATAAGGGTGAGTTATACCCACACATCTTTTTATTAAATATATGATAAATAAAATGGTGAATGAAATAGGAAAATGAAATGGGTGATTCCATTTATCTTCGTCATCAAAAAACTCCTTGATTGATTATATTTCGAAAACGAGGAAAGAGTGAGTTAATGGCAACACTTCCCCAAGTCAGAGAATCTTTCAAATTCAACCACCATATCACGAATGCAATGAACAAAATAATATGTATTGTTATGTATTGCATAAGCTATAGTGATGCTGCAAGTGGATTTTCAAATTCTAATTATTATGTACCTAAAGAAACCTACAAATCCATTCCAAGGAATATATGAGTTGCTGTATTTATTGGAAAGGATTGTTGATTTCGTTGGGTATTGTAATGCGTGAGAATTGGACACGTAAATTGGGATGTGCATAAAAAATAAATAAGGATAAAACTTCCTTGCCCCCTATTTATATTTCATCCGATCTTTTTAATAAAAAATTATACTATTATTAATTAAAGTATTTATACCTTTACAAACCTTGTGTACCTGGAGATATTAGAACATCTTGATTCATAATTTATGTATAATTTTGCGCGAGTGTTTTTATTTTATTATTTAGTAAAAATGTCTTTACGTTTTTCAATATTTCTGATACATCTACTAGGAGTGGACAATAAGAGTTAATGTTATCCGTCAATGGTTAATAACCTGTTTGAAGAATCTAAAATAAATTGCATGTGTATTCATAATTCTTAGAGATGTGAGACCGGTCCACAAATTACTGAAATATGTTTATTATATAGGTAAAAATGCTTATTAGTAGTTAAAGTGTGTTAGCAGTAAATCATACTATTATACATCAGAATCATACCTTAGTTCATCATATTTTATATATTTTAACTACAATAAACATGCGCTACATATATAACAATCATACTTTAACACGTCTCATAATCATCTCACATAACTGTCTTTAAACTATTGGATGTATGGAACCGATTCAATCTAATATTACATTTTTTATGTTACATTTCTTATTTCAAAACATTAAATGAATGACACGTACCGTAAGGGAGATAAAATCTAAGTTGATGCTAGTACCTCTACAACTTGAATTGTGACATTTTGTTATATGATGTAATTCTTGATTCTATATTTGTATGTAATTAATTTATTAAAATGTGTATTGATTTTGTTCGATAAAAGTATTTATTTATTTTTCTCTTCTAATTCGATTATATATATTGCAATTAATTTCGGTTGTTTTGTCTAATCTTGCAGCTATAATTTATTTATATATTATTACATTTCTGTATAAGTCTATTTTGAGACGATGTCTATGTAAGATGTGCAGTAAGACGTGTCAACTCACTATTAAAATATGATTGCTATATATAGTTAAAATTTGTTTATTGGTAGTTAATATATATATATATATATATATATATATATATATATATATATATATATATATATATATTAAAATATAATAATTAATTAAAATATGTTTGATTCATTACAAACATTCTTTAACTATTAATAAGTATAAATTACGGGTAATTCTGTGGTGCACTGGGTACACATAGAGTTTATAGGATTGATTTTAGGGTATAATTTTTTATTTTAAAAAAAATTAATTAATTATTTTATTGGATCTAAAGGTGGTTATTTGTTAATTTTTTTAATCTAAATGGAATATTAACTAGGTGTACTGGTGCCCCCGATGCATTCTAGTGTAACTTATATTTTACTTGTATATAATAATCATACAATAATTATGAGTTAATCAGTCTCACAATTCGTCTCACATATACTCCTCTCATAATTATGAGTATAAAAAAACCTATTACTACAATTCAAAATTTTTGTTTTATTTTATATTATATTAATACATTCACTTAATAAATATATATGAGTATCATATATATTCCCTTCGTCCCATTCAAAGAGGATCTTTTTTCCATTTTGGTCGTCCCACCCAAAGAGTCCCCTTTCCTTTTTTACACACATGAGACCCACACACCCCCTTTAATATAATTAAAATATGAGGCCCACACTCCCACTAATACAACTACCCACTACACATTAAATAATAATATTCCTTTATCTACGTGTAAAAAAGCAAAAGACCCTCTTACGCCGGGACGGAGGGAGTATTATGTAATGAATAGCTTTTACTATGTAATTATTTAATCCCTCCGTCCCGTTTCAATCTTTACGTTTCTATTTTCCACATCTCATTTCAATGTTTACGTTTGCCTTTTTGGAATATAGGACCCACCTAAAACAATTAATATATCATCCAACACTAATACACTACCCACTTTACATTAAATATTATATATTTCCACCCATTATCTATTAAAATATCATACTCCTTTATCAACGTGTAAAAATCAAACGTAATGATTGAAACGGGACGGAGGGAGTGCATTTTTTGCCTGTGCTTAGTTTTTGTTTTCTTCTCAGTATTATTCGTAAAAGAAAAATACATCTTCACATTAGAGTCATCCATATATTGAGACTTTGTGATTGATACATTTACTTAACTTTTATTATTTTGATCATCTTTAATATAATTTTCAAATAGTAACGATCAGCAATAATAAAATTAATATTAAATAATTGTAAAATTTTTAGAGTTAATTATATAATATTATGTAATCTATATCCTATTAACCTAATCGCTTAAATTTGATTAATAATTCGAAATATTTATATAGTTATAACATATGACAAAAATTTGTGCATACATTATTATATTCATAATCTTTAAGATAAGTTTGACAAAATATTAATTAAACATATTTACTATATAAACATATAAATTTATATAAATATTAATAATAAACTTTATTGTTCTTTTAAATTAAATTATTTATTAAATATACTAAATTATTTAAAATCTTAATAAAAGAAATAAAAATTTCAATTTATATTATATATATATATATATATTTTTTTTTTTTTTATCGGTAAATGTTAGTTGTTAGTCCAGTTAGTATACACCAAGCACCCTCCCAATGGAAATTGAACATGGGTCTCTCACTTAAGTGAAGAGTCCAGTGACCAGATGTGCTAACTCACCTGGTTTCAATTCATATTATAATAAAAATAATAAAATTTAAATTATTTAAAAAAAAAGTATTATATTCAATAAATATTTATTATAAAAATTATATAATGTATATAAATTAGACAAAGACTTGTGTGAGACCGTCTCACAAGGAAATTTATAATAGGTTAATGAAAAGTGATAATGCTATAATTTATATATATATCATGTTAGAAGCTTTGATGAATATACCGGAAAATGAATTACAGAAGCATAACCCGAGATTAAAATAGATTAGGGGTTACATAAAAAAAAAACATTGATGAGGGTCCAATTTAATCTTATGAAACAAGTTTAGGATAATGTGACCTTTTCCCTAAAATTATTCAATGCAAACACATTTCAAGTCTGTGTTGGAGATACATACAGAGGGATAGGGGAGATGATAAAATTATTCAATGCAACCATGCAAACACATTTCAGAATCTGCGTTGGAGATACATATAGAGGGATAGGGGGATGATAAAATTATTCAAATGCAAACACACTAGTTTAAATGAATTTTTGAAAGAATAAAAAGTGATATTAACTAAATCCCGATAAAAAGTGATAATTATTTTGTAAAGTTAATAATATTTCAATAAAAATTGATACTAAATTGATGATTAAATGTGATGAATGAATGATTGTTTATAGTATAAATGAAAAATAATAATTTCTCTGAAAAATATTAATAACATTTTTACTAAAGAATGATAACTAATTAAAAAAAAGAAAATGAATCCTTCGATAAATGATCTCATACGTTATCGAAAAAAGAAAACAAGTAAAAGAAAGAACAGACTGTTAAATTTCTCATCAATAAATTATATAGTGTTATTTTGATATGCAAAGGAGAGAGTGTATTATGCCACACATGCTAATGTGAAATAAGAAAATACATTGCAAACAACATTTACATTGAAGAACATTATTGTAACTCCCCCACAGGTGCTTCATTCAGCCAAAGAAAGTGTATGAAGTCATATAGCTTGGCACTTACACTAACCTGAAAACCCAAAGTGAAATTACTAAGGATCAGTTACATGTTTGTAGAGATCATTTCATGCACTTTACCCCTATGGCTATATTTCATGTGTAAATATTCAGGCAAAATGCTACTCAATGATGTTAAAATGAACGAAAAGAGTGTAGTTTAGGAGGCAAAACGTAACCAAAGAACATAAATAAATTGAAAAAAAACATGAGCATTTCTCGAAGCAAAGTGTAATGTAAGTACAGACCAATGAAGCTGCAAAACAGTTGAACGTATACCTTGTATGGTGTTGGGTTCAGCCTCCTCATATGGTCGGGTCGCATCTGCTCCAGTTGTCGAATACAGCGTTCTCGAATCACATTAATGGTAGGTAACTCTTCTCTCTCTTTTCCTACGCAATCCCAAAATAAACTTTCGATCAACATAACCTAATAAGTATATTATAATCCCAAGATTTAATGATAGTGTAGATCACAACCAAGAGCAGCAGGAGTTCGGAAGACAGAGAGAAGGTGATGCTGTTTATTTAGATGTTTTGTCATACCAAATGACTTTTTTTTTTTCATACCAAATGACTTAAATTCCTTATTTATAATGCACTGAATTATGATATCAACATTATTCAAAAACTCAACCTGATCTACCAGGCCAATAACACTTCATAAGCTCCTCTACACGCTGAGGCACCACATAGGCTCTCTTGGATTCATTGAAGGGATGGCGACATAATATTCGTTCACCTACCTGTAGTTCAAGTTCAATGAAATTAATTGGTAAAGAAGTGAGGCAGACTGACATGAAAGGAGAATCTATAGATGCATAATCACATACCTCACGTGGATAATGCATACAGATAAATGTAGACTTGTATGTAGAAAAGAGAGTATGCATTAAAGACTAAAATCAAGAATTTTATTTTCAATTAAATTGGTTTCAGACCAGGAGAGTGAGAGACTAGTCCATATGAGGTAAATTGCATCTCTAATTAAGAAAGTGGATGAACCTTTGGGGGTGGTTCATTTTCGCCTGTCATGATGTCTACAAGTGGATAACCTTCCTTTCCATATAATCTGTAGCTTCTCTTTTTGCATGGAATGGAAACCTGAAAAGAAAAAACTCAAAGAGTCACCAAAAGGTTTAATGGCATGCTGTTGAGAGAAAAATGAAACCTTTGAAACATCTTCAGAAAGCTTGATCCGAGGCTGATCATTTATTTCGACCAACTTGAAGACGACACCTAAGGCAGGTTGAGCATAGCATGTAACCAAATGAGTTCCAATTCCAAAGGCATCAATTTCATGACCCTGACCACATAAAGTCAAAGTTATCAACGATGAATATATGTCTACAGCAGCAGGGCAACTATATCCGAAAAGAGAACAAGTTTCAACTATTCAGACATTTTCCATCTCCCAGTCTCTCAGTGGGCTGAAATTTATGTATATTATTGGAACAACAAATTTTTGGTATATCGAAATAAGCTGAGCTTCACCATAAACTCTGGCTATACCCTATAACAACTTGATAAAGAAAACGAATCAATTATCAGGATTCGAGATTATTATTTATAAACTACATATCTACCGATGAAATACAGTATAAATGTCACTAGGTGGTTCTATAAAGTTATCCACACTACTACTTCGGATCCTATAGATTATTCATAGACTTCACAACTAGGTAAATAAGAAAGAAATTTACATGTCAATAGGATATAGGTGGTTCTCGAAATAATTTACTCTAATCCAACTACCCTTTGAGAACTTGCCACTGTTTCAGGCTCAAAGAGAATAAAATTATTATCTCGTAGGTTATACTCAGGCCAAAAACAAGGGAAGAAATGTGATTCTTATGTCACTAAGTGCCTATTTTTAGTTGCTCTAAGAAAACAAGACGGACTAGTTGGATCCTTTTATGAACTGTAACATGGATTCCAACTCATTTGGTTCTCAAGAAAACAATTTGAAACTTCAGGAGGGATTATTAATCCTCTGGAAAAGCTCTCGATTGTTACTTCTGTGCTCTGGACACATTATAAAATATTCCCTTCGTCCCACCACAAGGTACTCATTTTGGCATTTTGGGCGTTCCACAACAAAATATACATTTCCCTTCGCAGTAATTGGGGGTCCCACAAAAAAAATACCTTTAAAAGTTCTACAATATTACACAAATATTCCATAATTTTAAATTAAAGTTAATGGCAAAATATTAAAAGTACAACTAAAAGCTATCCCATTACATGTTAAAATATTATATTCCTTATTCTTCGTGCAAAAAGAAAATTTATATCGTATGCGAACCCAAATTCCCTACTTCACTTGGTATTCCATCCCCTATGCCAAGGGGATGGAATGGATGACACATCATCCATTTTCAAATTCTGAATTTGAGAATGGATGATGTGTCATCCATTCCATCCCCCTTGGAATAGGGGATGGAATGCCAAGTGGAGTAGGGGATCTCATTTGATATATTGCAGGGACGAAGGGAATATATGGTATTGTAAGAAGCTTCTGAATATTTTTCGAGTAAAATTAGCGCAAAAGAGATCAGCTACAATGACAACATTGTGCTTCTATTAATAGAAAGTGGCAATGGTAGGGCATCCAATCATCTTAACCCATTGCAAATTATATTTTTTTCAGACAAGTATAAAACTCTTCACAGACTATTTACTCTTACCTGTTTGTTTAAAGCGTCCAAAGTTTCTTCGTTGAGGTCATTACTTGCTGTAATGTTAGTCCTTCCAAAATCTTGCAACCCAAATTCCTTCTCTATAGTCTGAAAGAATTTTCGAGTTTCACATGATAGATAAGCAAGATCACCAGAGTCCAGCCTAACACCTATTGCTGCATACCTGAAAGAAAGACAGTACTTGTGTTAAATATCAATTGAAATTTTAAAAACACAAACTGGCCGAAGGTTTTTTCTTATGTCTTTGACAGAGGAAATAATACTAATAACTACAGAAAACATGTAAGCAATAGTATGATATCCCCAAGTTTAAGCTTACAAACAGGGATTACTACAGAATGGATTACTCACCCTAAATCATTGAGAGCTAAAGCAACTGCACAAAAATTAGGAATACCGCTTCGCATAACCTGTTTACATATTATAAAAGCTAGTATTAAAGACAAGAAAACAGTGAAAATTACATGATACATCGACATGGCCAGTAAGAGACTATTGAGATTTCAACGCATCAGATGAGCAACAATTATATGTAGATCTTTCCAACAAGAAACCGAATTATTACCAGCTTCAGTTTTATATTTTCACCAGAATAAGAGTCCAATATTCTGGGTGATTTAATTAAATAATTATTGCTTTAAATTAATAATAAGCACATAGAGGGAAAACAGTCAAGGACGTGGAGAAGCATATTAAAATAAAAAACAGTAATGGAAGCTCAATTAATAAACTAATATATAAGGGGCCTCCTTGCAAAACAGCTAACATAAACAATTTATAAGGGTTAAAAAAAATAACAGACTAGAGAACTTTAACGGACGCATTGAAGACATTGATAGCTAATAACTCACCAAACTTAAAGCCCTTAAAACAATAAATGAATTTTTATACATGTGCTGCTGTAAAGAATCAAAGAGCAGCAGCCACATAATAGCAATACGTGATGCACATTATTTTAAACTTATTCATAATAAGGAGTAAGGACTATGTATGTTGAGAGGCATTTCTTCTAATATAATCAGAATCATTAACAAGAAACACGCTATACTTCCTGGTCAATCAATGAAAGCGTTCTACTAATCTAAAAATCATGAGAAAACCAACTAACAATGAATCAAATTCATCATATCAACACGAACAGTATACACAATGAAAAATTAAATGAATAAATGATAGTTCTGACTTACATCGTATGTGTCGACAAGGGCCAAAAAGTTCTTTGGAAAGGCAAGGGCATATGAGATAAAAGCAGCCAATTCACTCTGATTTGTTTCTCCAAAGATTCCACCTAACAAATGCGACCACTGAACAGACACAAATTTTGGAAACATAAAATCATAATATGCTCATGATAATTAGCAATATGATTGGAGATGCAAGAATTGGAGTCAACAAGCACCAAACAGACATCTTAACTTTTTATCTCAGGCTTCAGTGTATCAAACTGCAGTAAAAGAACCAATGACATCATTTAACGTCCAAATATTGGAAAATATTAGGTAGATAAAACATATAATCCTAGCACATGCATATGTAATAAAGAATGCATCACTTTAACCATTAGCCCAGCACTTAACCACAATTTTGAGCAACATGAAACCAGCACCTTCTGTATGACTTCATAGAATGACAACATTTCAAGACTATTTGTACAAAATAATTATGAAGGTGTATCACTTCTTGGATGTCATCAAGGACATCAAGATCATGTTAAACTGCTTTCATTTATAGAAGGCAAAAAGCAAAGACCGAAAACTTTAAAATGCATGCAAGATTTAGTGAACACTTAGAAGTTCGATAAAACAAATTGTAAAGTAAATACTGAATGTTAAACATTATCTAAATGGTGAAGAGTATGCAGTAACTTCATCAAACCTTCAATTTGGCCAACCATGCCTGCACCAAACTAACAAAATCCTCACATATATTTGAGCCATCAGCATACTTGAGTGACTTCTCAATGATCTCATCAGGGCTCTGCACAATCACTTAATAGTTTGAGATAATAGATACATTAAAAGAAGTAAAATAAATGAAAAGCAACATGGAGCAGGGGTCTTTGAATGTTCTAACTGTGACACGAGCAGCAGACATAAAAAACTGCTGACTAAATTCCTCAAATATTCCTTATAAGTAAGGCCAAAACAAGCCAGTGTACAAAGATAGCTAAGTATATAGCATCAAGTTCAGAAGCAGACATAAAGTCTTCATATTATGCCATAAGTAGATTATTCTAGGAAAATCAAAACCAAACAACCATGCTTTCATTCAATGCTAAGGGAAAGTTACACTATATATAATGTCTGTCTCATCTCGATAGGCTGGGAGAATTTTCAGGGAAAAACAAAGTGCAAGAGAAAATAAGACTTACTGAATACATGGAAAAACTCTAGGAATTATCAGTTTCCCCAAGTAAAAAGATAAAACACAGACAATGAAAACAAATTCATAAAAGGGTAGGTACAAACGCACGCATGCAAATGTAAACATATCCAAGATCACTTTCTGACCTTCAATACAGAATATTTTACTTAAAGAACGGGATCTTCATGCATAATAATAATGGAAATTTAAAACAGTAACGGTATTTGAAAGCCTGAAATATGAAGAGAAATTCAGAAGAGATTCTGCTTATGACAAGCTTTTGAAATAAATAATAATCATAGCACCCACCATAAATGAGCTGACAAAGGCATGCGAATGCGTTCCACGGAGAGGTATTCCAAATAATTTTCCAGCAGCCACGTTGCTGTCAGAACCCAACAATAAAACATATAAGCCTAATTAATGTTCACAATAAGTGAATAATGAAACTAGAATAAAATGAGAAAATTGTAACTACAATCGTATCCAGAGATTTAATGCTAAAGGAAAGACATAGTACCCATTCTTTCACAAGAATCTCTAATTTGAGGTCATGAGGAAAACATAGAACTATCAGAGTGGATATATTCAAGTTTCTGTTCACAAAGATAAAGCACAAAACAAATTGGTATTTTCACATTATATAAGAGTAGGCAGGCAAGTAACACATGACTGGAAAATCTGTCTCAACAGAACATGGCATTTTATTCATGCCATTAGAACAGAAACAGCTAGAGATCTATGCTGGGGAGTTCATTTGTCTTTTTCCAAAGCTATAAGCCATTGTGTATTGAATAGATCACAGATATATATTAGTTTTAGATTTATACTTTCACTTACTTTATTGGTTTTATTGTTATAATATAGTATCATTTTTCTCAGGTTCTGTTGAAACCAACATCAGAACTAGTGACATTACCTAAAGACCCAATCTGAGAGGAAGCATTCCAGAGAGGGGGAGAACTGAAAAATTGGTAAATAATTGTTTCCCAGTATCTCAAAGCAATGGGGTTTATAAACAAAAGGAAAAACAAAAATCTCATATACCATACATTATTTTCTATCATTCACTAATAATAAAAATAAGCTGCCATGCAGTATGAGATTTCTAGAATTTTATATATTTGATGTAGATTATTTAAGCACTAGCAGAAAAATCAATAGTAGCTTATAAGAATTGTCTAATATACGTATTTGATGGCCTGTATTACAATCATGTTAAACCAGAGGCACATAACCATAAATGGAAAGAGTGTTTTATAATACAATAGTTTCATTGTAAAGCACCTTGTAGCATCAAATCCACCCATAAAGCAATACTTCGATGCTGATATACCCCCATCAGGTCCCTGAATATTATGCAGATACACAGGTAATGATACATATTAAAGATCAGCCCTTCAAATGAAATGAGATCGAAAATTTACTTAACCTGTGCCCGTCGAAGCCCAAATTCAAGAAGAAGTTTAGACTTCCCAGCAACAAAACGATGCCTTGCGGCATTTGTAGCAACCAATGATGCGTAATTAATAAGATTTACAAGTGCTGTCTCAAGCAATTGAACCACCTTAAAAGACAATGAAAAGATCAGAGACTGAATAATAAATATAATCAAAACAATGTAATATTACTTAATATTATTAAATTTCAATCAAAAGATGAATCTGTAATAGAACACAAAATAAGTACTTACAGCTACAGGTCCTTCAACCCGCATCAATGGTATCTTTGGAGATACTACATATCCTTCAGAGATGGCATCTATCTCCACATCGGAACAGTTTACTCCCCGGAGGTAATCAAAGAAGCCAACCTAAGATGGAACATTGATGAGTCCAACCTCTCTAAACTAGATATCATTTTATGGGAACACCTATGTGATTTCCAAAATATATATATATATATATATATATATATATATATATATATATATATATATATATATATATATATATATATATATCTTTTGAGACGGAGTCTTGTAAGGTGGATTGTGAGATGGTGCCTAACCCGTCATCCTTTAATGATCATTCATGAGTACTTTAATTTAATTATACTTTAAAGTGTTTAATATCATACTTTAAGAAGTCTCTAACAATACTTTAACTGTAAATAAGTCGTACTTTAATGGTAAATCATTATCATACAATAAAAGGAATTAAAACCATACTTTAATGTTAAAATATATAATACTTCAAGAAATATTGGACCATACTTTAACAATAAAAGAGTCAAACTTTTACCATGAGTTAAAAATCATACTTTTAAAGATGATCATACCATACTATATCAATATTCTAATGGTACCTCAATTATAATTAATTTTTCATACTTCTACAGATGTATAGTGGGAATTTTAACGATAAGCATGCGTATTTTCGGTCCATCCATACCATACTTCAATTAACTAGGAATTACACAATTTTAAACACACATCGTACTAATTAGTGATATTTAAATTTCATACTTCTACAAATGTCTATGACACTTCAACAATAAAAAAGGCATACTTTCGATTCATTTATGTTATACTTTTATTAACTTGAGATTATACTTTAAGACAACACACAACATACTTTAATGAAAAATACGTGACAGTGTATATAAAAAAGTATTCTGTTTATAAAGATCAAGCACAAAGCAACAGATAGATGCACATAATACATACAGAGTATGTCAGTACGCACACAACCAACAGAAGACCTGAAATCTGTTAGTCAAACCATGGCATTTTATTCAAGCTATCAGGACAAACAGTCAGATAGAGGTATATGCTGGAGAGTCAATCTGGTGTTACAAGGAAAACCTGCAAAAGACTTTTAAATTTTTTAAACAGTTCAATCCAAGCCGTAAGCAACTGGTTATTGAATAAAACCACATATTGGTGTTGGATTTATACTTTAACTTACTTGGCTGGTCCTACAGTTATATATGTCATAAATCACATGTTTCTTTGAATCCAACATCAGAACTAGTAATAATAGCTAAGGGCCTAATCGGACAGGTTCACAGGAAGCATTTCCGAGAGAAGAATAGAAAAGAAACTTGTAAAAAAATGTTTCCTAGTATCTCAACTATTTGAGAAATTTGTTCATTAAATCACAAAATGAAATCAAGTTGCATCTAAGTGGCTTAATGCTCTACTACTATTTATTGAAGCCTCAACAGTGGATCTTCAAGCTAAACAATAAGTTTATCTGCAGTTCTTAACTCATTTCAGTCATTAAAAGCTAGCTTTATCATGCAATTTTTATATTATTATCACATAAAATGAGAGAAAAAAGATTTAAAGTACAATATTGACATATCTTATAATGGTAAAGTATGCATAACAGAGAATTTGACGAATAAAGATAATATAAGATAACTAATGTAGATTAGCACATCCATCTATCAATATATTAATATACCTCACAAGATGGAGGTAAGGAGGCTTGAACGAAGGCAATCTCATCCTCTGCAAATCTAAAGTTAGCAATTAACTTAATACACTCCTCTAGGCCAGCAAAAATTGTGTACTCCCCGCCAAAAGGGTTCCTCCGAAAGTACAAGTCAAACCTAAAGATAACATAACAACATATTAGGAGAAGGAAGGGTTCAACCATGCACAAACATTCTCATAAATAACTGATTTGCCTGGGGCCAAATCAGTTGGCATCTGCCCGACCTGATGAACTATGACCTAAACCTTGAAGGACATCGGGGATATTTATCAAAATATTAGCTTTAGGCAGATATGGGACATGGAATTATTTAATACGCACAATATTTTGAAAAATGAGAGTTTCCTTCCCAGTGTGAACCAAGTTACAACAAATTGATCTCATCACAATGTAGTAATAGAAATATCATCACATAATGGCTTACTTATCATCCTAGATTTTTCCAGTTATCTGAGCTACCAAACAGAGAAAAAGCATTATTATATAAGCCAACGCAACATACTGAAAAAATGAGAATTGAGTAAACACCATCATCTTAACTTCCCAAGTTGAAAATCCCCCAAAAATATCCATCAGTAATCCAAAGATGATATTTATCCATGGAAAGTGTTCTATCTTTTTTTGAAAGTGCAGAAATTTAGATATGACAGTATAAATTACACTGCATATGCCAGACTTCTGCAGTAACTTATATGATCACTCAAGCCAACTAAAACTTAGTAACATTTTCTATAAAACTCAGAGAGTCCCCTAAGATACATGAATTTAAAGCTAGTCATCGACGGAGCAACTACATAAAACACACCTGCACAGCTAAAACTAAAGTAATCAGTCCTTAGCAATTAAAGAAGTTAAAAAGACAGAAAATACTAAGAATACTCGGAGGTTTCTCACTTATACAAGTGAGGAAAAAGTTCTATAATTCCATCAACAACCAATCACTACTTAATTTTTTTTTCTTCGAAGATCACTAGGAACATACACAGCTTTGAAGTGAGAACAAATCAAAATCAAGCAGCGTAAACGCATACTTCCAACCACAAAATTTTACGGAAAAATAAATAAATAAAAATAAGTAAATAAATAAAGGGAGAATTACACAGCGCGTTCATCGTGCTTGCCGGCTTTCCAGTAAGCATAGGCCATAGTGAACTGATAAAGATCAGTCAAAAGAGGTGTGACCATGGGATTAGTTGGCCCAACGACGCCGTCGGACCCCTTCTCTTCGCCATTCGCCAAAACAGCCGCCATATCGAAATTCAATCACAAACCTCTGAACTCAATCCTATTCAATTCACTTCGTTGCTTCGTTGTTCAAATGGTAAATGCGCATCAAAAGCTGAAAAACGTTACAATCAATAAATTATAGTATTAGCATAATTGTTTGCACATAATGTATAAAATTCAAGCAAAACAGAAACTGAAAAGAAATGGCGAATGGAGACAAGGGAAAGATGGCTTGTGGTGTAGAGGTTTTGAAGCGAAAATAACAAAAGCAAAGAGCCAAGAAGTGAAGTAGTGTACGGAGTAGCAGCAGTCTTTAAAATGTGTTGTACATGCATATGATATGAGAGAGAAAGGGGAGCAATGGCAAATAGGTCTTTCCTGAGTTCACCAAATAAAGAAAAGAACCATTTTTGGATTATGGACCATTTTTGGCCGTCCACCAACAAACTCTATGAATACTACCCCGGCAACACCCAAGGATGAGATATCGGGTACCGGCCTACTAATAGAAAGAATACCCGTAGTTGTAAGATAAAAAGTACCATTAGAATTTGGGATGACGTGAGTACCCATTTATATATTTTTTTATTTTTATAAAATTTAATTTAATATATGCTACTCCCTCCGTTCTATGTGTGTGTTTTTTCATTTTGATCCGTCCTAATATAAAATGTGCATTTTCTTTTTTGATGACTTATACATATTAATTACTTCTCTCTCTATGGGCTCATGTCATATTAATACATTTACCCACTTTACATTAATATATTATTTCTCTCATCTTACTACACATTAAAATATTATACTCTTTAATAAATGTGCAAAAATAAAAAAGGAGTATATAATTTATATATAATGAGATATTTTATATATTTAATTAATAGTTATAAGTTTTATTTAATCATACTTATTAAATATTTATTTAAAATAATGGAGTAGAATTTATTTTATATTTAATTAATAATAATGTAATTTTTAATATTATATTTATTTAAACAACAATATATATATATAATAAATTAATATTAAACGGGTATGGATACATGTGGGTATTGATAAACGGATATGAGTCGGATACGAGTACTATAATAAATTTTTTAAATGGGATGAATACAAATATGTATAGTTGTTTTTAATCGAATACGAGTACGAATACCCAAAATAAGCGGATACTCTACCCATTGCTATCCCTAGCCAAACTCCCTCATGTTACACGTTATTTAAGACAAATTACATTTTTTGAACAAAGTATAAAGTAATATTATGCGGAGTGAGGTGAAACGGATTCACACGTAAGTCTAAATATTTTAGAAAATTACTACTTTTTAGTACATAAAAAAATTAATTTTTAAAGAATATTACTTTTTATACAGAAAAGTAATAGTTTATCTCTTTTAAGAATAAATTTTCATATATTAAATAGTAATTGATAAATTAGGATATACAAAATTTAAAGAGCTTTTTTTTAAAAAAAGTAATAATTTATTTATCTTTCTAAAGTATAATTTTTCATGCATTAAAAAAGTAATCGGTAAAAATACCTTATTTTTACCGATTACTTTTTAATATATGTAAAATTACTATTTGAAGAGATAAATTATTACTCTTCAAAAAGAAAAAATAACTCTTCAATTTTTGCACACTCTGATTTATAAACTACTCTTTAATATATGAAAAATTATTTTTCAAAGACATGAATTATTACTCTTTTAAATGTAAATTATTACTTTTAAAGATTATTTTTTATGTACAAAATAATAATTTTAAAAAATAGAGTTCACGTGTGAATTCGGTTCACACCAGACTCATGCACCCTATGATTAGTATGAAAAAAGAGTAATAAAATTGAAATTAAAGTAATTTTTGAAGTTGTTAAAAAATATTACTCCCTCCATCCCATTGAAACGTACACGTTTTTCCATTTTGGTCCGTCCCAATACAAAGTGTGCATTTCCCTTTTTGGTAAAGAGGACCCACACATATTAATTACTTCTCTCTCTATGGACCCACATGTCATACTAATACACCTACCCACTTTACATTAAAAAATGTGAAAAATTATGTCGGAGGTTGGAAGTAATTAAGTTTTCTTTTTTAAAAATATAGTTTGTCAAAATTATATGTGGGCATAGTTAATATTATCATATTTTCTTGAGTTAGATTTCCTGGCAACCATATGTGTTTTAATTTTTTTATTTATTCAATAATGTAGTTTTTTAATAAATGTATAATTTTCATATATTTAATTTTTTATTAAAAAAATTAACAGAAAATTTACTAACAAAAGTGTATAAATATTTATTCATTAATGTATAATATTTTATTCATTAAGGTATAAATTTTGAATACAAAGTTTAACGTGCACCTAAATACTATAGAGAATTTGACTATTTTGTTTGAATGGAAAAATGTTTGGGAATAATGTGGTGTTCCCTCTGTCAAAAAATTCCATCAGTGCTCTATTGACTATTGATCTGTGATTTCGAGTCTATTTGTATCCTATAAGAATCTCATCATACTATTTGTTGTTCCCACTTAGATTTTCTCAAAACGAACGGTTGGCTGAATGTGTAATTGTTGTTTTTCAACACATTCACGAAATGTTTGTTTTGAGTTTAAGTTAATTAAATAAACTAGTGAATAGTATTATTCTATATAAATTGTATTTTCTCCGACCATAGATTAGCTATTGGGGTAGCTCGAAAGGACCACCCTTGACCTTTTAACTCTTCATCTCCAGCTGCTTGGCAATTCATTTGTATTCATTTCGATGACGCCATTCTGAGATATCCCAATTGTGCCTATGTTGGCGTTTCATTGAAAATGCAAATGACTATTTTGCTATGGTCTTACCAAGAAATTTGATGTAACATTGATTCAATTGTTGTTGAGTTTCTTGCCTTTCATGAAGCTCTTCTCTTGTTGTATCATATAATGTTTCTCATTTTATAGATGTTTAATCAGTCATAATTCATTAGGACTAATCTTAGGGGACGGCTATTTGCACCCAGATCTACTAGTTGAACCCCAAATACTTAATACACCCAACTAAAATTACAATAAACAAACATCAATAAATAAACATACCCCTATTTTACCCTTTTAATTATAATTAAATATATAATATAATTTTTATAAATGAACCCTTGGATCCATCCAACATTAACTTAGAATTTGATAAACACAGTATCTTCAATCTCTTACAATTACAGCCCTCGTTCCATCAAAGATTTTCCTTTTCTTATTCTCTTCTGTCTCCTCCTTTGGTTTTGGAATCTTCGCCTCCATTAACAGAAACCACCACCGCTCCCATGCCTCATCTTTTTATTACAACACCACCTCCTCTTCTTGCAACTTTGTGACAAATCATTCGCCTTTTCATGCCACTTTGAGTGAGACTTCGAATTTTAACGAGATGCCCTGTTCTTCGAATTCCTCAAAATCAAGTCTTTTGGATGTTGTGCATGCGAATGTTTCGTTAAATCCCGAAGTCCACTCTTGGAAATTGGTTGATTGATAGCTCATCTAATTTAGTTTGATTCTAAATTGTGTAATTTTAGCATGGGTAGGATGAAATTGTGTTTTTATTGAGCAATATTGGTGTATTTTTTCATCGTGCGTTGAAATTAGGATGATTTAGTAGCATGATTTAGGGATCAAGTTCGTTTTTGAGTGGGTCGCGCAGCGTAAGGCGTTCGATTACTCCTGTCGAACAGAACAAACAGGAGTGTACGAATCTCGAACAGAAGGCTTTGTTTAATCACACATGAGAAGATTGGATTCTATGCAAAGCGTTCTTCAAAAGCAAATCAGAAATACCGTACAAATCACATGAAACAACGAAAACGTCTCTGCCGTCTCTAACTGCCCAAGTTACGATGAGTATGCCTAGCAGCTGCCCTGCTTTGGAGAAGGAAGTTTCAGATACTTATCTCTCTTAAGTTGGATTCCTTCTATGTGAATCTCTGCGCATAATTTAATTGTATATACATATATGATTAATGCAGCTTGGAGAATGAAGAATTTTTAAGTTGTCGAATATAGTATAAACATTACTCATAATTGTATCATGTGATAGTTTAATAAATATCATTTTGTGGTAATGATTATTATTCTCCTTCATTTGTTTCGAATGATCATAATTCTCAAATTTCATTATTTTTATTTGTTCTATGATACGCATAATTCATATCGTTTAAAATTGATCATGATTTATTGATTGTAACAATGGGGTTCATTTAGTAATGTACTTGGCTACATTTAAAATTTTAATTAGGGTCTGTATAACAATTTGTCATAGCCAATCATATTTTATTATTTATATAAGAGTATTTATGTCTTCTCACATAAAAATATTTTAAATTAATAAATTAATAGGGTTTGTTTAGTAAATTCGGGGGTACAAATAGTCGCTCCCCTAATCTTAATATGCTTCAAACTAACCAAACCTATTTAATAAGGTTATTAAATTGTGAACTTAGCCCTAACCCTAATGATGGGTATGAGCTAAACGAGCCGGTACTATAGGCTATATAATAAAAATTCTAAATATAATTTTAGAATTTAGAATAATTATACATAACACAATAAATTTACAAGAGTGTATATTGGGTGCACCCATATGTGTATGACTTTTTATTCTATTTTGTATGCATATTATTTTATTTTGTATACGTGTTTAGTAATAATTGTATACTTTTTTTACAATAAGTTTTTCATTAAAAAAACTAACATTCATATGTGTATAACTTTTTATTTAATAGTGTATACATATTTTTTAATAATTATATATTTTTTACACTCAATTTTTCATTAAAAAGACTAATAATTAAATTGTATACATTTTTGCTCATAATTGTATATGTTTTTATTTATATTTATATATGGGTGCACCCAGATGCACACTATAATTAGCCAATTTACAATTAACTCATACCATTTAAAATTTGAATTTTGAGATAATTAAAGTTAATACTCATCATGCAAAATATATTAAAAGTTTATAATTTTAAAGATAAGACCATTAAAATTACACATTATTCTGGAACGTAGCTAGTGTGCTCGGGATTTGTAGGGTAGGAAGAAAGTTTGTTATTTCGGATCTAAATGGAAAAAATATAAATTTTTGTGTGAGTGAGGAGTATAAACACTAAAAAAAAAATTAGTATTTTTTTATCAACGGAATATTCTATTGCTTAAATCTTTAAATTCTTTGTTAGGATTATCAACGGATTAATAACAAAATCCGTTGATAAAATTTTATTGTTAAAATTGTGGTTGATAAATTTTTATCATCGAAAATTTAATTCAATTACTAAATATTTCTTTTGTTAATCAATTACTAATAATATCATTGATAATTTATATATTAGTTTCGTTGTTAATTTGTTACTAAATACCAACAAATAAATAATTATAAATTTATTGACATTGCTAAAATCAAATGTTATTTTGTTGGTAATACGTTGACATACAAATTAAAATACAATGGTAAATTTCATTGCTATAAAAGAATTTTTTTAAGTGGAAATTGATTTCACCCTTATTATGCACCAAAGAATTTCATATAGTACTGCTTTTAATTGACGAAGATGAAAGATGATGAATCATGAGTCAAGAATCAAAGTCTATGAGAGAAAGTAGGGAAAGAAAGAAAAAGGGTCAAGTGAGGGAAGGAGTTAGGAAAGAGAGAGAGGAGAGAAAGGTAAAAGTGATGACTACAGGTGGCTGAAGTTGGACCCCAACAAAGGAGAAAAAGAAATATAAAAAAAATAATAATAAAAAAATAAAAAAATCTGTCATTTGAATTTGATAAATAACTTTACACTTGGGGATTAATTTTGACTACAAAGAAGATCAATGAACAATTGATGGGAGTGGAGAGTTGCATATGAATTTCCCAAAGTACTACTTTATAATCATGGGTCGGACATAATAGGATTTCATTTCAAAATATAGTTTTTTCCATAAAATCTTGAAGAACCCAAAATTGAGCTACCGGAGCATGACATGAATTGTGTCTTAGGCTAGCACGAGTTATGCCGCATTACTGTACGAGAATCCTTGACAGTTGGGTGTTGGGCGTGTTGCAAGTGCTGGTCTATGTGAGCGCTTGTGCTGGGCAGCTGGCCAGCACGAGTGAGGCTAGGTTGTGCCATTTTACAAAAACTTTGGCACTTCTTCCTCAACTCTTTGTATCTTAGTACGATTGACCCTGAGGTCGTGCCAGTGGTTTGCACGAGTGGCTTTTCGGTTGTGCTACTATATAGAATGCTCCTCTTCGCCCGGCTTCGATACTAACTTTTGAATTTTGATTTTGCTCTTTTTACCTCTATTTTCCACTTAAAAACACGACATAACACATCAAGTGCATCTCTAACTCAATGATATGAAAAGTAATCATTCCATGGTCAAAAAGAACATAAGTTTTACCCATCAGTGCTAAATTGAACACCAAAATATGTAGATTTCACACTCATTAATCATCTCTTCATTCGCCAAAGCTCTCGTATGTGGGTTGCAACTTGTATAAGAGGCGAAGTTGTGTTACCTTTGGAACAACAAACACTACCAAATCGTGTTTGTTTTGTGGGTAAAGTCTTGGACTTGACTAGACTTAATTTTTATCTAACAATTTTCTTGCTTGTTCTGGAAATCTGCATTATTCTTGTTAGAGTTGGTAGACACTTGCATGTAAGAAAGTGATGCATGTGATCTTAATTTAGCAGTACACACATGGAGACAAGAGATTGGTTGAGCCATCATGAGATCATAAGAAAGGATTGATGTGTTGGCATAAGGTGGAGCCGTTGAGATCATGTTTGCATGAAGGGTGAGATGATGATCAGTTTTAGAAGGGAGGTTAGCAGCTGAGGGAGTTAGTTGGTTACAGATTCCATTCAACAAACTCACGTGCTAGCATGCAGCTTATGCTTACTGCAGATCATCATTCAATCGCATATAAAACATGATCAGTAAGATTAGGGTTCATATCTAAGTTCATCAGTTTAAGTTTTCTTCTCCACAAGTTGTAAGTTCATCAATAAGATTTAAAGTTCCTTTGAGAGTGGATTTAGGCTTCCATAGCCGAACCACTATACTTTTTTGTTATTTTTCGTTGATTATTGTTCTTAGTTTCTTTCAAACGAGTGAGTATTGAGAGAATGTGTGATCAAAGTAAGTTCAATCGGTTGTGTGTATACGTGAGAGCCGATTGAGAGCTTCTTGCATTTGTTTCATAAGAAGTGGCGTCGTCTGTGGGAAAGTGAGCCACAGACAACTGATTGAAGGTGCAGATCACCATGGTTACAACGAAGTTCGACGTGGAGAGGTTTACAGAGAAAACTGATTTTAGTTTATGGAGAATGAAGATGGAGGCAATCCTCATTCAACAAGGATCAGCTGATGCAATCAAGCCATTGCCAGCAAATCAAGCGGCGGATGTTGATGCAGTTGCAGTTGCAGTTGCAGCTAATCAAGAATAGCAATCCAAAGCTCGTAGTGCAATTATACTGTGTTTAGGAGATAAGACTCTAAGGGAGATTGCCAAAGAAACTACAGCCAGAGGTATTTGGAAAAGGTTGGAAGAACTTTACATGGTTAAGAGCCTTGCTAATAGGCTGTATAAGAAACAGAAGCTATATTCATTCAAGATTACAGAAGAGAAGTCAATTCTTGAGCAGTTAGATGAGTTCAATAGGATTATTGATGATTTAGAGAACATTGATGTTGCACTACATACAGAGGATAAGACAATAATCTTACTCCCAGCACTCTCTTCATCATTTGAAGGATTAAGAGATACTTTGTTGTTTGGAAATAATGAAACTATTACTCTTGATCAAGTACAGTTAGCCTTAAAGGCAAAGGGACTTCATAAGAATTCTGATGTTCAAGTAAATGGTGAAGGATTGGTGGCCAGGAAGCAAAGTAATTGGAGTAAGAATAATAAGAAGAACAGTTCTGATAAGAAGAAACAAGAGAAGAATCAGACTGCTCCATCAGAAGAAGACAACAAGAACTGCTTTCATTGTAACAAACCAGGACACTTTAAGAAATAATGCCATAATGGAAGGTTATTGTGGCAAGAAAGATATCAGAGAATGGAGGAAATCCAAGACCTCATGTGAATCAAGTAACAAGAGATAAAGATAACACTGAATCTGATATTATGGAAGCCTTATCTGTTAGTTCAAGTTCAGTTTCAGATGAATGGGTGTTAGATTCCGGATGTACTTTTCATATGACATCTAGGAAAGATTGGTTTACTGCGATAAGTTCATGTAGTGAGGGATTTGTTATATTAGGAAATGATCAAGCCATTAAGATTGAAGGGATAGGCTCTATTAAATTGAAAATGTTGATGGAGTAACAAGATTACTTACAAAAGTTAGATATGTGCCAGGCTTAAGGAGAAACCTTATTTCACTTGGTATGTTGGATTCATAAGGATATGAAACTAGGTTGAAGGAGGGGAAAATTACTATCATGAAAGGGAACTCAGTTGTAATAAGAGGGATCAAGAAAAGTGATCTATATTTTCTTGATGGATTTGTCATTTCTGGAAAGATTAATACTTCACAAGAAAGAGATGATGCTCACATGTGGCATGAGAGGCTTACACATGTGAGTGAAAGGGGATTACAAGAACTAGCAAGACAAGTGTTATTAAATATCAGCTCAACCATATAGTTGGATCAGTGTGAGGCTTGTATACTTAGCAAGTCAAAGAGGGCAAAATTTGGTTCTGCAGAACATAATACTAAAGCCATATTGTAGTACATACACTCAGACTTGTGGGGGTCATCAAGGACTACAACTATGGGAGGTGGAAGATATTTTATATATTTTATTGATGATTACTCAAGGAAGCTGTGGGTGATGATCCTGAAATCAAAAGATGAACCATTCATGGCATTCAAGACTTGGATTACAGAAGTGGAGAATCAAACTGAGTGCAAAGTGCCTGAGGACTGACAATGGACTAGAGTTCATTTCACAAGAATTTAATAGCTACTGTCAAGAAAAGGGTATCAAGAGACATAGGACAGTACCTGGTACACCATAACAAAATGGAGTTGCTGAAAGAATGAACCAAACTTTGCTTCAGAGGGTGAGATGTTTGCTGAGCAGTGGTGGATTTTCTAAGTGATTTTGGGGTGAGCTAGTAACAACAGCTGCTTATCTAGTTAATATGTGTCCATCAGCAGCAATTAATTTCAAAACTCTTGATGAAGTTTGGTCTGAAAAGGTTCCAAGTTATGATCATTTAAGGGTAGTAGGATGTCAAACATATTCACATCAGAAACATGGTAAGTTAGATCCTAGAGCCATCAAATGTGTACTTGTGGGATATCCAAAGGGAGTAAAAGGATATAAGCTCTGGTGTTATGAAACTAACAAGTTTCTTGTTAGTAGAGATGTAAGTTTTAATGAAAAGAAAATGCCTCTTGTTGATAAGGCAGCTGGTGTAGTCTCTGATACAGGTAGAGTTGAGCTTAAGGTGGAGCCTGGAACAGGTGTAAGGCAACAGATAAGGGATCAAGCTGCAGATACAACTCAGATAGAAGGATCAGAAACTCCTGGTTCAAGAAGAACCTTAAATAGTTATCAGTTGGTTAGGGACAGATTGAGGAGGCAAATAAGAGCTCATGTAAGATACATTGAAGCTGATATTGTGTCCTATGCATTATTTGTAGCAACTGATGTTGAGATGTATGAAGCAAGGTCATACACTGAAGCTGTATCAAGTAAGGAAAGTGATAAGTGGTTAATTGCAATGGAGGAAGAGCTACTCTATAAGACATGGATAATTTTGAGTGTCTGCTAATCGGAAGCTTGTAGGTTGTAAGTGGATTTACAAGAAGAAGCCTGTGACAAGTAAAGAAGGAGGAATAAGGTATAAGCAAGACTTATGGCTAGAGGATTTTCACAAAGGGATGGAGTGGATTACAATGAGATTTTTTCTCCATTTGTAAAGCACTATTCTATCAGAATATTGCTAGCTTTGACTGCTTAGTATGATTTGGAGTTACATCAAATGGATGTAACTACTGCATTTTTGTATGGAAACCTTGAGGAGGAAATTTTTATGCAAATACCTGAAGGTGTAAATGTGGATAAGTGTGAAAATAAGGCATGCAAGCTGATCAAGTCCTTGTATGGTCTGAAGCAAAGTCCAAGACAATGGTACTTGAGATTTGATGAATACATAACATCAAATGGATTTGTGAGGGCTTGCATGACAGCTGTGCGTAAATTAAGTGTGAAGAAGAGAGTTACATCTACCTATTATTGTATGTAGATGATATTCTGATTGCTTGAAAAGACATAGCTGGGATTAATACAGTGAAAGGAACTCTAAGAAGAGAGTTTGAGATAAAAGATCTTGGAGATGCAAGTGTAATACTTGGGTTACAGATCAATAGAGACAGATCAAATGGAGTTTTGAATTTGAATCAAAAATCTTACTTAATCAAAGTTCTGAAAAGGTACAATATGGATCAGTGCAAGTCAGTTTCAGTACCTACAAAATAAGGATTGAGATTCTCTTTACAAGATAGTCCTAAGACAGAAGAAGAAAGAGCAAAAATGGACAAGATACCATATGTTAGTATAGTTGGAAGTCTCATGTACTCAATGGTGTGCTGTAGACCAGATCTTGCCTATGCAATGAGTCTGATAAGTATGTTCATGAGCAAACCAGGACTGAAGCATTAGGAATCAGTAAAATGGGCACTGAGATATATTAGAGGGATAACATCTGTAGGTTTGAAGTTTCAGAAAACAGGAGGATGGAATCAAGTTATTGTGGGATATATTGATGCAGACTATGCTGAAAATCTTGACACCAGGAAGTCTTTGATAGATTATGTATTCAACATGTTTGGTACATCAGTTAATTAGAAGGCTACACACCAACATGTGGTAGCATTATCAACCACAGAAGCAGAATATGTTGCTTTGACAGAAGCAATAAAAGAAGGCACCTGGCTGATTGGAATATTGAAGGAATTTGGGATTCAACAAGATGTGTTTGAAGTACATTGTAACAATCAAAGTGCTCTTCACTTATCAAAGCATCAAGGATATCATGAGAGCACTAAACACATAGATGTTAGATTGTACTTCATAAGAGACATGGTTGATAAATGATCAGTTGAGGTGAAGAAGATCAACACCAAAGAGAATCCAGCTGATGCACTTACAAAAGCTCTTCCACCTTCTAAATTTGAGCTGTGTAAGAGCTTATTCAACATGCATTAAATGGGATTGAAGGGTTGGATGTACCCTTAAACATCAAGGTGAGGAAGTTTGAGTCTTTTGATGATGCAAGGTCTAAGGTGGAGTATTGTTAGAGTTGGTAAACACTTGCATGTAAGAAAGTGATGCATGTGATCTTAATTTAGCAGTACACACGTGGAGATAAGAGATTGGTTGAGCCAACATGAGATCATAAGAAAGGATTGATGTGTTGGCATAAGGTGGAGCCGTTGAGATAATGTTTGCATGAAGGGTGAGATGATGATCAGTTTTAGAAGGGAGGTTAGCAGCTGAGGGAGTTAGTTGGATACAGATATAGAAGATATGGAAGATGGAAATAATTTTTTTATATTTTTTGCTTGAATCAGTTTACATACTTATAGGCATACATCTATAATTTACAATTGCGTACATTAATTACAATTAATGGGAATAATGAGAAATGAATGCGGACTACAAATTATCAGTAATAGCATAATATTCTTTGCAAATCATGAGGGATGAGACCATTAAGTAATGCAGAAAGATGAGCTCGCCATGCAGGATAGTTGGAAGCATTGAGTTTGATAGGAAGGTTTTGTTTGATTGGAACAATGGGGTTTGTAATAGCAGCATTGGCGGTGTCCATGGTGATGGAATAGAGGATCTGCTCATTGGAGTCTTACTGGCATCTTGATACCATATAGAAGATATGAAAGAAGATATGAAAGATGGAAATAATGTTTTCTATATTTTTTGCTTGAATCAGTTACATACTTATAGGCATACATCTATAATTTACAATTATGTACATTAATTACAATTAATGGGAATAATGAGAAATGAATGCGGACTGCAAATTATCAGTAATAGCATAATATTCTTTACAAATCATGAGGGATGATTTTCAGCATAATAATATTCTTTCATAACAGATTCCATCCAACAAACTCACGTGCTAGCATGCAGCTTATGCTTGCTGCAGATCATCATTCAATCACATATAAAACATGATTAGCAAGATTAAGGTTCATATCTAAGTTCATCAGTTTAATTTTTCTTCTCCACAAGTTGTAAGTTCATCAATAAGATTCAAAGTTCCTTTGAGAGTGGATGTAGGCTTCCATAGCTGAACCACTATACTTCTTTGTTGTTTTTCGTTGATTATTGTTCTTAGTTTCTTTCAAACGAGTGAGTATTGAGAGAGTGTGTGATCAAAGTAAGTTCAATCGGTTGTGTGAATACGTGAGAGCAGATTGAGAGCTTCTTACGTTTGTTTCATAAGAATTCTGTTCACATAAGAACTAGAACCGTCACCTTTGGAACTTTGGAAGATCAAGTGAGAATTAAACCTTAGACATTTTGGACTTTAGATTAGAAGGGAGTCTTCCTAATTTGGATGATCGAGTCAAAACTGAAAATCTAATTGATGTTAATTTGGATGATTGAGTTAAAACTGAAAATCTAATTGATGTTCAAACCTAAATTCAACCTAGAAGTGCTCCAAGAAGCTGATTTTTCTGGAATTCTGGAATTCTTCTACTTTAGTTTGTACTAAAATTGTCTTCCCACTTTTGTATTTTAATTTATTCATTCACTATAATTTGTATTGTTTGATGACTAAAATCCCAAATAACCGTTTCACGACGAAATGAGTTCGTGAGACAAATAAAAAGTAACAACATTTAATGATGTCTAGTCAATAAAAAGTAATAATAGTGTAATAAACTATTTCATGAACATTTAGTATTACAAATAAAAAGTGATAACATTTTTAATAAAAAATATAATTAATTAAAATTTTTTTAAAATGATTTCTCTGCACTACACATACGTTTAATGTTGCCACTTATGACAAAATAATTTTCAAATTTTATGTTCCCTTTCCTTAACATTTCATATCGCATTATTTCAAACATCAAATTCCAACCCTCTTTTTAAAGAAGTTCCCTGGTGAAGCCAGATTATTCAGAATTCAAAAATGATTCATCAGCAAATAAATTAAGACTCTAATGGCATGAGAAAGCACAAGCAACATTTTCAACATTACTTTGGATCAAGCAGAAAGACTAACTAGATGACAGTTAAAAGGTCCCTACTGCAAACTATCTGCTTTTTTTTTTTTCACAAAAAAAGTTCTTTATAGTTTGTCGAGCAAAGCTACTGCTGACCACTCCACAACACCTTCACGATGAATCGCGTAAAACACATGTTCAACTGAGTTGAAATGTGGTGTAATTAACAAAGTTATCAAGTAGTTGATCTCCTCCAGATTGGCATACTCGTACCATTTTTCCCTTCATATTGGATGTTTCGGTTTCACAAAGGTTTTGAAGATGTTGCGTTCGCTCCTACAAAAGTATCCATAAATCAAGGCAATGGACAAATAAATAAAGAGTGCAAAGCATTCCTTACCTACAAAAAACTATCATAATCGATATAAGTGTTGGAAAGTATGAACTTGGATTCCAGAACCTACCCGAGCTACTGTGAGGGCGATCCTCGATCAGTGGTCGACAGGGAAGAACCTTCTCCTCACAAATTCCCTTTGCATCAAGAAACACTTTATTGATCTTGCAGTTCAAGAATTCTGGAATGTGTAATGCAGCAAATGGGGGACGAGGATTCGACTTACTTTAGAGGATTCCGAAAGCTGAAAGGCTCCAAAATGATGCAGCTGAACACATGATTCCTCTTCAAATGAAGATTTAGGACCAACCATACATGGGAAATCAGTCGCTGGTGCTGAGATATTTTTGTCCGTACAAATTGCATTACCCATGTTCACATTCGAGAATTTATCAGAGTCGTATACATCCATACTCATTTGAGAAGTTTGGTTGGGCTGCAGCATCCCCGGAACCGAAATAGGGTAAATGCTTAATCCATTTCTCATTGTTAACATCTACAGAAAATCAGATTTCAGGTAAAATTCTAGTGATAATCAATCAGAGATCACTAATGTATGATGTTGTAACAATCCATCAGCATCCAAACCAACAGACAGACATACTTTGGGATGCAACCCCTCATGCCAACGCCCACTTCTGAGTGGAAACCTCTAGGCCCACGAGAAGGGCCACCCGAATCCAACATGTTGGACCAAATTATAAGCATATGAAGTTAAGGAATCTTAATGTAAAACCATGGTTGATGATATATGGATGGAGCACATTTTGGCGTCTAGGATGTCATAAAAAAATGGTGCGCCATTCTAGCGTTAAGATTTACATTTTCCACAAAACAATTAATTAGTCTACAAGGGGCCACACACACTACTCTTTTTAACTACCGAATACACATTTAATATAATATTTCTCAACCAGCTACTCATTGAAATGTTATATCTCATGCAAAAAGCAAATAGTAAACCTTTTAACGCGGCACCAACAACATAAAAATTATCATGGAGTATAACCCTCAAGTAAAGTGGTGGCTACAAGATTGTGTGTTCTTGTCCAATTTAAAGACGGAGAAAGTGAGTGAATACCTGTACTTGAAGCTGGAGCTGCTTGAGGTACTCAATGGCTTCATCCAGCATCGATGCCTTGTCCGTCTAAACAAAATTCAAGAGTTTTAGAATTGGAAACAATGAAAAACAAGAAAGAGCAGTTGAGTTGAGTTGACCTTGTTTGAATTTGGAATTAGATTCTGCAATGCCTTCATTTTCTCATTAATCCTGCTCCTCCTCCTCTGTTGAATTCAAGTCTTAAAACCCCAATCTCATCTCAACTTGGGCAGAACAAATACAATGAAAGAATTAGAATTAGAATGAACCTTTTCAGAGAGATTATGCACCTCAGCTGCTCTGCTCCTCTTCGAAGAACTCCGAGACGACGTCGTCTTAATCTCCGTCTCTTCAACCAAGGCTTCAAAACCTTCCTACAGATAACAGAAACAGAGCAGCTTCATGCAAATATGGTGAACAAAAAGAGGTTTAAATGCAAACATTATGATATGAGCATGGAAATTATTTGAAAGGAACACCTCACTCTCATAGTCATAGTAATCTACTTCATTCTCCAAATTGCCAACAGAAACATTAGGCGCCGTATGGGAAATAGGGATGTGGGCATGAGGCGGAGGCATTTGGGGTTGGGAAGGCAGGAGAATTTGGTGGAGAAAAAGGGAAATGTCATCGGGGTCGAAGAGATTCGCCATTGATGAGGTAACATATAAACACGAGATCAAATTCAGGAAAAGGGCGAATTCCTTCCTTTCTAATGGATTTTCTGAGAGAGAGAGAGAGAGAGAGAAAAGTTAAATGAACACACTTCCTTTCTGGTGCGGTGTCAGAAAAGCGCGGCTTTTGAGTGAGGGAGTGGCGCGCGCGTGTTTGGACTTAAACAGAACACTGCAAATTCTGAAATCAACAGTCAACACTTCTCTTCACTCCACCCACCAGTTTATTCTCAGTTCAATGTCAGCTTAAACTACTTAGCACATGTTGCCAAAATTCAAAAATCAAACATTAAACGCTTCTTTATTGGAAATAAATTCATAAATTCATAAAGCCTTAACCATTATGATAAATGAGATTCAAAACGTAAAGCGAAAGCGTAACTGATCCAATTAGTCCTCTAAGTGGAACACAAACTCGGGACCAGTGGTTTTATGGTCTTCCTCAACTAAGCCTCCTGATTCCTTTTTTTTTTGGATCGTAGTAATCCCCTCCCGATGGGGAGAAGGGAAGACCATGTGCAGCTTAGTATATTGGGGACCATAACCTGTGAGCTTTATATACTATATAACTGGGTCACCCATAATCACCAAATCACGTAGTATTGGTATCTACTCAATTGATCCATATTAAAATATTATAGCCCATGGACTTTTTATCTTAATTGAATCACCTAATTAAGTCCATAAAATAATTGAATAGCTAATATAATTGCATAATAATATATTGCCCACAATTAAACTATATTGGAAATTAAAAATTTCCTACAATCTCCCACTTGGGCTATATATTTCTCAAAGTAATTATATCAAGAGTCCTTAGTTGCACAACTTTATGCTATTCAATTGGCTCGTATTAAAATATTATAGCTTATGAACTTTTTATCTTAATTGGATCACTTAATTAAGTCCATAAAATAATTGAATAGCTAATATAATTGCATAATAATATATTGCCCACAATTAGACTATATTGGAAATTAAAAATTTTCTAACAATCTCCCACTTGGGCTATATATTTCTCAAAGCAATGATATCAAGTGTTCTTAGTTGAGCTACTTTATGCTATTCCTCTTCAAGCTATACTTAACAATCTGGTCCATCTCATATACTAATATGGAACTACCGCGGCATTCACCACATTACAAATCGTGATTAAACCCCGACAATCACCAATATCAATTTACTCAATGACATAGATAAATATGGTGAGTAGCACGCAAATTACATGCAATGTGGTCAACATTATGTCTAATTCCAACTGGTCAAACTTTAATCTTTAATGAGATCAATCCATAATGTAAAATATTACAAAATAGAAAAATTAACTTTAGTGAATTCACAATGAATTCAAAACCATCAACTTTATTTTGCAGAAAATCGAATTATTCAAATCAAAGTGTCTTAAAAACTCTAAAGAGCAATAAATATAGACTCCCGCTAAACCAATGTATTCTAAAACCATATAATACTCAAATGAGTAGCTAGCTCAAATACAGGGCATTGAATACATAAGTGGCAAATCTTCATTTGGAGTCTATCACAATTAGCTCTACTAAAATTTTATCTACACAAAACACTTTCTTTAACAACCAAAAATTCTATGTCAATTTGCATGACTTATAGTACTCTTGTCGTTAGTACTTTACTGCGAACTAACTGTTACAATAAACTTTATATGACAAACTTCGCAACATTTATTTCATGTTTGAATGACCCTTAGCTTGCTACTAATTCGGTTGTCATGGTTAAGGAGCTACAAGTGTTTGTTTAACACTTTTACTTGTATAGCTCTCCAGACCAACAGAAGATATAGCCTGAAGTGGATCTTATACTGTAATGACATTCAACAAACTCAGAATCAGAATTCCTTATGATCTCTAAAAAATCTGACCCTGATGTGCAAGCATGTTATTCTTAGTTCTCTTTAAATACTTCATAAAGATCCATTTCTAGAGTTACTTAAGTATCTACTAAATATACCAACAACAGAAGCCAAATTAGGTCTTGTCATACCTCATCATACAACAACTTCCAACAATCAAAATATATAGAATATTTCTACATTTCTTAAGTCTTTAGTTTAACTATAGGGCACTGAATTGAGACTGCACTTGTCTCCCTTAACTTAACTTAAACCTTCTCCCACTGAATCACATAATCATCTACACTTGTCTCAAAATCAAATGAGATAATTACGTCATTATGATAACTGTGATTCCTTTATGGGAAAATTTGCTTGAATGTATAAATGGATTTCTTTTTAGTTCTTAAACTATTGAGATTGTTTCATTAATGTCACCATCAAGAATTTTATCTTTACATCCATCTAATGTGATTCAAGATCAAAATGTACTTCTAATGTCACAATTATCTAAAAAGAACCTTTTTAAGTAACCGGATAGAAAGTCCCTTAGAACAATGCATTCTTTTCATTTCGAGTATAATCCTTTATCAAGATGCAACCATGATCATCTCGTATTGATTTAAACTCATAAATTATAGCATTAACCCACTTTCGAGTATTTGGACCTTGCATGACTTGATGAACATTGTTGGAATGTTCTACCATTAATTTCGTAGTGTCCTTATTATTTAAGAGAAAACTACATAATCATCCAAATTGTCTTTCTCCCAACTCTAGTGGTTTCCTTAGTGACATTATTTCTTGAGATTGTTGAGTTTGTATTCCTTAAATATTATTGACAATGTCCTAACAATAACTGTATTTACAGATTCTTAAAAGCATAAGTAGGGGGATAAATCGACTCCCCCCTTAGGGACAATGTCTATAATATCACGCTTCCCCCAAAACTCAACATTCTCAAAAATTACAGTATTACCCGTCTCAAATATGATCCGATTAATTGGATCATAAATTTTTATCTTTTTCATAATTAATAAAGTAGCTGATAACTATTTGTGTCCAATTTTCTTTAGTAGATCCCAATGATCTAGCCTTAGTTGGACTTCAACATGTGAAACTCAAAGAGTTCTCACAACTTCTTTAGTTAAAACTTTATTGAGACCATGAGCTGCAATCTTAAGTATTTTTCCTATAAGTAACCATATCCTATAGAATTCTATTTTGTCTTTTAACTATACCATACACACCGAATAATCGTAATGTAGTGTATTATAAGACAATTCTACAGGCCTTTAGGAGAAAACAAAAGGTTATATTTTAATTTTGTCTTTAGCAGCTTTCTTAATGGGTTGTGTTTTATTGCCCTTATACTTTATTATTGAAGTTATTATCATGTATGATTTTGTTGTTGATATAGGTTAAACTTAATTAGCAGACTTCTTAATTGTAGAGAGAATTATTGCAAAATAATTTATCATGCTCGCATTAAACTTTATAATCTTTCAAAATTTAAATAATTTAGAATCATCTCGAGGTATCAATCACCTCATTAGTATCAAGTCCAATGACAACAATACCAATTTGTAAGTGACACCCTTTACATAGTAGTTAAATACTGACAATAAAACTATCAAGCAATAGTCTTCCTTTGGGCCGACTTATTACTCACATGTTAAATAAATAATTGTCATGTATTCACCACCACAGGTACTTGTGTATTTCGGGTCAAATATTAATCTACCTTTGGGCCGATCAATACCCGCATGAAGATATACTTGCACAATATTATTAATTGGGGACCCATCACAAGACACCTTGTGCAACATTAACCTCGTCTATGGATAAAAAATTAACTGCAGGGGTAATCTTGGTGTAATAATCAAGTATTGATAATAAGTTCTGTCAAACAAAAATCTATCTATGGACCGATAAATGTTCACATGAATAATTTAAATAATTATCACATACTTATTATCACATGTGTGTTATCATTCTGTTAAATTGTGTCTACCTATGGGCCAAACACAGAACACATAAATAATTTCACACTCATCTATGTAATTTCAATAAAGTCGCACTCCACACACAGATGCTGCTATGACAACATGATGCTTTGATTGACCAGATTGAAAAATTACTAGACCAATTAAATAAATATTTAAAATAAATATTTATGTTTAATTGAATGACATTAAAAATGTCTCCCCATTTTAATTTTATTAACTTCCACAATCTAATGAGAATATTAGATGATTCACCTTAATTTAAAAAATACTAAAAGATACTTAATTAAGGATTCCAAATCCTAATTTAAAATTTAAAATAAACTAAATTAAGCAAATATACTTTAATAAAATATTCACCAAATCCTTTACCAAAAATACATAGCTAAATCGTTTATTGGATTCAAATTATTGAATAGCCACACAAATCAAAATAAATATGAATTTATGCATTCACGCATGACAGCAAATTAGCAATTAATTAGCTAAATTGATAACCATCTGCGGACCATTTCATCTTAAATTTTATAGGTTCCATAATTCTTTTATTAAAGAAATGAATTGATATTCAAGATAACATGCTATTTAATCAATCCAATAGATTATTACAAAAAATTCTCAATCATGTAGAGACATTAATATATAATTCACATGTATCTATACAATACACTGAGCAACAGAAATATATTAATCAATTAACAATTACTCATGTAATCAAACCAAACCAGTGGAATTCACAAATAAATAAACTAAATGATTCCCACTATTAAAATATTTTGGTTTGCAACCTTTAACCTCAATTTTCAAAATTCCACTACTACATGCAACACCAATAGAGCATTCAAATTCTCATGACATAAAAGTCAATTGCCTTTTAATAATAGTAGGAATCATATATATTAAAATTGATTTACTAACCATAATTTAATCTACAGAACAACAATTATTCAGAATATAACGAATAAGTTTCAATTGCCCATGCAATCTTTAACCATAAAATCCTAAATCAATTATCAATTATTAAAAAATATAATTAATCACGCATGTATTGCCATTCTGAAGGGTTATATTCACATATATTACATTATCAATAAATGCCTTCAAAATATACCTCATGATTAAAATAATTCTAACCATGGGCATAAATACCCAAATACAGCAATCAAAATCATGCTCCACATCATTAGATACCCATAAATACCATAATGTCGACAGTCATCATCAATTAACATAGACTGATATTAATTCACAAATGTAATCAATCAGCCTAAGCTATTCCAATCCAAATAAATAATGCCCATATATTGAACACATATTTTTAATTTTATTTTTTAAAAAAAGAATAATAACTCCTTATGAGTCCAGAATGCTCAATTATCAAAATTATCAAAATCAAACTATCATCCATGCCATGTCTTGTCAGACTGATGCATTCACTAACAACCATTGACAATTGCTTAGCATAGAGGTGATCAACTAAAATCAATTGTGCAACTGAAAATTAGTATTACGAGATGCCGCACCATTGTCTCAAAACTATTTAATACAACATAATAAATTTAAATTCAAAATCACCATAAAATCCAAGATTAACAATTAACCATTGCATTGCACCCCTTATTCATTACACTAAATGTAATGATCAGCAATTGTTATGTATGAGATTACGAATTATCATATAATGGTTCATATCAATAAACACATAATAATTATATATTCTCTTAATATGAATTCATAAGTCATTCCGAAAAACATTGAATTCAAATTTTAAATGATAACTCCATAATTAAAATTGTGATTTTTCCAAACACAAATGTTTGGATCTAAACATAATTCTCACAGATCTCAGAGAATCATATATAGGATTGCTCTGATACCACTTGTTGGAAATAAATCCATAAATCCATAAAACCTTAACCTTATTATAATAAACGAGATTTGAAACGTAAAGTGGAAACGTACCTGATCCAATGAGTCCTCTAAGCGGAACACGAACTCGGGATCAGTGGTTTTATGCCCTTCCTCAGCTAAGTCTCCTTATTTCTTTTTTTTTTGGACCGTCTCCAATGGGGAGAAGGGAAAACCATGTACATCTTAATATATTGGGGATCATAACCTGTGAGCCTTTATATACTACATAACTGAGCCACCCATAATCACTCAGTCACGTAGTATTGAGTATCTACTCAATTGACTCATATTAAAATATTATAGCCCATGAACTTTTTATCTTAACTGGATCACTTAATTAAATTCATAAAATAATTGAATAGCTAATATAAAATACCCAATACTCAATTGACCCATATTAAAAATTATAGCCCATGAACTTTTTATCTTAACTGGATCACTTAATTAAATCCATAAAATAATTGAATAGCTAATATAATTGCATAATAATATATTGCTCACAATTAGACTATATTGAAAATTTAAAATTTCCAACATCCTTCTCCAGTTGTGATGTTCGTTTATTACACCGCACTTAAAAAAACAAGTGTTTCTTTTAATGTATATAATATTAAAAAAATGGAGGTTTATAATTTAAAGAGAAAAATTAAATAAAATTATGAAAATGATAAATAAAATATGAAAAATAAATAAATTTATTGAAATAAATTTTATTGCCTATTTAAAAAATCATGACCTGTGATGATGTTATTCAGTTTAATGATCTCCTCCTGACATCGAAAGCTTTATTGAGCTTGTTATTGTCCCTATAATTAGGTGTTTTTGATTGACAAATAGATTTTCTTATCTATCTAGAAGATTATTATGGATGTATCTTTGATATGCTAATAGTTCTAGTAGATTTAAAAAATCTTTTAGCAACAATGCTCTATGAACTGAGAGCACAATGAAGAAAAGGTCCACATAAAAAAAGATGTTTGTTTATTGTACATATGATACAGTTGTCTTGTGATATTAAATATACCTAGATTACTTAGCTCAAAATATATTAAATTGTTGCTGTTAAAATTGATCATTTATTCTATTAGGCAATGTTCGTTTACGGTTTTCAAAACCAGGTTTTGATTTTCAAAACACATATCCAGATTTTAAAAACCACCCCTATATATACCTACTACATTCTCTCTCCTCAATTAATACAGTTTCTCTCATTATCTCCCCCCTCCTATTTAACTTTTGAAATAAATTTATACATTGATTTGACATAAAGTTAAAATCTATTATATTCAAATCCCAAAACAAATATAGAACACACCATTCATGGTTTTCAAACTCACACAACCCCAAACCAAACATCACCTTAATTATTTGTCCATAATACTTTTTTTTTCACCATTTCTGATGAAAATTGCCACAACATTAGTGTTTTGATGATATACCTCAATTTTATTTATTTTTAATCATTGAATATTGTGTAACTCAACACCTCAATAGTGAATTTCTTGATTTTTATACTCTCCTCTTCAACAACATTATATTTTGCAGAGTTTTATTATATAGTTTAATGTCAATATTCAAAACTCTACGCTTTACAAAATTGTGATGAAGATCAAGTGTTTTTTTTCTTTGATCATTTTTGTAATTTAAACTGAAATATAATTTAATTTCTGTAATTGCTTCGAATTTTCTAGTATCTCTTACAATTTTAAACCAGTTAGAATAAATTTCTGTAATTTTTTAGTCTTTTTATTTTTTTTTGCTATAATTTCCAAATTATTTAATTTTGTGTAAATGTATTTTTTATATTCTTTTTCTTTTTATTTTTTTTGCTATAATTTCCAAATTATTTAATTTTGTGTAAATGTATTTTTTATATATTTTTTTTTACATATTTTTTACTGGCAAATTAATGGTTGTGTTAACTTAAAAGATAAAGTTAATCCAACCAAATATTTAATGTGGACAATTTTATACTTGAAAAAATGAGTTGAAAATGTCAAAAATAATTTTTTTCTAGTGAAAATAAAAGCGAAATGTTTTATAGGATAGAAGGAGTATTAATTATATTAAATATAATTATTGATGTGAAACATAAAAATATAAAATTATCAATTAAATATAATTATTAAGTGCGGTAAAATACAAAAATACTCTATATTTATATCTAAAATAACATAAAAATATATAAATCAAATAAATAAAAAGAAAAGGTGCAAGATTTAATACATGTAAGGTGATGCATATTCATTTATGTATCAAATCATTGGAGGTGCTCTTATGGTCCTATTTATGTTCCAATTTCCAGCAAGTTCATAGTCTATAGTTTGGAATTGATCATGATCGATTTCTTTCGTAGGGGAAATATCTAGGGACATTGTATTTCATTTTTGTGGATGCTGGCAAGAACTACCTCATCTATCACACTGCTGGTGGAGATGCTGCTTAAGGTTGATGGAGCTATCGGAAACGATAACACGCTGTGGCATGGACCCGTCTAGTGGAGGCGTCACCTGATGCTCCCCTTCCGAAAAATATTCATGTTGTAATTCAACAAGGCAGTAGTTGCTGATACAAGGGTCGATGTCAGCCACCTTTCCATGGGATACAGAATCACCCGTGCCTTCGTCTAGCTAGATTTCGACTTCATGCTGCAAGGATGACCCACTCATGATGAAAATTTCGTTTGCTCACAAACAGCAGCATATGCATTGCAATACTATTACTATTATGTGCTTAAGAAATCAAGTGAAACGTGTACAATCATATACCCAGGTGCATAGAATATTTTATCTTTGAATTAAACCAAAATTATATCCATGCTAAAATTAAATTTCAGTACAATAAAAATCAAGATTTACCTCATTCCATTCACATGAGTATTTTGCATCTCCAAGAGAATGCATCAGAATTCTGCAAATCCTTCCTTATGTTCTGAATATAATGATCTAAACTGAAGGCATGCTCATCAATGATATCAGTGGAAATCGAATCCTCAGCCAACTTTACCGCTGCAACTTGAGACAGTTGAAACTTCCCTGCAGTACGTTGCAATTTTCTTGCAGTGTCTTCTTCCCCGAGCATCACAAGACATATTAACAAAGATTTAAGCTCGCATTTTGCTATTTCCGAAAGAGGCATCCCCTTCAAATGCTCTACTAGAGCCATCTCCTCATCGGGGCTGCATTATAACAGATTGTGATTGACATGAGATTATCTGGGGATTATGAGAAGAATCAAAGAAATTATAGTTGCTTTGACAATGTACCTTCCAGCTCTAATTTTTCCTCTGTTTCGTTGACGACCTCTACCCTTGGTGGATGTGCTGACAGTCGTAGATGCACTTGAACCTTTTCTACTTCTGCTCATGAAATTTTGAAATAAAAATAAACAGAAGTGAGATTTCCATTACTATAATATGATATACAGCGTATCCAAAAACAAAAGATTATAACATCATTACACACTTTTAGGACAGAAAAGCCAGAAAAAAAGGACATAAAGACCCTCAACAAAAAATCAAGTTCACATGTAACTCTTTAAAAAGTGCCATACTAATGGTATCCATTTTACAATATGCTGGAAGTTAAATTTAGGATTTTAGTAAAGGAAATAAAAAGATGGGCATTGATTTACATTCCATCATAAATTCTGCTCGGATAACAAATAAAATAACAAAAACAGAAAACGGTACGATGCATGTCAATTTCAGAATCAAATGGATATGTGAAATGGACATCAATGTCAAACAAGGTGTCAATATATGGTACTAAGAGAGATGAACTTAAATAACGACCTATGGGTAGCTATGGAACCACCTCAAGCAACAGATTTACTGTATCAAGAAATCAATATCAGAAGATTTGGAGTACGTAAACTGAAAGAGCAAGTAGCAGAAACTGCTTTCATTAGCAATTTCATAATCAAAATCCAAAGTTCAAATATTGCATCAAGGAAAAGATTGAAGATTTGCTGGAGGTCTATGGTGAATTTTTGCTGATCTGAGTAACCCACAAATGCTGCATGTAAAATGAGTAACCCACCGGTAAAATGCATATGCATGCTATTCTAAATCAATCAGAAGGGGAGGCAGTTCTTTAGTGATATTCCATAACATAGATTTATAGACACCAGAAATAATGCATAGACGCAAGGGAAAAATAGATATATGAATGAAGCAATCTAACTAATAAGAAATTATTCCTGTAAAGGTTGTCTGTTACTTAGAAAATTAATCAGCACACAAGCAATCATTATGGAATACGGAAATTTCTCAAGACTATTACATCAACTACAGAAATAAGGCTATAAAGTACCGGGAAGACATCAAATCAGGCAATAAATAACAGGAAACAAACAAAATCAGTAGAGACAAACTTCTTGCAATAACAGTAAGAGATAACCAAAATTACTGCAAGAGAACTACAGAAGGTTACCCTGTGGTGTACGCGCTCATTCCACTAAAATTACTGCTGGCTTGAGAAGCAGATTCATCATCAAGATAACCCAGAGATTTTTCATCTGATTTAATTGTTGCAGAAAGTAATAATCTTCTTTGACGAACTGCAAGATAACGGGTCAAGTACTTGCCAACTTTCTCCACCCCTTCATCATATTCTCCAATAAGCATACTTGCACACTCTAGAGAGGCAATCTTCACAACTAAAATCAGATCATCTCTTCTGCGCAAGAAAGCAACCCTCAGAGCTTCTTCCCAATTCCTTGCTTCAACCAAGAGGCTAATTCCATTGTCAACATCACCATAATACTCCAAGAGTATTTTTGCAGCATCACCTGGTTTACCAAGTGCTTGAAGTTCATCACTTAGCTCACGTGCCAGTAGCAAAAGTTCGTCATTTCCAATCTTAATAAGGCCAGCAACCGTCAGAACCCCCATCCAATTACCACAAGCACGATATGCCTTTAATGCCTTATCAAAACAGGAGCAACACAAATATGTGGTGGCAGCATCCTCAAAGCATTTTATGGAATTAAGATGATCTCCCCAAGCTTCAAGAACTTGCTGCCTCTTATGGGGATCGCCAATCAATTGAAGTCCCAACGGATAGAGTTCGGGAACTTTCCTCATCAGATCCATGAAATCTTCATAATAAGGGTCTCCGGCAGAGATAATGTGCCTCAAAGCACTTTCATGCCTTCGTAATTTAAGGTCAATGTTGTACTGCATTAAAAGTGTAGGCAGAGATTCCAACTCTTGAAGAAACGGCAGAAACTCTTTTGGATCCTTTTGTGAATGCAATGCAACAATAGCAGCAAGATTCAAATCATAAAGGCCTAGAGCAGTATCAAATACTGCCTCAGAATCAGAAAGCCATAATAGATGCTTCAAGGATTCCTCAGAAGAGGGATAAAGTAATCGCTTTGGATCAGAAGCTGCACAAAGCTCCATTTCTCGAATAACCTTTATTCTTCTCAATGCCTCCTCCAAAGCCGGGGTACTACTTTTAGCTAAAGTGGTCAGAATGCAAAGCTCCCTCGCAGGAGTTTCCTCAATGTGCTCCTCCAGAGCCTTCCTAATAGCCATTAACACAGAGGGAACTTTATTATCATTATCAGTACCCTTTGGCTCACTGTAAGGCAGATCTTTATCCCTCTTTATGCAAGGTAAGGAGGCATAGTTTCTATAGAGTGTCTCCATTACATTTTCATGTTTAATGGCACAAACAAACTCAGTTATGTGATTAAGATTGTTAACCTGCCTGACAAAGTCCATGGCTAACCCAATAAAGGCTTGCCAACCGCAATGGTCAACTATAACATTGAAATCAATCCTGTGTCTTCTTACCATTTGCAAGGCATCTTTAAACCTCCCTCCAATCAAAGCATTGATGATTGATGCGAGGACTAATTTTCTGGGGAAAATGCATTCAAGATTTCCTCGAGGTGTTTGTAGGATGACAGCAGACTCATCTCCATGGAGAACACCGACAATCTGGGCCCCTTTTTCCCAAATGTTAATAGAAATGTTTTCATTTTCCCCCTTTTTATTCCTCACCACAGGAGCAAAATTCTCATACTTCTCTAGTTGCCCATACACAATATCACCAACATCAACAATAAATAGCAAATCATGTTTAGTAGCAATAACCACATGTGTCATCATCCCATCCCCTGAATTAGAGTAAAATGAGAAACTACTACAGTTGTTACATAATATCCTTCCTTCAAGATGTAGTCTTCCATTGTCGTCAAGCCCTAAAAGCAATGGTCTCTCTCGTGCATAGCCTTGAATTGGGGCAACATCCATCCTTGGGCAGGTTGACAGGAAATTCATGTCATCACATCTCTGAAGACTAACCCCTCTCTTCAAACCCAACTTTGACACATACTCAAATGTCTTTCCACCTTCAAGCTGAACAAATGCAGAATATCTAGTAAGAGTATTAGGTGCTATACTAATGACCAATCCATCAAGATAAGTCTGATGTAAACCTTCTGCATGCCATCCTGAGCAAGTCACTGAAACAGGGTCGTGATCTTCGGAGCATCCTATCTCAATTTCCTTAAGGTAATACCCTGTTTGCACATCCTCATCAGGAGAGGCTGTCTTACTGCTATGACTAGGACCAGAACAAACGTGAGAAACGCCAAGAAGCACATGTGAATCTAACCAGGTAACATGTTGCAAAGGCCCATAATTTATACCACAGGAGGAAGCTTCAATTTTAAGAACCTGGTCTTCCAGCTCATCCCACTGATCAAGTAGAGGAAGTTCCACGATACACAGACTTCCATCTGACAGGGATGCAGCCAGACGATTTTGGTAGAATTTAGAACAGAAAGACAAATCCCGAACTGGACTAGGAAATTCTAAGCTGAGAAAGGACATAGGAGGGGGTATCAAGGCCAAAGAAAATGGAGTTACCAGTATTCTTGAGCCATCAATGACAAATGCTGTAGAGTTTCCTATTACAGCTGTAACCCATACAAATTTGCATGTAATGATTCTGCCAGTAAGAGTCCAACATATCAACTTTAATGGGTTTGTCAAGTCCCACATAAATTTCACTCCATCCACCTTTGGATATCTTACATCTTGCTTTAAGTACCAGTGATTGTTACTGAAGTACCATATCTTGAGGGTGTCAAATGTTTCACCTCTGACAACAGCAGCAAGCAGATCAGAATTACAATTGAATTTGAGAAATTCTAGAGTCACATGCAGTGGCTCATTTATTCCAAATGAGCTTCTCTCTAGACTATTTTTCTCAAAGAAAACAACACACGGGCATTTATTTTCTTGCTCTCGATTGTAGACAGCAGCAATTTTTGCTCCACTTTGAGACCAGTCTACTACTGACCCCATGAAGGGCTTTGGGTCAGAGACAGAGTGCAGCTCCCCTGAATCACGCTCCCAAACTTTGAGCTTCTTATGCGAGGGAATGGAATTGTGCACATTGCTTAACGATGCGAAAAATTTCCCATCACCTCTCCATGATATGGAGGGCCCAGAGTAATTATCATCAGAAACATGCTGATTCATCTGCAACACAGTTGAATGACTTAATTTTATGATACGAGTCACACAACAACTTGTGAAAAGTTCATTGCAAAAAGTGATTGAATATATATTAATCCTGAATATGCAAAAAAACTCGTTGATAAACAATGTGCACCCTGAGATTACAGAGAAAATAGAATCTCCCTAGAAATGCAAACACGGTAATCACCAAGTTGCCAACTACAAGTGACAAGTCAGAAAAGCATGAAGACTGCCACTATGATCTATAAACTTTCTAGCTTCAAAGCTGAAGTCGCATTTCATCTCAAGACTCACTCTCTCTATTTTATTGACTAAATACCCTCCAACTTCAATCAATGAATTATGAGAACAAAGGATGTTTTTGAGATCACCCCTAACATTCAAAGATTCATCTGTTTCCAGACAATCCTTCTCAAGTATAGAACTTTCATTATCAAAACAGCAGCAGTGCAGCACGTTGCATATAAATTCTCTAGTAAACCATATACCGAATACTTTTAGAAAATTCAATGCAAATTTTCTAAAGTGCCGGCTTAAAAAATAATATTTTACTTTTAATATGTTAGTTTGCAATTTATATTTTAATTTTTTCTTCTAAAAGAGCACCATACATGTAAAATTCATATTGTTCTTTCATCAGTAAATCATGAAAGGGTACCCATTGATTGAGTCATATAAATCTTCATCTGAAGAATGTGGAAGAAGTTCTTACTTACGTCAACACCTTCAGGCAAATCATCAAGCGGAACCTCATATAACAGATCCCAATCAAGATTCATCACCAGAATCTGTCCAAAACCAGTGATAATAGCAAGTAGATCCCCATCAGGACTTGGGGATATGCATCTAACTCCACCTTCCACCTGACCAACAATTTCAGTAGCATTATCATCAACTGAATACAGTAATAGAAGACCTTCTGAAGTTCCAACGATCAAGGCCTCCTTTTCCATTACATATTCCAAACAGGTAATAAAATCTCCAGGTTCCAAATCAATGAGTTTAGCGGCCACTGATGTCCTGTTCCATGCTCCATCAACCTGGTGGACTCCCTATAGATTTCACAAGAAAAATAAAATAGAATAAGAAAGAGGCGGTGAATTTTATGCAAACACATTCAAACGAGTACCATATTTTTCTTAAGCCAAGAGCCAAAATTTATGAACCCATCGTGCAAAGATGATCTTATACTTGTCTTCTATATCAAAATCATTAAGCATTGTATATACTATCAATTCTTCTCATGACTCTGCCAATTTAACTTAAGTTACATTTCTCTCATACAAGACATATATTAAACAAAAGAAATGCAGTGCTGTTTGATGTCACTTGACTTCCCCATCCCTAGAAACATCAATAATATTTAACATGCCATAAGGCAATGCAAAAGCAGTCTGTAAAGCAGAATTAAAAAGAAATTAATTAGAAGAGCAATATAAGAAGGTTTGTTTACTTGGGATGAAGGGAGTTGGGTGGTGTATATGAAGTTGGCGGAGGAAGCAAAGAAAAGGCGGTTGCGCTCGATGTCGACGGAAGATAAACTGAGGGATTCTTCTCCTTTCTGCCTCTGCAACTGCAGCTCCGTCGAAATCTCCCACGATAACTTCAGGTTATTCATGCTCAACCCGTCAGCCGAATCTTTCAGCCAAGAATCCCGGCGAATATGATTGGGAGCAGCAGCTGAATCGGAATTAAGGAGCCACTGAGATTGAAAAGGAAGAGCAGTATCTTAAAAAATTAAGATTAGGGTTTTTCAGCAGTTAAGTTTCAGCTACTTGAACCCATCAACTCTAGTTGCGATTTTCATACTTCTTTTGAGTTGAACCCTTAAACCCAAGAGTATAATAATATGAGTAATATATTTTTGAAAAATTAGTACACCTTTTTAGATTTAAAATTACTTCAGTGTAAATGTCCATCTTTAGTGAGAAATGTTAAAATATTTAAAATGCTAAATATCTTTTATTTGATTTGTAACTCAATTTAAAAATTTTAACAAAGTCATAATATGTATAAACAAGTAATATAAATATATATAATTGAATTATATATATATATATATATATATATATATATATATATATATATATATATATATATATTAACCGAGTGAAGAGTATTTTTGTCAAATTAGGTATTTTAATAAATATCATCAAAAGTAGGGTAAAAAAATGTTTCTAACACGTCATAGGCATTATTGCACATTACTTCATATTCCCTCGTTCGGTTTAAAGAGTCTTACTTATTTTTGCATATGAGTTAATGAGTGTGGGTGGATGTGGCTCCATGTATATAAAAAAGAAATGAGATTTTTTAGGTGATGTTTGTTTTGGGGTTTTTGGGAGTTTGAAAATCATGAATAGTGATGTTGTGTTTGTTTTGAGTTTTTGATAGAGTAAGTTTTAACTTTATGTCAAATCAATGTTTAAGGATGTATTAATTTAGGTAAGAAAGTAGATGAGAGATGAGAAATGAGAGATAAAGAGAGAAATTGTATTAATTGAGGAGAGAGAATGTATATAGATATATATGAGGGTGATTTTTAAAATTTGGATGTGAAATTTCAATTTCAATTCCGGGGTTTCAAAACCCGAAACCCCCTTAGGGTTGACACTCAAAATGAAAAAAAAAAAAGGACTCCATAAATATACAACAAAGTCTCCTATGACACATTCGATGTGGTCATATATATATATATATATATATATATATATATATATATATATATACTCCATTCGTCCCCTTCAAAAAGAGTCTTTTTTTCCATTTTGGGTGTTCTACCCAAAGAGTCATTTTCTTTTTTTACACATATAAGACACACATTCACCCACTAATACAATTAAAATATGAAGCCTACACTCCCACTAATACAACTACCAGTTACACATTAATAATAATACTTCTTAATTCACGTGCAAAAAATAAAAGCTCATATTTAGGTGGGATGGAGAGATTATATAATTATTTAATTGAATAATAATTGATATTATTCTAAGATAAATAATTCCTTAAATATATGAAATCATGTAATATTCGTTTCCAAGTTTCAAACCTAAATTTTGGTTTCAAAATCCACTTCCAAGTTTTAAAAATCATCCCTATATATACTTACATATATTTTCTCTCTCAAATTAATACAATTTTTTTCTTTATTTCTCTCCTCTCATCTACTTTTTCTATATAAATTAATATACTAATTTTTATACATTGATTTAATATAAAGTTAAAACCTATTATATCAAAAACTCAAAACAAACATATAATTACTATTCACAATTTTCAAACCTCCCAAAATCCCAAAAGAACATCACCAATTTAACTAAAATCCACCGCATCAACGGTTAAATTAAACACTCTTCCATTTTTTGCAGTTTGTTGATGGTACCGTATGAATTTAAACGGACATGAATTCTTACGGATGTATATAAATTTGACCAAGTGAATCAATTTCTGTTCAACTGCTGACATCTAGATCGTCGTCCGACCACAGCAGTCTACTCCGTCGACCTCGCCATAAATACATTTTTTATATTCCATCGTGATTGGAAATACGCTGTAAATAGTAAAATCATGAATATTGTTTCATATTTTGAGGAAGAAGAAGACAATGACTATGAATACGTGTTTTTTGTTTATGTTATGTAAAAGTAGGTTTAGTATATGTTAAATTATGTCGTTTTGTGTTAAAGTATGTCGTTCAATACTGTAAAGTGTGCATTTATATTGTGTTATAATATTATACTCCCTCCGTCCACCCGAAAGAGGATCTTTTGCTTTTGTGCACACAGATTTAGGAGTATTATTATTTAATGTGTAGTGGGTAATTGTATTAGTAGGAGTGTGGACCCATATTTTAATTGTATTAGTGGGTGTGTGTGGGTCCCATGTGTGTACAAAAGGAAATGACCCTCTTTGGAGCGGACGATCAAAATGAAAAAAGACCCTCTTTCAAGTGGACGAAGGGAGTATAAAAAGTTTCTCTATTTTTAATGTATATCAATTTTATATTAAATATGTTTACTGTATGTTGAAGTACGATTTTTTGTGTGAGAGAATCTTGGTAATATTACTCAATTCGTCCATCTGCAAAGTATCTATTTGTTTTTTGCACGTGTATTAAGAAATATTAATATTATTTTATACTCCCTCCATTGTTAATGTATCATTTGCTTTTAGCATGTAGATTAAGGAGTATTATTATTTTATGTATAGTGAGTAGTTGTATTAATGAGGGTATGGGTCCCAGATTTTAGTTGTATTAGTGGAAAATGTGGGTCCCATATGTCTAAAAAGAGAAATGGATACATTAAGAGTGAACAACTCAAAATAGTAAAATTGATACATTAAGAATTGATTGAGGGAGTATAAAATTGGTAATTATATTAGTAGTGAGTGGATGGATGAAGGGAGTATAAAATTGATAATTGTATTAGTAGTGAGTGGTTTGTATGTGTAGGACCCTTTTACTAAAAAGGGCGTTTGCTAGTAGGTATGGGATATAAAGGGATTGTGTATAATGAGATTTGTTTGGCTAGTAGGTATGAGATATAAAGGGTTTGTGTATAGTGAGATTTGTTTGACTTGTGATTAATTGTATTGTTGTTTGATATTATGGAAAAATGAGATTTATGATAGTTAGATATTAGTTATTTTATGTTTGTTATTGAGTATTAACAATGGGATAACAAACAAAATGACATATTTACCCTTATTAACTTTAAATTTTTTTTATTTGATATTTTTATTTTGGTTTAAATTTATTTCTTCTAAAATAGAGAACCCAGTTTGAAAATTTCCAAAAACAAAATTCTACGCAATTCAAATATCAAATCTGCTCGATTTGACCTCTAGTATTCCAAATTTGACCTCTCCTACGTTGGTGCTGTGATTAAGGAGATTCTTGATAGTTGTAGGGGTCTTGATATTTATTTTAGTTGGGTGAGTTTGGGAATTCTATTGCCTATTCTCTTGTTCAGTTTGCTTTCTCCTGTTCTTCTTCCTTTTTCTCGCATTTCATTCCGGATATGATTATTCCTGTTGTTGATACTGATATTTCGTCTATTTAATATAAGTTATTTTTCTGTAAAAAAAATATCGAATCTGCTCGATTTTTTCTCAAATTAATTCCCAAGGGATCGATTCCCTCCTTGAGAAGTAAGTAGAAGGCTTGAGTTTACTTCTGGAGATGGTGGAGCCGAGGCAGTGCTGGAGTAGAAGATGAAGATGGGTGATGGCGGCGATTCCATCAACGACGCAACTGAGGAAGCCGAAACCAAGGCCGCAATTGACTATGGTTGGGGGGGGAAGGATCTGACGGAGGATAAAATGGGTTGAGGATCGAAGATTTTAGTTTGAGTGGCTGATGAAGGTAGCGCAAATGTAAGACGGGTTGAATCTAAAATGCTTTGAGGATAATTTGGGGGCGGCGCCGGAGAAATTTATCTTGAATTGAGAACAACATATTATTTCTATTGTGATGAACCCATGAATTGAGAACAACATATTGTGATGAACAGAGTGGCGGTAGGTGGGATAGATGATGAAGATAGTGGCTGATGAATAGATTGGGTGGTATGTGGGTGGATGATGATAACAGATTGCAGACGTATGTGAGTAGACGATGAAGATGATGCCCTCATGAACAGATTGGGGAGATGTGAGAGTGAAAGATGATGATGGACATAATTATAAAATTGAGTGTAATACCTGTGGATTAAATGTTGGTATTCTGAATCTCACCCCAAAGGGTGAGATACATAAGACCATGGGAAGGGTATTAATAGTGGCAGGCTGAAATTATTCTCGGGCTCTTAGTATTATAGATATATATAAAGGCAAACAAGGTATAAGGGGTGAAACTGTAACAATACCCCTTTAATATCGGGTAGCAAACGAGCACTAAGAGCAGACGACAAAATGGATATCTTATCAGTAGACGGAAGGAGTATTAGGCAATACTCCATCCATCCCGCAATTCTTGTTACGTTTTCCATTTTGGGCGTCCCGCAATTCTTGTTATGTTTCTATATTTAGCAACAATGGCCCCACTTAACATAACTTATGCCCCCATATAATCTATTAAATTACATGAATGCCACACATTTACATCCACTAATTGTCCTAGCATTAATTAAAGGGAATAAAAATTTCAACCCACTAATTGTCCTAGCATTAATTAAAGGGAATCAAATCTTCAATCCATTAGCAGACACGGTAACTCATCATTTGTTTTTATTTGATACTTCTACAGATGAACCCTAATTTTTTTTAGGTTACTGAAGATCTCCCAAATTCTTCTCTCACTCTTTCTCAAACTATTACACTCCATTTGTATCATTCGCCCTATTGAATAGCTTGCGAACCCTCTCCATGAGTTTGAAGAGATTGGGGTATTCCGATTCCATGTCAAAATAAAAAAAAACGTATGGTACTTTAACAAATTTAAAGGGATATATGTCAATCCCCATAGATCTAGAAGAAACTGCGCCGGAGTCCGTAGATCCACACAAAGGGATGGTGGTACCTGATACTGAGGATGCTATGCTTCAATCCTCGAATTCGACGGTGCATGATTCTGGATCTACAGTGGGACAACAGTTTGAAACTAGTTTCTGGTCCGAATCAGAGAGACGGGCATCTCACGAAGTATTCCTTTGGTTATTTGCAATTCGTTGCCCTTCTGCTATGATCTTGCCGGAATTTCAAAGGGAATATCAAGAGGGTACTATTCTTTTATTATTATGTGCATAAATAGCTATGAGTCTGTGTTAAATTTCACAACTGTGATGAAATATGTGACAGAGAAGTATTGCATGTTGTGTTTGTCATCGTTTATGCATTATTTGGAGACTTACTGTTATTGTCATCATATGCTAAATTAGGTGACACACACACACACACACTCTGTGATGAGAGTATAATCTGAGAGTGACACTCTGTGATGAAATAATGTGACCCTGTGGTGGATTGCAATTTGTGTTCGTCATTAATGAGAGTGGAAATTAGCGTGTTTTAGTGTCCAATTAAATACCTTCTTGATGGGAATTATTGTTATATATTAGTACAAGAGTCTTATATTCGATATATGTGAGAAAAAGGTGCACTTGAGGTGTTTTATTGTGTTTTAGGTGGAAAAAGGGTCAAAAGTGCAAAGTTGGAGAAAATGTGCAATTTGTGCACAGAATGCAGAAAAATGCACGTCCAACTTATGAACTTTTTCTGTATTTGTGTGGAGATCAAAACTGGTTGTGTGATATATGATTGGAAAGCCAATGAAAAGAGAATCGTTTTGGCGTAAAGAACACCTCAATCAGATTTCAAACGAAAAAGTTATTGTCAAAGTGGTGACGTCGCGCGAGTTGTGCCGAACAGAATAGCTGTGTCACTTTTCATGGCTTGTTACACCTTCAATTCTTAGAATTTTTGTGATTTCTTTATATGGATAGAAATCCAAGGAAGAGAGGATCGCGTGAGCGCAAGAATCACTCAAATCGAAGCTCAGATGTAGAAGTTATACGTGAAACAGTGAGATGGCGCAAGTGCAGTTCGACCACGACAGCATGGTTTGACCAACCCTGTTGGTTGAACCTAAGGTCGAATCACATGCCTGAAGTGCGAATTATCGCCGATTTCGATTCGACCAGGGTTCGACCAAGCCCTAGTTCGAATCCTAGGTCGAACTCCATGCCTGGGACGCGTACGGATCCAATTTTTACTCCCCAAGTGCGTGTTTCTGCGTGTTTTTGAAGAAAAAGCTCATCCAAGGTCTATAAGGAGAGTTTACAAGTATAAAAGGGGATGTAGATCATACTAAGAGAAGAAGATTAGATTAGAGAGAAGGGAGAGCCACAAATCCATCCTACACCCTACAAGGGGGATCACCCCCCAACCATCATCCACATCCTTTCCTCCATCCATCCATCACATTGATGATTCGTCTGTGGAATCATAGAACTAAGAGGGAAATTCAAGATGGAGAAGGACGCGACGATGCCACATCTAGGGTTTTATTCGTTTTCTAATTTATCTTGTAATTTTTCAGACATACGGGTAAGATCTATCCAACACCCATAATTGTTCTTCGTAACATCATGGGGTAAAGTCTTTTTGGTAGAACTAGGGTTGTGAAGGTTTTTACCAATTAATTGAACTTTCGTGTATAAACTCCGTATAATACTACTTGTGAATTTATTTTATATATGATTGTGCCTTTTTAATTTATACTCACGGTCATTTTGTGCATCATTAACTGTTATGTAAAGTCTGAATACATATCTTGGTTATTGATTGAGTGTGTTCACTGTTGAGCAGAATTCCATATTATGATTCTAATTGAGGGGACTCCGAAGCTTCATTAGAACTATCATATATGAATACTTATTAATTGAATTGAATTTGGATTATTAAGTAGGATAAAGAGGATAATTTTATAGTATCTATAAAGGGAGATCATATCGGGTTAGAGTACCAATTGGCCTGGAAAATAATTAATACTGATAGTACCTAGAAAGGGGGTGAAATTATATCTCTTACTCCGAGGTTATTCACACGTGTTACACGCATATTTATTTGTGTCTATAGAGTAGATATGCATGGTTTAGTGATACGTCCATATTCCACAAGGCAGAGTCGGATATCAACACACGGAAGGGAAATTAATAAATGAAACTGGATTATCCTAGAGCTACCTATTCTTCTACTTGATCCACTTTCGTATTCTTCGAGTGATATTTTATTTTAATTGTTATTTAATTTTAGTATTTTAGTTGATAAGTAAAATCTGAGAGTAACATTCTATGATGAGACTTGAATCTGAGAGTAATGTCATCATTCATACAACATCTGGTTTCATTTTCCTGTGTAGTAGATCTAATTGGCTATGTATGGAAACTTATTCTTTGAATATGTCATCACATGGTGATTTAGACTATACACTCTGTGATAATGGTTATGAAATGTGAAAATAGAAACATGTAATGATTCATGTGCATCCAAATTTGCCTGCTTAGGGATATATTCTCTGAATTTTTCATCACATGGTCATTTAGATGATACACTCTGTGATGAGAATAAAATCTGAGAGTGATAGTTGTTTAACCATTGAGTGATTACAATGTGATGCATAATTCATTAGCTGAATATTAAAAGAAAATATCTATGTTTACTGCTTAAACAATCTCTCTTGAAGAGTTGTTTTAGTTGTAAACATATTGATTTACCCTCACAAAATAATCTATATCTCCAAACCTTCTAGAGATCTCTCATTCTTCAAAATACTGCTATTTCAAAGGCTTTTCTTCAACACACTGCTATTTCAAAAGGTTGTTCTTCAAAACACTGCTATTTTAAAAGGTTTCTCTGCATATCACACACTTACAGATAGAACATTTTAAACCATGTCCTCCATGCTTGTGATTAAATCTTCCAACCGATCTGATTCATTTTCTTGCATAAAAAAATCAATGGCTGACTGAATTGATTCATGATCTACCTCTAGATCTATGGGAAGGTTTCTCGACCTCATCATTGCTTCCTTTCCCATATGAGGGATCTTGTAATTGTTTGATCCATGACAATAGATAATCTCTTTAAGGCATGACTGTAGTGTCAGAAAAACAAAGTTAAGCTTAATGTGTGACAATTCTTCAAATGATTTGTGCACTACCCCCAACAACTCATCCAATGTGTATGCTGCTGTAGTAAATTGTAGAGATTGCAATGCGATAAACCAACCCAAGTCATTTATATTTGTGTCTGGACTCTGTGGTGGTTGAAATACAATGCGCATATTGAAACCATCAGAAGTTGTTGCATTTCTAAAATTTGGATCATCATCATCTATATGAGGGGGTGCATTATCTTGTTGATTAATAATATCCCTACCTGCATCTGTTGGCCACTTGGATTTAATGGCTAGTATGACCTACAATACAGTCACCAATAAGGAATAATAATTTTTTTTTTATATTAGTGGACTGCAATATGCATAAACTCATTTGAATCCAATTATTAATTTTTTTGCATTATGATTAGTGGACTGAAATGTGTATAAACTGCTTATATTTCTCAGAGCATTATTTCAAAACACTACTTATATTAGTGTACTGCAATGTGCATGAACTCATTAGTGGACTGCAATGTGCATAAACAATGTGTATATATAAGAGTAAGAAAAGATGATTATATGATATTTATGCATTGAAAACTGACCTCATTAATCATAACACTTTTTGTGACCTCTATTGTGATAGAATCCAATTGCTTAGTGACTATGGTACCTGTTGCTCTATTCTTAGAACTTCTCTTTACTTGAACTTGATGAGTAAATGGAAAAATACCTATTTTTCCATCAAATGTGCATTCCTCATTTGCATCATTGATTCGTGTGATAATGATGTATGATTTGATCTTAAATCAAGATAAATCGAGCTGTGTAGTGGAAAATCATGAATCAGGTGCGTTTAAGTCCATTTGACTGAACTTTCGAAGAAAAAGGGGATATAAGTGATCAGAACTGGAGAAAGGGTGTTGGAGGTACCCGGTTCGACCAGCAGCAGCCTGGTTCGACCAGCAGGAGAGTGATTCGACCATCACCCATGGTCGAACCAGGCGCCAGAAGCTATCAGAAGTATGGTTCGACCACGATAGTGCGATTTGACCAGGCATTTTGGTTGAACCGTGGTCGAACCAAAATTATAAGTTTTTGTAGATGCAGTTCGACCACGACGCTTCTGATTCGACCTGGTGTTTGTCCTGAACTGTGGACCTGCCAGTGATTTACAGGTCGATTCGACCAACGATTCGACCAGGGAATGTGTGGTTCGACCAAGGGTCTTGGTCGAACCGATGTGTTGGACACGTCCGGATCCATATTTTTACACATTCAGTGCATGTTTTTGTCTAAAAAGCTCATCCAAGCTCCATAAGGAGAGCTCACAAGTATAAAAGGAATACCCTGCGCAATGGAAAAGGGAGTTCACCACCACCTTCATTCTACACAACATTCGAAACCCTACCACCATCTACGGAGCTGTGGAGAGAGATTCGTCTGTTGAATCAAGTGAGAACCAAGAGAAGATTCAAGACGGAGAGAGACGCGAAGGTGCCCGCATCTAGGGTTTACTTCGTATCTTAATTTATCTTATAATTTTCAAGACTATGGGTAAGATCTATCCAACCACCATGATTGTTCTTCGATCAATCATGGGCTAGAACCGTTTCGGTAGTTCTAGGGTTTATGAAGGTTTTATGAGTTAATTGAACTTCTGTGTGTATACTTCGTACGACACTACTTGTGGTTTATTTTATATAAAACTATGCGTTTTTAATTCATACTCAGAGTTGTTTTGTGCATCATTAATTGTTATGTAGAGTCTGAATACATATCTTAATTATTGATTGAGTGCGTTCACTGTTGAGCAGGATTATATGTTATGATTCTAAGTGAGGGAACTCCGAAGTCTCATTAGAACTATCTTATATAAATACTTGTTAATTGAATAATATTCGGGTTAATATGTAGGACAAAGAGTATAACGTCATAGTACCTATAAAGGGAGATCATATCGGGTTAGAGTACTAAGTGCACGAGAAATAATTGATACTGATAGTACCTAGAAAGGAGGATAAATTATATCGCTTGCTCCAAGGATATTAACACATGTAACACGCTTATTTACTTGTGTCTATATAGTAGATTTACATGGCTTAGTGATGCGTCCATATTCCACAAGGCAGAGTCAGACATTGATACACAGAAGAGAAATTAATGAGTAAAACTGAATGACCCGAAGAACTACCTATCTTCTCACTTATTCACTTTCGTTCAATCTCTACTGTTTATTTATTTTAATTGTTCTTTTAATTATTTAGTTATTGGTTACTTAATCACACAACTATTTTGCCATAATAGTCTTAATAAGTTAGAATATAGTTAAATTGATAATAATACGTCATTTGGATTCGATAATCACTTGGTCGCTTATCAAAGCTACAATAGCATCCTTAACACTTGGGGATTAATATTGTGTGTTGAGAAAACGCTTATCAAGTTCTTGACGCTGTTGCCGGGGACGACATTAATTATTAATTTAATTTTTCTAGTTTAATTTAGACTACTTTATTCTTGTCTTTATTTTCTAACGCTTATTTTCCTTAGGTGTATGCTCACGAGATCAAAGGTAGGAGATTTAGAACCTTATAATTCTGAGATTGGAGCATCGTCGAGGAAGAAGAAGGGGAAGAAGAAGGAGAATAAGAACGTGGAACCGACGAAGGCTCTTAATTTAGGAGTTGAGGTGGACGACCTGAACTCGTAAGCAACTGAAGCTGCAACCGACGTTCACGTGGAAGTAGAAGCAGTCAACATGGTGGCGAATGCGGACAATCTTGCCATCCGTGAAGTCTTTAAGAACAATAGAGGAGACAATGTGGGGCTTTTAGGAGCAAGAAGGGCCGGAGCTGATTTTGATCTTCACCCTGCTCTGATCAGTATGATTGAAAAGAGTCCCTTCTCTGGGGGAACCTTTGAAGATCCTCAGCAACATCTGAATAAGTTCCTTGGTTATGCAAGTACATAAAAAGATGCAGGAGCTCGTGAACATGCGAGGAGGATCATATTGTTTAAGTTCTCGTTGAATGAAAAGGCAAGAGATTGGTACGATAATCTTAATGCTGCTGAATGCGATACCTGGAGAAATTAAAATTGAAATTCTTGGAGCGATACATGCCACCTTCAAAGGTGTTTAAGATGAAACAAGAAATCAATCAATTTGCTATCCATGGTAATGAGAAGTTTCATGAGGCTTGGGACAGATTCAAGGACATGCTTAGGAAGTGTCCACAGCATGAGCTTTCTAAAACTCAATACATTAGTATTTTCTACAATGGATTGGACTGTGATTCTCGAGTGTTACTAGATGCTTCATCTAATGGAGCATTGCTTACCAAGTCATCCGTTGAGGCCGAAAAGCTCTATGAGGATATTTCAATGAATTCAAGAGATTGACCAACTGATCGAGTGAGAGAGGCACTTATGTTCTTGGAAAAGTAGCGCAGGTTGAGTACACGATGGTAAAGTCAAGTAGAGAAGATGAGATCGTCTCTAGTTTGGCTAGCATCAATAAGTTACTTGAGTCTCAACAAAAACAGATCACTGATATAGCACAGCGAGTACCAATGATGCAACAATATGTTTCTAATGAAGGAGCTAGCCAAGAGGAATTAGAAGAGACGAACTATGCCATGGGTCAAAGTATTCAAGGAATGAGGTTCCAAAATCAAGGAAACTAGAATTATCAAGGAAATTACAATAATTGTGGCCCCCTGGTAATTATCAACAACTAAAGAGGCTGGACTTTTCATGGAGCAATCCTAATACAGCAGTACAACCTTCTATTGGTGTTGATCCAAGTGCGAAGGTCGAAGAAGAAAAACCTAGTTTCGAGGATACAGTGAACAGGTACATAGCAAGGAATGATGCAAGAGTGGATCGCCTAGAGGCAAAGCTAGAGATAAAGATCGATGCAAATCATGAGGATATATCTAAGCAAATGAAGGACTTGACATTGTTGATGGGGCAGATGGTCAGGAATGTTAACCTATTGACATAAACCGTTGAGAAGGGCAAGTTCCCATCTCAAAGTATAGCAAACCCGAAGTAGTGCAACGCCATCACGTTGAGGTCTGGAATGTAGTATGAGGGACCGATGATATCAGAAACAAGTTCTGAAGCACCAGGAGCCTGATTCGACCTTAATTCGACCAACACAGCTGGTTGAACCGAACAGAGAAGGTTGAACCAGACACATGGGCAACATCCAAAGATCCCAATCGAGCTGTTCGATCAAAACCGATATGGTTCGACCAATCCTGTTGGTCAAATCATGGTCGAACCACTCTGTTCAGAGCACTCTGTTTTATCTAAAGCACGGTTTGACCACAATCATCATGGTTCGATCAACCCCGTTGGTCGAACCGTGGTTGAACCAGCCTGTCCGGAAGAGAAAACACTTTCTGATGCACGGATCGACCATTACTCGCCTGGTTCAACCAGTACCACTGGTCGAACCATGGTCTAACTGCTTCATTCGACACCATTTTCCATGCTGAATGCTTTACTTGATATTGATGCTACTCCCGTACCATCCAAAGAGCAGAATACTGAGCTTATAGCAGAAAAGAAATGGAAAAGAGCAAAGAGATTGAGAGCAAGAAGGATAAAGCGGAGAAGGTTGAACGTGATGATTGGGGGATTCCCAAAACAAAGATACCTCCTTCGTTCCCTTTCAAGCTAGTCAAGAAGGGTTTGGAAGAGAAGTTCAAGAAGTTTTCAGATATCATCGCATTTCTTTCTCTGAAGCACTCTTAGAGATGTCATATTATGCCCGCTTCTAAAGGATACTTTTGAAGAAGAGAAACTTGAATAGAATTGAAATAGTGAATTTATCTTAGAACTGCAGCTCGATCATACAGAGAAAACTACCAACGAAGTTGAAGGATCCGGGAAGCTTTACTATTCTATGTGAAATTGGGAAGGTGCCGGCACGACGAGCCTTGTGCGATCTTGGGGCAAGCATCAATTTGATGCCCTTGTCAATATTTCAAAGGCTTGGTTTGGGAAAGTTAACTCCCACAACGATTGCTCTACAATTGGCGGATAGGTCTATGACTTTTCCAAAGGGAATGATTGAAGATGTTCTAGTGAAAGTAGAGAAACTAGTATTTCCTGTGGACTTTTTTGTACTCGAGATGGAGGATGACAAAGACAATGTTCCCCTTATCTTAGGGAGACCATTCCTTGCTATAGTTGGAGCAATGATTGATGTTCAGAAGGGTGAGCTAAGGCTGCGCATGGATAAGAAAGAGGTCTAGTTCAACCTTGATAAAGCAATGAAGATGCCGATGGAGACGCGGTGCCACAGCATCGATGTGGTGGAGGAGATCGTGAAGGAAGATATATCCTTGATCCTTTTTAAAGATCTTTTGGAGGCATGTTTGGTGGAGTCTCTTACTTTTCCCACCACAGAACTAGATGAGCTCTCTAATGAGGTATGCATTGAATTTCTTGAAAATCTACTTGCTTTGGGTGATGACAGGTATGAATCACAAAGGACCAAGTTCGAAGAGGTAAAGTGGACTAGGAAGTACTTACCGTTTGATAGAGAGAGCACAGTAAAAGAAGAGAAGAAAGAGGAGTTGAAGCCACTACCGGAGCACTTGAAGTATGCTTATCTAGGTGACAATGAAACATACTCGGTAATTGTAACTTCTACTCTAACTGATGATCAACTCGATGAGTTATTAGATGTGCTTAGGAAGTATAAGTCTGTAATTGGTTGGTCTCTTGATGATTTGAAAGGTATTAGTCCATCATATTACATGCATAAGATAAGATTGTTAGATGAAGCCAAGAGTAGCATTCAGAATTAGCGGAGGGTAAATCCCGCTATTCAAGAAGTGATTAGGAAGCAAATTCTAACTTGGCTAGATGCTGGAATTATTTATCTAATTAGTGATAGTCCCCATGTGAGTCCATTGCATGTTGTAGCTAAAAAGAGGGGCATGACTATTTTGAAAACCGATGATGGAGAGACTCTAGCCACTAGGATTCCGACGGGATGGCGTGTGTGTACTGACTAGAGGAAACTGAATGAAAATACATGCAAAGACCACTTTTCTCTTCCTTTCATGGATCAAATGCTTGATCGTCTTGCAGAGTATGAGTTTTATTGTTTCTTGGATGGGTACTCGGGGTGAAATCAAATCATGATTGCACCTGAGGACCAGGAAAAGACAATTTTTACATACCCATATAGAACTTTTGCCTTTAGAAAGATGCCTTTTGGATTGTGTAATGCACCTGCTATATTTCAGCGATGCATGATGGCCATATTTGATGGGTTGATAGAGAAGATCATGGAGATATTTATGGATGATTTTTCTGTGTTTGGTTCCTCCTTCGATATTTGTTTATCTAACCTATCTACTATTTTGAAGAGATGTCAAGAAACTAATCTTGTCTTGAATTGGGAGAAGTGCCACTTCATGGTAAGAGATGAGATTGTTCTTGGGCATTATATTTCGGCTAAGGGATTACAGGTTGATAGAGCAAAGGTGGTGGCGATTGAGAAGCTTTCACCACCTACTAATGAAAAGGGAGTACGGTCCTTCCTTGGACATGCAGGAATTTATAGGAGATTTATCAAAGACTTCTCAAAATACTTCAAGAAGTTGTCTCACTTACTTGAAAAGGATGTTCTTTTGTTTTTGATGATGAATGTCTAACAGCTTTTCAGGTTTTGAAGGGGGCACTTATTATTGCACCTATCTTGATCACACCGGATTGGACTCAACCGTTTGTACTTATGTGTGATGTAAGTGATCAAGCACTTAGAGTGGTGCTTTGGCAGATGAATGAGAAGAAATTCTGCGCCATTTACTATGCAAGTAAGACTTTTGATGCAGCACAAAAGAACTACACTGTCACTGAAAAGGAGTATCTAGCTGTTGTGTATGCATTCAATAAGTTTCGACAGTATTTGATTGACATGAAGACCATTGTATACACGGATCATTCTGCGATCCGATACTTGATGGAGAAGAAGGAAGCGAAGCCAAGGATCATTAGATGGATCCTTCTTCTGTAGGAATTTGATATGGAGATCCGAGATAAGAAAGGTATGGAGAATGTGTTGGCAGATCACCTATCAAGGTTGGAGACAAGGGAGCATTGTGATGATTCTTTTTAGATACATAGAGGAGATGTTCCCTGATTAGAAGATCATGACGGTGTTTGCTGAAGGAGCGAAAAGTGCTTGTGTAGTTGCTGCTCAAGGAATGGATCCATGGTATGCGGATTATGTCAATTATATTACCGTAGGAGAAATTCCAAGAGATCTCAACAGGTATCAACTTGCGAAGTTTAAGAGGGATGTTGAGACTTTCATATGGTATGATCCATTTGTCTACAAGATCTGTACGAATTCTGTCATTCGTAGGTGTGTGCCTGAGATAGAGATGGAGAGTGTCCTCGATTTTTGCTATTCACAACCTAATGTTGGCGTTCGATCATTTGGTTAACGTGAACCATTAGGGTTCCATACGATTCTACTGCAGCAGAAACAAAAGAGCAGAATCATATTACCTTTAACTAGGGTTGATGTAGAGGATGATCAGCAGCAGCAGTAAACAACCTTCCAGTCTTCTGCTGTATTCCCAAGTCTGATCTTGACGTCGTGTGGGCGACGATCTTCAAGATCTCCTCAATCTGCTATCCTCCCTTTCCTCTCATGTTTTTAGGCGCAGGAAAAATTAGTTAGGGATCCAGATAAGTTGAGGTGACTTATATCATGGGCTATAGTAGGGACCAGGAGGAGAAATTAGAGTTGGGCCTCCATTGGGCTTAAGTATCCAAGTTTAGCCCAAAGCTTATACTTAAGTCCAATAATAATAATATATTCCACTAAAATATTATTATTGCACTACCGTTCTAATTCCATAATTACGTTATGGGCTCCATCTTATTATGAGCCCGTTAGTCTTCCAATGTTTAAGATATACAATGTCCATTAATTAATTAAGTTACTGACAACTCCATTAATTAATATCTCATCCGAGAGTAGTACCACTCAACCTCATTATCATGCCGAAATAAATCCACCTGCAGGGTTTACATGATAATCCTTATGAGCTCCTCAAGGGGACATCATCAACCTATGATGGACACGGATTCCTTCTACAATCAACAGCACACCATAGAGACAACACTACTTCCCAACTCACCGAGTTTGTTGATTTAATACATGTAAATCTCACCCATTGATGAATCAAAAAAGTACATACTGCCCTACGTATCGAGGTTATTGTATAAGGATTAAGAGCACGAACTTCCATAATAATAGAGATCAAGTTCTTCTATAAGTCAGTATAAGTCGAACGATCTCAAGCGGTCTTGCTCAATACACACAAGTGTAGTAGTGTGATTCTATAGCCAAGATAAGCTAATACCAAACCACACTACAACCATCCTGATAGAGAGTCCCCGTCTATCTCAGTTGTGAGCATCTGTTTATACTTTATAAGAAAACCGATTATATGATCTTCTGCGTGTTGTCGCACAACATATTATCTATAGTATAAAGTAAGTGGACTATTGCATCGTTCATATAAATAAATTATAAGACGCAATCATTTGATCATATGATTCTCATTTGATCATATGATTCTCATTGGAGAAAGTAGTCGGAACTAATAGGAAGAATTGTGTTATATAGCTCGATGATGTTTTATGGGGTTCCAAACTGCGTACAAGACTGTGCTTGACATGTCTCCTTATCAAATTGTCTATGGAAAGCCGTGCCACTTACCCGTAGAGATTCGGCATAAAGCTTTTTGGGCATTGAGGAGTTTAAACTTGTGTCTTAAGGATCAAAAGGAGTTTAGGTTGACTCAAATCAATCATTTAGACAAGTTCAGAAACTAAGCTTACTAGAATTCGGTGATCTACAAGGAAAGAATGAAGAAATGACATGATTCGAAGATCACTTACAAGGAATTTAAGTAAGGTGATGAGGTATTACTTTTAACTCCCGTTTGAAGCTCTTCGCAGGAAAATTGAAATCGAAGTGGAAGGGACCATTCATTATCCATAGAGCCTACTGTGGGGGGAGTTTTGAAATCATGGACAAAGACGGAGACATCATTGCGGCGAATGGGCATCGATTGAAGCATTATAAATCGCCGAATGATGCTTGCATCGTCTTTTAGGATACCTTAAATTGATATGGTACTGTCGTGACTCTCCGACGTTAAACAAGAGCGCTAATGAGAGTGATAATTCATGTATTTTGAGCTCTAATTTGTACAAAAGTTGAATATGATTATGTCTATTATCGAGGCAAATTGGTGTGTTTATGGAAATTCCACGAATCAGTGGATATTGAGGCTATTTGAGCACAATTATGTAGAAGAACATGTCAGAAGTGCTCAGAATTGGAAAACACGAAGTCTGAGACACCGCTCAACTAGAGGAGGAGCCGCTCGACCAAGACCTTTTGGTCGAGCAAGCATAGATTTGGTCGAGCGGATGTCTGTATAGAGTTTCAGCGAATAGGGAGTCCGCTCGACCAGGACAGAAACTGCTCGACCAAAGAGTCCGCTCGACCTCCGCTCGACCAGGACAGAAACTGCTCGACCAAAGCCAGTTTGGTCGAGCAGGGACACGCGTGGCTATTTATGGTAATTTCAACCTCATGTGCGTGAATTTTCGTATTCTCCAAGAAAAAGCCCAGAAAAGGTCCATGAGGAGAGTTATACAAGTATAAAAAGGGATGCAGATTACATTATGAGGAGAGTTAGATTCCACATCCATCCTATACCACATCCAAACCCTAACTCCATCTTACAGAACTGTAGAGAGAGATTCGTGCAGCGAATCAAGTGAGAACCAAGTGAAGATTCAAGACGGAGATAGACGCGACGACGCCCGCATCTAGGGTTTACTTCGCATCTTAATTTATCTTGTAATTTTCAAGACTATGGGTAAGATCTATCCAACCACCATGATTGTTCTTCCATCAATCATGAGCTAGAACGCTTCGGTAGTTCTAGAGTTTATGAAGGTTTTATAAGTTAATTGAACTTTGTGTATATACTCCGTACAACACTACTTGTGGTTTACTTTATATAAGATTATGCATTTTTAATTCATACTCAGAGTTGTTTTGTACATCATTAATTGTTATGTAGAGTCTGAATACATATCTTGGTTATTGGTTGAGTGCGTTCACTGCTGAGTAGGATTCCATGTTATGATTCTAAGTGAAGGAATTCTGAAGTCTCATTAGAGCTATCTTATATAAATACTTGTTAATTGAATCTGATTCGGGTTAATAAGTAGGATAAAGAGTATAACTTCATAGTACCTATAAAGGGAGATCATATCAGGTTAGAGTACTTAGTTCACGAGAAATAATTGATATTGATAGTACCTAGAAAGGAGGTGAATTATATCTCTTGTTCCAAGAATATTCACGCATGTCACACGCTTATTTACTTGTATCTATGGAGTAGATTTGCATAGTTCAGTGATGCTTTCATACTCTACAAGGCAGAGTCAGACATTGATACGTTGAAAGGAAAATTAGTAAGTAAAACTGGATGGCCCGAAGGACTACCTATCTTCTCACTTATTCACTCTCATTTAATTTCTACTGCTTATTTATTTTATTTATTCTTTTTATTATTCATTTATTAGTTATTTAAACAAACAACTTTATTGCTACACTAGTTTTAGTAAGTTAGAATATAATTAAATTGATAATAATTAGTTCTTTGGGTTCGATAGTCACTTGGTCGCTTATCAAAGCTACAATAGTATCCTTCACACTTGGGGATTAATATTGTGTGTTGAGAAAATGCTCATCAAGTTCTTTACGCCGTTGCCGAGGAAAACATTAATTATTAGTTTATTATTTCTAGTTTAATTGAGACTATATTATTCTTGTCTTTATTTTCTAATGCTTATTTTTCTTAGGTGTATGCTCACTAGATCAAAGGTAGGAGATTTGGAACCTTATAATCCAGAGATTGGAGCATCGTCGAGGAAGAAAAAGAAGATGAAGATGAAGAACAAGAACATAGAACCAACCGAAGCTTTTAATTTAGGAGTTAAAGTTGACGAGCTGAATTCGAAAACGATTGAAGCTGCAATCGGAGATAATTTAGAAGCAGAAACAATCATTATGGCAGTGAATCCGGATAATCTTGCCATCCGTGAAGTCTTTAAGAACAACGAAGGAGGTAACGTGGGGCTGTTAGGAGCAAGGAAGGCCAGAGCTGATTTTGATCTTCACCCTGCTCTTATCAGCATGATTGAAAGAAGTCCCTTCTCTGGGGGAACCTTTGAAGATCCGAAACAACATCTAAATAAGTTCTTTGTTTATGCAAGTACACAAAAAGATGCAGGAACTCATGAAGATGCGAGGAGGATCATCTTGTTTAAGTTCTCGCTGAATGAAAAGACGAGAGATTGGTATGATAATCTTAATGCTGCTGAGTGCACTACCTGGGAGCAATTGAAATTGAAGTTCTTGGAGCGTTACATGCCACCTTCAAAGGTGTTTAAGATGAAACAAGAAATCAATAAATTTGCGATCCATGGTAATGAGAAGTTTTATGTGGCTTGGGACAAATTTAAGGATATGCTTAGGAAATGTCCACAACATGGGCTATCTAAAGCTCATTACATCAGTATCTTCTATAACGGATTGGACTGTGATTCTCGAGTTTAACTTGATACTTCATCTAATGGAGCATTTCTTACAAAGTCATCTGTTGAGGCCGAAAAGCTCATTGAGGATATTTATATGAATTCAAGAGATTGGCCGACTGATAGAGTGAGAGGCACTTATGTTCTTGGTAAGGTACCACAGGTTGAACATACTATGGTGAAGTCGAGTAGAGAAGATGAGATCGTCTCTAGTTTGGTAAATATCAATAAGCTACTAGAGTCTCAGCAAAAATAGATAACTAACATAGCTCAACGAGTACCAATTATGCAGGATGTTTGTAATGAAAGAGCTAGCCAAGAGGATATGGAAGAGACGAACTATGCCATGGGTCAAAGTATTCAAGGAACGAGATTCCAAAATCAAGAAAATCGGAATTATCAAGGGAACTACAATAATTGTGATCCCCCGGGTAATTATCAACAACCAAGGAGGCCGGAGCTTTCATGGAGAGATCCTAATACAGCAGTACAACCTCCTGTTGGTGTTGATCCGGACGCGAAAGTCGAAGAAGGAAAACCTAGTTTTGAGGATACGGTGAACATGTACATGACAATGAATGATGCAAGAGTGGACCGCCTAGAGACAAAGCTAGAGTCAAAGATAGATGCAAATCATGAGGATATATCTAAGCAAATGAAGGACTTGGCGTTGTTGATGGGGCAGATGGCTGGGAGTGTTAATCAATTTACGCAAACCGTAGAGAAGGGTAAGTTCCCATGTCAAAGTATAGCAAACCCGAAGCAGTGCAATGTCATCAAATTGAGGTCAGGAATGCAGTATGAGGGTCTAATGCAGTCAGTCGATGAAAACGAAGAGAACGAAAGTCCGCTCGACCACCGCTCGACCAAGATACTTGGTTGAGCTATGGTCGAGCGACACTCAGAGGTTTTGAAAAATCACGATCAGATTACAGGTACCTTGCTCAACCAGAATGACACCGCTCGACAAGATCCTCCAGGTCGAGTGGAGGTCGAGCGAACACCTATACTTCTGAACAATCACGTTCCAACTTCATATACCCCGCTCGACCATTATCTGGTCGCTCGACCAAACCTATCTGGTCGAGCGGAGGTCGAGCAAGGACCATCGACTCTGATTTCCGTACATAATGCCTTACCTGTTATACAGAACACTCCAGTACCATCACAAGAGCAGAATACTGAGCTTATAGTAGAAAAAAGGTGGGAAAAAGAGAAAAGATTGAGAGTAGAGAAGGATAAGACGAGAAAGGCTGAACGAGATGAATGGGGAATTCTTAAGATAAAGATACCTCCTCCGTTTCCTTTCAGGTTAGTAAGGAAGGGATTGGAAAAAAGTTCAAGAAGTTCTCAGATATCATAAACAAGATAAGCTTGAGCATTCTTTTCTCTGAAGCAATCTTGGAGATGCCTTATTATGCCAGCTTTCTGAAGGATATATTTTTGAAGAAGAGAAGTTTGAACGGAGTGGAAACAGTGAATTTAATTAAGAACTACGACTCAATCATTCAGAGGAAGCTGCCAGCAAAGTTGAAGGATCCGGAAAGCTTCACTATCTTGTATGAAATTGGAAAGGGGCTGGCACGTCGAGCCTTGTGTGATCTTGGGGCAAGCATCAATTTGATGCCTTTGTCTATTTTTAAAGGCTTGGTTTGGGGGAGTTAACTCCCACAACGGTTGCTCTACAATTAGCGGATAGGTCTATTACTTTTTCGAAGGGGATGATTGAGGACGTTTTATTGAAAGTAGAGAAACTGGACTTTCCTATGGATTTTCTTGTGCTCGAGATGGAGAATGACAAGGATAATGTTCCCCTTATCTTAGGGAGGCCATTCTTGGCTACTGCTGGAGCTATGATAGATGTTCAAAAGGGTGAGCTTCGATTGCAGATGGATAAGGAGGAGATACTTTTCAACCTTGACAAAGTAATGAAAATTCCTATGGAGACGCAGTGCAATAGCATTGATGTTGTGGAGGGGATTGTGAATGAAGATCTATCTTTGATCCTTTCCAAGGATCCTCTTGAGACATGATTGGCGGAGTCTCTTACTTTTCCCACTACGGAGCTAGATGATCTCTCCAATGAGGTATTTATCGAATTTCTTGAAAACTTACTTGCTTTGGGTGATGACAGGTATGAGCCTAAAAGAACTATGATCGAAGAACTCAAGTGGACTAGGAAGTACTTGCCGTTGGATAGAGAGAGCAAACCTCAAGAAGAAAAGAAGGAGGAGTTGAAACCACTACCGGAGCACTTGAAATACGCCTATTTAGGTGATTATTAAACATATCGGGTAATTGTATCTTCTTCCCTTACTGATGACCAACTTGAAGAATTGTTAGATGTGCTTAGAAAGTATAAGTCTGCTATAGGTTGGTCTCTTGATGATTTGAAAGACATTAGTCCATCATATTGCATGCATAGGATAAGATTGCTAGATGAGGCTAAGAGTAACATTCAGAATCAGCAGAGGGTAATCCCGCTATTCAAGAAGTGATTAGGAAGCAATCCTAACATGGCTAGATGCAGGAATTATATATCCAATTAGTGATAGTCCCCATGTGAGTCCATTGCATGTTGTAGCTAAAAAGGGGAACATGACTATTGTGAAAGCCGATGATGGCGAGACCTTAGCCACTAGGATTCCTACGGGATGGCGTGTGTGTACGGATTAATAGAAACTGAATGAAAATACATGCAAAGGCCATTTCCCTCTTCCTTTCATGGATCAAATGCTTGATCGTCTTGCTGGGTATGAATTTTATTATTTCTTGGATGGGTACTCGGGTTATAATCAAATCATGATTACATCTAAGGACAAGGAACATACTACTTTCACTTGCCCTTATGGAACTTTTGCCTTTAGAAAGATGCCTTTTGGATTGTGTAATGCACCTGCTATATTTCAGCATTGCATGATGGCCATATTTGACGGGTTGATGATCATGGAGGTGTTTATGGATGATTTTTCTGTGTTTGGTTCCTCCTTTGTTATTTGTTTATCTAACTTGTCCACTGTTTTGAAGAGATGTCAAGAAACTAATCTTGTCTTGAATTGGGAGAAGTGCCACTTTATGGTGTGAGATGGGATTGTTCTTGGCCATCATATTTCAGCCAAGGGACTGCAAGTGGATAGAGCAAAGGTGGTAGCGATTGAGATGCTTCCACCACCTACTAATGAAAAAGGAGTGCGGTCCTTCCTTGGACAAGCAGGATTTTATAGGAGATTCATCAAAACTTCTCAAAATACTCCAAACCCCTCTCTCATTTACTTGAAAAGGATGTTCTATCTTGATCACATCAGAATGGACTCAACCGTTTGTACTTATGTGTAATGAAAGTGATCAAGTACTTGGAGTGGTGCTTGGGCAGATGAATGAGAAGAAGTTTTGCGCCGTCTACTATGCGAGTAAAGAAAGGAACGGAGAATATTTTGGCGGATCACCTATCAAGGTTGGAGACAAGGGAGCATTGTGATGATTCTTTTAAATATATAGAGGAGATGTTTCCCGATGAGAAGATTATGGAGGTGTTTGCTGAAGAAGCAGAGAGAGCTTGTGTGGTGGCTACTCAAGGAATGGATCCATAGTACGCTGATTATGTTAATTAAATTACTGTAGGTGAAATTCCTAGAGGTCTCTATAGATACCAACTTGCGAAATTCAAGAGGGATGTTGAGACCTTCATATAGTATGATCTGTTTATCTACAAGATTTGTATGGATTCTATCGTCCGTAGGTGTGTGCCCGAAATAGAGATGGAGAGTATTCTTAAATTTTTCCATGCACATCCTAATGGGGGGCACTTCGGAGCCCAAAAGACAGCATCCAAGTTACTTCAATCTGCTCTTTATTAGCCTACTTTATTTAAAGTGTGAATCCTATGTAGCGACATGCGATAGATGTCAAAGGATGGGAAATATAAGTGGAAGAGATAAGATGCCACTTCAGTCGAGCATTGTTGTTGAGATCTTTGATGTATGGGGAATCGATTTTATGGGGCCTTTTCCCCCATCTAATGGATTTTTCTACATTCTACTTGCTGAGGATTATGTTTCTAAGTGGGTGGAGACCATTCCTACCCGCATGAATGATTCAAAGACTGTGTTGTCTTTCTTGAAGAAGCATATCTTTTCCCGCTATGGAGTTCCTAGAGCACTTGTAAGTGATGGAGGTTCTCACTTCGTCAACAAGCTTCTTGAGAGAGTGCTCAAGGACTATGGTGTCAAGCATAGGGTTTCTACACCCTATCACCCTCAAGCGAATGGGCAAGCGGAAGTCTCCTACTGACAAGTTAAGCAAATTCTGGAGAAAGTAGTCGGAACTAATAGGAAGGATTGGGCGATGAAGCTCGATGATGTTTTGTGGGGGTTCCGAACTGCGTACAAGACAGTGCTTAATATGTCACCGTATCAAATCATCTATGGGAAGCCGTGCCACTTACCCGTAGAGATTCAACATAAAGCTTTTTGAGCATTGAGAAGTTTGAACTTATGTCTTAAGGATCAAAAGGAGTTGAGGATGACTCATATCAATCAACTAGACGAGTTCAGAAATCAAGCTTATAAGAATTCGGTAATCTACAAGAAAAGAATGAAGAAATGGCATGATTCAAATATCACTTATAAGGAATTCAAGCAAGGTGACGAGATAGTTCTTTTTAACTTTTGTTTGAAGCTCTTTGTAGAAAAATTGAAATCAAAGTGGATGGGGTCGTTCATTATCCATCGAGCCTACGGAGGGGGGAGTTTCGAGATCATGGACAAGGATGGAGACATCATCGCGGCGAATGGGCATCGGTTGAAGCATTATAAGTCATTGGATGATGCTTATGTCGTCTTTGAAGATACCTTGCATTGATTTGGTACCGTCGTGACTCTCCGACGTTAAACATGAACGCCTGTTGGGGGCTCTCCCTCCTGTTTTATTGCTTTATTTATTTTGTGTGCGTAAGAAATTTTAATATTCAAGGTGCTTACTATTCGGCAATTACATCTCTTTGCAAACTTAGTTTTGACTATAGTTTATACTAAGTTTGGGGGGTGTGATGTTCTTACCTTATTGAAGCACTAAGAGTATAATATTTTCTTTATAACGTTTGCCAGGGGAGTTGATTTTTCGTGATATATTGAAACCTTAATCGATTTGGATTTATCGATTTTTTGCAATTTGCCTAGTGTTCAGTGGTGTGTTTATTTTAGTGTGAACGGAGTTACTTATACTTGATTTTTATAGTCTAATTAGTGGTTCTCTAGTTATGGTTTTGGTTTGATATGATGCTCAATGTTGTTTTAGAGTCTGAGTTTTACAGGGGACGAAAGAGTTCGAGAAAATCCAAGGGTCAAAGGCCCACTCGACCAAGTTTCAAGCTGCTCGACCAAGCACCGAGGTCGAGCGAATGACTGTGTGGCGGATCCTTGAAGTTCCAGATTACAGAGGTGCCGCTCGACCAGATGAGTACCGCTCGACCAAAACAATATGGTTGACGGATGATCGAGCAAATGGTCTAGCGGATTACAGAAGCGGTTCCAGAATACAGAGTGGTCGCTTGACCATTTCAAGGCCGCTCGACCAAGTCACTTGACCCAAGCAGAGGGAAATTTTCACTAATATAAGGTCAATTTTTCGTGCTGCTCGACTAGTTTTCACCACCCTCTCTCGAGCAATTGCCCCGAACGGTACGATTCTCGTCCCAATTACTTTATAAACCCTTCTCAACTCAAAATCACACATATTCCACATAAAGTTTGGGAAATTCAAGTCGAATTTTAGGGCTTTCTTATCAATTTTTGCACTCGTACTTCCCATTACTTCTACGCACCCATGGCAGGAGACAAAGGTATGTTTTCCCTTTGAATTTGATTATAATTTGTGAAGTTTGGTTGGGCAAGTTGATTAGGCATGATTTTGGTTATAATTTTGATAAGAATTTGGGTGTTGAAATTGAAGTTTTGCATGAAGTTGCATGAGTTCGATTTGACGTGGGATTAATGGAAATTCGTGAAATTGGTTATTCATATATCATGAGCTTGAGTTCAATTGATTAATTTGTGTGTTGTTGATGACGAATTTGAAGTGTGGAATAGTGTGGATTTGTAGGATTTTTGGTAAATTCTTAGGAATTGAGTTGAATACATGTGACTATATTTTGAATATTCCTATTGAAGCATGATGATGTTTGATGTGAGTTTAGAATCATTTGGTGTACCTAGGACACAGGGAGTTAACTTTTCCATGATTAAACTTGTTTGAGTTTTAGTGTCGAATATTGCATACTTGTGAATTGTGGAAAATTGAGTTGAATTATTGAGCATACAATTTGAAGTCTTGAGTAGAATCTATGTGATTATAAGTTCTAGAATTGGTATGCTTGTTTCTTTACCTATGCTTGTATTGAAGTACAATTATTGAAGGTAAGGGAATTGCTTCGTGTTCAAAGAGGAAGGAATAAAGAATACCAAAGAAAGGAGATACGAGTAAGAAAAGTCAGAAGAATGGAAAGACGTCGTCGGATTTTGGGTTGAAAATACCAAAATGGGATGAGAAGAGAGAGCTATGGGGAGAAATTTCAAGAAAGATTGATCAGACTCGTTATCAGGACGATCATGCTATGGTGGAGATGCACATAATTAATGATATAAGGTGGATGTTCAATCAGGTTGGAATCAGTGGTTTCATGGACTTAAAGAGGGAGGCATACTTCCATATCACGGCTGAGATGTTGTGCACGTCAGAGGTGATTCGTGAGGATTCGGTTCTTTCTACATTAGCGTGGTTTCGACTTGGAAGCGAGTTGAGGTACTTGTATGCTAGTGAGTTTAACAGGATGTTCAAATGCCCAAAAGAGGTATCTACACAAGAAGACGAAGGGTTCGTTGTTGATGATTTTTGGAGGTTAATTACGGGGTTATAAGGAGGGTATGATCCTCAGCGATCGAGGGCGGCTTTCATTCACAACCCAGTTATTACCTACATGGATAGGATCCTTGGAAATACCATCTTTGCCCGAGCTGAGGGCGGGTGTATTCCAAGAGGTGAGTTATATGTTTTTGGTGTATGATGAATAGGGTCCATTTCAATCTTGGAGCTTATGTCCTACAGCAGCTGCATTGGTTCACTTCACACATATTTCAGAAGGTGAACATCGGAGGATTGATCACACCATTAACTGAGCATTATAGTGTGTATTTATCGAGGCATAGGTCAGTCCAAGGTGATCCAAATTTGTTTCTGTCAGCTTGCGTGAAGATGAATTTAGCTCGTCATGAACAAGGTGTATGGATGTTCATCAGAGGAAGCAACCTGATTTATTTTCAGATGCCCTTCTATCTCGTTGATCTTACTACGGTTCAGATCAATGCAAAATTTTTTTGATGAATATGCCTCCCCACATTGCGATTTCTACTACTTGTCGTGCTAAGGGAGATTGGCGTACTTTGGCAGATATGCACTTTGAAGGTGTGTATCTCGATGTGGATATGATTTTAGTGGGAGAGCCGGAGGAGAATGAGGAGTACGAGCCAATGCCGCAGCAGTAGTTTGCACCTGAGCAGCCGCCACTGTTTGAGCATCTGATGCCTGATGCACATATGGAGATGCCTCACGATATTTCGGAGATGGGTATTCCTCCAATGCAGCCACCACCGCAGCAGCAGTAGTATGATTTCTGGCAGGCTCAAGATCACTTTTATAAAGAGCAGTTCAGGATGATGAATAAGCATTTTGCCATGTCGAATACTAATCTGCAGGAGGCGAACCGCCAGCTTGCTTTGCGAATACAAATTATGATGCGCTCAACTTGAGATATGATGCTATGGATAAAAGGTTTGGAGAGATGAATGAGAACTACGAGGCACTCGATAGAAAGGTCGATAGCTTCATTAGAGATTTTGATATATGGCACAATGACAATGATGATGATGATGCTCCGGAGGAGTAGAGTGCACCAAGTTTTTTTCTTTGTCTGTTTTCTCTCATCTCCCTTCTATTTTTCACTTTAAAGATGGATTGTTCAAGTGGTGGCTTAGTATTGGTTTATGAGAGTGTGTTTGAGTGGCATGTACTTGATTAATATTGAGGGTGATGGATTGATGTGTTTCATTTGGATGATTGATTAGGATTGTTAAGACTAGTATGGATGATTTTCCTTGCTATGCATGTGCACTTATTGTTAATGCATGTTGATTTTGTTAATGATGGACGTGTATCAATTGTTAGTTCTCGTTTATGTAAGAATTGATGTTGATTGCATGCTTTGAAGAGTGCTTAAGAATTCTATTACCCATGTGAGAATTTGAGCCTAATAATCATGCTATATCTATGCATGATAGTTTATTCTTGTGAGTATCATTCATATATTCATATTCTAGAACTTGGCTTGGAGTCTTGTTTGAAGTTCATGATTAATAGATATTAGGAGATGATCTTAGGCCATATTTGATAAACGAGGCACTTAGCCAAAATTTTACCTTACCTTTATATTAAATATATCATTGGAAGCCCTGTTGAGCCTTTAAAAGCTTTTTCTTTGGCAAGCCTGTGATAAAAGCCTTTATTACCTTAAATTTAGCCCTGAAAGACCTTATTTACTAGTAGAGAGTTGAGGTGAATAATTGCTACGTGAGGAAATGAAAGAAAGGAAGGAAGGAGAATTGAGATAGTGATTAGTAAATAAAGAAGTATGGTTAAATCTTGTTTAGGGTAAGTGCTTGAAACTGGTACTCCGACTGCTTAGAAGGGTAGTACCCAAAATTGGTACCCTTGTACTTTGAAGAAAGATGATGTTGATGCCAAATAAAGAAGGAAAAGTTGAATTACAAAGATCATGAGAAGAAGATGGAGAGTAAGAAGCTGTTTGATGAAAAACAAAACTCCAAGGTAATTCTCTACTAGTGAATTAGTCACTTTATCTAAATTTTCTTACCTTTACCAAAGAGCCAACATTACAACCAATAAGACAAGTCCTTTGTGATCCTAGTATTGAACTAATTATGAAGTGATCTTTGAGACTCTTGCCAAGCTTATGGTGACGTGAATATATGAATTGAATTTGAGCGTATATACTATCCATTGAAGTGTACATCTTTTACACTTGAAAGTGAGAGTAAACACTTATCCTGTGAGCTAGATGACTTAGCACTAATAGAAGTTTTGTGATTGATTAATATTCATGCATAGATGAATGTAGGATGAGTACACATTTTGATTTGATGATTTTGCATGTATTGGTATAAGTTGTGCTTGTTAAGTGGATCTTGTGAATTACACTATCTTATTTTGTTTTGATTTCGTTGCCTTGAGACGAGTAACATGTAAGTTTGGGAGTTTGATGAGAGTGATAATTCACTTATTTTGAGCTCTGATTTGTACAGAAGTTGAGTATGATTTGGGCTATTATCGAGGCAAATCGGTATGTTTATGGAAATTCCACGAATCAGAGGCTATTGAGGATATTTGAGCACAGTTATGTAGAAGAACAGGTCAGAATCGGAAAACACGAAGTCCGAGATGCCGTTCGACTAGATGAGGAGCAGCTCGACCAAGACCTTTTGGTCGAGCAAGGGTAGATTTGATCGAGCGGATGTCTGTATAGAGTTTCAGCGAACGGAGAGTCCGCTCGACCTCAGCTCGACCAGGACAGAAACTGCTCGACCAAGCCAGTTTGGTCGATCGGGGACACACACGCCTATTTATGGTAATTCCGACTCTCCTGTGTGTGAATTTTTGTATTCTCCAAGAAAAGCCCTGAAAAGGTCCGTGAGGAGAGTTAGATTCCACATCCATCCTACACCACATCTAAATCCTAACTCTATCATACGGAGCTATAGAGAGAGATTCGTGCATCGAATCAATTGAGAACCAAGTGAAGATTCAAGACGGAGAGAGACGCGACGGCTCCCACATCTAGGGTTTACTTCGCATCTTAATTTATCTTGTAATTTTCAAGACTATGGGTAAGATCTATCCAACTACCATGATTGTTCTTCGATCAATCATGGGCTAGAACCGCTTCGGTAGTTCTAGGGTTTATGAAGGTTTTATAAGTTAATTGAACTTCCATGTGTATATTCCGTACAACACTACTTGTGATTTATTTTATATAAGATTATGCGTTTTTAATTCATACTCAGAGTTGTTTTGTGCATCATTAATTATTATGTAGAGTCTGAATACATATCTTGGTTATTGATTGAGTGCGTTCACTGCTGAGCAGGATTCCATGTTATGATTCTAAGTGAAGGAATTCCGAAGTCTCATTAGAACTATCTTATATAAATATTTGTTAATTGAATCTGATTCGGGTTAATAAGTAGGATAAAAAGTATAACTTCATAATACCTATAAAGGGAGATCATATCGAGTTAGAGTACTTAGTGCATGGAAAATAATTGATATTGATAGTACCTAGAAAAGGGGGTGAATTATATCTCTTGCTCCAAGGATATTCACACGTGTCACATACTTATTTACTTGTATCAATAGAGTAGATTTGCATGGTTTAGTGATGCTTCCATACTCCATAAGGCAGAGTCGGACAATGATACCCGAAAGGGAAATTAATAAGTATAATTGAATGGCCCAAAGGACTACCTATCTTCTCACTTATTCACTCTCATTTAATTTCTACTACCTATTTATTTTAATTGTTCTTTTTATGATTCGTTTATTAGTTATTTAAACAAACAACTTTATTGCTACACTAGTTTTAGTAAGTTAGAATATAATTAAATTGATAATAATCCATCCTTTGGGTTTGATAATCACTTGGTCGCTTATCAAAGCTACAATAGCATCCTTCACACTTGGGGATTAATATTGTGTGTTGAGAAAATGCTCATTAAGCGCCTGTTGGGGGCTTTCCCTCCTGTTTTATTATTTTATTTCATTAGTGTGAGTAAGAAATTTTTATTTTTGACGTGCTTACTTATCAGAAATTACATCTTCTTGCAAACTTAGTTTCGACTATAGTTTCTACTAAGTTTGGGGGGTGTGATGTACTTACCTCATCATAGCATGGAGAGTATAATCTTTTCTTTGTAACGTATGTTAGAGGAGTTGATTTTTTGCGGTATATTGAAACTTTAACCGATTTTGGAGTGTCGATTTTTTGTAATTTTCTTAATGTTTAATGGTGTTTTATTTATTGTGTCTTATAAGTGGTTCTCTAGCATTAGTTTTGCTTTGTTTTGGTACCTAATAATCGTTTTTAGCTTAAAATTTGCTGGGGACGAAGAATAGTAGATTTCAAATGAACAGGGGCTCGATTCGACCAAGGAGACAGGTCGAACCAAGCAGTCAAAGTCGAACCAAGGATCAGAAAGTTTGTTACATGTCGATTCGACCAACATGAGATGTTTCGACCAGGCGTCGACCAAAGGTGGAGGTCGAATCGGTAATCACATAGTCTGTTATAAGTTGATTCGACCAAGCATAGTGTGATTCAACCATTGGTTCGGGTCGAACCAGACACCTGAATGTTTGCAACAGGCCAGTTCGACCCATGGTTCGGGTCAAACCAAATGCAGAAAGTTGTCTAGAAGCCCGATTCGACCATGACAAGTTGGTTAGACCACCTGCTTCAGGTCGAATCGCACAGGTAAGTAGCCTTTTTAACTCATTTTTCACCCCTGTTTCGATCACTTTGCACACCACCCGCACTTGAATCCTCTCCGAACCAAAAATACTCTCTTCTAAACTTCGATTTTACTTGATTTCGCTCCGATTAAACCACTTTCCACACTTCTCACACTCTACTTTCGTGAATTTGGGCATTCTAGTTGCAAAAACTAGGGTTTCTCATCAAATTTGGGATTTCTTCGTACTTGTTCATACTAAGCCTGATCGAAGGTATATTTTCTTGACCCTATTACCCTAGATTGAAGTTCTATAGCTTGATTTTAAGTGGGTAAGTTGATTAAACTAGTTTTTATATGAATTCGTGGTGTATTTTGAATTGTTGTTTGAAAATCTCATATGAACAAGTGATGGGTCCGATTTCATTGTTGAATTGTTGCTAGACCTTGATGTTTACGTAAAATTGATGAGTAATTTGAGAAGTGAAGTGAAGCATGTTGAATTTTGAGTTGAATTATGAAATTTGATTGAGGCATGCTTAAGGAATTGATGTGTTTGATGAAATTGTTGATAGTTTCTATTAAAGAGTTGAATTTGAAGTGGAATTGAATTAGCATGTGAATGTTTTGATTGTTGAATTCATGATGAAGTAGAAGCATGCTTGTTTGAAGATGATTATGGATGAAAACATGAAGTCTTGAGTAGAGTTTCATGAATAGTTAGTTGTTGCATTGGATTCAGTTTGCTTTTCTTGTATCTGTTTGGTATTGAAGTATTGTTTTGTAGGAAAAGAAAAGGAGGCTGAAGTTCATTCAAAGAAGAGACAGGATAGGCCATCTCGTGAGGACGAGGTTACGAAGAAGCTAAGGCGTATGGAGAGGCTGCCTAGGAATTTTAAAATTTGAATGGAAAATTAGGAGGAGATAAAGGATCGATGGGGCGATATGCATGATAAGATTGCTCGAACGAGGTACCAAGATGATGGAGCTATGTTGACAATGAATATCCATGAGGATATCTTGTGGATGTTTGATCAAGTAGGTATACGTCATTTCATGGAGCTAAAGAGGCCGACGTACTTTCATGTGACTGCAGAGGTTTTGTGTTCGATTACCATCAAGAAGGGATCGAGTCCTCTTCCTTATGAGTGCTCATTTCAGCTGGAAGGCATGATGAGAACATGGTCAGTGGAAGATTTCAACGTACTTTTTGAGACTCCAAGGGGGATCTCCAGGAACGAGAATGGGTATTTCAATGCAAATGATTTCTAGAGAGCTATTTCTGGAGAGTACATGGATTTTAAGACCAAGGATGCTCGTGCTTCTTTGATTCGCAACTCTATGATTCGATATATGGAATGAGTTTTGGGTAACACATTGTTTGCCCGGTCTGAGGGGAGTTGCGTGTCTAGGTGAGAGTTATATGCTCTCTGGTGTATGTTGAATGGAGTAAGGTTCAACGCGGGGTCGTATTTGATTCAGCAGCTTTACAGATTCAGGAGTTCCACGTTTCAGAGAGTGAATATAGGTGGATTTCTTACTCCTGTGGCTGAGTCGTACCACATGGATTTTACTGGCATTATACCTATCCTGGAAGATCCAGATCTAGTCATGAGTGCATGTGTAAAGGCTGGATTTGCTTATTATCGCGATGGAGATTGGTTGTACACGAGGGGATCGAAGCCCTTTTCTTTCATGTTTTCATACAATGTGAGAGGTCTGACTATGATCTGAAATGATGGTAATATGTTGATGAACACGTTGGGGCATGAGGCTATATTTATCACGTGCATGAGGAGAGGTGATTGGAGGACCGTGGCTCAGATGTACGCTGTCGGGATGCATAAGAGCTGCAGAGGATTGTCGATGAAGGGCAGCGAGGGCTTACTTACCACTAGCTATGTCGCGCTCGATATGAGATACAATGTGTTGCATACTAATTATGTGGAGATGGATAGGAGATTGGGAAAGATGCAAGCCGATGAGCGTGAGATTGATAGGAAGCTGAATAATCTCCACAGAGATTTTGATCATTGGCGCATGGAGATGAGTGATGATGATAATGAGGATGATGCTCCGGAGGAGTAGGTTGTGCCAGGTTTTTCCTTTGTCTGTTTTATCTCATCCCATTTCTCTTTTTCTCTTTACAGGATGAGTATTTATGGTGTGAGTGGCATGTACGTATATTGAGATTGGATTGAGGTGTGATACTTGATATTTGAGGTTGGATTGGTTGGTGATACTTGATTTGGATTGTTATGATGGGTTCTTTGCTAAGTATGTTGCATTCGTATTTTGCATGTGTTGATTTTATTGATGAGAAGCATGTATTATTTGTTAAATATGTGGAGTTCATTGTGAATTGATCTTGATTATATGAGGAGTGCTTAGGAATCTCTTTACCCATGTGAGAATTTAAGCCTTTTGAAATCATGCTACATCTATGCATGATAGTTTATTATTGTGAGAATCGTTCATATGACCGTATTCTAGAACTTGGCTTAGAGTCTTGTGTGAGACTTATGATTGATTAGTTATTAGGACATGATCTTAGGCCATTATTTTTTATTTGAGTCACTTAGCCAAATTTTATCTTCCCATATACTGTATAAATCATTGCAAGCTCTTTTCAGCCTTTAGAAGCTTTTTTTTGCAATCCTTGATAAAAAGCCTTTATTTATCCTTTACTTGAGCTTAGTTGAATATCTTATTCATTAGTAGAGAGTTGAGGTGAATATATGCTAGTTTGAATCTGAGAAAAAGGAAGAAAAATTGGTTGAGCGATATGAAGAAAGGAAAGGATGGTTAAATCTTGTTTAGGGGTAGTGCCTGAAACTGGTACCCCAACTGCTTAGAAGGGTAGTGCTCGAAATTGGTACCCTTATACTTTGAAGAAAGGAGAAATAAAGATGTTGATGCCAACGTGAAGAAGGAAAAGTTTAATCGCAAAGATCATGAGAATAAGACGGAGAGATGAAGCTATTTGTTGAAAAAGTAAAATTTCAAGGTAATTCTCTACTAGTGAATTAGTCACTTTATCTATATTTTCCTACCTTTACCAAAGAGTCAACATTACAACCCAAAAGCATGTCCTTTATGATCCTAGTAATGAAGTGATTACAAGTTGATTTTTGAGACCCTTGCCAAGCTTATGGTTACACAGGAATATGAATTGGAATTGAGCGTATATACTAACCCATTAAAGTGTACATCTTTTACACTTGAGTGCGAGAGTAAACATTTATCCTGTGAGCTAGATGACTTAGTACTCCGAATTGTATTATAATTAAGTGATGTTTTGCATGAATGAAATATTTGATACGAGTGATAATGATGTATGATTTGATCTTAAGTCAAGATAAATCGAGTTGTGTAGTGGAAAGTCATGAATCAGGTGCGTTTGAGTCCGTTTGAGTAGATTTTCGAAGGAAAATGGGATAGAAGTGATCGGAACCAGAGAAAGGGTGTTAGAGGCACCCAGTTCGACCAGCAGGTGCCCAGTTCGACCAACAAGAGAGTGGTTCGACCATCACCCATTGTCGAACCAGGCGTTGGAAGCTATCATAAGTATGGTTCGACCACGACAGTGCGGTTCGACCAGGCATTTTGCTCGAACCTTGGTCGAACCAAAAGCGTAAGTTTTCGCAAATGCAGTTCGACCACGATGCTTTTGATTCGTCATGACGTTCGACCTTAACCGTGGACTTGCAGTGATTTACAGGCCGATTCGACCAGCAACTCGGCCAGGGAATGTGTGGTTCGACCAAGGGTCTTGGTTAAACCGATGTGTTGGACACGTTTGGATCCATATTTTTACACCTTCAGTGCATGTTTTCATCCAAAAAGCCCATCCAAGGTCTATAAGGAGAGTTCACAAGTGTAAAAGGAAGACCCTGCGCAAGGGAAAAGGGAGTTCACCACTATCTTAATTCTATACAACATCCGAAACCCTACCACCATCCACGGAGTTATGGAGAGAGATTCGTCTGTCGAATCAAGTGAGAACCAAGTGAAGATTCAAGACTAAGAGAGACGCGATGATGCCCGTATCTAGGGTTTACTTCGTATCTTAATTTATTTTGTAATTTTCAAGACTATGGGTAAGATCTATCCAACCACCATGATTGTTCTTCGATTAATCAATGGCTAGAACCGCTTCGGTAGTTCTAGGGTTTATGAAGGTTTTATGAGTTAATTGAATTTTTGTGTGTATACTCTGTACAACACTACTTATGGTTTATTTTATATAAGACTATGCATTTTTAATTCATACTTAGAGTTGTTTTGTGCATCATTAATTGTTATGTAGAGTCTGAATACATATCTTGATTATTGATTGAGCGCGTTCACTTCTGAGCTGCATAGCATGATTACATGTTATGATTCTAAGTGAGGGGAATTCGAAGTCTCATTAGAACTATCTTATATAAATACTTGTTAATTGAATAATATTCGGGTTAATAAGTAGGACAAAGAGTATAACGTCATAGTGCCTATAAATGGAGATCATATCAGGTTAGAGTACTAAGCGCACGAGAAATAATTGATACTGATAGTACCTAGAAAGGGGGGTAAATTATATCTCTTGCTCCAAGGATATTCACACGTGTCACACGCTTATTTACTTGTGTCTATAGAGTAGATTTGCATGGCTTAGTGATACGTCCATACTCCACAAGGCATAGTTGGACATTGATATACAGAAGGGAAATTAATAAGTAAAACTGGATGGCTCGAAGAACTACCTATCTTCTCACTTATTCACTTTCGTTCAATCTCTACTGTTTATTTATTTTAATTGTTCTTTAATTATTTAGTTATTGGGTACTTAATCACACAATTATTTTGCCATAATAGTCTTAGTAAGTTAGAATATAGTTAAATTGATAATAATACGTCCTTTGGGTTCAATAATCACTTGGTCGCTTATCAAAGCTACAATAGCATCCTTAACACTTGGGGATTAATATTGTGTGTTGAGAAAATGCTCATCAATCATATATTGGCCTAGCTAGTGCACATAGAAACATAATCTTACCAATGAACTTCTTGCTTTGGCATGTTCTGTATGGTTCTTCTTCATCTTGTGTCAAGCAGTATCTTTCTTTTGTTCTAGTGAGGTAGAACCATTTCTCATAAATATGAACAAATCAGGGACATACTTTTGAATTTAATGACTTTGTTTTCATGGTTGACTTCCAATGCTTGAAGACAGTGTTTCAACCTGCAAATCTTGATCTCATGTATGAGTGATGACTTGATTGCATTTGAATGTGCTCTGAGCAGTCCTTCATTTTTCCACCTCCAAACTGTGTTTTTGCTTGTATGCATCCCTTTTGCAATCCCTCTATATGTTCTTCTTTGTTGATAGCCAATGCTTTGTAGCTTTTCTTTATAAAAATGTGAATCTTTTTATGAAGTGCACCTTTCTTTTTGCTGCTAAAAAAGATAGGCTTACCTGCTGCCAATTGCTCTCTTGATTTAGCACATACTTTGTGAACAGTCTGTCTAGACACTCCAAATTCCACCATTGCTGCCTTGAATCTACCTCGAGCTGGTTCTCTATCAATGCACCCTTCCAACAAGAACTGAGCTAGAACATTTAATTCATTTTGTGTTAGATCTTTTCTCCTCATTTTTCTTGTTGTATGGAAAAAATTATTTTGAGGAGTAAATGTATTTATATTGTGTATTAAGAGGGAAATATAGACTTTTACTTGGGGGGAATTTTAATTTGGTGGCCACTTTTAATTTTGGGAGTTGTTATTATGTAATAGTAGCAGGTAATGGTGTTCTGTATTTGGAGGGAAATTTTAGACAAATTAATTGGGTAATGTGATTGAGAGGGAAACTAATTTTAATGTTAGAATTTGTTCATATTTGTATTTTAAGTATTTTGTTGACTGTAATATTGTGAGCGTACTATACTTTATATTTATTCTAAATTATTTTTTCATTAATTTCTTAAATTTTATTTACTGTTAATTACTTTCTTAATTAAGAGTTAATCAAATAATTCATGAATGAAAGGATGAAGTGTTTCCTCATAGATTGTAAAACCAGATTTCATACAGGGGTAAAATAGGAAATGTATATAAATAACTACCCAATACATATAAAATACAATATTCCTTAACCTCCGCGCAAACAATAAATATAACAATAAAGGCGGGCGGGACAGAGGGAATATACTCTAAGCAAAGACTTGTTAATGTATGTTGATTTTATATAAAAAATTAAACATAAATAAATATGGCAGGCTAGCCCGTCCCTAACCCACGGGGTTTAAATGGGCTAACCCATAAATTTTAAGCTAACCCACAAACTTAACCAATTTTGAAGGCTTTGCCAATAGCGCCAGACATCAACTAGAGCTAGGGGTGCTCACGGTGCGGTTTTGCGATTTTTTTTTCGAAAATTCAAATTGCATTGCTATAGGCGGTCAGTTCTTCTATAATATATAAATTGGGCGGTTTATTAAAATAATTAATTAGGCGATTTTAAGCGGTTTCGGTCGGTTATTTTCTGATTTGGCGGTTTTAAATTAGCGTAAGTATTAGTGTTAGTTTATACAACATAACATTTCAATCTCCTATATGTTGTAAATTGAAAGAGTATAAATAAAATGAAGAAATAATTAGAATGTACGTTATCATGAATTATCGAAGAATTAATGTATTGTAAGAGATTAAATACTAAAAAGCTACAATATATGTCATAGTACTCTATAAATTTAAAAACTTAGATTAAAAAAATCATGTTTAAATATATAAGTTAATGTATTGTAAGAGATTAAATATTAAAAAGTTACAATATGTCACAGTACTACATAAATTTAAAAACTTAGATCTTGTCTAAGTATATGACACTGTAAACGAAATAAGTCAAAAATTGATGATTAATGATAATTAATTATAAAATAATTTAGGCGGCCTATTTCGGTCGATTTTTATTAAAAAAACGTAATTGCCCCGATTATGCGGTGCGGTTTTACATAAAAAAATAACAACGGTTCATTACGAAAAATAATCAATGGCGGTGCAATGCGGTTCGGTTCGATCGATTTTCGCGATTTCGAAAAAAATATGATCACCCATAAGTAGAGCGGGAGTGGAAATAGAAAAAAGAGATTGGAGGGTGACGTTCAAATGAATATCAAACGAGGGACCTTTTGCTTGCGAGAATCAACTTCTAAAACCCACGGACAAGATTCATTTCTGATTCCGTGCCCACCAAATTTCAGCAATGACGTAAAGATGACAACACTCGACCTTCATTTCTCTCTCAACGATGACTTTCTCTTTCTTCTTCCATTTCCATTTCTATTTTCTACTCCAAACCGCCATTATTTTCCTTTCATTTTCTGTACCAAAGTACCATAATAATCATAACACTATTATGCCCCTTTTCATTTTCATCCGTACAGATTCTTGGTTTTCCGCATAATGAGGGAATTTGGGGATGAAGAAGCCGAAATTGATCGGTTGCCTAATGACGTATTGGCCCTTATATTCTCTCTCTTGCCATCCTTCAGTGACTTGGCTCAGTGAGTTGGTTCAATTTATTTATTTATTTTTTTAATCATATTATTCTTTTTCAATTGCAAGTAAATTTGGTTCTCTATGGACGTACAGGGCGAGCAGTGTGAGTAGAAAATGGAGGCAGGGGGTGAACGAGTCTCTGGCTCGGAGGGAATCGCTGAGTTTTTCTGGGTGGAAAATGGATGACGAGTCCACCACTCGACTCGTTCATCTAGCTTACGGCCTTAAGGACCTAGACATGTACTGTTTTTTTTTTTTTTTCGTTACTATTTAAGATAACATCTAAATATTTTTATTAATTTTGATTTTAATGGTTATTGTATTTTTGTTAGAGTGTTGATTGAATCACCTAGTATTTTTTACCCCAATTGCCTTGTTGCATGTAGAAATATGCAGCTCTTGAAGTAGTTTTAGGGTGACATGAAATTTGATACAGCAGAATAGGATTTGTAGTTGATTCATTATCCTATCCTTCATTAGAAATGCTGTATTGGAATAGCATATGATGAATTGCTATTGCACGTTTCTTTTTTTGAATCAAATCCCTTTGAGATGCATTGATTTGAATGTCTAGTTAATATGATATTGATCTGTTACTAATGAATCTGCAGATCAAGGAGTCGTTGGGGCTGCCAAATCACTGATCAAGGACTCAAGCAATTGTCAATGGCCACTTGTATCGGCAATTTGTCTTCGATATCTATTTGGGGTTCTACAGGAATTACAGACAGAGGAGTTGTTCAACTGGTATGTCATCAATATTTCCTCTTCTGCTTCAATTGTAGGGTAGCTAGATTATAAACTAGTTCATAATCAGTTGGGATTTACTGGTATAACATCTTCTATACCTCATAGATGAATGACACATTTGATATGTTACCAACAATCTTTATCATCATTACGTTGCTCTTCTCCCGCCTTACTTGATTGGGTAGATGCATTTCAGTGTGGTGAATGAAATGATTGTTGTTTGATGGAGTTCTTATAGCTTGGAAGGATATCAATCAGATATATTCACAGAATTTCATATCCTTATATTTCAAAAAGGTTTTATGAGTTTTTTTTTTAATAAATAATAAGAAGTTCTAATGTTCCACTACAGAAAATTAAGGGTGTCATATCATGTCTATAGCATGCTTTATAGTTTCATGCATGCCTAAAACTCTGAATCATACGTTGCACGTGTTTCTTAAACAACATCATTGGCAGGTAGGTTTAGGGCCACACCGACTCCTCCAAGAGCACTCATCCATAAACCGGCTACCAGTATAAATAACATAAACATTTTTTGTAAGGCAAAGGTTGCAGAATAACCTCCGATGCATTGCACCTTGACTAACTGTTTCACTTGTTCATTATATACAATATGGTTTATGATGAATGAGCAAATTATCCAGTACTGTTTCTGTTTGTTATCTTAGTCTAGTTATTTCTTTTACAGATTACTCGAGCTACTTCTCTAAAACACCTCAACATTGGTGGTACGTTTATCACGGATGCATCACTGTTTGCCATTGCAGATAGCTGCCCTGATCTCAAGGTAGCATCTTCTTCACAAATGCCTTATATTTTTTACAATGCAATAATTATGGTCTCGGTTTCAAATTCCCATCTCGTGCCCCAACTTTATCCAATGCTTTATTTGTGATGTTTTATTAATGTGCGCTAACACTGAAACTAGAACAGAAGATGAAATACAGTTCGAAATACAGTTGTAGTGTTTCAAGTTGCCATGATATGCTTACTTATCCAAGTATCTTTATCCAGACTATAGTTTTGTGGGGTTGTCGCCATGTAACTGAGAACGGCCTCGTTGCTCTTGTAAATAAATGTCGTAAACTTGAGTCCATCAATGTCTGGGGAATGCGAGTGCCTCTCAATTGCTTCGTTGGTTTGCTCACCATCAGTCCAGCTCTCCAAATACAGCCCAAAGGCATGCTGTTAAATGAAAATCAAAGCTTCCATGAATGGCATGTTAATTGAGGATCTAAAGTCTTTTGCCTATTCTGATTTATTTTTAATGTTTGTTTATTGGTGACAATGTGGCAAAGGTTGTGTAAATTGTAATCATGCTGATTGATTCTGTTTGTGTTGATTAATTCAAGAAAATAAGCAAAATAAATAAAAAACAAAGTTGTTCATCTTCCAATTCAGAGGTTGAGTATATATCATGTGTATATACATGTGTGTATTGCTTTGTTGAAATTAATTCTTAAGAAATAGTGAATGAGTTGTATATGTTATATAGAAAGTCAAACAAGGTGTCTGTTACATTTTGCAGTTTGTAAGCAATAGCCACCAGGAGCACATGTCACAGCTCTAAATAAATGTAGAATTTTCAATTTATAATTTGAAAATAAATTTGTTGGAGAGTCAAACAAGTTTTTGTTAGTGTAATTTGATATATTGAAAGTCAAACAAGTTTTCTGTTACTAAGGGGATGTTATTTTCAATTTTAATTTGATCAGGAATAGAGTGGGTTAGGCAATTTAGGCCCAGTCAGCCAATGTTTAAGCTGACCTGACCCGACCCATTAGTATAATACCCAAAAAGAAGAAGGCCTGTTTTTTTCCACCCAACTGGGCCGATGGCTTCCCGGGTTGGCATTAATTGTTCAATGGCCGCGGCTATCCACATACATAATTTTCACGGATACACCCACCTTCATTAATATTTTATATGAAATGTCAAAAATATCCTTCATAATAAATTACAACCATACACACACATCTTACTTAACATTTATTTAAAACTTATTCATACACCCACCCATCCACCAAACATACTAAAATATCTCTATACACTCACCACTCCAACAAAATTTCCATACAATCCTTCCACCTCTTTTGAACTAAAAAAAAAAATCATAGTTCAAGAAAACATCTTTGGGTCATACCCACACACATATGTAGCATAATGGTGGACAAAGGTAGCTCAAAGATCATAATGGTATACGTTTTTATGTGTTTTAACCGATTAAAATGTAGTTTTGTGTTTTTCTTCTTAAAATCGCAAAAAAAATCGTCCAACCAGGGCTAAACGGGACAACAATTTTCGACCACCACTGGCCGACAGAAGCAATACATGGTCGGCCACCACTGGCCGACAGAAACAATACATGGTCGTCCATCACTGGTCGACATTTATATAAGTTTTTGGCCACTACTGGACGAAATTTTGGACATTTATATACAATGAGTATGTGGGTTGGAGTTAATTTAAATTAAATGGTATATTTATAAAAGTGGAGTGGGTGTATCTATAATTTTTAATAGTGTATTAATGGGCGTATTCGTGAAAATTGTGTGTGGATAGCCGAGGCCCAATAGATATACAGGTTGTCTATATACAAGTTGACTCAAATTCAACCTGAATATAATATATATATATATATATATATATATATATATATATATATATATATATATATATATATATATATATATAATCTACTAATTGAGAGTTTAATTTGATGAGGTTTAGTCAACAAAACCCTCTGGCTTGTCAAATTTTAATTAATTTTTATTTAATTTTAATTAAAAGATAATCTTTAATAGTGTTTATTTATCCATTAAAATTAATAAAATTGGATTAGGGATTGATAACTCAAATCATTAACTCTATAAATATAGGATTATCTTAATTTATGGATTTATTTATGTTTTTCAATCGAGGCTATTAAATAAACACCAACACTTATGTAAAGGAACTGGTAAATCCTGTGTCCCAAAATTTTTAAATTAAAGAAATCAATTTTAGTTGATATGTTTGTAGTTTTTATTTTTATTTATCATCTCCTAACTCATAAATAAAATAGAAATTAATTTTAGTTGGTATGTTTGTAGTTTTTATTTTTATTTATCATCTCTATATTATTTCTTTTTTAATCTGAACAATATACGTATATAATACTATCTCAAATATGATAATAGAGATCCAACGAGTTGGAGTAATAAATTATACTAGCCACCGAGAAAAAGAGTATCATTATAGATCCAAAGTGTATTAAAATGAATTTGCAAATTGTACTTCCAACGACTGAATTTGCAAAAACTAAGAAATCGTCCAAATTCGAAAATTGAAAATCCTTGGAAATCTTTCAAATCCTCTGAATCCAATTTTGGCGAACTTGATTTTTCAAATTTTCAAAGATAAAACCTATTGAACTTGAATTTTCAAATATAAAACCTATTTTCAGCCTGCAATAATAGTACGATCCATATATACTTAAAAAATTAGGGACCAGGGCTGGAAATTTTGGTACAGTTTAAAATTTGGGCCTTTTGGCCCGGACCGATTAGCCGTGGGTTGGTCCGAGGGCTAATCGAGCTGACCTATTTTTATTTAGACTTCGGCTATCCACACACTATTTTATCACATACACCCATCATCATTTTTTATTCTATTTAAAAAAGTCAACAATACTAATTAATTTATTGTATTAAGAGATTGAGTAATTAATTAATGATACCTAAATAAATAAATAAAATAAAAAGATTGAGCAATTAATTAATAATACCCAAATAAATAAATAAAATATTAAAAACTAATTATTATTCAAAATAAGAAACAAATTATTTAAAAAAAAAATTGCAAAAAATTTGTAAGTCGAACGGCAGAATTTGCAAAATTTAAGAAATCCTCCAAATTCGAAAATTGAAAATCTTTCAATCCTTCTAATCCAATTTTTGCGAACTTGATTTTTCAATTTTTCAAAGATAAAACCTATTGAACTTGATTTTTCAAATATAAAACATATTTTCAGCCTGCAATAATAGTACAATCCATAGATCCAGTTAGTAATGATTCATCCATTTATGGGTCGTGTTATGATATTTTCGGACATGAATGATCCTTATTTTCATTTGAGATTTTTTTTTGTTATGATACTTTCCTGTTGTCTTGATCTTTAAACAAGACACTTGATCACACACACACGAACTTCTCAGTCGTTGCTTCTTCTTTGGAGAGTTTGATCAACACACACACTCAATGAATAAGGACCAGCAAGAAAAAAATCCAAACACCAAGAATGAAAAGAAAGATTGCACAAGAGGATTATAGTGGTTCGATCTTCTTGATCTACATCCACTTTGAGGGAAGATAACTTTCTTATTAGATGAATGTAATACACGATGAACAACTGATTCTAGTGCTACATAATCAGTTCTACATAAGCTGCTAATGCCAACTGCTAAAACTAGATGAAGAAGAAGAAATGCAAGCTGATGATGATGATCTCTCTTCTGCAGGTGTAGTGTGTGAGCTTTATATTGATTCCCTTCTCATATATAAATGCCATGAGCACCAATGGTCGATCACAACTCACGTGCTTCTCGGCTAACCAACTTGAAAGGATCACATGCTCACAACTAACTAAGTAACCACCTCAACAACCTAACAAAATGATGCATGCTCCACAGGTGATCACAAGCTGGTGTGTTGTCTTGTAGCTGATCTATCCGACTCAACATCACGTGTATAACTCATGCACCATGTCCATTAAGTACTTTAGACCCTTAGCTTCATAGCAACACTCCAAACTCACATGATGGATCAAGATTTACACATCATTCTTCAACATACTCCACCTTAAATCAAGTATCCATCTTCACTAAGACTGCTACCTTCCCTCCATTTTACTGCTCATATTGAGCAACACTTCAGTTCTTATTACACATACCAACTAAGCCTAAGCTTTATTCAAATTTAGAACTAGGCAAGGCCTTAGTTAGACAATCAGTAGGATTGACAGATGTGTTAATCTTACACACCTTGACAGCATCACTTTCAACAAGATCTCTCACAAAATACATCTTGACATCAATGTGCTTTGTTCTCTCATGATAGCCCTGGTGTTTTGCTAAATGGATAGCACTCTGATTATCACAGAACACCTTCACTGTTTCTTGCTTCACACCAAGCTCTTTAAGCATACCACTTATCCAAATTCCTTCCTTAATAGCTTCAGTTAATGCCAAAAACTCAGCTTCAGTTGTGGACAAAGCAACTATGGATTGATGACTAGCTTTCCCACTTATAGCAGTTTCATAAAGAGTGAAGATATAACCTGTTAAAGACTTCCTAGTATCCATGTTAGCAGCAAAATCTGCATCAACATATCCACACAAAACTTCACTGTCTTGACTGAATTTCTGAAACTTTAATCCTCTACTGACAGTGCCTTTTATATATTTCATAGCCCACTTTGCTGCTTCCCAATGTAGTTTACCAGGAGATCCCATGAACCTACTTAAAACACTAAGTATAAAAGCTATGTCTGCCCTGCAACAGACCATACAATACATTAGACTTCCTACTGCACTAGCATAAGGAGTCTTGTCCATATTCATAACTTCAGTTTGAGACTTAGGTCCCTGCTATAGAGTCAACTTTACACCTTGTTTGAATGGAGTAGAGATTGTCTTACACTCATCCATATTATATCTTTTGATAACCTTTAACATATAAGCTTCCTGATTCAGCATTAAAGTACCACTGATCCTGTTTCTGTTAATTGACATTCCTAGTATCATCTTGGCCTCTCCAAGATCCTTCATGTCAAACTCAGCTTCTAACATTCTTTTTACTTTCAGAATACCAACAATTGTATGACTGGCCAACAACATATAATCAACATATAGTAATAGATATGTGAACAGACCACTTTCCTCCATGAAGTATACACAACTATCATGAAGACTTCTTTGAAATCCACACTTAACTATATACTCATCAAATCTCAAGTACCATTACCTTGGACTTTGCATAAGAACATAGAGAGACCTTTTAAGCAAACAAGCTTTTGAACTTGAGTTTTGAAGTTCAACACCTTCTGGTATGGTCATGTATATCTGCTCCTCTAACTCTCCATGTAGAAAAGCTGTAGTAACATCCATTTGATGAAGCTCAAGATTCCATTGAGTAACTAATGAGAGAATGATCCTTATAGAACAATGTTTAACTACAGGTGAGAATATCTCATTGTAGTCAATGTCTTCTTTCTGTGAAAAACCCCTTGCAACTAATCTTGCCTTGAATCTAGGCTTTCCACCTTCAACTGTAGAAGGTTTCTTTCTGAAAATCCATTTACAACTTATCAGCTTCTGATGCTTTGGCTTCTCCACTATATCCCATGTGTGATTCTTATCCAAAGATAAGAGCTCTTACTGTATAGCCATTATCCACTGATCACTATCAACACTACTTATAGCTTCCTTGTAATTCCCAATTTCAAGTGATTCAACTTCAGAAGCAGTATACAAAGCATAAAAAACAAGATCAGCTTGGATATCTTGCAGGTAATACAATTTCTCTTCTTTGTCTATCTCTAGCAAGATGATAGGTGTTTTGACCTTCCAAAATGCTGTCACCACCACTACCTGACTTGCCAGACTCCACCTGAGGCTCAACATCATGATCAGAACTAGTAGTAGTTTTCATTTTTTCAATCAGTGGCATTTTTCCTTCATCAAAAGAAACATCCCTGCTGATTAGAATCTTCTGTTTGTCTGGACAACACAATTTATACCCCTTTACTCCAGATGGATAACCAACTAGCACACACTTCAGAGCTCTTGGCTCCAACTTTCCTTGTTTTATATGAGCATAGGTAAAACATCCTATTACCATCAAACTACTGTAGTCTGCAGGTTTACCACTCCACATCTCCTCTGGAGTTTTGAAATTTAGTGGTGATGATGGACATCTGTTTATAAGAAATGCAGCAGTAGTAGCTAATTCACCCCAAAAACGCTTAGGAAAACCTCCACTGCTTATCATACATCTAACTCTTTCAAGAATGGTCTGATTCATTCTTTCTGCTGTTCCATTTTGTTGTGGAGTTAATGGAACAGTCTTATGCCTTTTAACTCCTCTATCCTTACAAAACTGATTGAACTCATCTAACAAATATTCCAAACCATTGTCAGTCCTTAAACACTTCAACTTCTTATCAGTTTGATTTTCAACCTCAACTAACCACTCTTTGAACTTGGTGAAGGCTTCATCTTTGGATTTTAATATATATATCCATACCTTTCTTGAATAATCATCTATGAAGGAGATGAAATATTTTCCACCCCCCCTTTGTGATGTTCTTAGCAGGTCCCCATAAATCAGAATGAACATAATCCAACACAGATGAAGAGTTATGTTCACCAACACCAAATTTTAACTTCTTTGCCTTACCCATCACACAATGTTCACACTGACTCAAAGTAATTGAAGTGTGACCACATAATAGCTCTTGTTTAGCTAATTCTTGCAGACCCCTCTCACTTATATAACCTAATCTCCATGCCATAGTATAGAATTGTATATCTTACTAGTGCTACAAGCTTGGACAGTGATAGTATTTCCACATAAGAAATATAGGTCATGTTTCCTGATACCTTTCAAGAATACATCATTCACTTTTGTGACAGTCAAACAACCATCAATTGACAGAAAACTATATCTCATGGAATCAAGATTTCCAAGTGAAATTAGATTTCTTCTTAGATCAGGAACATACCTTACATCATGAAGCATTCTTGCTGTACCATCAGTCATTTCAAGCTTGATAGACCCTCTTCCCATGATCTTACATGTTTGATTATTTCCAAAAAGTACAGAGCCCTCATTCTGATGTTTAAATCCTATCAACCAATGCTTGACTGGTGTCATATGGAAAGTACAGCCAGAATCAATCACCCATTCAGAGGAGACTTTAGATGCAGTGACTGTCAACACTTCAACAAACATTGTAGTATCTTCTTGTGCAGGGGCAGTTTGATTTACTTGGTTTTGTTGATCAATTTCTTTCCCCTTCTCAATACCTTTTCCTTTGCTAGCTTTCCACTTGTAGCAATTCCTTCTCATATGGCTAGGTTGATTACAGTGATAGCATTTCCTTACTTCACCTTCTTTGGCATGCTCTCCTTCCTTTCTGTCTTGTTTATTTCCATCAGAACCCCTCTTCTTCTTGTTATTTCTTTTAGCTTGATTGTTCTTCTTGACAACCAAATCTTCTCCTCCAGAACTCTGAGTACTATCAGTTACTAATTGTAGTTCTCTAGACTTGAGTGTTAGTAACACATTATCAAACTTGATGGAACTCTGATTTCCATATAATAAGGTATCTTTGAAACTTTGAAAAGATCTTAGAAGAGCTGTCATCAACATGAGAACTTTCTCTTCCTCTGATATCTTTGAGTCAACAGTTTCAAAATCATCCATGATCTTGACAAACACATCAACTTGATCCAATAAAGGCTTTTCATCAGTCATTTTGTATGCATTTAGTTTCTGCCTAATGTGAAGTCGATTTGCTAAAGTCTTGATCATAAACATGGATTCTAACCTTTCCCAGACTCCAATTGCAGTGGTTTCCCTAGCTACTTCCCTTAGTGCATTATCCCCCAAACATAGAATAATAGTAGAATGAGCTTTTCTAAGTACCTCATCATCTACTTGTACTCTTGGAGGTCCAGCTGCTGATGGATCTTTTATTATCTCTGTCTTGACAGGTGGAGGTGGCTTCAATGCATCAATGAGCCCTTGCTGTGTCAAGATTGCCTTCATCTTGAGTTTCCAGAGACTGAAATCCGTTTTTTCAGTGAGCTTCTCAATGTCAAACCGTGTGGTGTTCATCTTCTCAGAGTTCAGCAGCTGTTTGATAGTTTGATTTCCCATAGACGGCGCCAATTGTTATGATACTTTCCGATTGTCTTGATCTTCAAACAAGACACTTGATCACACACACATGAACTTCTCAGTCGTTGCTTCTTCTTTGGAGAGTTTGATCAACACACACACACTCAATGAATAAGGACCAGCAAGAAAAAAACCCAAACACCAAGAATGAAAAGAAAGATTGCACAAGAGGATTATAGTGGTTCGATCTTCTTGATCTACATCCACTTTGAGGGAAGATAACTTTCTTATTAGATAAATGTAATACACGATGAACAACTGATTCTAGTGCTACATAATCAGTTCTACATAAGCTGCTAATGCCAACTGCTAAAACTTGATGAAGAAGAAGAAATGCAAGCTGATGATGATGATCTCTCTTCTGCAGGTGTAGTGTGTTAGCTTTATATTGATTCCCTTCTCATATCTAATTGCCATGAGCACCAATGGTCGATCACAACTCACGTGCTTCTCGGCTAACTAACTTGAAAGGATCACATGCTCACAACTAACTAAGTAACCACCTCAACAACCTAACAAACTGATGCATGCTCCACATGTGATCACAAGCTGGTGTGTTGTCTTTTAGCTGATCTATCCGACTCAACATCAAGTGTATAACTCATGCACCACGTCCATTAAGTACTTCAAACCCTTAGCTTCATAGCAACACTCCAAACTCACATGATGGATCAAGATTTACACATCATTCTTCAACATTTTTATTCTTATATATTTTCTATATCACTTTTAAATATTATTTATATCTTAGAAAAATTGCTTGTTCGGATGGGTGATCATGCATTTTCAATTTAATTGATAATTCATTTATATATTTAATATTCATACAATTGATGGAGGCATAATTGACCCTTTCCTTCGTCATGCCTTTAAATACCTGTTTTAGTTGTTTTCAGTTACCTCTATAATCTTTCCGCTCGCCATGAGTCTTTTAGATAAATCACAAGAGAGACTTTCCGATAAAAACTTTGTGCTTTGATTGTTCTACGAGAAATTATAATGAAAAAGAGTTTGAAAATATTCTTTTAAAAACATTAAGATCATCATTTAGAGGATTTTATGAGTTCCTTAAAAATACTTCAAAGGTTTTAAAGGTTTATTGGATCATCCCGACATGGAGTGCTCATTTTATGAGTTCCTTAAAAATAATCTAGCATATATGGACACACCATAACAACCCAACTTTTTATATCATATATATATATATATTTGTATAAATTTGTACACAAAACTGGAATTTGCGGAAAATTGAAAAATCCTCCAAATTTGTATATATACTTTCATGGTGATTTTGGAAGAAATGGATTACGGCCAGGAAGAAATGAATTAGGATCAAATGGATCATCCATGAGAGCGACCTGGTTAGGGACATGAGAGCGATCTGGTTAGGGGTTAGGGATTCAGAGTGAATGAGAACTCTGGGACTGTTTGGGAAGTTAGAATTGGATTTTACATACAATTAATTATTTATTGTGGGGGTTCCTTAATTATATATATATATATATATATATATATATATATATATATATATATATATATATATATATATATATATATATATATATATATTTGTAAAAATTTGAAATTAATTCACTTTGCATATCCAATTAAGATTTTAGTCCAAACTTTAAGAATAATGTGGATGGAAAATTCACTTTGGTGCTCCAACTAAGAATTTCCGTTGTTCAATTGTTATATAATAAGTCTTCAAATTTGCTCAGGTCCATTGTTCAATTGTTACATAACAAGTCTTCAAATTTGCTCAGTCTTCAAATTTGTATATTTATTATGTGATTTGAATGGGGTAGGGGTTGTTATTGTTATTTATAATGTTTGTTTGTAATCTTGATAGATTTTAAATTGTTTCTCACTTGACATATTGTTATTTATAATGTTTGTTTGTGATCTTGATAGATTTTAAATTGTTTCTCACTTAACATGATGTAGGGGTTGTTATTGTTAATTTATAATATTTGTTTGTGATCTTAATAAATTTTCAATTGTTTTTATCCTACGCATTATTTTATTGTAATAAAAAATAAAAGTAAAAGCAGGATATAAATATTTAATATATGAGTTGGTCTCTTATGTATCCAGGTGCATAAAGTGTGTAAGAGTACACCATTTTGTTCTAAAGATTATACATTTTAATTAATAAGTGTACATAGGGGTATACGTCTTTATACTAAAGAGTATACAATTTATATTGACGCACGGTGTGCCCTGTGAACACACAAGTTTTTGCCTTAATATGTTTAAAAAAAGAAAGTAAATAGCTAATACTATTGTGCACCTACCCCAGGATATGATGCACCACTTTTAGAAACATATAAATTATGAACAAAAATATATATAATTATGAACAAAAATGTATATACTTTGTTTGTTAGTTTTTTTTAATGAAAAATTGAGTACAAAAATTATACAATTATTAAAAAACATGCATACACTATTAAATAAAAAGTTATACACATATGAATGCTAGTTTTTTTAATAAAAAATTGAGTGTGAAAAAAGTATACAATTATTAAAAAAACATGTATACAATATAGAATAAAAAGTTATACACTATAGAACAAAAAGTTATACACTCGAGTGCACCTAATATCAACTCAAAATAAATAGACCAACTACCATTCTATTACTAAACACCCCCTCCAACTTCAATTTCATTCCTATTATAATTTGCTCAACTAAGGTGACGGTATTACGTAAGTAGGAGTATTGCTAAAGGGACCGCTATTCGCACCCCAAATTATTAAACATACTCCGAAAATATTAAAATTAAAATATCTTTAATTAAAATGATTTAATTATCCTTATAACTAATTTATTTCTAAACATACCCAAAATTACTAGATATACCTCATAATAAATCATTCACCATGATCTTCGTCGTCCTCTCATAGCTGTTGGGTTTATCCGCCCAGGGAGCCGGACCCACTCAATCCACTAGTATGATATTGTCCGTTTTGAGCCGCCCACTGGTCCGCACGATTTTATAACTCTAGGCATCACACCCAAGAGGGGCTCTGATACCACTTGTTGGGTTTATCCTTCCAGGGAGCCAGGCCCACTTAATCCACCAGCATGATATTGTCCGCTTTGGGCCTCCCACTGGCCCGCACGATTTTACCACTCTAGGCATCACACCCAAAAGCCTAGCAAGCCCGCACGATTTTACCACTCTGGCATCACACCCAAAAGTCTAATGTTAGGGAGAGTCCATCCTTCATTTATATACCCACAGCCTTCCCCTAGCATGAGAGTCCATCCCTCATTTATATACCCACAGCCTTCCCCATGTCTAACTGATGTAGGACTTTGATTGACACCCGACCTTTTTCCCTCAAACTAGCTAGACCATCCAGTTTGAGGATGCCCACAACCTTCCCTATGTCTAACTGATGTGGGACTTTGGTTGACACCCAACCAATATTTTCCCCTCAAACCAGCTAGACCATCCATTTTGAAGTTCGAACATCCCACCAACCGGTCCATCCCTCATTTATATACCCACAGCCTTCTCCGTGTCTAATTAATGTGGGACTTTGATTGACACTCAACCAATATTTTCCCCTCAAACCAGCTAGACCATCCAGTTTGAGGATACCCACAGTCTTCCCCATGTCTAACTGATGTGGGACTTTGGTTGACACCCAACCAATATTTTCCCCTCAAACCAGCTAGACCAAATGGATGGACCGGTTGGTGGGATGTTCGGAACTCAAACTGGATGGTCTAGCTGGTTTGAGGGGAAAATATTGGTTGGGTGTCAACTAAAGTCCCACATCAGTTAGACATGGGGAAGGCTGTGGGTATCCTCAAACTGGATGGTCTAGCTGGTTTGAGGGGAAAATATTGGTTGGGTGTCAATCAAAGTCCTACATCAGTTAGACATGGGGGAAGGCTGTGGCTATATAAATGAGGGATGAACTCTCATGCTAGGGGAAGGCTGTGGGTATATAAATGAGGGATGGACTCTCCCTAGCATGATGATTTTGGGTGTGATGCCCAGAGTGGTAAAATCGTGCGGGCATGCTAGGTTTTTGGGTGAGATGCCCAAAGTGGTAAAATTGTGTGGGCCAGTGGGAGGCCCAAAGCGAACAATATCATGCTGGTGGATTAAGTGGGCCCGGCTCCCTGGGCGGATAAACCCAACAAGTGGTATCAGAGACCCTTTTGGGTGTAATGCCCAGAGTGGTAAAACCGTGAAGGCCAGTGGGCGGCCCAAAGCGGACAATATCATGCTAGTGGATTGAGTGAACCCGGCTCCCTGGGCGGATAAACCCAACAGCTATGAGAGGACGACGAAGATCATGGTGAATGATTTATTATGAGGTATGTCTAGTAATTTTGGGTATGTTTAGAAATAAATTAGTTATAAGGGTAATTAAATCATTTTAATTAAAAATATTTTAATATTTTCAAAGTATGTTTAATAATTTGGGGTGCGAATAGGCAATACTCCTACTTACGTAATACTGTCACCTTAGTTACTCCAACTCTATGCAGCTTACTTTTTTACCTTCTTTCTTCTTACTTTAGCAGTAAGCACATTTAATATACATAATTTTTATTTAAGTGAGTCTTGGATGATACCGTTTCATTAATTTTATTATGTGGGACGGATTATCCATTAACCCATTATACTCCCTCCGTCCCATTCAAAGAGAGACTTTTTTTCCATTTTGGTTGTTCTACCCAAAGGGTCTATTTTCCTTTTTTATACATATGAGAGCCACACATCTCCTCTAATACAATTAAAATATGGGGTTCACACTTCCACTAATACAATTATCCACGACACATTAAATAATAGGGTAGGTCTTGGGTGGAACCGTCTCACGGATCCTCTTATATGAGATGGATCATCCATAAAAAAAAACAAGTATATTTTAGATTAAGTTAAAATATTATTAAATAAAAGGAAGGCCTGTGTTTGGTTTTCATAATTAATTACAATTATGAATAGGATAAATGGAACTAAGGAAGGATGGGAGTCGCTGATGGCGTAAACCATCGAAATTTTTTTAAAATTTATTTTCTTTATTTTTTTACGGTATTTTATTAATTATTAAAAATTTTACTTTTTATATTTTATATTTTAAAAATAATTATGATTAGGTATTATTTTTTATCTATCACTTTTTATTGATTACATACCACTTTTAATTAAAATGTTATCACTTTTTATCCGCTCTACTAATTATTAATCATGAAATAGTTTAATTGGTTAATTATCACTTTTATTTAAAAATATTATCACTTTGTATTCATCTTACTAATTATTAATGAAATAATTCAATTAATGAGTTGTCACTTTTCATTGATCTGAAATCACTTTTATAGAAAATTATTATCACGTTTTATCAATTCTATAAATTGTTTGTGAAATTAAAATTTGTAAATATATATTTATCACTTTTTATTAACTATGTTATCACATTTTTTAAAAATGTTATCACGTTTCATTATAGTATAAATTGTTCATGAAATAATACATATTATCGTTATCACTTTTCATCAATTAGTTATCACTTTTTCTTATAGAGGTTATCACTTCTTATCCTACTCACGAAAGCCACTCGAAAGGTAGACTCACATAAGTCTTTTAACATTATGAATTATTCATAATCTTATTCAAATGAAGAGTTATCACTTTTATTTTATCAATATTTTTAAAAAAATATTACTAATTTTTAAAAATATTATCACATTTTATAAATTTATAATATTTAAATTAAAAAATAAATTAAACGAATAATAAATTTTAAATAATAAAAAATTTAAATTATTACATTTTAAATAATAAAAAATATAAATAAAATATAAAAAATATATGGCAAAGACAAATTTCAAATTGATGGAACCGGCCCACCCCCTTCCTTTTATCAATGCAATTACCGCCTACCCCTATCATCCCAATTGCTGTTCGTTTTTTTTTTTTGTTTTTTTATTTATTTTTTTCTGTTTTTTTTAAATTTAATATTAGGAATATAATTATAATTTCACCATTGTGGTTTAGGGTATATTCATCCTAGGATATAATTGTAATTTTACCCTTGTGATTTAGGGTATAATTTATCCCTAGGATTTAGGGTATAATTGTAATTTTACCCTTGTGGTTTAGGGTATAATTTATCCCCTAGGATTTAGGGTTTAGGGTATAATTGTAATTTTACCCTTGTGGTTTAGGGTATAATTTATCTCTAGGGTTTAGAGTATAATTGTAATTTTACCCTTGTAGTTTAGGGTATAATTTATCCCTAGGGTTTAGGGTATAATTGTAATTTTACCCTTGTGATTTAGGGTATAATTTATCCCTATAGTTTAGAGTTTAGGGTATAATAGTCATTTAAGTATAATAAATTTAAAAATAAAATAAAAAATAATATTAATAAAGGAAGATGAATTAATTAAAAAGGGTGGGGACCACAAGTTCCACCAATTCATTTGGTGGGACTGTTCCACCCTAGTTGCTCTCAAAATATATATATATATATATATATATGCACTTAATTTCTCATTCATAATTAATTTTTAAAATTTTAGTTTTGTTATGAATCAAACAAGGACCTTCAAATTTACTTAAACCCAATTAATTTTACTCTATACCTAATTATTTAATTTTTTAATTTCCTAACAACCAAACAGGGCCCGTGAAAATTATACAATTGGGTTAATGGACAATCCATCTCACATAAAGGGATCCGTGAGACGGTCTCACCCAGTCTTTGCCTAAATAGTAATACTCCTTAATCTACGTGCAAAAAAGCAAAATCCTCTCTTACGCCGGGACGGAAGTAGTATTTTAATTATTAGAACATTCTTTTGTTAAAAAAATACTTTTATTATCTACGAAATCAAACAACTTGTAACAAAAATAATATACTATGTTTGTAAAAAAAAAAATATCTAGAAAATTCACTTTTAGGACATTTGAGATTATTTTCTCTTATAGAACTTTTCTCCACTAATATATTTTTTATTATCAATATTATCTCAAGCTCTTGGATCATATATATCCAGGCACAACTTTTATTTTCTAAAATATTTTTATGTTTTTTAATTTCATTATCAATTACTTCATCATCTTTTTAGTTGTATAAATTACTCGTTCAAATCATTTTCATTCTCAACTATAATGTCAAAATTTTCATCATCATTTTGGTTATATTTTTTACATTCTTTCTCATTTAAAACATTATTATTCTCAACTCTAATTCATCACCTTCTCTCAATTTTCTTTTCTAATTTTATTTAATCCTACTTGATCATTCAATTCCATTGAAAAAAAAATCCTACTTATATTCAATTCCATTGAAGAAGCCATTTTTATAAATTTATTAAGAGCATATTTGAGAATTAGCCTCTCTTTACGTTTTTTTCTTCTAGGAAACATGATTATAATACTTATGAAATAAAAAAATACATTTAATTAACAAATCAATAAAACCAATAAAAGTAATAAATAAAAAATACATTTAATTAATAAATCAATAAAACAGATAAAAGTAATAAATTAACTAATGCATATTTTCTAGGAACCATTATAATACTTATGAAATAAAAAATACATTTAATTAACAAATCAATAAAAGTAATAAATTAGGGTGCAACTGTGATGCAACATGCCACTCTATCTTATGAGAATTCTCAATATATATATATATATATATATATATATATATATATATATATATATATATATATATATATATATATATATATATATATATATATATATATATATATATATATATATATCGTTTACATTTCTAAAAATATAACATTTAAAATTTAAAAAGGAAGAAAAAAGAAAACTTAGTACCCTCTTGATCGATCTCTCTTCTCTATGTCAACAACGACTCTTCTCTCTATTGCTACATAAGCCTTCTTTTATACTTGTAATCGCGCCTCTCGGGCCTGGAATGGGCTTTTTAAGTGATCACACGCATTGAATGTGTAAAAATACGGATATGATAAGTTTTCGAGGCTCAATTCGACCTCACTGACAGGTTGAATTCTCCTCTTCACGTTGAATTGGAGGTCAAATTGGACTATTGTAAGTCCCAGGTGCTTGATTCGACCAGATGCCCTGGTCGAATTGAAGTGACGAGGTCGAATTGGCATCTCCGCCAATCAATTCAACCTCGATTTGACCTGATGCCCAGGTCGAATCCCCCTATCGTGGTCGAATCCACCTTCTGCTCGTGTTATACTGCCAATTCAACCAAAAGGGCTGGTCGAATCGACCTCCTTCTGGTCGAATTGCACTCCTGTTTCGCCCAAATGCATGGGTTCGACTTCCTTTCTTCAGTTTTCAACACTTCCACTTTGATTTCCTTCGAAAAACCACCCAAATGGCTTCAACAACACCTGATCCATGACTTTTCACAATATATATCAGTTTACAACCGATTACAACCTTCAAACACTTCATAACTGCACAAATCCAGGCGCAAGATTCGTGAATTTACACACTCATCAGGAAGAAGATACAATTACCGGATATTTTTCATTGTCACCTAGGTAGGCATACTTTAAGTGTTTTGGTAGCCATTTCAACTCCTCTTTCTTCTCTTCTTGAGGTGCACTCTTCTCTTCTTGAGGTGCACTCTCTTGACAAGAACGTTTTCGATCACACCCATCGGAAAAGTCATGGACCTATCCGCTGGTTGTAGAGCAACTGTCGTGGGAGTCAACTCCCCCAAACCAAGCCTTTGAAAGGTAGACAACAGCATCAAATTGATGCTTGCCCCAAGATCACACAAGGCTCGACGTGCCGGCCCCTTTCTAATTTCACATAAGATTGTGAAGCTTCCCGAATCCTTAAGTTTAGCTTGCAGCTTTCTATGAATGATCGAGCTGCAGTTTTAAGACAAATTCACCATTTCAATTCCGTTCAAGCTTCTCTTCTTCAAAAGAATATCTTTCAGAAAGCAGGCATAATACGGCATCTCCAAAATTGCTTCAGAGAAAGGAATGTTTAAGCTTATTTTGTTTATGATTTCTGAAAACTTCTTGAACTTCTCTTCCAATCCCTTTTTGACTTGCTTGAGAGGAAAGGGCGGAAGTATCTTTGTTTTGGGAATCCCCCATTCATCACGTTCAGCTTTCTCCACTTTATCCTTTTCAGCTCTCAATCTCTTAGTTCTTTCCCACTTCTTCTCTGCTATAATCTCAGTATTCTGCTCTTTGGAAGTCACTGAGTAGTTTCAACATCATGTTGATCACTCAACGTGGAAAATGGCACAGAACAGGTGACTTCGACCTGGGTAATTGGTCGAACTCAGTGAATAATGGTAGAACTGAACACCCGAAAGTTCATTCTCTCTCGTACAATTGAATTCGACCACGGTTCGACCAACAGGTTTGGTCGAACTATGGTGATCGTGGTCGAATTGGGCATCAGACAAAACAGAGTGCTCTGGACAGTCGAGTTCGACCTCAGTTCGACCAGCGGTTCTGGTCGAACTCATCTAATTTTGGTCGAACTGACCTTCTGACTCCTCCGGACGTCGCCCAAGTGTCGAGTTCGACCTCCACTGTTGAGTTCGGCCTGGCTGTCTAGTCCAATCGGGGTCGAATCAAGCTCCTGTCGCTTTAGACTTAATTCTAGCTTCATCGGTCCCTCATTCTGCATTCCAGACCTCAGTGTAATGGCGTGACAAGACTTTGGATTCTCAATACTCTGAGATGGAAGCTTCCTTTTCTCTATAGTTTGAGTCAATGTATTCACATTTCCTGCCATCTCCCCCATTAACAACGTAAGATCCTTCACTTGTGTAGTCAAATCCTTATAATGATCATCAATCTTCTTCTCTAATTTGGCCTCAAGACGATCTACTCTTGTATCATTCCTCGCCATGTACCTATTCACAGTATCTTCAAAACCAGGCTTCCCTTTTTCCACTTTAGCTCCCGGATCAACGCCAATAGGAGGCTGCATCGCATTATTCGGATTGCTCCATGAAAACTCCGGCCTCCTTGGTTGTTGATAACTACCCGGAGAACCACGATTGTTGTAGTTCCCTTGATAGTTCTGGTTTCCTTAATTTGGGTACCTAGTTCCTTGAATACTTTGTCCAATGGCATAATTTGCCTCCTCGATCTCCTTTTGGCTAGCTCCTTCATAGCCAACATCCTGCTGCATTATTGGTACTCTTAAGACTCTAGTAGCTTGTTAATATTAGTCAAGCTAGAGACGATCTCATCATCTCTTCCCGACTTCACCATAGTATGCTCAACCTGTGCTACCTTACCAAGGACATAAGTGCCTCTAACTCAATCAGTCGGCCAATCTCTATAATTCATTAAAATATCTTCAAAAAGCTTCTCGGCCTCATTGGGTGACTTAGTAAGTAGTGCTCCATTAGAAGAAGCATTAAGTAAAACACAAGAATCGTAGTCCAACCCATTATAGAAAATACTGATATATTGAGCTTTAGATAGCCCATGTTGAGGACACTTCCGAAGCATATCCTTGAACCTGTCCCAAGCTTCATGAAACTTCTCATTGCCATGTATAGAAAATTGATTGATTTCTTGCTTCATCTTAAACACCTATGAAAGTGGCATGTAACGCTCCAAGAATTTCACTTTCAACTTCTCTCATGTATCACATTCAACAGTATCTAGATTATCGTACCAATCTCTCACTTTTTCATTCAGCGAGAACTTAAATAGTATGATCTTCCTCACATCTTCATGAGCTCCTGCATCTTTTTGTGTGCTTGCATAACCAAGGAACTTATTCAGATGTTGTTGAGGATCTTCAAATGTTCCCCCAGAGAAGAGACTCCTTTCAATCATGGTGATAAGTGCAGGGTGTAAATCAAAATCAGCTCCAGTCCATCTTGCTCCTAACAACCCAGCATTGCCCATTTCGTTGTTCTTAAAAACTTCCCGGATGGCAAATGTATCCGGGTCCGCTGCCATGCTGATTGCTTCTACTTTCAAATTAACTTCGGTTGCAGTTTCAATCATTTGCGGAATCAGCACTTCAACTTCATCTCCTAAATTAAGAGCTTTAGTTGGTTCTACTTTCTTGTTCTTATTCTTCTTCTTCTTCTTCTTCTTCCAACACGATGCTCCGATCTCCGGATTATATGGCTCTAATTCACCTTTCTTTGATCTTGTGACCATACACCTAAGAAAAATAAGTGTTAGAAATCAAAACAAGAATAATAATCTCAATTAAATTAGATATAATCAAAAGATATTTAATGTCGTCCCAGGCAACGGCGCCAGGAATTTGATGAGCATTTTCTCAACACACAAAATTAATCATCAAGTATAAGGATATCAATTGTAGTTTCGAAAGGTGACCAAGTAATTATCGAATCCAATGGACGAATTATTATCAATTCAATTATATTCTATTTAACTAAGATTATGTTGGCAAAATTGATTTGGTTTATTTATTAAACTAAATAACATAAACTAAAATAGCAAAGTAATTAAACAAGCAATAGAGAAACTTCAGTGGTGATCAAGTAATTAATAGAGTAGTTCGTCAGGTAATCCAGTTTTACTTATTAATTTTCTTTTCATGTGTTGTTGTCCGACTCTGCCTTGTGGTTTATGGACGCATCACTAAACCATGCAAGCGTACTCTATAGACACAAGTAAACAAGCGTATGACACGTGTGAATATTCTTGGAGCAAGATGTATACTTTACCCCCTTTCTAGGTACTATCATAATCAATTATTTCTCATGCACTTAGTACTCTAACCCGATTTGATTTTCATTTTTAGGTACTATAAAGTTATACTCTTTATCCTACTTATTAACCCGAATATGATTCAATTAATAAGTATCTATATAAGATAGTTCTAATAAGACTTCGGAATCCTTTCACTTAGAATTATAACATGCAATCCTGCTTAGCGGTGAACGTACTCAATTAATAACCAAGAGATGTATTCAGACTCTACATAACAGTTAAAGATGCACAAAACGACCGTGAGTATGATTTAAAAAGGCACAATCTTATATAGAATAAACCACAAGTAGTGTTGTACGGAGTTTACACATGAAAATTCAATTCACTCATAAAACTATCATAACCCTAGAACTACCGGAGCAGTTCTAGCCCATGATTGATCTAGGAACAATCATGGCTAGTTGTTACGATCTTACTTGACTCGCCAGACGAACCTTTCCTCTCTACTCCTTCGGATGATGGTAGGGCTTGGTGAAGGATGGATGATGAATGCTTCTTCTATTCTCCTGCGAAAGCTCTTCTTTTATACTTGTAAACTCTCCTTATGGGCCTTGGATGGGCTTCTTGAGTAAACACACGCACTGAAGGTGTAAAAATACGAATTTGGTAAGTTTTCAAATGTCAATTCGACCAAACACGTTGGTCGAACTCCTGCATGCTGGTCGAATCCCTGGTCGAATCCCTTTATAACTTGGCTTCTGACTCCGGATTCGACCAGAGCGTTGGTTGAACTGGATACTTCCTAGTCGAACCGGAACTGCTTCTGTTTAGGCTTCTAGTTCTACCACAGTTCGACCAAGTGGTTTGGTTGAACTCGGCTGTCGTGGTCGAACTCGACTTCCCGAGCTCAGTTCGACCAGAGGTGCTGGTCGAACTCCCTTCTTCTTGGTCGAACTCGACCCCTGCATGGTCGAATCCACCTCTGTTTCTTTCTCTTTCCAGATCCGATCACTTCCAACTCATTTTTTATCGAAAATCAACTCAAATAGCCTTGTAAACTCCCGATTCGTGACTTTCCACCAAGTATAACAATTCACATCGAATTACCATCATTAATTACACCATAAGTACACGAATCCGAGCTCGAAACTAGTGAATTTACACACTCATCATGCAACACTCTTGCTTCCCATGAACAAGTTCCCAAAGTCTGCAGCTCTTTAGCTTGTGAACAACTCTCTCTTTGGAGCACAATGATGAGAAGCACCCAAATCAACAATCCATTCAATGTCGGGATCCTCCACATGACAACACTCATCGCTCACACAAACTATGGTCTAATCATCATTGGTATGTATGACAATAGTTGCTGTATTCTTATCCTCTGATTTCTTCTGATCCCCCTCTTTCTTCTCTTTCTAGAGCCTGCAATTTCTTTTTATGTGATTGGGTCCACCACAATGATAACACTTGAGTTTCTCCTTGGACTTAGACCTGTAGTCTTTGTCTTTTGATTTACCACTGCCCCTATATCCTCTGCTCTTGCTTCTACCTCTGTTCTCCGTGACAAGTGCCTGCAAAGATCCAACCCCTACTTCTTTTCTTCTAGTCTCTTTATTGAACATACTTTCTTTGACCATGTTCAATGTCAACTTTCCATTCGGAGCTGCATTACTGAGTATCACCACCATAGTCTCCCAGCTATCAGGTAGAGAACTCAATAAAAATAAAGTCTGCACTTCATCATCAAATGTAATTTTCATGGTAGAAAGCTGATTCACCAAGTCTTGAAATACATTCAAGTGCTCTGCCACAGAACTCCCATCTTTATACTTCAAGTTCACTAACCTTCTGATGATAAATGTTTTGTTCTGTGCATTCTTTCTTTCATACAATTCCTATAATTTTGTCCATAATTCCTTTGGGTTGGTCTCTGTAGCCACGTGATGAAATACACTGATATCTACCCACTGTCTGATTGTACTAATTGTCTTTCTACCAAACTTCTCCCATTCTTTATCATCCATGCCTTTTGGCTTAGTATCTTTATCATCTTTCCCACTAATAGGATCATAGAAATCTTTGCAGTAAAGTAAATCCTTCATCTTAGGCTTCCATAAAGAATAATTCTCAGCTTTCAACTTTAATCATGGAACCACTATCCTCCATGGTTTCTACCTAACCAAAGCTTTGGTACCACTATTGTGGAAGGGGGATCTATCCAACTAGGACAGACAATAGGCAATGATATATTCGGCACTGCGGAAACGCAATAAATCCCAAATAATATCAATGCACAAAACCTTCCACTTAAATATCGCAGAAACCAAAAACCAAATAAATATGCATAAAATATGCAATCGACATTAATATTTTAACGTGGAAAACCCCTCAAGTAAAGGGTAAAAACCACGGGACCCTGTCTAGGAAATAATCTACTATCAAGTAAAAGTACACTGTTTATCTCTCTATTACAAATAGAGGCATACTACAAAATCACCAAAATAACCTCAAGAGAACCACTCTTGGAATACAAGACAACAATGGAAGAAGAGATAATAAAATAGTACAAAAAGAATACGAATTACCCGATCCTCATTTGCACCCCTCGGAGATGTTTCTACGAAATCCACTCCAATCAATGTATAGAGAACGTCGCCACGAACTCTCCCTTCAAATTTGAAGTGAAACGATGAAGAAACGGACGCCAAAGATCGATGGCTTTCCCCGCACTCCACTTTCTCCTTTTCTCCCCCATTTCTCTCTTTTTCTATTTTGTACAACTCCCTCCTGCTTCTGGTTTCCAATTCACGCTTCTGTTCAGCCTTGGAATTGATTTTAGCAACCCATCAAATGGGTTAATATATTCTGGGCCAATTAATAAATTAATTCATGGCCTCCAACTAACTATTAAAGATCTTGGGCTTCTTTAATTTTTTTTTTGGGCCAATATTTGGGGCAAGCCCAACATCTTTATTGTCTTCTATTATCTACCGTTCTAGTAAACATGGTATAAATAAACTATTCTCTGCGCTCCATTCGATCCTTACATGTGTTTTATATAGGGCTGAGGCTCGACTATTTCCCTGCCTCAAAGTACATTCTCCATGATGTGGCTGGGAGCGATCATAACCCCATCATCGGAGGCTTCATAACTCAGTATATCAGTTATTAGAGAAACGCCAATGCGCCCTGCTCCCCTCGACACCTACTTATAGCAACATATTAAAGAAAACTCACACAATAATACATTACCTTATAAAAAATATTTCAAATCAGCCCGAGTCATCACCTCAAATGAGATGCCCTGCTTACTAGTTTGTATATATATATAGATAATACAAAATCTAGGAACCTTAAATTTGGGCTAAATCAAAATAGCTCATCAAGACAACCCAAGACAGGCCCGGAACCATTTTGTAATTAAGCCGCACTAATCAAAATGATAATAATTTTTAAGTTGGCCGCGCTTGTTGTTGCGCAATAAATATATAAATTTTTTTCTTTATTAATAAAATTAAGGGTACTCACTGTTAGGTACATTAGAATCTCCTTATTTATTAAATTATTTTATTGATTATTAAAAATCTTATTGTATATTCTTATTTTTATTTTATTTTTTATAAAAATAATATTACCACTTTTAAGAATCAATTACAACTTTTATTATAAATGTTATCATATTTTATTCATTTTATAAATTATGTATAAAATATTTTAATTGAATCGATTGTCACTTTTTTATTACTCATATCACTTTATATTAAAATTTTTATAACTTTTTATTTATCTCACAAATTGTTAATTGTTTAACTGGAAGGTTATCATTCTTCATTTGACAAATATCACTTTGAGTTGTTCTTGCATGCCCCGGGGTACACCGTGCGCCTTTAGAATTTAGTATTATGGGTAATGGTACATTGTTTTGTTCTAAAGAGTGTACACTTTCCATTAATATTTTTTTTTTCAGAAAATAAAAGGTACACATCTTTAAACTAAAGGATATACAATTTAATATAAAATTCTAAAGCGTACAGCGTGTGCCCCCCTGTGCCCGGGTGCACACAAGTTTTTGCCTATCACTTTTATTAAAAGTGTTATCATTTTTTATCTGTCATATTAATTACTAATTGATTAGTTATCACTTTTCAAAATATCATTTTTTATTAAAAATGTTATCACTTTCTATTCCTCATTCTCAATAGAATTATTATTACTTTTAATTTAATAGAAATCACTTTTTATTGAAAGTGTTATATTTTTTAATCGTTCAATTAATTATTTTGAAATAGTTTAGATGGACGCATATTACACTTCTTTGATTATGTATAACTTTTCATTTAAAATAATTAACTTGGATGGATATTACTTTTTCATGTAAAGTGCCACTTTTTATTAAAAGGTATCATCATTTTATATTTCTTACAAATTTTTTAGTAAATAATTTAATAGGATAATTACCATTTTTTGTTTTATTAAATAATAAGAAAAGTTATTATTTTAAAATATTATCACTTTTTATGTATTAAAATTGAAATTTAAAAAATAAAATTAAATAAATAGCAAAATTTTATCATCACATTTTTTTCAGAATTTTAATTGAAAAAAAAAGCATTAATCACATTTTTAAATAATAAATAGGGCAAAAGGCCATATCCACTCTTATTCTTATTTCATAAGATCTATCTTTTTGAACATTTAAACAATTTTTCTTATTTATAAAATCAAATCCAGCCTCCATCTTTTATAAACCAAACAAAATGGCTATTCTGTTAAAGTATTAATGGTAATGCCATTGACTTCCGTGAGTAAGCCTGTGACGCTGTCACACCTTGCCACTTTTTTCAATTTTCCTTCTTTTATGTTTTTATTCTTAAAAAAACTTTAAATAATTATTGAAATAATATTAGATATAACTTATGCGTTATTGGACGTAGGTGCCCCAAATTTGATATTTTTAGATACCCTTAAATATTAAATGTCGTACTATTTAATATAAAAACTTATATCTTTAATTAAAAAAATAAAAACAAACAAACATATTTTCTTACGTAAATACTATTATATTAAATTTTTTCATATTTCAATCTGATTTTTTCATTGAAAAAATAATATCTATATAAATTAAAATAAAATTGTAAGCAATTAAAAATTCACGATCCAATCAAATAGCGGCACGTGGATTTTCTTAATTAAATATCAATTTAATTTATTTTAAAATTTAAATAAATTAATTCTTAAAATAAATTAATAAATATCTGATAATTAATTTGAGCCCAACAAGTTAAATGGACTTAAATTAAATGAGGTATGACTCAAGTCAAGTAAGCCCAAGTCAAATGAGGTCTGACTTAAGTCAAGCAAGCCCACACAAATTAAATCAGACTTAAATAAAATAGATTTGATTACAGTCCAACCAAGTTGGAGGCCCAAACCCGTAGAGTAAGACTCAAATAGGTCTGGACCTCACCTCTCACTTATATAAAGGAGTCTCCTTCATTCATTTGAGGAGGACGGACACACATTCAAGCACTCGAAGACGACGACGCTTTTGAAGAGATCGAGAACACGAGCGACGCTTCCTCAAGATCTTCAAGTTTCAAGTGAAGAATACTTAAGTGATCTTCAAGTCTTCAAGCTCCAAGCAAAGAACAAGTCGAAGATCTTCAAGTCTTCAAGCCTCGATCTAAAGCTTCGAGCGAGGATCTTCAAATCTTCAAGTCTTCAAGGCTCTAAAGCTTTAAGCTCAGGATCTTCAAATCTTCAAGCCTCCAAAGCTTCAAGTCAAGAGCAGCCACTAATCCGGGATCAAGACTCCAAGTCCCCCAGATCAAGTGTTCTTCATGGAAAGCTCTCAGTCAACGTTCAACCTAAACAAAGGTTCAACGCCTCCGGATCAACATTCAAGTTTCGTTTGAAAATCCAGCTCAAGACACACGCTGTCAACATAGTTAGCATACACTTCGTCAAAGAAGACAAGGTCGACACACACAAGTCAAGTCAAATCCACGTTGGTTCGAGAGAAGAATCAGAGAATTGATTAGAGATTGTAACCTACTTACATCTTCTCCAAATTAAATCCATCTGAAATTATCTTTGTACTCAGTTTGTATTTATTTTATTATAAATATAAAATTTGTTATTGCAAAAATATATACTCTTTATTTTATTGTACCCTTGACTTGTATGCTTGGACACACTAGAGATCAACTCAATAATATATACTCCCTTCATTCGGAATATTTTTGCACATGTATGCTGACAAATGGATTGAAAAAATTATTTTTTAAGTCTATAATGTGTAAAAAAATTAGGAATAAATTGGGTAATTAAAGAGAAAAGGTAACTAATGGTTCATGCATCATTTTACACAAATGGTTTAATATTTACTAATTAATTAATATATTAGGATATAATTATAATTTCACCCTTACTTTAATATTTTATTTTACTCTTATACTTTAATCATTGTTTTTAGGATTTAGTGATAATTCTAATGTATAATAATTTTCACTCGAAAATTTGAGTTTAAGTTGATTTAATAAATCGATTAATAATGTTAATTCATGTTTGTTTTTAATTTTAGTGAAAAGATTTAAATTTTGTGTCAAATCAAATACTAATTGAGGTGAGAGAATAAATTAAAAGGGATATACGAAAAAATAATTGAAGAGAGATAATGTATATAATAAAAATGAGCTAGTAAGAATTAATTGGATTTATATGTGTACATAGAAGAAATTTATTAAACTTAAGTTACTTAAATCATTAAATTTATACTATAGGCATAAAATAAATTATGAATTTTTGAAATTATAACCTTTAAAGTTATAACTAAATCTTTAAAAAAAAAATTGAAATATAAGGATAAAATATATAGAAAACCATAAGCTTATTAAAATTTATTATGGTAAAATATTAAATATATTATTATAATTATAATTAATATTAATGATAAATAAAATAAATAAATAAATAAGAAGTACAAGGTCGCACATGGTGGGCTGGGCAGCACCGAGAAGCTTTCCCTTTTAACGTCGTTAACTTTTTTATTTAACAGAATGGCGGTGTTGTCTATATTAACAAAATAAAGGGTGGATTTGACTTGTTAAAAAAGAAAGATGACATAGATGTTCAAAAAATTAGATTAAGGGCTAAATTGATATGAATGATAAGATTAAGGGTGGATTTGCAACTTCCTAAATAGATTAAAGAGTGAAAGGAATTCATGGGTCGCCACTTCCTAATGCATTATCCGCAATTCCACGCCCTATAAATGGATTTATTTGGGATCCGTTTCACAAAGTAGATCCGTAAAACGGTTTCATCCAAATTTTTATCTTTTTATTTAAAGGTTAATTGTAAAAAAAAAATCCACCTTTACTTAATTTACCCTTTAGGATTTTGTGAAAAAAAAAACATGTTCATTGCAAATTACACCCAGTCAGTTTCCTCTGCCCAATTGCTGACTAAGCACCACATCACCCTCCAACCCATCAAAGAAACGACATCGTTTTGATTAAATCCTAAATTAAAGAACACCAAACCCTAACTTATTTCCACCTAAGATGATAATAATCGAGTACTCCTGTAATGTAACCATCAAATTTGTACACAAAATCCAAACAAATTCAAAATTCTGCGTAATGGAAAACAAATCCGAATAAATTCAAATTTCTGCAATATGAAAAATATGAGAAAATCAAACCCTTAAAAAAAAAACTCTTAGAACAAACATAAAGCAATGATTATAAATAAAAGTAGCACTCACAAAATTAAACACAAAATTAAGAGTCATAAATTCTTTAATCGGAAAGTAATTAAAAAAGCACACCAATTATTATGAAGTAGTAGTTTAATTTCCACTATCAGAATACACATCAGACGATTACAAGAAGAAAAGCCATTGGAGTCAACCGCGGCAGCTCAGTGGTGGCGGGTGGAGTGCTGACGCCGGGTCAGGCCTTGCAAAGGCAGTGTTGATCGTCGGGAATCTGTTTGTACACCGCCGACAAGTGAGGATGAGAGGGAATCAAGAGAATTGAGAGGAAAGATAAAATAGGGCAGTAGATTTAAGATTTAATCAAAACGGCATCGTTTCTTTGATGTGTTGGAGGAAGACGTGGCACCTACTCAACAGTCGGGCAGGAGAAAACTGACCATGGGTGTAATTTGCAATAAACATCAAAAGTGGTGTTTTTTATTTCGCAAACTCCTAACAGTTGGGACAAAATTGCAAATAAAGTAAAAGTGGGTATCTTTTTTGCAATTAACTCTTTATTTATTTATATTAAAATGTATATTAATTTTATTAAATTTTTTAGTTGTCAAATTATATTCCTTCCGTCACAGGCTAAGAGGGCCAGAGACCTTATGTTAAATATAAGGTCTCCGGCCCTCATTAACTGGGACGGAGGGGATATTTTTTTTCGTTTGATCATGTTTTTTTAGATGTTTTTTACTAATACAAAATGTAAACTGAATACTCCTAGTATTTAATATTTACTCCTAGTATTTAATAATTACTAAGAATTTCTCTTTATTCTTAAATATTAAAAAAAAAAAACATGTTTTTTCAACATTTTTATCTTGATATTTATTAAAAATTTGTCTTTAGTTTTTAAATATCTACTAAAATTCAATATTTTCATCCCGCGAAAGGTGGGTTTTATACTTATTATTATATATATATTTATGAATTTAAAAAATTAATATTATTTTTATAAATTTTCAATAAATATAGGATAAAAAATTGTATTAAGCACGGTAATAAATCGGGTAAAAGATTAAGGGTAGGTCTTGTGTGAGAACATCTAATATAAGACCATTTTATAATTTTTTAATAATTATTACTTTCGCTATAATATTTTATCATTTTTCATATATATATTATAAATTATTCATGTAATAATATTATCACTTTTTATTAATTCAATATCAATTTTCCTTATAAAAGTTATTATTTTTCACTTGTTTCACTATCACTTTTCCTTATAAATCACTTTTCACTCGTTTCACGTAAAACTTACATGAAACATTCTCACACAACTATTTACCAACAACTAATTATATTGTTAAATCCGTGCACCTAATGAATCTCACTCCAAAGTACTTAACTGAATTTTAGTAAACCAATTGAACGCGGTTCTTTATGTTGTCAAGAAAAAGAGCATATTTACATGCGCACAACGTATTTAAAGAGGGGAAAGACTTGTGTGAGACCACGTAAGGAATTATGTGAGACAATCAGAAAGTGAAAATTTTTATACTGAAAAGTGATACTAAATTAATAAAAAGTGATAATGTTATTTCAAGAATAATTTATAACATAAATGAAAAGAAATAATATTTTATAGCAAAAGTGATAACTATTTTAAAAGGTGTAAAATGGTCTCACGTGACACGGTCACACACAAGACTTACCCTTTAAAAAGAGTAAGTCTTATGTAAATCGGGTTTATATGTAAACTCTATTTTTTAAAATTTCTAATTGAAAAATAATAATTTTTATACAGAAGAGAATAATTCATGTCTCTAAAAAGTAAATTTTTATGTACTAAAAAATAATCGATAAATCAAGGTTTACAAGAATTTGAAGAGTAATTTTTTAATTTAGAAGAGTAATGTTGAGAGTGGAATTTCACGCATTATGTGTCTCACATTATACTGTTTTTAATAGAGTATGACCCTGATTTCGTGTAAGATTTGGTGGTTTTCATATCTTGCATAATTAAGATGTTACTAAAGTATTTTGTTGAGTTTTGAAGGTTAAAACATGTCAAAATGAAGCAGAATAAAAAAGGGGCAATAAACAAGCCGAAAAGGGCCCAACACGTACGAGTTGCAGGACCCAACACGAGAAATTTTGAAGTTCGGAAGCAATCCAGTTTCAGAGCATCGCAACTCGACTAAACAGACAGCAACACGTCTTATAAACACGAGTCGTGTTAGCCTTACACGAGATACATGACACGCAACACTAGTCGTGTTGCCAACTCGTGTTGCATAAGGTCAAGTTGTTTTGCGTGTTTTTGGGCCAGAAATCAGGATTTACACCTTTCCGTGCTTGAAAACGTGTAAAAACGGCCCAGCTAAGTCAGATTCGAAGCCCAAGGTATAAAAGGAGATCCAATTAAAACACAAGAGATGGGGGAGATCCATTATTTCACGTCATTCTCTTCATCACCATCCACACACATCAGATCTCCATCCATCCCATCCTCCATCCATCTCAAAGGATATTCAAGTGCAAGTTGAGAGAGATCGGACAATCGAAGAGACGGAGAAGGAACGCAGATCTACGTTGACGCTAGGGTTTCTTGTCTCTTTTCTTTACTTTTCTTTTGTCTTGATTTTTAATATGAACTTCATATCCATGAGAGTTGCTTATAACCTTACGGGCTAATTTCTTTTACAGTTTTAAGGTTTGAATATTAGATTTAATTGATTTGGAGACCTAGACCAAAATTGAGATTCATGCAGTTTATATTCTAATTTTACTTGATTAATTAAGACTTTGCTTTTCTGCTTCGTAACGTCTTCATACTAAATTCATGTCATTGCCCGTGATGTTTGGTTTATTGTGTTAGCTTGTGTGCATTCATAAATTGTATTGTCTATCTGTTAGGAATTAAGGTAGTTTGTCCGTGAACATATTACTTTCAAGGGCGGGTAAATTAGATACTCCCTCCGTCCCGCCCAAACGTCACTGGTTGCTTTTCGTGCGTAAATTAAGGAGTATTATTATTTTATGTGCAGTGGGTAGTTGTATTAGTAGTGAGTGGTGGACCACATGTGGTACCTTTTTACTAAAAGTGGGAAATGAAGACATTTGGATGGGACGTCAATATAGTAAAATGGGGAACTTTCGGTGGGACGGAGTGAGTACTTGAACTGTTTAGTGGAACAATGCAATTAGACATTCAAGTAGAAAGTGAATAAAATCTTGAAGTACTTTCAGAAAATATCTTGTTAGTCAAACTTATCATCCGGAGATATTGTTGTTTGGGTTGATTAGTATCTAGGAAGGGGGACTTGGTAATATTCACGCACCTTAAGAAATATATCAGAATATACGATGTTGCATGAAAAATCAATTGGAAGTCTAGGAATTCAAATTAATTGATCTATACCTGATATCTTGGAACTGTTGTTTATCTCACAATTTAGAAATTATTCTTTCTTACTTTTAATTATTCGGTTATTTAATATTTCAATATCTTAGTTAATTAAATTCATAACTCCTGAAATTCGGTTATTTAATTCTGATTAGTTAGTAATTTAGAATAAATAATTAATTAACTGTTCTTTTGAGTTCGATAATTAAGTTTGGTTGCTTGCCACTGCAATTGATATTCTTCACATTTTGGGATTAAATTGAAGTGCATAAAAAATGCTCAACAAGTAACAATTTATGTCTCTAAAGAATAATTTTTCATGCATTAAAGTAACATGGTTTACATATAAACGTATGTAAATCGGGTTTACACAAGTGTTTGTGATTTAAAAAATATAATATTTTACTCAAAAGGTATTAATTTTTCATGAAAGAGTAGGTTGAAATATAAATGGGAGTATTAATATTTGAGTAAGAAAAAAAATTCAAAAAAATAAAATATAAATTTTTTTATTAACAGATACGACATTTAATATTAAATTAAATGGTATAATTTTCTATGGCCAACGTATCTGAACCCACAATTAGCCAGAAACACACAAGTTTTATCTCAAAAGAAATAGAATAATCAATCACATATTTTTAAGCATTGTTTAAACTAAAGTGTTCTCTCTATTCTAAAAATAGTGGTTATTTGCACTCCCAAATTTACTAAACATACCCCAAAAATAATTTAAATTAAAATATTTTAATTAATATGACCTAAATACCCTTATGTAATAATATTTTCATAAATACATTACTAAATGGGGCGGCTATTTGCACCTATCAAGAAGGAGATGAAATAAATACCCAAATCTAGGATGGATGAACCATTTTTCCATAAGAATTATCCTAAATAAATTATTAATCCTCTCCACGTTAGAAACAAATTAGCAATTAATTCTCCCCATAGCATTCGAAATTAATTTCACAAAAGCACAATCTTACGCAAAATTACCTGGAGCTTCAAATTCCGTGTTCATATGTTTGATGGATTTAAGGGATTTATTTATAAAAAATTGTATTAGAATTAAAAAGGTAAAATGGTCATGTAGGGGTATGTTTAGTAATTGATGCTTATTTATTGTAATTTTTAGTGGGGTGTATTTAGCAATTGGGGTTCGTTTAATAGATCCGGGTAATGAAAGGGTTTTTGTGTTTCGAGGATTGGTGTACTAGATTGTGTAATTATGTGTCAATTGTAACAATCGATTTCAGACTTTATATGGGTATTGTTCCAGATTTGGGCGATTGTTTAGATCTGATACTCAATCCGCTAATCTTTGTTTTATAGTGTAGGTTGTATAGCAATCTAGGATCTAAACAATAGAAAAGTAAGGCACCATTTCAGATTTCATTTTTTTTTAGACTCTAGAAAAATGGGTGACTAGAGTCTGGAGCTTATGCTTGTCATTCTACTGTTTGCTTAAAGGACTCAAAGGAAAGCTATGGGTTGCAGAATCAGGACATGAAGATGAAAGGCTGATGGTTTAAATCATCTCTTAAATATTTTAGGTTAACAATGGGGTGCATTTAAAAATATAATTAGGGTTAGTATAACAATTTATTATAACTAATTTTATTTTATTATTGTTTAAGGATATTTACGTCTTTTTACATAAACATACTTTAAATATATAAATTAATAGGTTCATTTAGTAAATTTGGGGGTGCAAATAGCCGCCTCTTACTAAATGTAACCCAAAATTACTAAACATACCCCACTTTAATTATAATTATAACAAAATGACGATGTTCATTATTTCTCGTCGAACTCATGGTGTTTGATCATCTATGATTTCCATTTTCGTTTTCTATGATTCCAGAATTCCACCTTTAATAACTGGAATCAATTTCAGATAATCAATTATTTTAGTATTCTTAAACATAGTACATGCCACCTTTAATAACTGGAATCAATTTCAGATAATCAATTATTTTAGTATTCTTAAACATAGTACATGCATCCTTCATCATATGGCGGAGGACGACGATGATGAGGCCTTCAGAGATTTTGCTTTTGCTCCCTTCCAATCCACGAATTCCCTATTCAACGGCCTGAATCCATTGCCGCCGCCGATGATGAAGATGACGATAGGGCAATTTCGTGCAGACCCGCCCCACACGACGCCCCCGAACCGACTACCTGGGTGAAGCTGAGTGGCGCTATACCTCTTTCGATTTTTGGGGATGATGCTGAAGAGAAAGCGAGGGTAACCAATTTTGATTTGGTCGAGAATAGGGACTCGAACCACATTGCTAGTATATCAGCTGTTGCTGAGTTGAGAAATGATAAATCAAAAGGCACGCCCGGAAAAGGAGATCTTAATCAGCTCACAAACAAGAGTGAGAATGAGGAATTCAGTTTTGAATCATATGTCCCGAGCAATAAAGAGAATCTCTTTGGCGGCTGGATCCAGGTTTTTAATGGATTTAGCTTAAATTTGGATGTAGCTCCTCAAAATGTACAAACATTAAGTTCGGGTTCAGATATGAATGCTCAAAAGAAGCAATTGGATGGGTCTATATACTCCCTCCGTCCCATAGCAGGAGAGTCTTTTACTTTTTGAACATGAATTAAAGAGTATTATTATTTAATGTGTGATGGATAGTTGTATTAGTGGGAGTGTGACCCCATATTTTAATTGTATAGTAGGTTTGTGTGGGTCTATATATTGTAAAAAAGGAATGTAGATGTTTGGGTGGGACGCCCAAAATGGAAAAAAGAACCCTCAGCGGACGGAGGGAGTATATATTTTGATAAATATTTGAGAGAATTATAGAATCATTCATTTGCAAGAAATATGTTTAAGAACCCTAAAATAATTGATTATCTAAAATTTATTCCATTTATTAAAGGTGGAATTCTGGAATTATAGAAAACGAAAATAGAAATCATAGATGATCAAACACCGAGGTGATGTTTGGTTTGAGGTTATGTGAAGTTTGAAAACCATGAATAGTGATTCTATGTTTCTTTTGGGTTTTGGATAGGTTAAGTTTTAACTTTATATCATCAAATCAATGTATTAATTTATTTAAAAAGTTAAATGAAAGAAGAGAGAAAAAGAAAAAATGTATTAATTGAGGAGAGAGAATGTAGTATGTATATATATGGGTGATTTTTAAAATTTAGATGTAGTTTTTAAAATCAAAACTCGGGTTTTAAACCCAGAAACGAACATAGCCCAAGAGTTCGACAAGAAACAAAGAACATCGTCATTTTGCTGTAATTTTAATTAAAATGAGATATGTTTAGTAATTTTGAGGTACATTTAGTAATGTATTTATAATATATTATTACATAAGGGTATTTAAGTCATATTAATTAAAATATTTTAATTTAAATTATTTTCAAGGTATGTTGGGAGTGTAGCCTACCCTCTTAAAAAAGAGTTCACATTTCTAAATTTCTCTGGCAAATAGATGATATTATAAAAAAAGGAAAAATAAAATAGTACAGAGAAGAAAGTGAAAAAATGATCCAAAAGTGATTATTGAGAAAGCCAAACAGATGGCTTTAAAAACCAGGCAAAAACAGGTGGCCTCGTAAAAAAAAACTACTAGCCCTACTCGTTTAATTTATCTATGTATTTTGCATCGTAGGGGCCGAAGATAGGAGGGTCAAATAAGCCAAGCAAACGGCTTTCAAAAAGGTCAAACAGACGGTCTGGTATAAAGAAATCAGCCTAATCTTCAAATAATTCTATGAAATCCATTAGGCTTGTAAAATAAAGAACCAAGGCACGTGGTCATAATAAACCAAAACCAAGAAACAAAAACAAGCACTCCAAACAATGCATACAGCAGTAAGCTGCTAAGATAAATAAAAGGATAGCAAGTAAAATGACAGCAACCTCATGAAGAGGATACAACAGCAAAGTCCCGAAGGTGTGAATCCATCATTCCAAATAATCCAAGCTAAAGCAACCAAGGAACTTGTAATCAAGATCAAAACCACAAGACCCAACACTAAGGTAATATTGCAATCTTGAGGTAGTGAATATAAAACAAGCCCTGTTCATAAATTAAATGCCAAGCGGCAGCACCAACATTAAAAGAACAGGGCATTCAAAATAATCAGAAGGCGAAGCCGATTCTGCAGATCACTCTAGACAATACCTGAGCACGCATCTGATGTTATAAAACTGCTTGTAGCAGTATAGACCCCTGATCGGAAAACTTGAAGCAGACCTGAACGGGCAAGGCTGAAAAGAGAGAATGAATGCTGGTCGGAGTCGGCATCACGGGGCAAGTCCAGTTCACATTCGGCAAGGTGAATATCCAACAAAGGAGAAACCAGAGCCGATATTCAGAGAAGGCTATGTTACATTCAACGATATAGCAAGCAATCCATCAGAGCAATTATTGAAAGAAAAAATAGGGGCGTCAATCGATGAGTTTTGTAGCCTTTGCCCCTTCTGTGGTAAGAATCGAATAATCGATCCCTAAGTTAAACATGTTGGGTATCGGGCAGCCACTCCGTCCGTCGAAAATGATGCCGAAACAGCACGGGCTCAGGTCTTTGGTTTCGTTTCTAGTGGTTGATCGGTGAAGGGAATGACAAGTGATTCACGAAGAATCAATGAGGATGAGCAACTCTCCAATCTCCCTCTTGCACACTGCACTCTTCCCTCACACACTTCACATGAGAAGAAGACCCATTTAAATAAGAGACAATAGCAGTAATGAATTACTGCTCAACTCATATTCCAAGGTAAGTGGGTTGCACAATGCAGCAGGTTTCAAGAAGAAGGCCAACAGCCGTGTGTATTTTAGAGAGAAAAAGGAGGCTACCAACATCCCATTTGACCTAGGGTAAAGAAAGATTGGCCTCAATTATAATTTATCATGGGCCAAAACATTATGGGCTTAAGAATACTAGCCCAACAAAACCCGTCCTTAAGCTGGCTGGAGGATATACCTCTCAACCATCAATTATAAGATCAGTGATGAGAAAATTCGTCTGCCCTAGCCAAGGTTTGAGGATGGGCAGGAGATGCACTTGTGCTGAGAGGACAATGGGCGACGGCTAAAACGTCGGAGGTATGACTGTCGAACAATAGATCCCCGACGGCCAATACATCTCGAGTAGCCGTCAATAGAAACACGATGAGGAGTCGCGCCTCTGAAAATCAGACAGCAGCGAAAGGGAGCGCACGTCTGAAGCCGTAATTGAACTGCCACGAAACACCAAATTCGCAAGGAGAAGATCGGAGGAAATCACAAAGCGATGGCAAGCGTCGGGCATCGGCCACGAAACTGGGAGAGACTGATGTGAAGTATTTATTTGAAGGCAACATTTTGTGTTATTCTAAGGAATGGTAGCACGTGAAATTTTGTATGCCATGCACTATTTTGTCCAATGTTTGTTATCTTTAAAGAGTTGGTCTCTTGTGCCTCAGTGCACAAAGTGTGTAAGGTACATCATTTTGTATTAAAGTTATATATTTTAATTAATAAGAGTACAACATTTTGTTCTAAAAAGTATACACTTTTTATTAATATTTTTTACTCCCTCCGTCCCGAAGTCGTTGTCCTACTTACTGTAGATACGGAGTTTAAAAAATGTTGTTTTTTTACTTTTCAACTCTATTATGTGAGGGTAAAATTGTCCAAATCATTTGGGGAGTTTTTGGATTAACTAAATCATTAGTGTTAATCCAAAAAATTACCAAAAAAATACATAAAAAAATAGAGAAATTTTTATCCTACTAAAAATGTGAATTGTTGATGCATACATATCATTCTCCAAAATTAGAAATACGAAATTTTAAATGATCAAGCTTACAATAATAAATTTAAATACCTACACTATTACACAATTCCTAGACTATTACAAACTTGAGTTGGATGGATAGTTATACAAAAATACAGATTACACCTCAGATTTATGAATGCATCATCATTGGTGGTTCCCTCCAAAAATCCTGCCACAATCTTACAAATCCCTGCAAAAGATCTGGCACATCAAAATAATTCCCTCTAATAGTTTTGGTCAGCCCTGCCAGAAATTTTCCCTCCAACTGCCCAACCTCCTTTTAGTTTCCCCCCAATTTATCAAGGATATAAACAGGCATCAGTGTATTAATTTTCATTAATAGAAATGCATTAATGGCAACCACCACAAGTTCTCACCTTTCTACAAGTTCACACCAAAGATGGGAAGATTGATCATGGAAAGGCAAAGAAAACAGCAGTTGTATTCAATGTATCTAATAGGACTGTAGATCGTATTTGGGTCATTGTAAAGCAACAAATGGAGGAAGGAAAACCAATACACCTTGTTTCCAAGAAGGCAGGTGCATCAATTTCCAAAAGGGTAAACTTTGATGCTGATAAAGTGAAGAGTATTCCATTTCAAAGTAGATAAATAATCAGAGATCTATCAACAGTTATAGGTGTGAGAAAATCAACAGTGGGTAGATGGGTTAAATGAGGTTCTCTTAAGGCACACACAAATGCAATCAAGCCTGAGCAAACTCAGAAGAACAAGCTTCAAAGGCTAAATTACTGTTTGGATGTCATCTACTATGACAGGTATGCAAAAAAGCTTAAGTTCAAGGAAATGCATAATGTAGTGCACATAGATGAGAAATTGTACTTTCTTACTAGAGTTTCTGAGAGGTATTACATGGTTCCTGGTGAGGTAGAACCACATAGAACATGTAAGTCTAAAAATTTCATCCAAAAAATCATGTTTATGTGTGCAGTGTCAAGGCCATTGTTTGATAGTGAAGACAGGTCCTATTTGATGGGAAAATTAGAACTTTCCCATTCACAACAGTGGAGCCGGCAAGGAGAAACTCAAAGAATAGAGTAAGAGGAACTATGGAAACAAAGCCTATTGACATAGTCAACAAAGAAGTTATCAAAGATTGCATAGTGAATCAGGTAATAGTCAGACCTTATTGATAAGGTCATCATCCTATAGTTTGCATGTATTTAGTCACCTTACCTTTATTTGATCAAAAGGGCAACACTAACATGCAAAATTTGGTATACCTGACAGATTATACCAGCAATCAAATCTAAATGGCCTTCATGTTTGGGGAAGGACATATGGATACAACAGAATAATGCAAGGCCCCAAATTAAAGATAGTGACCTTGATTTTGAGAGGGCTGCAAGGTCTGATGGGTTTAATATCAGACTTGTATGTCAACCCCCACTCTCACCAGACACTAATATTAATGACTTTGGCTTTTTCAGAGCCATTCTATCATTACAGTTTAAAACAGGAAACAAAAATGTTGACGATTTGGTGAAAAATGTTAAGAATGCTTATGAAGATATGACAGCTGTCACTTTAAACAATGTGTTTCTTAGTTTGCAAGCTTGTCTCATTGAGATTATGAAAGTGAATGGAGGTATTAATTATAAAGTGCCCCACATTGTAAAAGGAAGGTTAATGAGACAGGGTGCACTGCCTATGTCCTTGGAGATTGATGGAGAATTAGTGAGAGGATGCATAAACAGGTTGATGCAAGAAGGCGATGTCTATAAACCAGTTTATGACATCTCAGACCTCATTAACAGCCTGGGATATTGATTTTTAGGTAAAGCTTTTTGATGTTTACAGCTTAAACAATAGATATTAGAATATCTTTTGTTGTTTTGAAGTTGTTTAAGTTGTAAACATACTTGATGCATAATGAATATTCTGATTATTGTATTACCCTCAGAACAATATCATCACAGGGTAATTGAGTCTCCTAACAAGGTCTATAATCCTTGTGGTGACTCTAAGTTCAACACACATGTTCAAAGTCTCCTAAACAGGTTTAAAAATCTTGTTGGTGACTTAGACATTGTGCTTTACCTAATTTCATTATAGGCAAGTGTCTAATTCTCCTAAACATGTTTAAAAACCTTGTTGGTGACTTATACATGGTGCTTTACCTAATTTCATTATAGGCAAGTGTCTAAGTCTCCTAAACAGGTTTAAAAACTTTGTTGGTGACTTAGATATGCATCAAGAAATGTTTTCAGTATACCAACAATAAGGCAATAGTTTCACAGGCCCTCGGAATAAAATTGTCACAGGGCTATTAACCAAGCTCAACAGATACAATTATGCATAGCCACATATATGCACCACTGCCTCACAGGGCTATCACAGAACAAGCCACAAAAGGGACACCAATCAAGCTCAACAGACCACACAGGGCCACCACTTCATATAAAAACATCGAGCCCCAATCGCAGGGACACCAACACAGAACATCATAAGACCGCACAGGGTCAGCACTTCACATAAAAATATCATAAGACCACACAGGGCCACCAATCAAGTTCAACAGAACACCAATCATGCCCCCATCGCAAAAACTGATCTCACAGGGCCTCTATTTCACATAAAAAAATCCAAGGGACAGGGAAGAGCAAATAAGACCACCCAAAGCAAAAACAAGGGGAGTAGGGTCTACCGACACGCAGTGAAGTAAAGGCAGATCCACTCCCACATGAAGTCACGGAAGTCGTCAGTCATTTCACAAGGGATGGAGACCCGTGGATCCACTATTTCAGGCAAAATCGGACTGAGATCTACAGAGAGAGAGCAAGGGACGACTGTATTCTCATCGGAATCACCGGCAACCATCAACACTGGATCCAGGCCGCCGACAATAGAATCACACCTATCGGGCACAAACATCACTGGATCCAGGCCGCCGACCTCAGAACCGTACGTATCGGCCACCCACAACACTGGATCTAGCTGATCGACTTCTTCATCGATCGAATCGGGAACCATCAACACCGGATCCATAATGTCAGCATTTAACACGAAGAAATCAGGAAACATAAACGTCGAAACACGACGGCGGCTGAGGATTCCACCCCCGACGACTCCTGGACCACTGGGAATGGATCGAAATCTGTCGGGGAAGTTTCACCGAGCGAGAAAACCGCCAAGCTCAAAGGACAGAGAGCGGCAAATTTAGATTTCTAAGGTTCTTGCTCAAGAACCCAAGAGAGAAGAGGGGGAGGAGAATGACAGATGAGAGAGAGTGAGGGAGTGATTAGTGATTAGGGTTTGTGTCTCACCAGTTTTGTGTGTGTGTGTGTTAGTGGGTGATTAGTGATTAGGGTTTGTGTCTCACCAGTTTTATGTGTGTGTGTGTGTGTGATCCGTTTAGTGTGTGTGTTAGTGGGTTTAATTAAGTGTATTGTTAGATAGGTTAATTAATGTTTTAGTGTTTTAAGTGGGTTGGGTATTTTGTAAATTTAGCATATGAGGGGGTATTTTAGTGATAAAAATTTTCTTTTTTGGAATAAGACAATAAGTTTGGGACGGACAAAAACGGTAAGTAGGACAATGAGTTTGGAACTGAGGAAATATTTTTTTCAGAAAATAAAGGGTACACTTCTTTATATTAAAGGGTATCGACGCACTGTGTGTATCGATAACACACAAGTTTTTGCCATCTTTAAAATTTAGTTGTAATTTTATATTGTGAATTTGTGATTCATAATATTTTATCATAGTGGGTCATTACATTCTATCCCTCGATTTTGGAATGATTCATTCATGTGTTAACTTTATTCTTTGAATTTAACTTTATTGGAAATGTTAGTTTTTATGATATAATTATGACAAATTCTCCTGTAAAACATTATATATATGAGACGGTTTGTGAGACGTGTTAAAGTATGTCTATTATATAGATAAAGTATGCTTAAGAGTTGTAAAGTATGTTTTCTAAAATATGATAAATGATGAATTAAAGTATGATTTAAGGGTGTTATAACATGATTTATTATTGACATATTTTACCTATAAATAAGCATATTTTACATATATAATAAGCATACTTTAGTAATGGTCAACCCGTCTCATAACCGTCTCACAAAAAATCCGAGTCACGAGAGAATTTCTCTATAATTATAACTTCAACCCCTTGTAGCTCATGTAATTGAATTTAGTAAATCAATTGAACACAAGTTTTAATATAATAACGTATTCCTTGCAACCTATTCACATAATAATTATGTGTAATTTAGTGATTTATGTACAATATAAGGTAATGTTTGTTTTGAGTTTAAATAAATTTAATAAATTAAATTTTGATAGGATATTAAATTTAAATTTTATGTTAAATCAAAGAGGGTATTAGTGAAAAAATAGATTCAAAAACAAAGAGAAATTAAGAAAAAGATTTATTAAGCATAGATAATGTATTAGTGGATGGTAATGATTAATATGGTTTGTAAATATAAAAAAAAAATTATTAAATCTAAACTTGAAAAAATATGCCGAGTTTAATATTTATACATGAGATGTCAAAGGAATGATTTTCTATTCATAAATGTGGAGGATTTATGTATATTTTGTGTCATAACTCATAATTAGAGACTAGCTATCTTCATATTGTCTTGAGAAATAGAATAATCGCACATCTCTTACGCATCTTTTATACTAAAGTATTTATTTATTCATTTATTTGAAGGTAATGCTATAAGCAATCGGGCATGATGAAATTTAGAGTTTGAAGTTATTCTTAAAATATAGTAATATTTTTTTATGACACAATTGTAACAAGTAAGGTGCTCGCATACGACGGGTTATTGTGTTTATTATTTATTTATATTATTTTTAAATTTATACTTTCAAAAAGAAATTAATAATATTATTTTAGGATAATTAAAAGTATAATTTATTGTTTCATTAAGAAAAAATATTTTAAGGTATATAAATTAAATTGAGTGAAAAATATGCATTCTCGATTTATTTCATTCTCGATTTATTTCACTTTAATAGGAAAACATTGTTATCACTGAAGTTGAAGTGATCCTCATCCTCAGTATTAACATAAGATATCAAAATAAGATTGTTGATTAATGTGACAATATAATTTTCAACTTTAATTAAACTTTTAGTCCAACTCAATTTATAGTTTTCATTTAAAAGTATAAAAAAATAATTTAAAATAACACTTGTGAAGGTTTGAACATAGAATCTCCTAAGAGTCAAACAACTAATTAAACTTTGCACCTCACAAATTAAGAGAAATTATAAATGTCAAATACACATAAACTTGACACCTCATATATTTTAATTTTACTTTAAAAAACTTATTTTATTTATTAAAAATAAAAAAAATGAGTTACAAAATAACAAATCTTTCAAATCAATAATAAGAAGTCATCTCACTTTCTTTTAAAATATCATAAATATCTAATAAACTTTTGCAAAATCTAAATTGAAAATTTTATTTTAATATATAAGAAGATTTTATGTCATATGTAATATTTCACCATTTTGAGTAGTCACGTTTATCTCTTGTGATTCAAAAAATGATTTATGTGCTACTTTATTCATAAAATTTAACTTTATCCTATAGTTGTAATTCACATCTTGCAAAATCTAAATTGTAAAACTTATTTTGTTTTAATAAGAAAATTTTATGTCATATGTAATATTTCACCATTTTGAGTAGTCACGTTTATCCCTTGTGATTAAAAAATGATTTATGTGCTACTTTATTCATAAAATTTAACTTTATCCTAGGATTTGTAATGCTACTTTTTATATATTAATTTTATAATTTAAGTAATTTATCTCCTCATATATTAGGTAAAGATTTGTGTGACATCATCTCGCCAATTTACGTAAGACGAATAAAAAATGATAACTTTATTAATAAAAAATTATATTCAATTAATGAAAAGTGATATGCTATTTATTGAAAAATTTATTTATAGTATAAATAAAAAAGTGATAATATTTTATAGGAAAGTGATAACTAATTACGAAAGTATTAAATGATCTCATACAAGACTTGCCCCATATACTCATGTTAAATTAAACAATTTATAGTATAATTGAAAAAACATAATATTTTATAGCAAAAGTGATAACTAATTCCAAAAGTATAAAATGGTCTCACACAAGACTTGTCCCATATACTCATGTTAATTCCTAGAAAATAATTTTCTTTTACGCTCATTACTAAAGAGGTTCTACCGAGTCATAGTTACACACAATATACACTACATACAAGGGTTCGTTTACTTTAAGGATTAACGGGGTTATCCCCCCGTTGAACCCTAGTTAAAGGTTGCTTACATTCACGGTTTTGTAAAAGGAATAACCTGCAGGCTTTGATAGGCCCGAGTTCATCAGCGTGTTAGTGGCGGTTAGTGTAACTTTAAAAAATTGGGTGGATTAAACTTAGCTTAGGTTAAGTGGGAGAAATTATATTTTTGCCTCAAAATTAGAAAATAAAAAACACATGTCGTTCAATATAATTATCAGATCGAAGCTACTTTGAAGATGGAAGAAACTCTTTCCTTTGCTTTCCAATCTCTCTAAGCTAAGCTCGCAACCTAATGGCGGACACAAAGGTGGAGACGATTGCTAGACTGGCGCAATGAAAAGTGGAGAGTTTCGGGCCAACAAGTTTTCTCCTTACCGTGTTGTATTTATGAATTTTGCTGCTATTGTTGCACTTTTACCCTTTCATTGTGAAAAATTGATCCACGATGCTTTGATCTTTGATCGTTATATTGGACAAATTAGCTTTAGAGAAGCATGGAATTCAGCAAAAGAATTCGAATTTTGTTTCAATTTGGGGAAAAAAGATTATGCATGCATGGGAAAGTGGAAACTCTTTTGAAACTGGCGGAATGCAATTCCAGAGAAATCATGGCGGAATATGCGAGGCTTTAAATCTGTTCTCTCCCATATTGTCGTTGTACATGAAGAAGACAAATTGAAATTTCTCTCTCCTCTATTTTAATATATTCAGATAAGATTATTAAAGTAAAATATTTAAAAATTACCTCTCACTCAACCTTTACTTAACCTTCATTCAAGGTTTATAAACCCTAACATTCACCCTTAAAGTAAACGGACGAATAGTAACTCAATAAATAATGGAACATAGGAATCGATCAAACATTTAGGCAGTGAGCAAGCAAGTTTACTAAGAGAAGCTACTTCCTGATGCTTGTCTAAGTAGCACAGCATAGTTTCAAATCGAGCAATAATGGATGAACATAGCAAAGTAATTGTATGATTTAGTACTTCACAAATACTGTAAATGTCATATTTATACTCTTACGATGCTCTATGGACACTTCTTTCACAATCTCGACAAACCATTGAACCTGGAACCACAACACCAACACCAACGAACAAAATCATTAATCGAGAAAATGGGAGTTCATAGAATATAAGCAATACGTTAGACATAAGAGAAAGTATTATATTTCATCCGCATATGGTCCTTTCAGTTATTCGATTCTCACTTTGTCCCTTTTTTTTCATTTTTTTTAATCCAATTTTGAACATCTTTGTCGAAGAATTTTAATTTTTGCTGAAATCATCAATTTATCAATTTTAGTCCTTTATGTACTCTAAAATTTAAGAGGTTTTTCAAAAATTCGGTACAACTGCACATATGCGACAAGATTATCACAAAATATCTAAAAAAAAAAAAAAACCCCAAATATTTTAGAACAAAAAACAAACAAATTGAGAATTCCGGCAAGATTTAAAATTTCAGACCTAAAAGGAACAAAATTAGATAAAAAAGACCAAAATTTGACAAAAAAAATAAAATAAAAAAACTAAAATTTATAATTGAAATATTGAGAAAGGACCATATGCGAATTCAGACATACTTATAGGACGAAATGTGACAATTTCTGTAAGACATAAAGCAATAGCCTTTTAAGATGGCAAGGTTAAAACACAAACCTGGACCATATAAATATTGTCTGCCATTCTTTCTCTGCTCTCTAAGCCAAACTTCTGCATTAATTCCTCCACATGATCTGCTTAAATACACTACAATCTTATCTAGCCACCTCTAAAAACGTTAACTATATGAAATGCAAAATTTCAGAGACTTTAACATTAGGAGACTGACTCTAGGTTCAAACTAATTATGAACCTGACTGGATATTTACCATATTTCAAATCTCGTCATAATAAACAAAATTTTACGAGGAATAGCAGCGAGCACAAGACTAATACGCCAGGAGTATTGATCGCTGAAGCGTCTCCTGTTAACTGAACTGACCCAGTAAAGCTTCCAGCAGTTCCGGTGGCTGTGGAAGTCGTGTTGGACGCAGAAATAGCTTTGCATTTTCCGAAGGCTGCTCCAGCCTGTAACAAGTCCATACAGTATTATAATATTTACTTTTATCCGTTTACAATTAATTTTTCATGTATGGGTGAGGGGAATACGACACAGATTGGTAGAGTGCACTATTTATAAAGTTTAAAGACTGCTCTCGAACTTAAAAGTCAGGGTTTTACTAGTCCACCGCATAACCAGCGTAGAGAAGCTGCAGGCATTCTTAGTGAGAGATGATAATTTAGAAGTTCATCTAATTGTAGCACAAACCATGTAATACAGATCCACTTGGTTCACAAAGTACACATATGATTAATGTTATGATGTCCCACATTGGTTCCACACGAAAGTGCGAATGACATATAAATGGGGGTCAAACCTTCACCATTAACCATGATTTTAGGTTAAGTTAGGCTCCCTAGCTTATATGTCATCCACACTTACATGTGGAACCGATGTGGGATATTGTAACAATTAGTGACTGTGGTTCTGCAAAACATAAATGGAGATTATGCTCATCAAATTATTCCACTAGATCAAGAGTTTTAAGTTCTATTAAACTGTAGACAGAAATATATCCTCCGCACTTGGCATCAGTTCTTGAACTAGTAAAGTTTATCCATTGAACATTGGTAACCATTGTAACAACTCAGTTATGCTAGTCATAGTTCACAAAAGAACCTGCTTTCTCAATTAATCTAGAAATTAAAGGCCTAAACTAATGTCAGAACCATATTTTGATTCAGTAGGAGGTTGTTTACAAGAATGTAGAGTACTTCTCCAAATACTGTATCTTTTCATAATGATGATGTGAGGGAGCAGCTTTACTTCGTGAAACCCCAAGACTACACATAATAATAATTCAATCAAACCACGTTTCGATGAAAGACACACAAACCAATAATTGTCAGAAAACATTGTGATTCTTGACATGGGATAGTTTCAAAAATAAAGGTTTTCAGCTCTGAATTTTGAAATGCAATAGTAATCCAACTGTTTTACGGGAAGCAAACCCTACCTAAAACCTATTGTGGCTTCAACTCCAGCACTAAAAATATTTAAGTGCAACTTGTAGTATCACTTTCTTTGATATAGTATTAAACTATTCACAAATTTCTTGAAGCTCAAGACAAAGGGGATAGAAAAGGTCAAGACTTAAAATCAACTGATGTTGCTTTCTATATAATTTGATAGATACATATTTTTAAACTCAATATATCAGCTTCAATTACATAACTATTCTGACTTTGTCCGTGAACCAATTAAAAATCTTTTAAGTCTCCAACTTCAGCATCTAAGAATTTTTAAGTGCAACCTGTGAAGATCACTTTCTTGCATATGCTATAAAATCATTCACAAATTTCTTGAACCCAAGATAAACAGGGATGAAAAAATCAAGGCTTAAAAATATGTAATGTTGCTTTATACTTGCTTAAAAACAATGAATCGTCTGTGTTTCATAATTCACTATTCTGACTGTCCACAAACCAATTAAGATTTATCATGTCTCACACTCAAGCGCCTAAGAAAATTTTAAGCAACTTCTAGGGATCACTTGTATACAATATGAGATCACTGACAAATTCCTTGAGAAACCAAGACAAATAGGATAGAAAAAGTAAAGACTTAAAATTGAGCATGGTTGCTTAACATAAAATTTGTTTTATGTATAATGTCTGGCCATTCATCTGATCCAATAAAACCCCATTCGTGATTCAATTGTCTGACTTTGTCCATAAACCAATTAAACCCCTATCATGGAAAAAAAATGGACCAACCTCGCACGCAGAGACAGTATTACACCCGCATAATGTCTGGCCATTCATCCGATCCAAATCATCAAGTGCACCTCCTCCATCACTTCTCTGCAAGTTGAAATAAAAAATTACTAGAACCATTGATTTTCAAGAGTCAAAGTTCAAAGTACAAATACCATGTAAAAGTTCACTGCCAAAAAATTGGGCATCAGATTCCCTGCAGACTTGTAACAAGTTGCCACCATATCCGCGAGTGGTGTAGAATGCTCTTTGCAAGCTTCATTTTGAACTGGAATGGTTGGAAAGTAGTTCATAAGAAATAGAGAGGCGCTTTTTGAGTTAAGTGGCTTCGATTCTTTTCTGTTTGGGCATGAGCCAGGTACCACCCCCGGATCTCCAGCTGAAACACAAGATAGAATGAGGATTTCTAATGCAGAATAAACACATTCATTCAAATCCACAAGGAGCCGAACTAGTAGCTGGTTTATTCACTTACGCTCATTTTCCACCATGTACCTCCACTGATACGCAATTCCTTCAGCTGCCTCCTTTGAAGAATCAGAAGTGAAAACCAGCAGTCTATAGTTATTCTTCACCATGCTAATTACAGTGGGCCAATCCTCACCTTTCTTCGGCATTTTGGCAACCGGAAACCAATATTTGTCCAATCCAGCATCGGTGAACACCCTTGTCAATCCTTTTGGAGTATGAACATAATCCTCAATTATGATGGTAACAATCTCCGAGGGGTTCTGAGTCAAGAACGCTTCTACTTCTCTCAATGCATTGATTGCTGGTTCCTAATCATTTGATCTTATTTTCAGATAAGAAATAGCCACTACTAAACTAAAGAATACAGATCAAAGCAAAGATAGGGGGGGCTAGTAGATTACAAAGGCAGTGAAATTGTAGCATTGTCCACGAAACGAATGACAGAGCCAGATATCATTCTCAAAGTCATACATATCCAGCATCAATCCTCTCACTCCATTCTACACAAATCCCAAATGCAAAAAGAAGCATTACTAGAGCAATTGATACACAAACAAACATCATATACTACACACATGGTACAGCAGAATAATCAAAGAAAAGGTAAACAGCATACTCTCAATTGATTAGTCACAGAGTCTTCTTGATTGTAGAAAGTTATCCTCTGTGCACCAGTCAATGATGGCGCATCCACAATGGAGAAGGCATTATGAGTCACCAGCCATGAGTACTTGTTAAAGGGCAAACCAGAAATCTATTACCACAAACATACAAAGTGTCATGATCACTACAAACAAGATCACAAAAGAATTCTTGAAAAAGGGAATTAAGTTTATTAAACAATAGGCATGATTAAATTAAGTTACAATGGAAATTGGTATAGTTGCTTGGCCCCTGATGCAGAAAGGTTGGGTTTTCCCTAGTGAAGGGCAATTCCCACAGTAAAGACTAACCCCACAATCCGTTGCACTCGAACAAGATTCCAAAAGCTGCAAAAATCCTTGTAAGAATTCAGCTGGGAGTTGGAGAAAGAAACAGAGAAAAAGAAGGGGTGGGTTCACACAGAAATGGGAATAAAAAACAAGAAAATAGGAGAGCGAAAGACCTGACAGTCGCCATTGGAGCAAGCAGTGATGGTGGGAATGAAGAACAGAGAGAGGAGAAGAAAATGGCGGCCCATTGAGTGTGAGATGATCATACTGAGTGAGTGGAGTGAATTGTGAGCTCACACAGATGGAGTCTGTTGAGAGAGAGACATAAATTAAATTAAAGTAGTTAGATAAATTAAGTCAATAATTAAATTAAAACCCCTACGACAGAGATTGTATTCGCATTTCAATATCTTCCTCCCCCAGGTTTTACTTTTACTGCTCTCTTCTGCCAACACTGCCCAACCTTATAAATAAAATAAAATAATAAATTCAACCCAAAAAAAAAAGTAAAAAGAAAAAGGAAAAGGTCAGAAAATAAATAAACTGAAAATCTTTGGTCTTACTAGCTTTATATAATGAGGAAGTCTTGGGTCATATACCATTTTATTGTTTGTAATTATTTTATTTTTTATTAAAAATACTAGTTTTTATCTTTTAAATATTAGCATTTTTCATTTATAATATAAATAGTTATGAAATACTCCTAGTTTACTAAATATTTATCACTTTTTATTAATTGAGTATGAGTTTTAATTGAAATTCATAATACTCCATTACTTTCTAAACCATTATTCACTTTTTCATTAATTGAGCATATAAATTTTAATTGAAAATGTTATAACTTTTTTAATGTCTCATGCACACAAGTATATCTCATGCACTTGAATATACGGAGTTGATTTTTATAAATTTATCTATATTTTTATTTAGTAATATGTGTAATATTTTTTATACTCAATTGTACATTAAAAATTAATAAAAAAATTCGTTAAAAATTTAATAATAAAGTGTATAAATTTTATTTGCTACAAATATATGGTATATTTTAATTAATAAATACATTAATTAAATATTTACTCACAACGTCCGTCACAAAAGATTTTACGTTTTTCTTTTAACAAAAGTCTTGTGAGTTATGATCTTAGCTAGAACACAATCTTTATGTCCTACTTAGGAAAAAAAAAGTAAATAAATAAATAAAGAGAGAGAAAATCATATAATGGGGCGAGCTTGGACTTTAATTAATGCAAATTGATTGTTGACACTATATATACCCATTGCTAAGGCTTGATTAAAAATCAGACTTTTTACTTCAGTTTGATTGATCTCTTTTTTTTTTTTTTTTTTGGAAAGAAATATGAAAAATGTGGAATCAGCATCCATTGACAAAATAAGATCAAGAGAAAAGTTCACGAAAAATAGTTCTAATATGCATGTTAACATACTACAAATTCGTATTTACAAAATGGATCATGTATATTTATATTTATAAATTTAATTAAGTATATAAGATAAAATTGGTCATTTCTCCTTATTCTTCCCCTACTTGGCTCTGTGTCTCTCTTCTCAACCCAGCAAAACACTACTACAACCTCTTTTCCTCTTATTCTCAATAATTGCAAGAAAAATCATAAATTTTACTCTTATTGTAAATTAATATCCATCTTTGAGGAATTACTAAAAAGAACACTACATTTAAGTATTGTTGCAAAACGCACTCAATTTGTGACTAAAAAATAAAAATATTTACTCCCTCCGTCACATCCTAATGGTTACATATTTTCATTTTGGACATCTCATCCTAATAGTTACATTTCCTTTTTAGCATATGGGACCCACATAAATTAATTATATCTCTCTCCATGGGCCCACACATCCCACTAATACACCTATCTACTTTATATTAAATTATTATTTATCTCAACTCAATACATATTAAAATATTATATTTATTAATCCCCATAAAAAAATGTAATTATAAGGAGGAAGTATTATGTATGATTAATTAATGAAATGATTGGAGTAGGTTTGATGAGGTAGAGTGGAGTTAACGTGGTAGGGAAAGGACTCCTAACTTCCAACCGTCATCCATCTACTTTTTAACGCTCACCTATGCAATGCATAATAGTGTTATTCACACGTATATCCTTCTAGAATCAATTCACTCTAATTTCTAATGTTTACTAATGTAAATGGTAGATCACATACCAAGTAATCCTAATTAGGCCATTTTCAGTTGGTGTCTCTATCATGTGATATAGAGAGAGAGCCAACATGCTGAATTTTTCAGTGCTCTTCTTCATATTGCAACAAAAAATGCAGCGTGCGGCTGGAGGGAGAAAATGCGGTCATTGCACGGGCGGATCCAGTATAGGTATATGGGGGTACAGCTGTACCCCAAAATGAAAAATAATATCTATATATATTGGATATAACATCTAATATACATAGTAGCTTAGTGGTTAGCACCTGTAGTGCAGTAGTTGAGATTGAGAGTTCAAACCATGGGATCCATTTTCCCTTAAATTATTAATTGTAACATAAATATATACATTCAATTCATTACTTTTTTTAAATATATACTATAAATGCATGATAATAATACGTTAAATTTCTTTTTATAAAAGAAAATTAAATGGTGTCAACAATAATTAAATTTCTGCATTTTAATTTATTTATATATAATTTTAAATTTTAAATAAATAATATTTTATAATTACATGTCGACTGTACCCCAAAAATTATTTTCTGGATCCGCCCTTGGGTCATTGTTCACTCTTTCTTTTTTTTTGTTTCTTTTTTTTTTTCTAAAAAGATGTTTATGTATTGAAAGATCTATCCTAATATTAACAAGTATGATTAGGCTAAATATTGAACCCGCGAAATAATTACAGAATGACAAATAAATTGCAATTATGACCTTTTTACTTAAGACGATCCTCAAATTTATAAGATTTAGTTACCAACTACTAATACTAAAAATAATACTCCTTCTGTGCATTGTCAATCTATCCGTTTGCTTTTTGTACATGGATTAAGAAGTATTATTATTTTATGTGTAGTAGGTAGGTATTAGTGGAGGGTTTGAGTCTCATATTTTATTTGTATTAATGTATGGCGTGTGTCTTATAGTCTAAAAAGGGAAATTGATAGGTTAAGGATGTATGGACCAAATAGTAAAATTGATGGATTAATGATGGACGGAGAGAATAAATAAACTGAATTAAAAACAATGGACAGCAAAGAATAAAGTATTCAAGCTAGACAAAAAGTAGCATTAAAATAATCCAGTTCAATCATGTCAATTAACTTCCTAAACTCAAAATTCATATTCATTCAGGTATTTATAAGAGCAATCACTTGAGCATGCAAAACCACTTTGATCAAGCGAGATTCAACAATCTTCCTGACACAAAAAATTCTAAAATCAAATTAGATATTAACCCCCTTTCCCTTTTTAGGTACTTACGCGGTTAAAACGTTCATGTACAAGGCATTAATGCACCAACAAATGTTCCCAATAAGTACTACAAGAATTAAACATATAGTCTCCTTACCAAATATTTTCACAATAATGTTTTGCAAGAAACTCTCTCCGTCCGGTCTAAAAAAACTCATTTGTTTTTTGCACGTGGATTAAAGAGTATTATTATTTAATGTGTAGTAGATAGTTGTATTAGTGGTATGTGGGCCTCATGTTTAATTATATTAATGGGAGTGCGTGAGTAAAAAGAAAAATGAGATCCTTATGGATGAAAGCAAAAAAAAAAAAAAAAAAGACTATTTAAGACAGGCGGAGGGAGTAATAGATATCTTGTATTTAACATTTAATATATAATTACATGCCATATGGATCAATCTCATTCGATTACCACAATGACAATTACAATTATGATACATTCAAATTTTAGCAATTCAAGCTACTACATGCATCTATAATTGAAATAAGAATTAAGAATACAATCTCTTAAAAGTTCATATTCAATAAAGAGAATAAAAAAATTTGCAAAATAATAAATTCAGTTTAAGATACACCTGAATAATCTCAATCGTTAGATCATATTCTCATTTAATATTCACCACTTAATAAAATAAAATTATTAAAAATAAAATTCATAACTATCCACTACATCCTCAATTTACTCTATAAACCTTCAGGTGCACTACAAAATTATCCATAAATTCAATGTCAATGTCATAAATTAGACATGATTTGAACCTTCATAATTTTAACATTTTCAAAAATAACTTAACCTACAAGCAACAACTATATCCATAGAAGAAAAAAACCTTAGTGTTCAACAATAATAATATTAGATCATTGTATTCAACTGTAATAATATTACATCATTGTACCTAATAGTAATTACTCCCTCCGTCCCATTTCAGATGACACACTTTTCATTTTGGGTTGTCCCATAAAAATTTGCACATTCATAAAAAAAATAAAAAGTTAAACATAATCACCCTTACTCATACACTTTATTTACAAAAAAATCACCCTTATCTAACACACCTAACATACTTTATCATTTATTTATTATAAAAAAATATCATAATATCTCTAAAAGTTATCACTTTTCTTAATCTCCTTGCCGGAAGAGACATGCAAACTTTTGTGGGATTGAGGGAGTAGGTTATAAGATATTATTTAATTGTAATTTCAAAATTTTATTATTATGCTATAAAATATAATTTAATTAGTAAAAAAAATTAATTTTAATTTCAAAATTTTATTATTATTTTATTTATTTAATTATTTATTTATTTTTTGTGATTTTAATTTTTTTTATTTTTTAATAATTTATTTAATTGAGTTGATATTCAAAATATTATTTGTTGAAGATCATCATATATCCTTCATGCGATTGCCAAAATGTGTAATAATTGATATAAAATTGAAAAAATAATTATTTTTTTGAGATTAAAATGAAATTTGTGTAACGTTATGGGACTAAAATTGAATTCCATTAAAATTATGAGACCAAACTGACATTTAATCATTAAACATGTGTAATCCACCCATGGACATCATCAAAAACACCATAAACCACATAGGATCAGTTTGCCGGAAAACTTCAATTTGGGACAACATTGGCGGAATTAGTTACTATTTGGGACTAACTTAAAAAAAATAAACTTTTTCAGGATTAAAATTGGATTTGATAGGAACTATAGGATCAAATTGGTTTTAATCCCAAAGAAAATATGTGGCCAACTGGCTCTTGGGTAATATTTAATTTGGGATTAGGTAGGATTTAAAAATCATGAATAATATCTTCTATGTTTATTTTGAGTTTTTAAGTAGGATAAATTTTAATTTGTCAAATCAATGTATTAATTTATTTAAAAAGTTAAATGAGAGATGAGAGATAAAGAGAGAAAGTGTATTAATTGAAAAGAGAAAATGTAGTAGGTATATATAGGAGAAGTTTTCAAAATTTGAATGTGAGTTTTGAAAAACCAAAACTTGAATTTAAAATTCGAAAATGAACATAGCTTTGGGAAACTCAGAGCACCATTCCAAACGAATAGACTCGCTAAAAACAAAACACACTCTTACAAAAGGAGAACCCACTCCCATGAAAAGAAACAATCCACTCCATTAAGAAGAAAGACAACCAGATCTAGATATCACAAAATGAAACAAAGTTCCTTAAGCAAGTTTAATAAAATTTAATTTTTTTTTTTAAAAAGGACAACTAAAATAAAGGGCATCATCTCTTCTAAGCCACCACCTCACACCCACCATCCCATTGCAAAATCCAAATGTGAATCCAAGAGTCACAAATTAAAAGAAGAATTGTTATAAAATAGTACCACATAACAAATAAATGTCTGAAAGTGTGGTTTGCTAAAAGAATGGTAGCATTTTACACAAGAATTTTAAATTTGAAAAGACGAAAACATATTCTTTCCCGCTTTGGTTGGTGAGAGTATACTCAGCAGTAATGTAACCAGGAGCAAAAAGAATTGGTTTTTAGGTTACTCCGGAGAGAGATAGCTGCCTTCATCTCATCTCCAGCGACTAATGGATTAGAATTTTTTTTGCCAGTTCAATCGTCTTTGTATCAGGAAAGCAAGACAAAAATCAATTTTAACATGTGAGAACCTGTTATGTGTGCTTCTTGGCCCGACCATTTGAAGGACCACCATCTTCTCTCTTCGCACCAGATGCCTCGGGCTTTTTGGCCCAAGCTGGAGCTCGATCTGGCTCATAACGATAATCATAGAACAATTCTTCTCCAGCATATATCCGTTCTTTGGCAAAAATACCAACCCTGTGGTCTCCAGCCACCATGATCACCTGCCAGTTGATCATAGTGATTACAATCAGAGTTCTGCAAGAAACTAAAGTTGCCCTGGGTCGAAAATTTGGAACATCACAGATTTTTATGGGTGGATTTATTTGAAATCCACACAGCACCAGCGGATTTATAATCCAACCTCAAAATTCCAATCTATACTATTGGCAAGAAATGTAATTGACATGGTTGCGGGTTCCCCCTCCCACATAATTTGTAAATACTCATGAACATACCAATATATTCATGTAAAAGAAAGTGATGTGTAAGCCTGAAGCACATTTGAGGTATCATTTGTTTGGACCAGTTACCTTAGCATAGCAGTTAGGATCAGGAGAATGATTTGCGAACTTCAGCTTGTCGCCCTTTCGATAAGCATCAAGCACAAACTGACCAAGAACAAAGAATCGTATTGTAAATTAATTTTTCTGATATCTTCCTATTGCTTTTCTTAGGGGGCGGGGGTCTGTGAAATTGTATAAAGCAAATGTTTTATCATGCCTGATCATTGAGATTAAAGAGAAATGAAGAATTTTCACGATCATAGATTTTCCCACGCTTGTCGGCTTCACGGTGCGAAATTAATTCACCAGTGTACTCTCCGAGGTATTCATGCTTGCCAACACTATTCTGCAGTTCAAAGTATGCATGAGTTTCAAAATAGAAGAGTGGAATTCCTGAAGTAAAATAGTATGTCCTGAAAAGTACCTTCAAGAAAGCTCCCCAGCCAGATACATCAGATCTTCCCAGCAAAACCTAGAAATGAAGTCAATGACATATTACTTTAATCTGATATCAACTCTCCAACATCTACTGTGGTTCAAGTTATATGATACTTTCTTAAATGTCAACAAAAAAATATAACAAATAATTTTATGGGAAAAATAAAAAGATATGCATGAGAATTAACTTAGTCAGATCTGCAATGAGCAACTCCAGGCATGTAACATCAGCATTCTTACAATTGGATGAATTAAATGATGGATTGAGAGAAAGTAATGCAATGTCAAAAAAATGAACATCATGGATGGTTGAACAACTAAAAGGCTATCCAACACCCTAGTATTGGAGATAACAACAAAGCTTGCATTGTCGAATTAATCAACTATCTCGGGAAGCACCCAGTAACAAACTAATTAGTAATCAAGTATTGTGGAGAAATAAATTAAGTAATATCAGTGGGCACAAGTTCCTTATTATGTGGCGAGAATCAGGAACTTACTGTTCCTTCTATAAATAAAATCATCTCAAATTAATATTAAATCTTCAAAAATCAAGAGAGGCAGAAAGAACCATCAGTTTTTTTAAGATCAACTGTCATTTCAGTATTGAGGGGTCAAAGTGTACTAGTATGCCTACTCTAACAACTTTTCTTTTAGTAGATCAGCAAGACGGCTAAGACGAAACAGAATTACTTGAAAAAAAGAAAGCCAACTAGTAATGCAAAAACAGGTGGTGAAATACTGACCCTCTGTTGTTGTTTTAAAAGAAGCTTCATATTCCTGCATTCATAATTATCACCTCTTTGATAAGGCACCCCGAGGGTGCCATCACCACAACTGTCAAAACAAATTGAATCTGTCATATATACTTAACAAAAAGAAAACCAATCTTACCACAAGACAGATCCATGCAAATATTATACAAACATAACAAAGTTCTCATCTTTCACACTACCAACCAAGGAGGTATAAAGCAGCCATTAGTGTATGAAGCTTATGAAAAGTGTAGGGGACCAGGGGTAAGCATTAACGATAAATTTTCTTGAAATGATGCCCGTGCCCAAGAAATAAAAAAACCACTATTTGATAGGTTAATAGCTCTAGTCTACCTAAAATTCATGTATATTTAGGTAGGACTTCGGACATAAATTCCAAATATTCATTTTCATATTAAAACATATTTAGCTTCCAACACAATGGAAAACAAATTTCACATCAAGAAAAGCCCAAACCGTCATTCACACAATGTAAATTTGTAAATTTGACAAAATTATGTTTCACATCTAGCTTGCTAACTAGTTTCAATTAAAAAAAAGTATTGAGAAAATCTGTTATCGAGATGAAGAAAGTTAATTGAATACATCAATGTGTCCTATGGAAATGAGATATTACTATAAAGAACTCAACGAATGGTTGCGTGTGGAGGTGAAAGAAGTATTCATTTATACATCAATGGAACCGTAGACACTGTTAAATATGAAGGTAAATTATGCTAAAAAATTAACTTGAAATTAGTAATGGGGTACCTTGTCGAATATTTCACCATGTCTATTCAATCAGAACATTAGTAATGAGAGTTGGATAATTGCCTTTATACAAAACTAACTTAAAAGTTTCATATTCTATTGTTATTCAGGGAGACCTTTCAGTTAACTTCTAAATCTCATTCCAAAATATATCGAGCTCGAGATGTCTCACCTAATCCAGCAGTTTCGGCATACATCTGGATCGCACTCCCTATCAGCAGCAAAGCACGGGCATTGTCGACTACGGCACTGGCTCTTTGCACAGTGACAGCCTCTGAATCGATTCTTGCAACTCTTTGGACATCTGACATAAATAATAAATGACATAACATATGATTGACAGTTGAGCCATAGACTAGGAATATGCCACTAAATGGGAAAAAAATACATATTAATTTGAAAAGAGTGTATGACATAACATGTGGTGGCTTGTGTGTGTGTGGGTGTTGGGGGGGGTGGGGGGGAGGGGACGACGCGAAGTGGGTGTTTTAGTTGAGGAGTTAAGGTATGGAATAGGAGTGTATGATGCAAGTAGCATGGGAATGAAAACTCAAAAATAAGAAATCATCCATTCCTCAACAAATTAGGAGAAACCATCTCTCATTCAGACCCATGCCCTTATCTATTCCTCTAAAATATTCCAAACTTCTCTCAGAAAGGACACGAGAGTACAAATGCATAATGCATATAGGATTCAACATAAATTTCAATACAAATCTGATATAGTTTACCTTCCACAAACAATAGGGGAGATTCATCAAATAAAAAGATTTATAGGCAGCTCACCCGCAGTATTTTTCACAGCAGGTACCATTGACAAGACATGGGCATGTTTTTCCGCATGCAGTTTGGCATCCACATGGATTGAACTGCCGACAAGGCTGGTCCTTTCTTTCAGAAATCCGTTTCCTAAAAGATTGGTATCCCGCAGATTTCCATGTGTACTTTAGGCGGCGGACTCTTCCTTTTCTGCGTAAAAATCTTGATCTTCTCCGTGCACCACCACCCTATTCGCAGAAATGAACAAGTAAAATCGTTTTAACAAGGGTCATAGCCCAAACTGTATATGAACAGAATAGAACATTTCTTACCACAATTTCATTACCATCAGCTTTCAGACAGCCATCACCAAGGGTCATCCCACCTTCTCGAGAAAGAATTTTTTTCTCAGAAAGATGCATGTATCTGTAGATCTCAACACAGTTCTTCAGGCCACTCATAAGATTCCTAGCAATCAAACAGCTGCAAACATAACCATTTTCAGGATAGCATTGATATTTAATATAGCCCCAGCAAGAGGGTATAGGCATAAAAAATAAGCAAGACAAAGATGGAATCTGACCTGTTGCGGCCAAAAATCTGAATACCCTTTTCATACAGTGCCTTTTCAAATGGTTTCCAATATTTGTTGATATCTTGTTTACACATACTCTCATCAATAATTTCTTCCTTCTTTAAGGTATCACCGCTGCTAGTCAAGGGTTGATTACTTTCACTCTCATTAGATGCACCACTGACAGCCTCTTCCAGCATAGACTTGTTGAAGTCTCCGACGGAAGACTCTTTTCTTCTGGACTTTCTACAACTTGTAGATTTCACTTTATGTGAGGATATATTATCTTCACTTTCTCGACGTGAATTAGCCCGATCTTTCAAATTGAGACCATCACCAGCAACTGAATCAGAATCAGATGTAGCCATTTTCTTCTGCCTTTTCTTTTTGGCTACCAGAACATTCTCAGCTATTCTCTTGCTACTCCTTTTGTCACCAACAGACTTCCCAGCCGACATACTCTTCACTGATGAAGTAACATCATTAATAGGTTTTATTTCTGATGAGGAAGCACTTTCACTTTGGCAAGACTTTGATTTTTTCTTGTGAGATGCACTACCCTGCTTCCTCTTTTGTATTTGTGTACTAGCACCATTAGAAAAAGGAGCAGTTTTTTCTTCAAAACTTGCTTGCCTAGAGCTCGTGCCCTCCAGCTCCAGGACCTGATGACATGTAAAAAATATTTTATTTTTATTTTTCAAAAGTGAGGCCATGTAAATTAATGAGTCCAAAAGTAAATAAGAAGCAACCTATATATGACAAAATTGAAAAATATACCACTAACCCAATGCCAATGGGATCCAAAAACACCCATGGAGGCAATGCTCAATAGAGGAAAAACACAGTATAAATTTAATATTTATATGATAGCCTATTGATCAAAAGAAAGCCATAAATGTAAACATGGTTACCAATCGATGGCAACTAGAGCCACATGGTTCCTTCTCTGCATCTGGACATGACCAAGGTTGTTGTTTCTCCGCCTAAATAGACAAAAACTTTTCAAGAACCAATTCACCACTAGGTACAACTTTGACCCATATTCACTGAGACAATTACTTACAGGATGGACAAGATCCTGAGAACATCCATGTAGTCTACAGTCAAATACCTGCCACATAAATGAGAGTAACTTAGAATGTACAAAAGATCATGCATAATAGAATGCATGGTTTGGATTTAATTATGGTCCCAGCAAAAAATAAAATAAGAGGGAAACAATCCTTGCTTACTAGACAACGGCGACAAAACAAATTGTCAAATGAATCCAAAGCAGCATCAAGATCTTTATCAATATATGGATTTACAAATCCTTCAGCATTTCCATTGTTCACACAACACATAGCATTGTTACTCTTGATATGATCTTCGTATCTTGCCTGTATAAGATGTTCGATGGTGGTTTATCTCTGTAAAGCCAGCAAAACACAAATGGGAAACAGCTGGACCAAAGTTCTCACGATGACCAGTTCTTTATTTATTTTCACCAGATAATAGTAGAGGAGCACGAAAATGAGAAGAAAGGATAACCCGCATGATAAGTACATACCTTAATTTCAGAAGGTTTCCTAGAAAGACACTGGCCCAACAAATCCAATGTCAAATCAGAAAATCCCATATTCTTAATGGCCGTTCTGAAAAATGAAGGAAAAATGCAATAGTTATGCGATGTTTCCAGGACGCCAAATTTTGAACAAGAAAATCAACCATACATATACTCAGAAATTAGACACCATAAGTTCCAGTTGAGTACAGATGTGGCAACTGAGTTATTACACTTCGCTCAACAAAAAATTATCCAGGTAAGGCATATAAAAGAAATCAACAGATCATAACAAATTTCATTTCAAGCTTCAAATTAACTTCTATGTTTCACACACCAGCAATGTCTTTATCCCACCATGTGGGTCAGCTATGTAGATCACATTTCAGAACTAATATAAAATAAGGTGAACAACTATGGATTGAACTAATATGAACAACATAACAGAATTACTGCATGGAGAATACAAAATATTTACAAACCAAACATGAGCTCAAGATGCACTACACATAATATTGTGGACAGCTAAAAGAAGGCAGCGAAAATATTAATGAAACTAAAAAGTCCCAATAGTGTGTACAGAAGCACAGAAGTAATAAAAGAATAGCCAAAATGAGATTACAAATTCTGCAGCAATATACCAACCGCAGAATAAAATCTTCAGATTCTACAAACTCTTTCTTTTCTTCTTCATCATCAACTGCTTCTTCTTCACTATCACTACAAATTAGAGCTTCTCCACCAGTCTGGTCATAATAGATACGCCTTCTGCCGACCACAGACTGATCCTCTGTCATTCTCTGGTTTCTGTACAAAAAATAGTATATCACTAACAGTCCACAAGAAACTTTAAAAAAAAGGTGCCATTAGCATCAATACCAGAAATGGGTATGGTTTATGAGATGCAATGAACAAGGTTGGTAAAAGGGGTTCACTTAAAATACACTTCCTGCATCTGGAAACTATGACTGCATTTTGAAGATAAAGAACCGATGTTTGATAGATATATTTTGCATCAACATAGTTTATGGTAAGTGGGTTTCTGTAATTTTTTAAGCTTCAGTATCATAAAAGATAAATTGTCCAAACTCTCAGGCCATGTAGTTTACATCAAAAGGCATATCAATTTGGAACTTTAAGAAGACATGATTCAGTAATTTCAAACATATTACCACATATATATAAATCCCCCTAAATGGATATAGATACATACATCAACGTTTGACTAATTAAAATGTTAAGTTCACCCAAAAGGACAAAATAGAAAAAATATAGAGAGGAGTGTGCATACAAGAATATAATTATTTAGAATTTTATACATAGCAAATTACATTGAAATCAAATAAACAAGAGATGAAGAATGATGCATCCTCATCTCTTTACGGGATATCACTCCAATAGTGCACTAATAAGAATAACTAAGTTTCACCTTATGCATTTGGCCTCTGCCCATGTGCCTCTTTGTTAACTGAATCTACCTAGATTATTAAAAATTGAAGTTTAGGTAGTTTTGGATCTTGAGACCCTTCAAGATAGATTTTAGCCATTATGAAAGCGCAGAGAGGAGAAAAATGATTGGGGAGTAACAAACACGAGCAAAATATTCATCACAACTAATGTTTCAATATAAACAAAGTTAAAAGATATACTAAAACAATTACATAATAAAGGGAGAAAAGAAAGTAAACAGAAAATATAGGCCAACTTTTTAAATAAAAAAAATGACCAAAAGTTGCTCTAAACGCTTTTTATTATTACTATGGTGGACGATCCTAAAAGCTCTGATGAAAATTTCTATTGATTCTCTCCTGCCTCCATTAATGTTATAAGTTGCCTTCTTAACCTAGAAGGCAGATATTATAAGAAAGAGTGAGACCGTCATAGCTTCAATTGATGCAACAAGCAACAGATAATTCATAGAAAATCATCAGAACTGAAGCAGAAAATAATTAATTTGTCAGGAGAAATGGAAAAGCATACTGTTATAAAGTACACTTCTTTCCATTATGTGCATTTTTGAATCCTCACTCACCTATCCAAGAAGATCCATGTAGTATATGGTGGAAGTTTTTTCACTTCAGGCAGCTTGATGGGACGCACGGCATTTTTAACCGCAATACTTGATCCTAAAAGAATTGCTGAAGGAGCATATCCATCGTCTTGGGAGCTACAACTTTCATTATCTCCATTGCTTGTGCCAATACCATTATGCATATCGATTGCATCTTTCTGCCTCTTGGCCAGTAAATCTCCACTTCCATCACCACAATTAATCTTGAGATTTCTTCTTTCCATTGATAGCTTATAATAATTTTTTGTAACATCATTTGCTTTCTCAGCATTTTCTTCTATCCGTTTCTGAGAGGGGCCAAGAAAGAAAAACTATGAGTCTAAGAAACTACCACGAAAATAGTATTATCAATAGTAAAAGACCATGCATCACACGAGTTCACCTTAATATAGTCCGCGCGGTTAGTTGCAACTTGTTTCTTAAGAGACTCAATAACAGCTACAATTTCCCGTGCAGACGAACTTGTTTCTTGGTGCTCAACAATCTGTACAATTTGCAATAATTGAACAAGGTCTAATAAGCCATTAACAGAGGCCATCACTTAGAATTTAGACTTGCGTAAATAAGTTTGATATCAAGCTGTGTTTAACCATTCATTTGTTCTTTTACTCTTATTGTAAAAGAACATGTAGTTTAATCTATCAATTCAGACATACAGAAAACAAAATTTTACAGAGAAATGATGTTAACTAGAGAAATAAATTTGATAAGAAGGAAAGATATAGATTGAAGCATAAATAGCATTCAAATTCAATTTCTCAGTACATGAACAGGAGATTATGTAGCATAGAATCTTTGGCATTGTATGATATGGAGTTACATTAAATAATTTTTGAGTACCATGACGAGTCAAGTCAACTAAAAAAATAAGATGCTGGACATTAAATATGTTTTTCCTAACCTAGCATAGTTCCACATTAGCATATTTTTTTCTATTAAACAGATCATGTCCAAGCAAAATTGGGAATTTTTGTGCAACCCAAACTAGAAATGAAGATGGATTTCAGAAAGTTCCTACACCCTTTACAAGAATAAAGTGAGTGTTCACCTATAAAATTATCTTAATCTCCATCACATTTTCTTACGAAAACTCATTAATGTACTAACACCAAAATATACTATATGCATAGTGGGAAGTGATACAAATTAAATTTAACTCTTTGGACAAAACATTATCAACAGAACAAATCTCTTCACATCAATATAGGACATAACTAACACGACCTAGACCATCAGAAGTCAAAGGGACACAATGTACCTTCCTGTTCAACCTCATCACCATAAAAGAAGGCATAGCAGAGCCAGTAATAATAGTAACCACCTCACAATTCACATACCACAAATGAAAATCTCAAAACTCAAGGCATAACCACAGAAGACAGAGTCGCGATAAAAATGCAGGTGAAAAGAGGAAGAATTACAGGAAGGTCGGATCCCGAGGCGGAGGGGGAGGCTTTGGGCGCCGACATTGCCGGTGGAGGAGCAGATAAGGCGGGTGAAGAGTCGATCCGGCAATGGAGGTGGAAGTGGAGATCCGAGTCATGCAAGGGCGAGGCGTAATTTCAATTTGGCGCTTCGAATTTGAAAACCCTAAAATTGGATATTGAGAGAGGAGGTGGCGGGTGTGGTGGGCCTCAGCGTTGGTCAGGGTGTCTCCACCCCTTTCTTTTCTGTACTTGTTTGCCTTCTTTTTTTTTATTTTATTATTTTATTTTATTTTATTTTCCCTCTTAGCGGCGGATTAATTTGTGAAGAGTAGTGATCTGTGTTTGGGAAATTGGAACTAATCGATGGCCCAGTTTTTCCACTTTGCCGGTGATTGTTAGGCCACCATAAAAGTTACAAGTGCAACTGCATTGACTTGCCATTTGAATCCAAAACAACTCAAAAACAAACATCACTAATACTCACTCCGTCAAGGCAAAGATCTCCCTTTTCGTCCACCCAAAGATTTCCATTTGCTTTTTTGCACATGAATGTAGTAGTGAGTGGTGGGCCATATGTGCGGCTATTTACTTAAAAAGGTCCACGCAAAGATCTTCATTTGCTTTTCGCACGTGAATTAAAAAGTATTACTATTATTTTATGTGTAATAGGTAGTTGTATTAGTAGTGAGTGGTGGATCATATGTGAGGCTTTTTACTTAAAAAGAACATTTAAAGATGACACCCAATATAATAAAATTAGGACTTTTTGGAGGGACGGAAGGAGTATTTGGTAAATTAAAATCGATGGAATCGGATAACAATCTATTACAATGGAGAGATACTCTATAAAAAATAATAATGGACGCTTTAGTACAGAGAGTAATACTCCTCCGTATATCGTCAATCTATTCTTTTGCTTTTGCGCGTAGATTAATGAGTATTATTATTATTGAATTTTTATCAATTTAAGACCCGAATTATGGATAAACTATTAATTCGGGACCTGAATTATTTTTTCTATCAATTCAAAGCCTGAAATATATAAAACTATCAATTCAAGGCCTGAATTCGTTAAATATTATCTCATATTTATCAATTTATGGCCTAATTTCAGGCCGAATTAATAGTTTTACATAATTCAGGCCCATAATCGATAAAAACATAATTCAAGTCTCAAATTGATAGTTTACCAATTTTTCAAGCCCTGAATTGATTAAAATTCCATTATTTTATTTTATATGTAATGGGTAATTTATTAGTGGGACGTGTGGGTCACATATTTTAATTGTATTAGTGTTGGTCCCATGTCTGTAAACGGGGAAATTGTTAGAATAAAAATGGACGGCAAAAAAGGTAAAATTGATAGATTAAGGATGGAGGGAGGGAGTATTATTATTATTAGTTAACTCTTCTCGAGTATACCTTATTATATGTTTTTAAAGAGTAACACTCAATTATTTAAAAGAGTATTTCATCCAATAAGAGTGTATCATACACCTAATTGCACACTAGCATCTCTCGATTATAAACAAGCAGTTACGTGAAATTACAAAAAAGTTTGCATAAATTCGCTACACAGTGAGTGTGGGGATGACAACGGGATGGGTAATTCTAGGTACACAGTCTACCCGAATTCTAATGAGATGGGTACGGATAATTCTAAACGGGTTTGAGAGTGATATAGGTAATTAAATAAAATCTTATTAGGATTTGAGATGGGTATTTTTTTAATATATATTACATAATTTATATATTATGAGACATTTTATATATTTTATTAATAATTATAAGTTTTATTTAATCATATTTATTTAAAATAATGGAATTTATACTCCCTCCGTCTCATTTCAATCTTTACATTTTTTATTTTGAACCTCCATTTCAATCTTTATATTTTTCTTTTTAGTATATGGGACCCACCTAAAACAATTAATATTTTTGTATAGGAAAATAAACATATTATTAAATAAAATGAGCATGAGAATTACTCATTGTGAAACTTTACAAAAGCTACCTTTTTTACATATAAGAATCTGAAAATTTTCTCCAATTTCTAAACAGTTAAATTACAAGATGAAGTTAGAACATTAATTTACTCCACTCCTCATAACACGCAACCAATCTTGATGAATCTCTTTCAAAAATCCAATTCTAAATACGAGCTTTAAGTTGTTCCACAATTATATCCACCTTAATCGTTTTCTTCAAAAATATAATAGCATTCCTACTTTTTCACAGCCATACCACACATTCCCACAGGCAGACCATGAAATTTCTTTTCTTTTCTCTCTCTAATAAGACTACTAAAGCGAAGTAGACTAATAGAAGGATTAGAGGACATCACCGAATATATACGTACCAATTTAAAGCATGCCATCCAAACTATGGGTGGTATACAGTATCGTACCGAAAAAATCAAGATATACCGTATACCGTACCGAAATCGTCGGTAATAGAAAAGTCATACCGATATTGTACCGACAATATATACCGAAATTTTGGTATATTAACAACAAATACCATTTTTTACCGAAATACCGAAAAGAAAAAAATAGCATCCTAAATTCAATTTCTTAATAATCATGTACCAATAATCCAAGTTTTTGACAAAATAAGAAGTAATAATACAATACAAACAAAAGAAATCCATTTCAATTTGTAGACCACATGTGAATCAAGAGGCAACATATTTAATGGTATCAATTTGGTGAAAACTAACAAGAATCAGTAGTAGGTGTAAGTCAATGTATCTCAAAAATACTTGCATTGTCGAATGTACTCATGAACACCGCCAAGTATTCGCACGCCGGAGCTTCTACATACCCACCGCCGTCGGGATAAAAACGCTGCACCTGTAAGCTGCAATATCCATCGAATATTATTCATGGTAGGCGACATTCAAGCAAAACCCAACAGATTAACATTTGGTGAGAGAAAGAGAAGGGATGAGATCTAATCTAATACAGAGAGATGGATAGTTTTGTTGGATTTGATGTCTTTGGAGATGGTGTGTGGTAGGCCTGCAATTGATATAGATGGAAATCGGAATGAAGATTGGAGAGATACTGGAACAAACGGCTGCAGTGAGAAGGGGGGAATGAGAAGGGGGCAAGCGGCAGGTATTAGGGTGACACGACCCACCTTACATAACTTATAATTCAAATACTAATTAACATAAACATCATTAGTATAAAAACTGCATATATTTTTTTCTCACATAATATATTTAAAACCAAAATCATCACACTAGTTCAACATGCGTAACTGGTTTCTGACATTCAAGCAAAACCCAACAGATTAACATTTGGTGAGAGAAAGAGAAGGGATGAGATCTAATCTAATACAGAGAGATGGATAGTTTTGTTGGATTTGATGTCTTTGGAGATGGTGTGTGGTAGGCCTGCAATTGATATAGATGGAAATCGGAATGAAGATTGGAGAGATACTGGAACAAACGGCTGCAGTGAGAAGGGGGGAATGAGAAGGGGGCAAGCGGCAAGTATTAGGGTGACACGACCCACCTTACATAACTTATAATTCAAATACTAATTAACATAAACATCATTAGTATAAAAACTGCATATATTTTTTTTCTCACATAATATATTTAAAACCAAAATCATCACACTAGTTCAACATGCGTAACTGGTTTCTGACACCGCCTCAACCCACTCAAACTTGTCACAATACTTATTATACTATATAACAAAACATCAGCGGAAACAAAATAAACCCACGGCCTAGTCCAACAGGTCGTCATCTATGTACATCCGCTCAAAACTCTGAAGGAGCTCCACAACTTGCACAGTCACATCACAAAACTCAATCATCAACAGGCTCACCTACAATGCATAAACTAGTGAGACAAAAATCTCAGTAAGTAGAAATCATGCATGACAGTGCATGAAAATGCATTTATTTTTCTATCGCTTATTTTCTAGTCTTTCTAATTGGTTTCTTTTATTTTGAAAATTGTTCACATTGCGGGAACCCCACGACACACTTATGATATGCACCCCAAATAAGCTCAATGGGGATGATTTTTTTGAACCCCGAATATAGTGCCGAGAATAATTTTTTCGAACCCTGGCAGAGTAGTGGGGACAATTTTTTCGAACCCCAAATAAATTACTGGGAACGATTTTTCCGAACCCAAAATAAAGTGTCGGGAATGATTTTTTACGAACCTTGACAGAGATGCATATATAGTGGCCGCACACACCATTAGTATCTTATTAATTTGGGGAAAACACTTTTTATGATTATGCATGGTATGCAACCAGGGCAATTAAATATGCATTATAAACCATTTACGATATCAATATCAATATTTAATCACAATAAAGCAACAACTTAACTTCAATTTATACAGATCCACTTCTGTAATAACAACTTCACCTCAATCACATAGATCCATTTATAGAATAACCACTTCACCTTGGATCACACGGATCCCTTTTTGGATTAACAACTTCATCTCAGATTACACAGATCCTTATAACCAATATCTTCTCAAATCATACATTTATATTTTCAATAGTTTCCAATCATACAGATCTATATAGGACAATGATATTATCTCAAATCACATAAATCCACAACTTGTAACACCAATTATCCCCAAATAATTCATAACATAATTAAACTAATCACAAATAATTCATGACATAATTATCACATATTAATCACAAATAATTCACACGCAACATGTTTATGCATTGTAGTTGGACTTCTACTTACCTGGACTCTAAATAGCAATAATACTATAAACCTCGTGAAGAACTGTAACTAATCTTCTATCTCCCGTCCCGGCACGCCCTTCTTCCACTCTCTTCCCTTCTCTCTCTCTCTCTCTCTCACTTTTTTCTTTTTTTCTTTTTTTTGGATCGCAACTTGTTGCTGCTGAATGTTTTCAATTCCCCAAATGAGGTTATCAACCTCAATATATGTATGAGTGGTGATGGTAAGTCGGTGGTGTAAGTGGTGTCTCACCACCCTATTTACTATCTATAGTAATATTATATATTACTATTATTATATTATTATTATGAATAAGTTAAAGTGTGCAATTGTGAATATCAGCTACGTGTGCACATTTTCAACCACATGTTTTGTGCGGTTCCCCATTACACCACGTAATGTAATTTTTTTTATTTTATTATTATTATTATCCTTTATGAATATACGTGCAATACTTAACAACTAAGATATGATACATTTACAAATTAATATACATACATGTACACTTTCTTACCACTATCATTATTACGAGAATACGTGTAACACTTAATAATTAAGAAATAATGTATTTATACACAATAAATAATTTAATTATATATATCCAAATTAAGGCACATAAATATTTATGCACATATATGTTCACATATTGTCACCATTTTATCATATATGTCTCAAATAAAATGTAAAGATAAATAAAATGTATAAACAATTGTCACATAATTGCCACATTATTATCATATAATTATCACATAATTATAAAATTCACATAACATAAATTAAATTATATTGGCACATGAGTAGTGAGAAGCTCGGGTATCACATCCTCCCCACCTTATAAAAATTTCGTCCTCGAAATTTACTTACCTGAAGAGTTCTGGATACTTAGCCATCATCTCATCCTCTCTTTCCCAAGGAGCCTCCTCAACTAACTGGTTCCTCCATAACACCTTCACTAATGGTATCTCTTTATTTCTGAGCTTCTTCACTTCTCGCCGCAAGATCTCAACTGGTATTTCCTCATAACTCAAATCTTCTTTCAACTCAACTGGTTCCTGTTTGAGAACATGAGATGGATTCAGAACATACTTCCTCAACACAGACACATGAAATACATCATGTACTCTAGACATCGATGCTGGTAATTCCAACTTATAGGCAACACTTTCAACTCTCTCAATGATAGTGAATGGACCAACATATCTTGGAATAAGCTTCCCTTTCTTTCCAAACTGCATTATCCCCTTCATTGGAGATACTTTCAAGAATACCTGATCACCCACTTCAAATTCCAATTCCTTTTTCCGTTTGTCTGCATAACTCTTCTAAAGATCTTGAGCAACTTTCATCTTATCTCGTATACGGGTAACCGCTTCTGATATTTCACGAATCAAGTTTGGACCCAAAAGCTTTCTCTCTCCAATGTATTGGATATCTATACTTTCTCCCGTACAAAGCTTCATATGGAGCCATCCTGATAGTAGACTGATAACTGTTGTTGTACGAAAACTCTACCAAAGGCAAAAATTTACTCCAATGTCCTTGAAAATCCGACACACATGCTCTAAGCATATCCTCCAAATTTTGTATTGTACGCTCCGATTGACCATCTGTCTGTGGATGGAATGCTGTGTTGAAAGATAACTGTGTCCCCAACGCTTTATGCAAACTCTTCCAGAAAGCTGACAAGAATCTTGTGTCTCTGTCTGGCGCAATGATAAGTGGTACTCCATGGAGTCTGACAATCTCTTGAATATATAACTGAGCATATATAGCGATCCATAGAATACGTAGAACAGATTGAAAAGAAAATGAGCTGAATTAGTTAATCGATCCATAATAACCCAAATGGCATCATGACCTCTCACTGTCTTCGGTAGCCCATAATAAAATCCATAGTGATATTCTCCCACTTCCACTCTGGAATAAATAAAGGCTGTAAAGTTCCTGCTGGTCTCTGATGCTCGGCTTTGACTTGCTGACAAGTTAAACATTGCTCTACATATTGAGCGACATCTCTCTTCATCCCCGGCCACCAATAATATGACTTCAAATCTCTATACATCTTAGTAGCTCCTGGATGTACAGAGTATGGTGTTGAATGAGCTTCTGCCATCACTTCCTTCCAAATGTTGTCCACTTCAGGTAGACATAATTGACCTCTATAACGAATCACACCATTGTCTGTTACCTGGAAGTGAGAACACTTTCCAGAGCTGATATCATTTCTTATCTTGTCAAACAACTTATCCACCTCTTGTCCCTGTTGAATCTTATCCATCAAAGTTGGTCGAAGTGTCAGAGCTGCCATTTTTGCTTCCAATGATCCTTCCTGAATGATCTCCACACCCATCCTTTGCAAATCAAACAACTCTGGTTTCTGATTTAGGGTCATAGCAGCTACACTCTGTATTGCTTTTCGGCTCAATGCATCAGCAACAACATTGGCTTTACCCAGATGATAATTGATAACACAATCGTAGTCCTTTACCAGTTCCAGCCATCTTTTCTGCCTCATGTTCAACTATTTCTGAGTGAAGATGTACTTCAAACTCTTATGATCAGTGTAAATCTCACAACGCTCCCCATATAGATAATGCCTCCAAATCTTGAGTGCAAACACCACCGCTGCTAACTCCAAATCATGGGTATGGTAGTTCTTCTCGTACTCTCTTAACTGTCTGGATGCATACGCTATCACTTTCCCATTTTGCATAAGTGCACATCCAAGACCATTCTTTGAAGCATCACTATAAACCTTGAAGTTTTCTGTCTCCGTAGGAATAGTTAAGATAGGTGCTGATGTCAATCGTCTCTTTAATTCTTAAAAACTTTGTTCACATGCCTCCGTCCATGTGAACTTCACATTCTTCTTGGTCAACTGAGTTAATGGTGAAGCGATCTTAGAATATCCTTCAACAAACCTTCGATAATATCCCATCAATCTAAGAAAGCTACGTACCTCAGTGGGATTTGAGGGTTGTAGCCAATTATAGATTGCTTTTACTTTACTTGGATCCACTAAAATTCTTTCTTCCAATACCACGTGTCCCAAGAAAACAACTCGGTCCAACCAAAATTCACACTTCTTGAACTTCACATACAACTGCTTCTCCTTCAGAATCTCTAACACCTTTCTTAAATGCAGAGCATGATCCTCCTTATTCTTAGAGTAAATCAGAATGTCATCGATAAACACAATCACGAACTTAATGAGAAATTCTTGAAATACTCTATTCATCAAATCCATAAATGCTACCGGAGCATTTGTCAAACCAAACGACATCACTAAGAATTCATAGTGCCCATACGTTGTACTGAATGCAGTCTTCGGAATATCCTCCTCCTTAATATTCAACTGATGATACCCTGATCGCAAATCAATCTTTGAAAAGATAACTGCAACCTGTAGTTGATCGAATAGATCATCAATGCGAGGTAAATGATACTTATTCTTGACTGTAACTTTATTGAGCTCCCGATAATTGATGCACATCCTCAATGTGCCATCCTTCTTACGGACGAAAAGAACTGATGCTCCCCAAGGTGAGAAACTAGGTTTGATGAACCCTTTGTCTAACAACTCTTGCAACTATATCTTCAATTCCTTCCGTTCAGCTGGTGTCATTCTTTATGGCGCTTTAGATATATGAGCAGTTCCTGGTTGTAGCTCAATAACAAACTCTATTTTCCGGTCTGGAGGCAATCCTGGATGATCATCTAGAAACACCTCCGGGTATTCCCGAACTACTGGTACATCACTGAGAACTGGACACTGCTATCCCTCAACATTCATCACGCTCACCAAATGACCCTTACAACCACTTCCCAACAGCCATTGTGCTTTTGCTGCTGATATTAAAGGAAATTTGAAGTTCTTCTTAATCTCAACAAAAGTGAACGATTCACCTCTCAATGGCTGAAAAGTAATACTCTTTTTCTGACAATAGATTGTAGCACCGTACTTTGACAACCAATTCATTCTCAATATCACATCATAGTCATTCATACTTAGCACAATGAAATCAACGAGGAGTTATATCCTTTCCACTCTTCTCACTTGTAGCATTTACCAATTTGCACTATCTAACTACGAGCTCCACACCACATGACCAATATAATTTATAAAACACATAACACAACATATTGAAAATAACACTTACATGCAAAGCTGCGTTCTCAAGGAATGAGCTCATGTACATAGACAGTCTGGAGAACCCAAACCGTGCTCTGATACCACTCTGACAAGACCCACTTTACATAACTTATAATTCAAATACTAATTAACATAAACATCATCAGTATAAAAACTGCATATATTTTTTTTCTCACATAATATATTTAAAACCAAAATCATCACACCAGTTCAACATGCGTAACTGGTTTCTGACACTGCCTTAATCCACTCAAACTTGTCATAATACTTATTATATTATATAATAAAACATCAGCGAAAACAAAATAAACCCACGACCTAGTCCAACAGGTCGTCATCTATGTACATTCACTCAAAACTCTGAAGGAGCTCCACAGCTTGCACAATCACATCACAAAATTCAATCATCAACAGGCTCACCTACAATGCATAAAATAGTGAGACAAAAATCACAGTAAGTAGAAATCATGCATGATAGTGCTTGAAAATGCATTTTTTTCTATCGCTTATTTCCTAGTCTTTCTAGTTGGTCTCTTTTATTTTGAAAACTGTTCACGTTGCGGGATCCCCACGACACACTTATGATATGCACCCCAAATGAGCTCAATGGGGATGATTTTTCCGAATCTCAAATATAGTGCCAAGAATGATTTTTTCAAACCCTGGCAGAGTAGTGGGGATGATTTTTCCGAACCCCAAATAAAGTACTAGGAATGATTTTTCCGAACCCAGAATAAAGTGTCGGGAATGATTTTTCCGAACCTTGACAGAGATGCATATATAGTGGCCGCACACACCATTAGTATCTTATTAATTTTGGGGAAAACACTTTTTAATTATGCATGGTATGCAACCAGGACAATTAAATATGCATCATAAACTATTTACGATATCAATATCAACATTTAATCACAATAAAGCAACAACTTAACTTCAATTCACACAGATCCACTTCTGTAATAACAACTTCTCCTCAATCACATAGATCCATTTATAGAATAACCACTTCACCTTGGATCACACAGATCCCTTTTTGGAATAACAACTTCATCTCGGATTACACAGATCCTTATGACCAATATCTTCTCAAATCATACAGTTATATTTTCAACAGTTTCCAATCACACAAATCTATATAGGACAATGATATTATCTCAAATCACATAAATCCACAATTTGTATCACCAATTAACCCCAAATAATTCATAACATAATTAAACTAATCACAAATAATTCATGGCATAATTATCACATATTAATCACAAATAATTCACACACAACATGTTTATACATTGTAGTTGGACTTCTACTTACCTGGACTCCAAATAGTAATAATACTATAGATCTCGTGAAGAACTGTAACTAATCTTCTATCTCCCATCCCGGCATGCCCTCCTTCCACACTCTTCCCCTCTCTCTCTCTCTCTCTTTTCTTTTTTTCTTTTTTTTTTGGGTTGCAGCTTGTTGCTGCTGAATGTTTTCAATTTCCCAAATGAGGTTATCAACCTCAATATATATGTATGAGTGTGATGGTAAGTCGGTGGTGTAAGTGGTGACTCACCACCCTATCTACGATCTATAGTAATATTATATATATTATTATTATATTATTATATTATTATTAATAAGTTAAAGTGTGCAATTGTGAATAGCAGCTACGTGTGCACATTTTCAACCACATGTTTTGTGCGGTTGCCCATTACAGCACGTAATGTAATTTTTTTATTTTATTATTATTATTATTATCATCATCCTTTATGAATATACGTGTAATATTTAATAACTAAGATATGATACATTTACAAATTAATACACATACGTGTACACTTTTTATCACTATTATTATTACGAGAACACGTGTAACACTTAATAATTAAGAAATAATGTATTTATACACAATAAATAATTTAATTATATATATTCAAATTAAGGCACATAAATATTTATGCACATATATGTTCATATATTGTCACAATTTTATTACGTATGTCTCAAATAAAATGTAATGATAAATAAAATGTATAAACAATTGTCTCATAATTGCCACATTATTATCACATAATTATAAAATTCACATAACATAAATTAAATTATATTGGCACATGAATAGTGAGAAGTTCAGGTATCACATAGGGCTTCATGTCTGTATGAGTTGGTTACAGACTTCTAAATTTTATATTTAAGAAATAGAATTTTTTTAATATATAATTAATATTATTATATTAAATTAACAAAAAATCGATTCAATATACCGATATATATCGGAATACCGATTTACGTATGTTTTGCAGTATTTCGGTATATACCAAAATTTCTCCAAAATATTTACCGATATCGTACTGAAAATTTCAATACGGCACCATACCGTACCGAATTTTTTGTTAAATTCGATAATTTCCGATACGATAATTACAGGATACCAATAAATTGGTAATTTTGTCCATCCCTAATCCAAACGTGGTAAGAAAAACTGCATTAAAAAAATATGTGGCGTATCGTCTCTTGAGATTCATTGCAGAAAGGATAAGAAACATTGGCATTATGTGAAATGATTTTTCTTTGTTGGAGTTTAATTGATGTTGGCACACGTTCCCATAAAAATTTCCAATAATTGATGTGGCATACCTAAAACAATTAATATATTACCAAAGGACCCACATCCAACACTAATACACATATTCACTTTACATTAAATATTACTCAAATTTTCATCAACGTGCAAAAAACAAACGTAAGTATTGAAACAACACGAATGGAGTATATATTTAATTAATAATAGTAAAAATTTTAACAAAATATTAATTTAAAAAATAATATAAATATAAATAAAATAAATGAATAGTAAATAGTTATGGGTTGTGGGTTTTGATAAATATGTGTAGGACATGTACATGTATTATAATAAAATTGTTAAATAAGATGGTTACGGATGCGGGCATTAATATTTGAACGAATACTAGTATGTTACCTCAAAATAAGCAGGTACCCTACCTGTTGTCATTCCTAGGTGGGAGTATTTATTTTTAGGGTTTCAAAAAGACCGAAGTATTTCTTGCACCCGAATTCGCCATGTACCTTGATATTATCGAATTATTTTTTAGTACATGAAAAATGATTTTTTAAAATGATGAATATTTTTTTTAATAAGTACTACTTATAGACAATTTATATTATGTTGTGATTTTTTTATATTTCTTATTAAGATACATTTAAGAAGATGTATTAATTACTCTTAAAATTACTTTTCATGTAATTAAGAGTAATTTTGATAAATTATTTAATGGATTCACATGTCATAAAGCTAATGGAAATTTGATGGAGATATAAAATATAATTAGTTCAATAGATTTTGATTTGTTTCCTTTATTTATAATTATCATTAATGTGGTAGATCTTGATATCACCTATATATAGGTGGTCTTCTTTATGTATTGGGGGGAGTTGAATTTGATTAACGAAAATGAGAGTTTTCTCATAACCTCTTTTACAGTATTCTATAAGAATCAACGTATTTGAGTTGTCTATCTTTCGTTATTCTTTAAGAATCAACGGATTATAGAATTTGTTCTACATATTATTATCTTTTAATACGCTCTCGCTACATCAGTTGGTATCAGAGCCAATTTACGATTCTCGATTTTAGATTCGAGAATTCACGTGGTTTATGATACCTTTTTGATGATCAGTCATCGTATGAAGATGATTTTATGCAGATCTACCAACAAAAAGATTTTTTTATATCCAATCCCATATCATTTGATAGATATAATGGACCGCCAATTTTCGATGAGGAAGTCTTTGATGAATTTGTTGATGGTGATTATGACGACCCACCAATCTTTGATGAGGAAGAAGATGATGAAGTCTCCTTTGGTGGCTATGATGGCCCACCAATGTTCGATGAGGAAGACGACGTTTTCAATGATGACTATGATGAACCACCAATTTTTCATAGAGAGATAATCAAAGTTGCTAGTAATGATGCGTTTGCTCTAGAAGATTCGTTTGATCCACAAGATTCTTATTTTATGGATCTTACAATTAGAGCTAATACTGAATATGAAGGCTCTCGATCAAAGTAATTTGGGTCACATGAATTCATGGATGTTCCAGCCCATCTTTGTACTTATTTTGTTTGTGACACGACCCTGCACAATTCGAGGGCGAATCGTCTCCAAGTGGAGGAAAATGATGGAGATATAAAATATAATTAGTATAACAGATTTTGATTTATTTTCTTTATTTATAATTATCATTAATGTGGTAGATCTTGATATCACCTATAAATAGGTGATCTTCTTTATATATTAAGGGGAGTTGAAATTGATTAACGAAAATAAGAGTTTTCTCATAAACTCTTTTATGGTATTCTATAAGAATCAACGTATTTGACTTGTCTATCTTCCGGTATTCTTTAAGAATCAATGGATTATAGAATTTGTTCTACGTATTATTATCTTTTAATACGCTCTCGCTGCATCAAAAGCTCAACAAAAATGTTTACATTTACTATTTTACTCATTTGTTTATGAGTAATTTAGTTTAAGTACTACCTTTTAACTTTTTAGAAATTATCTAAGCCATGAGGCGATGAAAAACACATAAACCCACTTCCATATTCTAAAATAGAATCGGTAAGCATGACTGGAAAAAGAGTTGCTATCTTCCAATCCCATGGGCACAAAACGTATAAGGGTACAACATTTTATTTTAAAGGTATACACTTAAATTAATAAGAGTACAATATTTTATTCTAAAAGGTATACATTTTTATTAAAAAATTCCAAAAAAAATGATATACGTCTTTATATTAAAAGGTATACTACAAATTAATACGAAAGGATATCTTAGTGCATGGTGCCCCGAGGCAAACATAGCCTAAAGTTAAACCAAATACATATCGAGATAATATATGTAATACTAACATTTGAATGAGGCTGTTTTCCTAGAAAATTTTTGTGATATGGATAAAAAGTAAGAAATATTTTAATAAAAAGTGATACTCAAATTAATAAAAAGTGATAATTATACAGTTAATTATTTCATGAATAATTTATAGTATAAATAAAAAGTAATAACATTTTTAATTTAAATATATATATATATATATATTATTCTATAAAGCATCTAAACTGGTGGAGTGGCCAGTTTCAAGCCGGTAGCCGGTAATCCAAATTATTGCCACGCGTCAGAGATTTGGTTTGTCTTAATGTTAATCCATTTTCACGCTGCCAACGCACACGTTCTCTTCTTCTTCACCGCTCGACATTGCCTGCGCCAATTCTTCAACACTCGCTCGCCTTTGCCTGCGCCAATCTTTCATCCTTCCACCGATTTCATATCACACTCGCTCCCTCATCACCTACCTAAAATTTTACAAAGAAGGTATGTTAGGCTTGAATTTCGATGTATTTGTTGTGTGAAAAATTCCACAATTTTTGTATGTATACAAATGGTCTTTTTTGTTGTTTATTTTGAGGTTATTGAATTGCATGTGATTGGGAAACATTCAATTGTTTGCGAGGTTGGTGAATCTTTGTATGTTAGACTTGAGTTCTTCATTTCTTTGTGTGAGAAGTTCGATTGGACTTGTGATTGAGAAACATTCAATTGCTTACAAGGTTGGTAAAATTTCAAAGGTAATTTATGCATTTGAGTTCCTTTGTATTTTGATGTATTTCTGTTAACACTTAATAATGAGAAGAGAATCAATTATACTTAATTTTATTAACGGGGTTGATTTTCAGGGAAAGCTGGAGTTCAGCTTTACTAGCAAAGTTCCTCTTTCATCAGCACTGAGGAGATTGAAACTGTGACCTCCTACACCTGCCGAGGGAAACTCTGAGCTTTCATCTCGGTAATATCATATTACAACTATCTCATATTTGTCATATCTTAATTATTCAATTGTATGATATATCCCTGCTTATTTTCTGAGTTAATCTCTTATTGCCTAAAATATGTATGTGATTTGTATTTTAACTGTAGGGGTCCCAAATCTCATTGGTGGTAGATTTATTGATTCACATTCCCAACATCAATCGATATGTTAAATTCTATTAGTTCTTGAAAGTGTATATGCCATTCTTCTTTTTGAATTTCTATGTTAACGAGTTATAAAGAATTATAGGCAATGCATCAAGTTATCAAAAAAAAAAATTTATCCACGGGTGAGGTACTTAAGGCTAAAATATCTGCAGCAAAAAGAGCATTCACATTATGGTAAAATACTCAGCAACACATTATCTTCAAGCTTCAAGATCTCATTTGACGAGACATTGTAAACTTGTGTACTCTTTACTCTACATACGCACATTTGGCTCCTTCTTAGAATTGCATGTTTTGTCTTAGTAAGTTATGTCTAATGTTGCTGGAATATTTTTAACACATGAGACTAGACTCCGAAAGGACTTAAAAATGCCCAGTATGGAGTAATATTGAATGTGATCACTTCAAGTATGCTTGTGGCACTGAATTCTTGGGTTTTTCCACAAAAATATATCTCAAGGTATTTTTGAAGTTTGATTTAGCCATCGAGTGATGGATATGCTTTAATTTTTCAAGAGGAGTGTCTCATACCTAATGATATTTAATAAAAGTCATTTTTTCTGATAGAATAAGATTATGATAAAAATTTATTGAGGTGAGAAAGATAGTATTTCGGATATGGGAATTGGAAATGGCGTGAGGAGTTGTCCCACTTGCTTTTGAAGTTAGGTCCATAGACAATATGTGCGGTAGTACTTAATTCTTCTTATTTTGTGAGTGCACATATATATATGAGGTAAAAATTATCCAAGAAAGTATCCAGAAGGTAATTTTGAGGGTTTTTGTGTTAGCCGTGCAGCAAGAAGAGGGCAACCAACTACACCTCGAAGAACAGAAAATTACGAAAAAATTGAATTGGGATGCTTCAGAAAGTGAAGGGAACGACAACGACGGAGCTGTGGAGGCTGTTAGAGATGCTGGAGAGGCTGATAATTTTATGCAGGAAGCTAAACTGTATGTTGGTAATTTGCCCTACCAGGGATTCGCATTCGTGACGATGAGTACATTGCAAGAAACTGAGAAGGTTGTGGAGATGTTCTATCATTATGTGAGTTGATTGCCAATTTGCCATTATAATCATTTCTTGATAAGTTGGCTCCTTCAATGTTTTTTGAATTTAAATTTGTGTTTGTTTTTAAGAGTTAGGACATGTTATCTGATGATACTTTATCGTGGTGTAATAACTTTAGAAGGTGCATAAAGATGGAGTTATAACTATCAAAATATTAATTCAACCTTGTAATATAAAATTTTTTGTTGTTGCCAATGTAGTATTGATTCTTAAATGCTTGAATCTTGAGAAATTAGAAAATCACATCATTGTGGCTGTGAATTTTTTTAATTCTTCTCAATCCAGCAATGCAGAAAGTGCATAAGATGTTATAATTTCAGTTATCAAATTGTTGACTTTGTGTTGATATTTGTGGCTAATAGCTGGTAATTACTTTTCTTTTAATAGTCTGTGCTCTTCCACTCAAATTCTCGAACTGAACAAGTTTCTATGCTGTGTGAAGAATATATATCTATTTAGTATCGTCAAAGTTGGTGGTTTCTTTAGAGGAAATGGTATAGTAATTGTAATGATTTGTGCAGTATTTGCCTTTTAAGTCGTGCCTATGAGATGCTTGAAAAAATGTCTAAGCGTAAAATTGTTTTAATGTACCGGCTTCCTAATTCTTGGGAGAACATGCAACATGTGTAGATTAAATAGGAGATGGGTGTATCAATGAAGATGGGTACGATCCACGTCGTGGTGAGTAGAGTCCTTGAAACTTTTTTATGATATTTTAATTATAAATGTGATGGTTGTCTCATTTGTTTTATAGAGACATTTATGTTCAACCTTGACATGAGCAATGAAGAGAGGTAAAATTATCCAAGAAACTGTCTAGAATGCAGGGGATTTTGATATTAGGTACCATGATACTCTTGAATTTTCATCTCCAGTTTCATACTGCATCACATATAGGGTTGTGCCTCATCATTTTTAGTAGTCTTGTTCCTAATCCTGAAATCCACACTTTTACCAAAAACTTTACTATTGTTTATAGATACCAGCTTTTGAGAATTTTGAAGTATAGATAATTGGTATTTCTGAAAAAATGAAAGAAAAAAAGAAGTGTTTTAGCTTTTTACAGGGAACATTAGCCATTCATGTATATGCTGTTCTTTTGTGATATGCATAAAAGGTAAGGATTATGGCATGCAGTTCTGCAGTGCAAGAATCCAATTTCGGAGTTTCAATGGAAGAGCATGGCAGCTGACATGGCCAAGAAGGGGACCTAGTGGTGTGAGACTTTTTGAAACCGTTATATGGTAAAGTTGCATCGTGTGGCCAGACTTACACACACACAACCTGTTAGTTGTTCTTTATGCTATAATTAAATTAATATTTCATAGCATTTTATTTAATAATTATGCAATTCACATTTTCATTTATTTGAATAGGTGTTAACATTTGCTCATCCAGAAATTTCAACTACTGCAACCAATGAATGCTTTATGAAGCTTCAGTTTGGTACTCCAAGTAACACTTGCTCATCCTAAATTCATGGTGCTCTGAAGTTTTTTTATTGTCAATATGCTCAAGTAAATATTCAGTGCAATGATACTTAACCCTTTATATAAGATTTGCTTCCCCCAGTCTAGATACAAACTTCTTTAAATACAATTTTTGTTCAAGTAAATAGTAATTATTACTGATTATTTCCATGAGTGCAGATATCTAAGATTTTGTACTTCAGGCTAGCCTTTTTCCATCACTTCCTCACTCGAGATCGAGTCTACTACTTTTTAAGTTATATAGAACTCATATACCATATTGGACAAGTTCTGTTAAAGAACCTTGATCGCTCTATCACTCGCTTACGTGCTTAAGAAACCTTTCCAGTTTCATAATAAAATAAAAGTTCAACGTCTCAGATGGTACACTAGACCATCAGTTAGTTCATTCTCTAAGATATGCAAGCTACCTAATATTCTATAGAAGGGGCACACAAACACATGCCAATAAATTTGACTCACTTTTATATCAGGAGCAAAAATGGATTGTTGCTGTTATCTTTATGGTTCCAGTCTATAGTATGTATGATGTAATTCACATGGATCGTTTGCTTCCTCTTTTCTTTTCTTTTTTCTCTCAAAATTCTGACCATTAAATTATGCATTTTAATTTACAAATAAACATGGAAACTTTTTATAAACAAATATGGCCTCATATATCTATCTATTTGGAGTTTTTTTTCCTAACAGAGTTTCGGCAATTGTAGTAAGTTTAGTTACAGGTATATAATATTTGATAGGTAGGGAACTGCAAGTCATAGATTTTTCTCGAAAATGAGGTTGCGAAACATATTGGCCTGCCTTTTATAGAAGAGGAAAAGTCTTGTTAGTTGCAAAGGAAACCATTCCTCAGCTTCATCCTCCGTCCATATGTATTTAGGAAGGAGTTGTTCACAATAATAAAATTTGGCTAAGTATAATATGCAAGCCCTTTACTTTTACTTGATCATTAATTACTTCCAAATGCACATATATGCTTAAATTTTCTGAAATTTTCGCAGATGATTTTAAAAAAATTGTGTGCACTATTAGCACTTGTCCTGGAGTTGTGAGGAGTTTATGGTGACGAAGAATTTAAGTGGTAATATGGGTATGTCGTATTTTTTTAAGCTCAATTTTTATTTCAATGTATATCACAATTGATTAATACATGGTGTAAGCTTTACAATCTCAAGTAATCCTTGCATGGTGATTGGATTAAGGCATCATGTTTTGTGCAAGTACCCTTGTATAATTGTGGTTATAAATTTGAGCCAGATGTGGGCATTATACTGCTTTATTCAGTTTCAGAATGCAACACACCATAGACTCGTGCCTATAAAACCACTAGCAAAGGATGCAAAGTTTCAATTTGAATTGCAGGATTTTATGATATGCATTATTCTACATGTTTTACTTGACTAAATGAACATGCAAATTTCCTTTGCACCCACTTCGTAAACTCCTCATCATCTACTGAAGATCATCCATTAAGAAGGAATTTGGTTTAAATGATGACATATGATCTTGCTCTGATGGTGCCATTTGAATCCGGGTTAGCACCTCATGAATGAGGTGCACCCAACCTAGTATATATATATGCATTTATTAATCAAACCATTTATTACAAGAGCCTATGTGAATTCTGGAAACATACAAAACCTAATTCAAGAATTCAAAATATAATGGAAAGAAATTAATGAAAGTTGTCACATCTATATCTTGGAATTATACATACACATACTCAAAAGATTTATTCTTACTCAAAAGAGGAGAAATAACATTTAAGAATGGGTAGGACAAAAGTAGCAAACAGAATAAATACATACACATACCACCAATCAGATTTGGACAACGAAAACATAGATAAACAGATCTAGGACAATAGTAATTAAGAATGGGTACATTGATATTAAAAATTGAAACATGAAACAAGAAAATGTGATAAATTGAAACTTTTGGAAAAGTTGGGGGACTAAATCGAAAACTTTAAATATTTTGTGACGATTTTGAAAAAAGTAAAAAGTTGCGTGATATTTTTGGTTTTAAACTCCATATATGCATGTGTTTTTTTAATAAATATTGTATATTATTATTTTAAATTCAACTATTCATAAAATAATTAACAAAAAAATCACTAAAATTTTGATAACAAAGTGTATAATTATTTATTCAATAATATACATATTTTTATTGATAAGTGTATATAAATGAAGAGTACACAAATTAGAATATGTGGACCAGGTACTAAAGATATTTTGCTTTATAAATTATACTTATAGTGCATTAATAATTTTATACATGATTCAATTAGCTAGTGTGTTTATATATATATATATATATATATATATATATATATATATATATATATATATATATATATATATATATATATATATATATATATATATATATATATATATATATATATCCGCGTACTACGCGGGATCATTAATTTTTTAAAAAATAAGATTAATACTATTATTAATGTCTCTGATTATATTATATTAGTTCATATTTTAATTTATCTTTATTGTTAAAATTAATTTTTTTGACATACTATTGTTGTTTTAATTATAAGTGGCATATATATAATTTAATATTAAAAATTATTAAATATTATTGAAAACTTCTGGGTAAATCACGTTTTATGTTTTGTTTGATACATTACCTTTTCATCAAGACACAAAATTTTTAAACTTTTTTGATCTTTTACTCTTGATACAGCAACATATAACTGCCCATGTGTGAAAACAGGTTTTGGAAGATACACTCCAAATCTTTTAAGATATTGTACTTTTATTTATCGAAACACAACACCACAGGGAACTTTCTTCTATTGAATTTGATCATTGTGCTATCATCAGAAAGAGTAAAAGTCAACCTTGGTAAGTAGAGAATATTTCTAATGTTTCTCCCACGAGTTATTTTTGCTTGTATAACATGATTTTCTATTTTTATCACAATTAATCTTATATCATTGCACAATTCAGATCTTTGATCAATATTTCTGATAAGCATTATCGGTACCCCATTTTTAAGCTTCAATATGTGGGTTCGATGTCCTGAACACTTGATAGATCCTCATTGTTACCTATTAAGTAAAGATTCTCATTGTTACCTATGACCCCATCTAATTTGGACACACTGTCTGAACTCAAATATTCCCTCTCTACGCCGGGAATTCGAGACAACTCCTTTTCATTTATGGACTCAATAACTTGATGTGTTGGTGCAAGAATCGCCTTATCTTCAAAGTAGTGTAAATTTTTGTAATCGGAAGTAACAGATAGATAAATGTACTCAACAATAGAATTCAAATGATTTTGTACATTTTCCAATAATAGATCATTTGGAATTTCAATATTCTCTTCGAAATAAGTTCTTTCTCCTAGATTTCCATCTCCTAAGCTCAAAGTCCATCTTGAAAATTCTTCAATCTCCTGTTTAGATTTTTCAATGCCGGAGCTTTGACTCTGCAATCTCCTGTTCCTTGTTAGCTTAAGCACCTTACAATATTTCCAAAGATAAGAAGATGTTAGTGTAGCATACACAATTTGTTCTCTTGTACCCTTAGTAATTACTGGTAAGATTTATCTAAAATCACCTCCAAAGACAATTGTCTTCCCACCAAATGGTAAATTTGTACATCTCTTCTACATCTCAAAATGTCATTTAATCTTCTATCAAGTGTCTCGAAACAATATCGAATGATCATCAGAGCTTCATCCCAAATAATAAGTTTTGTCTACTTAATTATTTCTGACAATTATGTTCATGACTTAATATGGCAAATAGAGTCTTTATTTACTAATAGAATGATTCCAAATTTAGAATGTGTTATCCATTATATAATAGCAAAGAAGCAATGCCACTTGATGCAACACACAAAATAATCTCACCTTCAGATCGAAGGTCACTTGCAAGCGCATTAACCAAAATAAAATTACTATGAAGAGATTATATATTACCTTTTCAGTCTTTATTAATTCAGCTATTGTTTTTACATCAGATAAAACTAAATATTTATTGGATTCAGTTGAATTGTTTTGAAGTAAAATATTTGAAAAACAATTGCTCTTAGCTATCATCAATGTTGATACACTGTTATGTAGAAAAAAAATTGAATAAGAATTGATGCAAGAAAATTAAACCTAAGAAGTAAATATTTATCTAATGCATAGATTAGAAGAAAATACTTGAATTTAAATTTTTTAATCTCATCAACACCATCATCATTCAAAATAATTCAACTTGAATAATACGAATCGGACACCTTCAAATCATCTAATAATAATATAAAGAAAAAAGTGAGTCATATTAATAATTTTAATTTTTTTATTAATACATTATTATTATATAATTAATATCACTAACCATCCCATTTGTAGATTTTAGCAAAACTCAAAATTAACACAACAACACCAGATTTTGCCCTTTTTTAGTATTCTATCCATTGATCCGCATATTTTTCCCAAAGAGTACATTCAAGAGTAGTTCCACTAAATCAAGTTGAAAGGAAAAATTATAAAATTGATAAATTAATATGGTGTTTGACTTCAAAAATAAAAAATACAATAAAAAAGACATACTTAGCATCAATGAGATCCACTTTGATACTCCTTTTAGATGGATTACTCTTAGTGTAACGCACTTTACTGACATCAGTCATTTGTCTAATAACATCTACAATTAAAAAATAAATAAATAATCACAATTAAAATTTATGTTTTACATAGTAAAATATTTAAATAATATGACCTAATATATTACTCTTAGAACCATATGTTTCGTAAGCTGCAAATTTCAAAAGACAGAATGGGGCAGGTATGCAGGATGTTTAAAACAACACACATACCATGATAATAAATTTAACTTACCAATCAAGTTTGATTCTTCCACACTGTTTTGTAATATTGCGTCAAACGAAATGAAATCAAACCCATATTTAGGGGATAATCACTATAGTGCATCCTCTAAACGCTGTAAATTTATGAAATTCAATTCTATAGTCATGCTGAGCTGTTAGAAAATCTTGTTGATTCTCCACAATTTTATAGTTTGAAATGCTGACAATATCACCCTCTTTTAACCATTAATGCAAAGATTTATCCACGACAATCTTATCTCTCGCAAATCCTTCAATTTTTTAGCCCTATAATTTGGGAAAAAAAATCAAAGATAATACTCCCTCCATCCCATAATACTTTTCACGTTTACTATTCCATATTGTTTAAGAAAATGTGCACTTTTTGACCAACTTTATTGACTTTGGAGGATATTGTGGTATTTTTAGATAATAAAAAATTATAAAGTAATGATATGTGTGTGAAAAATGAGTGACAATTTTGAAATTAAAGGAACTTTTGAGGTTGTTAGATAAAGTAATGTTTCTTTTTTTGGGTTGTGAAAGGTTTTGTGGGACAAACAAATGAGGAAAGTATGAAAGATTTTATGGGACGGAGGGAGTATTCATTAATTAATATGACAATAGATAGACTAATACCTTTTCATCCATAAAAACGACATTGAGATATGCAACCTCCTTTAAATTATTCAGACGTGGTACAATCCATTATCGAATAACCCGCTCCGTAATTGTTCATGATGCCCTCGCATGAGTTAAATCAACAATAGAAGTGTGACGTGTAGTCATTATATTATTGATTATAATGAACCACTCAATTTTTTTTATTTATCTTGGTTGTTTTGAATGTTGAAATTATAATCACGATGTATTTTTATATATAATGGGAGGAGATGTTTATTTATGATAATAATTTAAAAATAATAGAATTAGCATACACACTTTTTTATTTTATACTCCCTCTATCCCATAATAACTGTCTTACTTTCCATTTTCATTCGTCCCACAATAACTGTCACACCCCAAAAATGGAAATTTCACATCAATCAACAACCTCAAAAGTTATCTTAATTTCAAAAATATCATTCCCACCTAACACACATAACATACTTTATAATTTATTTATTACTTAAAAATACCACAATATCCCTAAAAAGTCAAAAAAGTTGGTCAAAAATCAACTTTTCTTAAACTCTGTGTCTACAGTAACTACGACGACAATTATGGGACGGAGGGAGTAATATAATATAATAAAATATAAATATTAATATTAATATTAATAATAATGGAGCATAACATGTATTGGGCTGACTTAGTCTGATTATACTATTTTTTAATCTAAGCCCAATATAAATTTTACCTAATTTAGAAATATGAATTAGTAAAACCTAATTTAAATTTATGAATAAAAAAATTGAATAGAAAAGGGAATAAATTATTTAAAATTAAAATATTATTATAATAATATTAATAATTATAAATTATACCTAATTTAGATTTATGAATAGTAAAGTCTTATAGATTATTATACAATTTTATCTTTTAATAATCTAACTCTAAAATAAATTTTACCTAATTTAGATTTATGAATAAGTAAAACATAATTTAGATTTATGAATAGAAGAGGAAATACATTATTTAAAATCAAAATATTATAATATTAATAATAATAATAATAATAGATTTATTTTTAATTAATTGTTTATAAAAATCAAATAAATATATTTTTAAAATATATTTTCTTAATTTATTACTTAATTTGAATTTATAAATAGAAAAGGAAATGCATTATTTTAAAAAATATACAAAATAAGAAAATTAATTATAAGTAAATAAAGAAAATATAAAAAAAAATTAAGAATTAAGAAAAAAGAGAAAATTACACGTCATAACGGAGCGCTCTGGAGACGACACGCAGGTAGAAAAGTTTCTGCTATATATATATAAAGGTCAAACATTATAAATAAGATTTAAATTAAGTATTACTTTTTATTAATGATTATGATTTAATATTCCTTAATTAACTATGTAATAATAATTATATTTCCATTAATTGTTATTTTTAAGAAACTAATGTAAAAAATATATATAATATAAATAAAATTAAATTATATATAATATTCTTTTAAATATTCATAAATTTGTAATGAATTTATTAATTTTATTTTTTATTAAATTTTATTAGTGTCAAATTATATAAACAACTAAAGAAAATACATTTTATAATTCATATGTAATAATTGAATAATTAAGATATATATGTAAATAATAAATATTAATATACTAAGTTTAAAAAATTAACAAATACTTACAAACTCAATTTTAATGTTATTTGATATAAAATAATGATTTAACTTAAAGAACCTAAGCTTTCGATTCTATACATGAATTAGTTTTTCAACCGCTTATTCTCTAGAGATAAATTGATTCAAGAGTATTTGAATCGTCGATCCTCTTTTACTTGAAGAATACTTGAATCTTTCACTTGAATCAATACTTTAAAGGTAGATCATAAACCATACTTGAATCGATTCTAAGAGATAATACTTGAATCGATTTTTTTCCTCTTGAAGAATCAATTCTTAAAATGTAAAATGATTCAAGAATACTTGAATCGATCTTCTTACTCTTGAAAAATTAAATTTTATGATGTAAATCTATTCAAGAATACTTGAATCGATTCTCTTCCTCTTGAAGAATTGATTCTTAAGAGGTAAATCGATTCAAGAATACTTGAATCAGTTCTCTTCCTCTTGAAGAATACTTGAATCGATTTTTAGAAGTAGATCGAATCTCTACTTGATTCGCTCTATCAAAATAAATTTTTATACTTTCATAAATCAATTCTCTATAGGAACTTAAAGAAAGCTCATATCCCTCTTGGAGAATCGAATATGTGTTTTAGAATGAATAACCAAAAAGTCTTATTTATAGGTGGGTGAGAGAGAATATTATATGGAATATTCTTTTTTCCCTTATATATATGACTCAATTTTATATTAATTTATTTATTTATTGCATTAAAAGATTTAATAATTAATTAAGGCTAATTATAATGTGCACCCGGGTGCATTCTAAGATAGGGTGCACCCACTTTTAAAATTATACAAATATAAACAAAAACATATACAATTATGAACAAAAATGTATAAAATTTAATTGTTAGTATTTTTAATAAAAAATTGAGTGTAAAAAAATATAAAATTATTAAGAAACATGTATACACTATTGAATAAAAAGTTATACACATATGGATGCTAGTTTTATTAATGAAAAACTTAGTGTGAAAAAAGTATACAATTATTAAGAAACATGTATACAAAATAGAATAACATGTATACAAAATAGAATAAAAAGTTATACACATATTAGTGCACCCTTACACCCATGAGCACCTAATATCAACCCATTAATTAATGATACCCAAATAAATAAATAAAATATTAAAAATTAATAATTTTTAAAAATAAAAAACACATTATTTAAAAAAAGAAAGTATTAAATAAGGAAGTTAATTAAAAATAAATAAGAAAAATATTAAAAAAATATTAAAAATTTCAAAAAATTGAGAAAATTACACGTCACATTGGAGCGTTCTGGAGACGACACGTCAGCAAAAAAAGTTTCTGCTATATATATATATATATATATATATATATATATATATATATATATATATATATATATATATATATATATATATATATAATTTTCTCATTTTTTTGAATTTTAAATTATTTTTTTATGTTTTCCTTATTTACTTATCATTAACTTCTTTATTTAATATTTTCTTTTTAAAATAATATATTTTTATTTTATTTATTAATCTTAAATAGGTAATAAATTAAAAATTATTTATAGAAATTAAGAACAAAATATTAATTAAAAATAAAAATTATGTTTATTTGAGAATAATAAATAAAAATAAACATATACATAATTTAAGAAAAAAATTCTAATTAAAAATATATATCAAAATATAAATTAAAAATATATTTATCGCTTCTTACATGTGCACCTCATTAATTTATCATAAAATAAATTCCTTTTTTTATTTTTTTATTTTGATTGATGACTAATTAAATTTTGAATATCTTTATTTATATATTTTTTATCATTATTTAATTACTAAATTTTTTATTGTAAATAAATTAATAAGAATAAATTTAAATTATGTATAAAGGGAAAAAATAATATTCCATATAATATTCTCTCACACCCCACCTATAAAAGTCTTTTTGGTTATTCATTCCAAACACACACATTTGATTTTTCAAGAGGAATATAAGCTTTCTTCAAGTTCTTCTAGATAATTGATTTATAAAAAGTATAAAAAATTATTTTGATGGAGCGAGATTCAATTCACTTCTAAATAATTGAATCTCATTCACCTCTAAAGAATCAATTCAAGTATTCTTTAAGAAGAAAATAATTGAATCTCATTCACCTCTAAAGAATTAATTCAAGTATTTTTTAAGATGAAAAGTATTCTTCAAGATGAAAAGAATCAATTCAAGTATTCTTCAAGATGAATAATAGAATTGATTCAAGTATTCTTCAAGAGGAACACACTATTTTTTCTTCTCCCTTTAAAATCGGCAGCAATACTGTTGCTGCCACCACTTATCACCTTCTAATTGTCCACAGAGAATTTAGGATAGTTACTGAGGATCACATACCAAATTTGAGAAACATATGATGCATCCAATTGATGTTTACAGTAAGAGAATCTATGTAAAATTTTTGCTGGAAATTGATGTTTAAGTAAGAAAATTTATGTAAAATTTTTGCTGGAAAATGACATTCAACTGAAACAATCACCCATCATCCTCACGTCATTTCTGGATTACAATTCTGATGTTTGATTTTTAAAGCAACAAAATCCTTTTCTTCATACTTTTCTTCTTCAAATTAAACTACAACAACATTATATAGATCATCATAATGTGTTTCCATATATATCCACTGGCATGCAGTTGAAAGTATCATCTTTTTAATTCATCATATTAAATTGCTTGCAGAAGAAAGAGAGAGATAGACGAAGGGTGTAATGATGTAATAATTTGACAATATTGTCGCTGTAAGAGCATCTCCAATGGGAGATACAATTCCGATGTGACAACATATTTGTACATATTTTGAGGTATAATTCCCATTGTGAATTGGAGGTACAATTTACACTTTCCTTATAGAGAATTATGATCTGTTGCCCATGTTGATTTTGTCAAATGCAAAAATGCCTTGTTTGACTAAACTTTTGCAAAAATGCCAACTTTCAACTTAATTTTACTGGATTACCCCTATTCTGTATGTGTCAGACGTTGTCACCCTACAAACAAGACAAATAGGGCTCAGTGACCGAATGACCGAGTGTATCTTTGACATTATATTTTGTATTAATTTTGAGAAATATCGAGTGTGTACTATAATGCCTATTATTTTGGGGCATATTATTGCCAAAGACCGAGTTGATTATGCATGCAAACTTGTAGCATGGACCGAGTTGATTATGCATGCACATTTTATATTTTGTATTAATTTTGGAAAAAATCGAGTGTGCACAATATAATTTAAATATTTTTAAGCTTAACTTTAAATCTATAATATGCCCCAAAGACCCGACTGACCGAGTGGGCATTTTTAACTTTAAGAAAAAACCGAGTGAGCAAAATATAATTTAAATATTTTTAAATTTAACTTTAAATCAATAATATGCCCCCAAAGACTGAGTGACCGAGTGATTTATTGTATAATTTACATATTTTTAACTTTAAATTTAAATTAATAATATACCCCCAAAGACCGACTGACCGAGTGATTTATTGTGGAGTTTAGAATAATTTGTAAAATGGAAATAAAATTAAAAGATTCTGTGACAGAGTGAGAAATTCAAATGAAAGACCGAATGACCGAGTGGGAGTATAATTGGATCAATAATTCCATGTTTATTAATTTTAAATAATAAAATAAACTACCCATAGAGACCGAGTGTCCGAGTGGGAGTTTAATTAGATTAATAATTCTACTATATAATAATTTAAAATACAAACATCTAAACTCCCATCAGAGACCCGAGTGACTACATTAAATTTTAATTTAGTATAAATTAATGTTCATATAATTAGTGGTCTTAATTATGAATGATTTTCAAAATTAGTTTAATGAACATTATAAAGTCAGAGTTCACAAAATATCAAGCATACAATAATAATTTATAATAAATAGTGGCATAAATTTGAAGACAACCTTTGTCAATTTATTCTTGGTTGATTACCATTACGAATTTGAGGGCACGAACGACGTGAGTGACCTATCTCGTCACAAATCAGATATTTCTTAGACTGTTATTTCCGTCGTTCAATTCCTGAACGCATTCACATCATTCTTGGACGCCCTGCCTGTGAATGTGGAAGGGGCTTAATGACATGCAGAGCAGCAACCTCATCTAGCGTGATCCACTTTTCTGGATGGGAAACGAGCATGACAACACCAGACCACATACCGACGATCCTGTCATGATGATAAGAACGCGAAACAAAAGAACTGGTAGGCAAACCCAATTTACTACAACAAAAGGAAAAATGAAAATTAAATAGATGAAATGGAACTGTAACGTAATTTAATAATAGAAGGCGGAGTACTCACTCGATGACCTTTAAAGCATGCAAACATGGGATTTTCTCAAACTGAAACTCCCCACAGGAGCATTCTCTTGCTTGAATGTCGACAACCCAGTTATTTTTATCTTTGTAAACCTTAAACATGTTTTGTGCTAAGCCTTCCATAGACAACTTTTTGGCCTCACGCATTTTGTCAACTAGATCCTTGTGCAGTCTGCTACATAAAACCGAGGTGACCCTCTGAACCTCTGTCTTATGCTCGTAAAATCATTTCTCGGTGGTTGTGCGGGCCACCTCAAGCATCACGCATAGTGGCAATTTTCGTGCCTATAAAAATGCTGAGTTATAGGATTCAGCTGCATTTGATGTCATGAACTCGAATCGGCTCACTGGACAGTGCACTCTTGTCTACCTATCAAGACCAAGTTCATCGATAACATTTATCAAGCTCCCGGAGTTATGGTTGCGCAACTTTTTCATACAACTGTTGTGTAATGTCGTATAAATGTTTTAGTCAATAAGTAAATTAAACTTGTGGGTAAAAAGGTGCCTGGATGTTATACGTGCTCTTGAAATTCTTTCAAACTATATGTGTACATTGCCTTGCCAAATTGGTAAAGAACCTCATTTCTGAAACCCATCATCTTCTTCTTCAGATGAACGTAGCATAAACCGTGTTGTGCAGAGGGAACACAGTTTGTACTGCATGAGCAATGCATTGTGACCGTCTGATACGATCAATAGTCCATCTGGTGATCTATACGCTTCCCTCAATCTTTTCATGAACCATGTCTGGGAGTTGTTATTCTCGGTGTCGCCTACTCCGATGGCAAGGAAAAACACGCTATGATTCCTATCTTTTGTCACTACTACAAATACGATACCTCTAAATCCAAAAAATATCCGAAGCATGAATCTCTAAAGGACTGTACTGCCCCCGGCCCACTGTTTTCCAGTACAGTCGAGATCATATCCAATATGAGCGCCGGTTTGCAGTAATTTTTAATACCACATTTTTCCCTTACATGCTTGGTCGTTTCCACTCCCACTATTTTAATCATCAAAGCACATAATTTTATCAGATAACTAAAATGTTATGAATTTTATAACACCAAACACATAACAGTGACACATAACAATAACTCTTTTAATGATAAAAACGACAAAAATGTAATATTGTTACACTCAGAATTTCAAAAAAATATGACAACGCATAAATTCTTATAAGATTAATATCATAACGATACACATAACAATATCAATATGAATACAAAGTTTATAAATAATTATAAGTTTAATACTAAGATTAATCATGATTGTTATTTACAGTCTATATTATCAATAAATAGTGATTACATTTAATTTATGAATTAGTTTATACAATTTTTAATATTAAAAATAAATTATGCATTATATTATAAATATTTACTGTATATTGATTATTATTATAAAATTTTAATATTATAAATATTTACTGTATATTGATTATTACCGAAATTAGTCATAATTTTGATGGATTATTTAATTTTCATTAATAAATATATTTTACTTTGTATAAAAAATATACAAATCATTCTGTTAGTAGTGTTATATATATATAAATATATCAAATATATAAATTATGTAAAATGTGAATATGATTTATAAAATAATTTGGGTATGGTTTGTATTAGTAGTGTTATGCATTATTTAATTTTCATTAAATTAAATAAAAAAGGATTAATACAATCTGTTGAATGAAAATATTAACTGAAACACCGAGTTCTTGTATTAGTAATGTTATGTATTATTTAATTAAACTGTACCCAATTATTATTGGTTTCACTCGGTCTGTCATTTTCAAATACAAATCATTATTTTTTAAATAGAAAATCAACTCGGTCTTTCAGTTTTCATTCAATTAGCCAATTCACTCGGTCTTTAATTTAATATATTAAATGAGGTATCTCACTTGGTCTTTCAAGTTTGTATTTCAATTATGCTCAGTCTTTGACTTCAAGACCACTCGGTCTTTGACTTTGGCTGCTGAGGATTGTGAAATTATAAGACCACTCGGTCTTGTAATAATACTCGGTCTAATATGAACTCAGTCCATAAACCCTGATTTCTCAAAAATTTACCACTCGATCTTTCTAATTTTGTATAATGCGCGTTCAATTTCAACAGAATATCATTCCAATTTCCGATTAATACAGAGATACAAAACATTACAACACTAATTCCTAACACTAAAATCATAAACAACGAATGCTCACTAATTCACTATAACAACAAATTTTTTACGGCAATAGATATTCAAATTCTAAATTCTACATCAAAACGAGGCAGTATTAGAACGAAAACTCACCGGTTGCTCAATCTTCTGGGATCTGATTCTGCAACCAATTTATCACCGAAAATTTAAAAAAAATTGAAAAAAATAGTATGACTGCGAATTTGGGGACCGAGTAGAATAAAGAGGCAGGAGAGAGAGGGAGTAAAAAAGATTTTAAATAAAAACTAAATATTCAAATTAAAGTCATGGCCGAGTAAAGGGGAGCAAATATCGGGTCAAACTAACTCAAAGTCAATCAACGAATATTATATCAACTTTCAAGGGGTAGTTTGGTCAAATTGCCTCAAAATTGGGCATTTTTGCATTTTTTGAAATGGATCGGGCATTTTTGTAAATGGATTTTTTGCAGATGGTACTGTAGCATGAGCCCCTAAATTATAGTCTTCCCAACTGGGCTAGGGACCTGGGCTACAAAAAAGCCAACTAAAAAATGCCCGGTTCAGAAGAAAGAGAGCAAAAATGCCCATTTTTGATGTAATTTGATATACTTGCTCTTGATTTGACTTAAAAAATCATTTGACCTGTTTTTTTCTTGACTCCCGTACAGTCAGTAAAAGTTCAAGTAATTTAAATATTAAAAAAAATTAAAAGACCGAGTAGTTCACAAGAAAGAGAAAAACCAGAGTAGTTGTAATAAGGAATTAGATGAAAGACCGAGTCGTTTACAAAAAATAGGAAAATGAAAGACCGAGTAGTTCACATAAAGAAAGAGGAGAGACCGAGTGGTTGGAATGAGAAATGAGAATGAAAGACCGAGTAGTAACAGAAAAAAAGGAAAGACCGAGTAGTTAAAAATGATAAATGAGAATTGAACTATTTATCCAAAGACACCGTGTTAATATCTATAAATTTAAATTAATTAATGATGATATTTTATCAACAAATATGCATAAGATTTTGTATTTATTTTGGTTTAATAAATATAGTTTTAAGTTTTTAAAATTCAATCATATAATTATAAAATCATCCAATATGTACGTATAAATTATCAACCCACTCATTTAATATAAGTATATTTAATTTTACAAAAAAAAATTATCTATTATTTTTCGTATAAAAAAATTATACTCACAGGTCAAAAACTTTTTAATATATTTAATATATTATCTCTTAAGAAATTTGTCAATATATTTAAATATATTTATCTCTTAAATATAGTTTATCTCTTAAGAAATTTGTCAATATATTTAATATATTATCTTCTAAGAAATTTATCAATATATTTAATGAAAGACCGAGTAGTTAGTCCACAGAAAAAGGGAAACCGAATGATTTAAAATGAGAATTGAAAGACCGAGTATTTTTAAAAAAAGAAAAAACTCAGAAGTTGAAAATAAGAAATGAAAAAGGAAAGAAAAGAGGAAAGACCGAGTAGTTGAAAATGAGAATTTAAATTCCAAGATTGAAAACTCGAGTAGTTCACATAAAAAAGTAAAGACATAGTGATATACAGAAAATAATTAACAAATAACATTGAAAGACCGAGTACTTTAATAATTAAAAAAGACAATTAGTTAAATAATTAATAATAATTAACAAAAAATATATATCTAAAGACCAGGTAGTTTAAGAAAAAATATTAAGAGTTACTGTCCGAATGAAAAATGTCAAAATGTGAATGTGTCCCCATCTCGAAAATTATTGTTAGGAATTTCAAAAAGCTGATACGTAATAGGGATATATTGGTAAAATCATTTCAAAAATGGGCATTTCTGCTTATATTTAGTCAAAGTATGTATTTTTGCAAATGTGAAAATCCATGGATAGCATACCACATTTCTCTTTTTTATATACAGGTGCAAAGTTTTGTACCTGCTGAAATTGGAAAAAAGCAGCCCAAAAGTCAATAGTTGCGGCCATTAATAATATTTTATAATTTAACTCCCTGGCAAATGTGTAAGTAAATGTTACATATTGAGTGTTGTATTGCTAATTTTTTTTATTTAATTTCAAATTAAATATAAAAACAGTTGCATTGTGAGTGCTGTTTTATATATTTTATTACAAAAATAAATATAGTAATTACCATAACACTTCTAATTTTTTTTTTATTAAATATTTCAATTTGAATTTAATTTACAGTAAAACTTTAAATTTAGATATTAATTTCAAATAGTTATAATAAAAAAATTTAAAGTTTGATTTTGATTTAAAAATATTTTAATTTATTATAAAAAAAATTTAAATTTGATTTAAACTAATTAAATGTAAATAATAAATACTAGTAATTAACTTTTTTTATGAAATGAAAATTAGATTAAAAGTTAATAAATTAATAATGTGTATAAATTATATTTGATGGTGGAACCCTCAAATAGTATTAATTGTACTTGAAATTATTGGGGAGATATAGGTATAAATTTAGAGAATTTTTTACTTTTAATGTGACGATAATGTGACAAAAATTTGTACTTAAAATGAGGCACACCACTGATGATGCCCTAAGTATGGAGTGCATCCCACTTTTTGAATATATATATATATATTTATTTGCTTTAACCATACTGGAAATTTCATATTCTGAAAACTTATCAGAAACAACGGAATGGATACCACCATTGTTGTACACTCCAAAATTTTAGCTAATGGACAACATCAATTTTTTTTTCAAGAATTCGTACTCATTTGATGTCTAAATCAGAATCTTTGAATCTCTGCAAAATGAGAAGATATCGTTGGAGAGGCGTAGGCGGTGGCGATTGGTTTGTGGTTTGGGAGAAGTATTGATGGGTTCTTCCTTCTATTCCAAATCTGAAAACTGCAATCCAACAATTTTTTTTAGCAAATTACAATGTACAGCGTGTATGAAGAGAGTGTGTTTAGTATTAAAAATATTATATTATTGATGTGTATAATATTAACAATTTTATTAAGGGTGTGTATCCTCTAAAAATTAAAAATGATAAATTTTGATTTTGAGGGGGTGTGTATATAATAAAAAAACTAAGATTTTAACCATTAAATTAAAAGGAAGCGTGTATTTAATAAGAGGTGTGTACTCAATAAAAAGGGGTGTGTATTTAATAGTACTCATTTCTAAAATATCTAAAATACCCTTAATTTATTTAATCCTCACCCCCCCCCCCCCCCCCCCTAAATCATTAATTGAACGCCCTACATAAATAAAAAAATCTTATCTAATACGGAATTATCTCCTTTTTCTCATCTCTAGCTATGCAACTCAATCATCTTGAGAACGCAAGTTTCTTTCAACTCTGATCTCCTTCAATCAACCATTTTGCTTCTCCAATTTTAATTAATTTATTTATTAATTTCAGATTATTTTTTTAACGGTCACAATACATTAGTTTCACAAGTCAAATCAAATTCATAAAACATAAGGAAGATACAAAAATGATAGAAATCAAACTTAAACGAGTGTAACTTAAAAATGTTACTCAATCATTTATCAAAAAATAAATAAAAATGTCATACGCACATAATAATTTTCCTAAACCATTAGAGGAAGTAGGATACCTATATAACATTGGAATGTGATATAGAACATCTCTTCTAGCTAGTAGCCTTGAGAAATCTACCGTGCGGCCGGCGGATTGACCACCGCATTTCCAAAAAAGAAGAAATCATACTCTGCGGATCCAAAGCAAATACAACACTCTCATTGGCCTTAGGTTTATGTTAGGTTTTGGGAACCATGGCTGATGAAACTGTAAAGCGTGTTTTATGTAAAGAGTATGTATAATATGCAAAAATTAAACCAATTTCTTTGAAACTTTTGTCAGAATCAAGTATGTTTTGTTTGTTCAATTTATCAAGGTTCCAATTCCTCTGTTCGCCATTGTTGTTCAAAATACTAGTCAAATTATGGTTTTTTATTTTTTATTTTAATTAAAAATTGTTAACAGGGATGGAATCCTACCATTTATTTCCACTAGAAGATCTTTCATATTCTCTAATGCCTTCATTGGAATAAGGAAAATGAATTGGGATCGTTGAGCAATTTTGAACTCTAAGGTCATCTCCAGCAACACACCATTTTTGTGTAAAATGTGGATCATGGTGTAAATTTCTGATTTAGCAGTCCACACCAAACACATCGCATTTTAGGGGGATGGGTAATTTTGCACTAAAATGCGGTGGCTTTAGCACCTGCACCATCTTATTTTTTATTTTTAAATTATATTAATATTAATATTTATTACTTAATATAAGATTATTCATATTACTATGTTTTAATTGGATAATAATTTTTTAATAATAATTATAACTTTTTTAAATAAGGATTAAATGAATTTATTTTAATTTTTAGTGTAAACTGCTGGAGATGAATTACTGTTTCTATACAATTTTTGTGCTGAATGTGCTGCAAAATAGTGTAAATTACTGGAGATGGCCTTATGAGAGAAGATGCGGCATGGAAAAGTTTGAGAAAAGAGAAAATGAAGAAGTTGATGGAGAATGAAAGGGTGAGATCGGAAGGGTGGATGGTGGTGGTCGAGAAGTGAGAGAGAAATGAATATATAATTGGAGATGATTGTAGTAAAAAACTTTAATAGGATATTTTAATTTTAAAATGGTAACTTTGAAATTTTAAGGGGGTGTGTATACAAAGGAGGCCGCTATTTGCACCCCAAAATTGCTAGATAAATCTTATTTTAATTCACATGACTTAAATACCCTTATAGAAATGTATATTTCTAAATACTTCCTCCTTCCCGTTTCAATGTTTATGTTTCTATTTTGCGCATCTCATTTCAATTTTTACATTTTCCTTTTGGAATATGGGACCCACCTAAAACAATTAATATATCAACACTAATACACCTACCCACTTTGCATTAATTATTATATTTTTTCACTCACTATATATTAAAATATTATACTCCTTAATCAATGTGCATAAAACAAACTTAAACATTGAAACGTGACGGAGAGAGTATATTATTAAACATACCCCACCCCTTAAATACATTGAGTGAGTTCTGTGTCCCTTTACAATTTAAACTCCCTAGCAATATATAGATTTAAATAGAATAGGGAGAAGAAGAGCTGTGTTCACATGGAGACACAGACCCGTGTCCCCAGGGTGCAAGAGCTTTTACCAAATACATTACTAAACATACCCCACCACTACTGTAGCCTTTTAGTTGCAGTTCTCGTCAAATTATCAATCAACTACACAAAAACTTAGTTGTGTGACAAATTGAATTCCTTTGGCTGCATATTGAACTTGCTACGCCCGAAAGTGTTTGCAAGCTCTGTAGAGGAACCAGAGATGGTCCGTGTGTTGGATCAGGCAACGGATCAAAGTATTCCATTATTAAGGGATCATCCCATCATAAAATTTACACTCATACACACGAATGGGATCACTTGGAGTTTGGATGATAGCCCACAAATCCGACCCTTGATTTCTGAAACATCCTCATCTAAACCAATCACCACATCCAATTTTGGAGTAGCTGCTGCAAATCGAGATGATGAAATTGCAGCAGGTTGATAATCCATCGTATCTCCAGTGATTGAACCCATTTTCCCTCTTAATAATTTAAGCTGCTGTTCGAATTCAACACTCACATAAAACATTCAATATCTTCCGCTTCATTAGCCAAATCCCTGATTTTTCCTTCAAAACCGCTGGCTCTCTTGGAGAACTCATCAAATAAGGGTATCAAGAAATTCAGGTATTCACGAATGGATGTAATAACTTCTGTCTCATCAACGGATATGGAATGCTTAACATGATACAGGATGAGATTTGTTTGTTCGACAATTCAGTTTTTGTGTGGTAGTTCGACAATTTGACTAGAACCGACGAACATCGTCATGAGTACAACTCACATATACGATTAAAAGGCTGCAGTAGTGGTGGGGTATGTTTAACAATGTGTTTAAGGGGTGGAGTGTGTTTAGTAATGTAATTAGGAATATATATTTATATAAGGCACAAGGTAATTAATAAGGGTACACCATTTTGTTCTAAAATATTTATACTAAAAGGTATATAATTTAACACAAATTCCCGTACGCCCGAGTACACACAAGTTTTTATCTTGTAAAATAAAGGTACACATCTTTATATTAAAGGGTAGTTAATTTAAAACAAAATTCTAAAGACACACGGAATTTGCTCGCGTGTGCCCAGACACATACAAGCTTTTGTCATTTAAATTTAAATTCTTTTTGGGGTATGTCTAGTAATTTTGGGGGTGCGAATAGCCGCCCCCTAAAATTAATTAATTAAAAATTAAAGAAGAGTGTGTATTTAATAAAAATGGGTGTATTTAACAATACTCTTAAAAAAATCACAATAACAAAAGGGCATTTTCATGCTTTACTTTTAATCTTAATTATTAAATGACTTAAATCCTTACCCTTCATTTCTTGAAATCCTAATTTATCTTTTTATATATATTTATTTTATTCATCTCTCAACCACTTAGAAATCACTTTTCACATTTAATTTTTTTGTTTATCATCTTATATTCTACTTTATACTCTTTCAATTTAATATATATTTTTTTATATACAAATTGTATTGTATTATATATTGAAGATTTTTAAATCACCGCTTTATTTCTTGAATGCTAAATATTTTGCTCAATTGATCTATCAAGGGAACTCGTCTTATCACACATCGATAAGTAATTATTATAAATATTCGTCTTAATTTCATATATAAAAAATAATTGTTATTTTTTTAATTCATGCATTTATATAATTATTTTTAATATTAATTTCTATGTATCTTATTGTATAATTTATCAATATAACTTAGATGACAGTGAAGAAGTAATATTTTGAGTTTCTCACTTCAATATTTACAATTTCCTTTTTATAGATGAGACACACATAAAAGAATTAATATATCTCAAAAGGACCACACACAATACAAACACAATTATACACTATGCATTAAATATTATATTTTTCAACCTACTAAAAATTAAAGAAATATATTCTTTAATCTCAATTGAAAAAAAAAATTCAATTGGAAAGAGAGAGTATTAAATTTTGTTACCCACATAAATCTTGATACTCTTGCCCTCACTCTTAACCAATTCATACAACTTCTTCTCATCCCTTAATCAGTCACCACATTTTCACTCCCATTGTACTACAATAAAAGGAATCCCCACATCACTCAATTTACTCTCAACATAATGCCGTGCCTAACATATTTCTTTTTTTTAATTATTATTTTTTAATTATTCATTTATTGTATTTTTTTATTATTATTATTCGTCTATAAAATGTTAACTCTTTAGTTAGATGATCTATTACTCTCTAATTATATAAAGTGTTAATTTCAAATAATTATCTAATTATTAATTATTATTATTACTCTTTAGTTATACTAATTATTACTCTTGCTTATATAAACTGTTATTCTTTACTTATACATACAATCTGCAACTCTTTAGTTATAGCAACTTTTAATGCAACTGAAACTGAAATCAACTTGATAAGTGGGAGAAAAAAGAAATTTTATAAACCCATTTTAAATTGGTAAAAACTTGCAAGCCATTATTCCAAGCCCAATTGATGCCCAAGTAACAAGCCCAAACAGTCAAAAGGTTGATTTAATTAATTGGGCCTAAGTGGAAGTCAAAATTGGGCCCAAATGAAGTCAAAATTGGTTGGTGGTAATTAAAAAGAAACCAATCCACATCCAGGAAAGAAAAATCACGCAAGCAAATCGGTGCCGCCTTCATCACCATCAGCCACAACGTCGCCGCCTTGTTCGCCGGAGAATCCCGCCGCCTTTCGGTTTCCGATCTGCCTTCCGGTATGACCTGACTCGTTCATAATTTGCTTAATTTTCAGCTATAGTATGTAGTATGAATTGAATTTTGTGGCTCCAAAAGTAAATTCTCCAATTTAATTTTAGTTGTTGGACTATCTTCCGTAGATTTCTGTGACAATAGGCCCAGGCCCGTTAACTGGCCCACAGCATCCGCATTACGTTTGCTAAAGTACATCCACAAACGGAGTCTCGCCAGTTTTGTCTACGGATATGAAAACCGGTGGTGGAGTGGTGTTTGGGGTTCCACGCGCCGCCTCATTCCCGGCGGTCCTCTTTAGTCAGCGAACCACCTTTCGATGCCATTCCTCATCATTTTCAGGTATAATATCTATACAAGTACTCACACTTACTCTTCTTCTCCACATAATTCACACTACGCACAAGTGTGCGAGGAGTTTTTTTTTTTTTTTTTAATTTTATTTTATGCAGACCATGCATCATTTTTAAAGGATGTTGCTTCCACACAACCACCAGAGCATTTGAATCATCTTCTCAAATTACTTAAGGTCAGAGGTATGTTTCCTCCACTGTTCATCTTTAGAAATCAATAGGTTAGCTGCCATTGTTGTTTTCGGATTAGAATATCCTGTTATGCAAGACTTATGAGTATTGATTCTTCACTTTTCCATTTGAATCAGTTGAATACTTTTTTATTATTTTTATTTTTTATTTTTATCATAACTAAGGTGAATGCTACGTGGAATTGTATGTAGACTTGATAATAACCACAACTGTCTTCGATGATTGATCTAGTCGAGCAGCCTTTAATATTCTATAAGAGATTATTCAGTCACTCGATTGAGCATATGTTAGAGGTTGAAAAAAATTGTTCTATCCGAGTGGCCCAGGAGCGTAATTGATATTGTTAGCTGAAATTCTTTTGGATTTATTGATAAAATGCACTCCTATGTAAATATGTAATTTAATTGCTGTAAAAATAAAATGAAACACTTGGTTTCATACATTGTTTGTATTGTTATTGAACTTATTTTACAGGTCATATATGATTTTCTGCACATGCTGTCAATCGTACATTGTAACAGGTGAACAAATTATGTCACCAGGAGCAAAACAAGGTTTACTTCCTCTTGCTGTTCCTCTGTCCAAAAATAGCTCAGGTGTGCTCCTATGTTAAACGAGGCATTTCAACTTAATTTGATGCGCATTCTGGAATTTCTGCTTAACCACCATCTTAATCTTACTGATTATAGGTTCTATTACTGCATTGTTACGCTGGCCAACTGCTCCTGCTGGGTAATGTTGATATGCTGTGATAAAACTGCTCATTGTGTATTTCTTGATTTGATCTCTCTGCAACGTACACAGGATGGAGATGCCTGTTGTGGAGGTTCACAAGTATGGAGTGTGGCTTTTGGCCAAGAATGTGAGTAATCTGCATATCTTCACATAATCACATTACATGCATCATCGAGGATAAACTATCCAGTTTGTGTGTGAATATACACTACAGATTGACACTCTGTTAAAACAGGTTGAACAATATATCAACAGGATCTTAGTGGAAGAAGATGTGAAGAACACTGAAGAAAGAAATGAAGAGCTGCTCTCTGCTCTAGCTGGATACAAGTTCTATGAAAAGGGTGATTTCACCGCATCTCTGATTTCAAGCTTAGAGACATATCTTCTAAAGAAGGTAGCATGGATGGAACTTCTCTCAATACCAACCACAGCTGATTTAAAAAATCATTAGTTTTCCAGGTAGGTTTGTTTCCAGACGTACTAGAACGCAAAGTTATGCAGCATTTTGACAAAGGAGACCATGTAAGATAATTTCTATGAAGCGCATTTCTGAGCGAAGAGCTTTTATTACCTTTTGGTGATGTACGATGCATGCTGGTGTAAGGTCTCAGCTTTGGTGACCGGGGAGTTCTATACTAAAAGGGAGCACTTTCCAGGCTTTGGGCGTCCTTTCGTCTTTAATGCAGAAGTTCTGCAGAAGTTGGTACCTTTTTTCCGCTTTATATTTAACTGAAAATTTTCCTTGTCTAATTCCTCCTGTTGTTCCTCAAACAGAGTTGGGCGTACATTAGAAGCCAAAGATTCTGCAAGGGTTGCTCTGAAATCACCATGGTGGACATTGGGCTGCAATTATCAGGTGCCTGACATTGTGCTGTTATCGTGCTCCAACTTCATATTTCATCTAAATGTTTTCCACTATATATGATAATTAGGAAGTTGCTGACATGGCTCAATGGGAAGATGAGCAAATTGAATATATCAAAGAGAAGGTGACAGATGAGGGGAGGCAAGAAGATTTGAAAAAGGGGAAAGAACCTGCTCAGGTTTTGAATCTTGTAGACTATGATTCTAATGAATTCTCTTCTCTTTTCACTTTTATTTTTTATTTTATTTTATTTATTTTTATTATTTATAATATAAGAATAAATCCTCACAGGTTGCACTGGACGAAGCTGCTTTTTTATTAGATTTAGCTTCTATTGAAGGGACTTGGGATGAATGTGCTGAAAGAGTTGCTGAGTGTTACAGACAGGGCGGGCTTCACGACATTGCCACATTTATTCTTTACAGAGACTAATTTCTCTTGAGGGAATGGAATTTCGGCATCTAGTTTTTTCTTCTTTTGTATACTGAGATTTGTTTGGCCAAGAGCCTAAATTTTTTGAGTATCTTAAGAAATCATTTGACATTGAGTACCTTCTATAGGACAGTGTAATCTTGTACATACGGTTTTGATTCATTACGACTGCCTTAGACAATATATCATCTGCTTAGGCTACCCTAATTATACCCACTGCTTCCGCAAGTGCAAAATATTAACGTCACAGCCCACTCCCTTAAATTCTAAAACTAGTGTAAAATATGAGGGTGCCATATATTCTAATGTGTTGTGTTCCCATAATGGTTATTGGTTTTAGAAGTTTAATTTCTGTATTTGTTTTTGTCATTTAGTCTTCACCACAAGTGGATGGTGATGTTGATACCGTAATGGATGTTCCTGTTGCTGTAAACGAATCTACAGATCAGATAGTTGCTGAAGATGAATCTTCTCCTTCAGTAACAGCTTCTTACGGTAGTGATTTGCCATTATGTCTTAAGTTCTTCGGTTTACTCATCTGTAACTGTTAACTAATTTATATACTGCCTGAACATTTTATCCATTCTCTATTTTCTTTGTGGATGACATACTCACTTCCATTAAAAATATCCTGCTGAAACAGTAATTAAGGATAACTACTGTATGTCTATGGAAATTTAATATTCTCAGCAATGCAGTTGTCAGCAAGAAATTACTGTCTTTCTCAGGCAAATTGGATTTTGTTTCTATTTTTTTCGCAGTAAATGTTATCCGCGTGAATGTGTTTGTGTACTCTTCTAAACGTGCTATCAATTTCCAAATAATTCTGTTGGTGATGTATGCTAGAAACTGATATGCTTCCTTTTTTAACAGATGGTGTCATGCCTGGAAATGTTGTATTAAATAGAAACCTGCAGCCGATCCTGGTATTCTATAAAGATAATAGATTTTCCGTTTCAGGATTAATCAACATAGCATTTTCTTATTAAGAATGTCTTGGTATCGTCAAGGTGAAAACAATGTCATGCATGTACATACTAAGGAAAAACTTCTCTGTATATCTGAATGTTTTCATTCTTAATAGTGCATGTTGATTATTGTGAAGGAACTTGAAGTTATTAAGAACAAATAATATTCTCATGTCTCGTATTTATAGAATCAAATCTTGATGCATGCCGGAGTGTTCCTCATAGCACAGCATGATAGCATGATGTGATCAATTCTACTCTTTTAACATTATCTTTACTTGCTTCATGTTTCTTATTTTGAGGGGTTATCCAGATGGGAGTGAATATAAAACCTCTGATCATCCCAGCTTGATGGCTGACATTATGAGCAAACCAGATTTACCTGGCTATGAGGAAAAAAGTTCCCAGCAAAATCTGCAACCTGATGAAAAGGTATTATAATGTATATACAAGATCCTGGTAGATTCTGAAGTAATTTTAGCTTCTTATCACTTGCCTAGCTTGTAATTCTGAAGTAATTTTAACCTTTTATCATTTTGCTGCAGAACTTACATTCTGATCAGGATCGAATTGCTTTTAATCAAATTGGGGATTGGAGGTTTAGGCATGGATCTACAAGAGAGAGAGGGTTTCTTGGTCTGTGTCAAATTATTGCTTAATTTGAAATAACAGATCCTTTCAATTTACGCATTTAATATACTCCCTCATTCCTACTAAAGAGGGTCTTTTGCCTTTTTACGGGGTTTAAGGAGTATTATTATTTAATGTGTACTGAGTAGTTGTATTAGTGGGAGTGTGAGCCCCGCATTTAATTGTATTATTAGGTGTTTGTGGGTCTCATGTGTCTAAAAAAAGAAATTAGACTATTTGGATGTGACACCTAAAATGGAAAAAAAGACTCTTCGAGTGAGACGAAAGGAGTAAGTAACATGAGATATGAGATGAGAGAGATTTAAATAATATGAGATGAGAGATATACAAAGGCGAAGATATATTAACGATAAAATGAGAAAATAAGGATATATCAAAAGGAGATTGTTTGGACGGGAAATATAAAACTTGCTATAAATAATGATTTGCTGCTTATATAATACTCCTTCCGTTCCTTGCAAAAGCTAACTTTTGCTTTTTGGCACTTGTATTAAAGAATATTATTATTTAATGTGTAGTGGGTAGTTGTATTAGTGGGTGTGTTAACTTTTGCTTTTTGGCACTTGTATTAAAGAATATTATTATTTAATGTGTAGTGGGTAGTTGTATTAGTGAGTGTGTGTGTCTCATATTTTAATTGTATTAGTGGATGTGTATGAGTTTTATGTGTTTTAAAAAAGAAAGAAGATTATTTGGGTGGAACATCCAAAATGAAAAAACTAAAGGTGAGATTTCATAATATATTCCACTTACACTACTCTAGCCGTCCCAATAGAACGGGTATTAGAAATTACCCATCCCCTTATCTCCCTACTTGTACCAAATATATTGTAAATACTTTAATTTGTATTTTAATGACCAAGTGTGCACTTTTTGCATTTCTTTAATTTGTATTTTAAAGACCAAATATGTACTTTTTGCATTTACGAAGTACATAATATATTTTTTTCATATCCTTTTAGTTATATTCGTATTGTTATGCTTAAAAAATTCTTTCCGATATAGTTTAAACAGTTTATTAATACTCTAGGGTTCAAGATTAATAATTAAAAAGTGAATTAAATTGATAATTATATACCTATTATTTAGGATACATTCTAAACCTGTTTATTAATCTTTCACGTGATTTTTATTTTTCTATCGAATTGATAATTATGTGCCTATTGTTTATTATAAAATTTTTACATATCTCCGAAACAACAAAAGAAATTTGAAAATGAAAATGTCAAGTAGGAACCAATTAGAGACGTAAAAGTTGGTTGAATTGACCACCAATATTAACCCACCACGACTCATCATTTGTTGGGTTACATTGGTTTGGTTGAACTGAAACATTACTTGTTGAGCGGGTTAATTGTAAGACACATTCGATGAATTTTAGTAGAACATAGCAAATTGCCAACATGTTATGATAAAACTATTTTACGCTTTCGTAATTAGTTATCCTGTTATCACTTTTAATTTATAAAATATTATCACTTTTCATTTATATTGTAAATTGTTCATGAAATATTCACAATATCGTTATCACATAAAACTATATTACGCTTTTGTAATTAGTTATCCTGTTATCACTTTTCTTTTAAAATATTATCACTTTTCATTTATATTATAAATTATTCATAAAATATTCACAATATCGTTATCACATAAAACTATATTACACTTTCTAATTAGTTATCCTGTTATCACTTTTCTTTTAAAATATTATTATCACTTTTCATTTATATTATAAATTGTTCATGAAATATTAACAATATCATTATCACCTAATTATAAAATTATCATTTCTTATTCTTATTCGTTACAAAGAAATCCTACCGTGAGACGTATGTTTTTCCATACTAAAATTTTCAAATTGAATCAAAATAAATTGTACATGTACCTAGTGATGGACACGTGTCACTCGAACGAAGTAACGTGGTCTGTGAAATGTACGCAAAAGCTTATGTAAAATATATAATATTAATATTTGATAATAGAATTTACACTACACAACATCGAATAGTAACAAATGACGTAGTATGTAACCACAGAAGAGATAGGGAGCAAAAAAGGAACATTGTAAGAGACCCTAAAATCAACTATGCCCCAATTCCAAACCCTTAATTTGAATATAATTTTTCCATCTTAACGGCTACACACAGAAGTTTACTTTTACAGTTTTACGGCTAGGGATACACAGACTAGACATGCACCGATTAACCGGAACCAGCGGTTCCAACCGGAGAACCGCCGGTTTTAACCGGAACTGGAACCGGAAAAAAAGGAACCGAAACCGGTAGAACACGGTTCGGTTTCGGTTCCAGCCGCGCACGAACCGGAACCGGCGGTTCGAACAGTCGGTTCACCGGTTCACGGTTAAACCAGCGGTTTCTCGGTTTTACCGGTTCGCCGGAACCGCCGGTTCACCGGTTCACGGTTAAACCGGCGGTTCCTCGGTTTTTTTTTGAGTGGGAAATTTTGAATTTTAAAAATTCAAACGTGCGGCCGAGATCGTGTGACCGTTGAAGATCAACGGCTGAGATGGATGGCGGAATCGGCGGTTCCGGTTTGAACCGGCGGTTCCGACGAACCGGCGGTTCTGCCCGGTTTTTTTTTTTTTTTTAATTTAAGGGTTGAGATTTTTTTGTGTTTAAAATTTGAAATGGATGGATGAGATCACTTCCAATCTTCTATAATACCCCCCAAGTGTGATCAACTTTGGCACACAACATTCACATTCAATCTACTACTATTACACTACTACTACACTCTCTTCTCTACACTACTTCTTCTTCTATTCAATATTCTACATTTCTACAATTCTACTCAACTACTCAAGTTCTCAATCTCATCTCAACTCTCAAGTCTCAAGTTTCCTTTTTTAGTTCATATATATCAAACTAAAAAAAAAGTTGTAGACTTTTATTTCAATTCAATATTTCAATTTTCAATTACACATGTTTCACTTATTTAATAAATAAATTACACATAATAACTGATAACACATGTATGATGTATAAATATAACATAAAGAAAAAAAAAATCGGAAAATCGGCGGTTCCGAACCGGAACCGGAACCACCGGTTCACGAACCGGCTACCTTATTCCCCGGTTCGGTTCCGGTTCCACCTCCGTTGGAACCGGAACCGCCGGTTCGGAACCGGAACCGGCAGTTCCGAACTGGGGTGCATGTCTAACACAGACCAAAGGTTAATTTAACCCTTGGTAGAGGTTAACCCTCATTCAATTAAACTTCCATATTGTTTACTTTATAGGTTGTATTTTTAAGATTTTTATAAAATTACCCTTATTAAATCACTTCCCCTTATTTGAAACAAGATCCAGAAAATCTCTCCCAAATCAATTTCAAAGCAAATCCAACGTTGATTCCTTCAATTCCGACGCAGATTTCTTCCCGATTTGGTAAATCTGGTTTGCTTCCGATGCCTCCTCAAATATATCAGGCAAGGTGTGTACACGTAGCTAATTTCGATTAAGAACCCACTCTGTGAAGAGGGTTCTTCCTCCCTTATGGTGACTTCTGGAGCGGCAATGGCTACCAATCTCCTGCAGTTCTAGAGGCTAAGATGCTACTTGTATTCCTTCAACTTTGGCAGACGGAATCATGCTCGATCTTAGGGGGAAGGATTTGTCATATGATTAGACAACAAGAACCCAAAATTTCAGCGTAATAGAAAGTCGTCGGAAAAACTACATCGGAAAAACCACAGCAGTTGAAGAAGAACCATTGCAAGTCGTCAGAAGAACTGGTGTTTGACTGAAGAGGAAAGAGGGACAGAATTGGATTTTCTTCTTGTAATCCCTCGGGTTTATTCTTATCCGCCCAATTTGGGCGGTTAAACAAACCTTAGCTAAATACCACCGGGCCGACAAGGGCCCGGGTGTTATCCGTCGGGCCCAACCGTAAAAGTAAACACATCTGATGCACCTCTTAATCAAGGTTCACGACACAGAAAGTAAGCGCGGCGTACATGGCTAAAGCAAAGAATCAGAAATCCAAACCTAACAGACAAACCAAGCAAATTAACGTAATATTAAGCTCCTCTGTGTTACTCTTACTAATGCCACTAATGGCGTTCTAATTTCTATATTTTCATGTTTAATTTTAATTTTTGATTTCTTAATTGACGTTGTTTAGTTGTGACACAGAGCAAAAAACGCGGTGGAAGGCAAAATGATGTGTCTGAATTGCGGGCGCAGCTGGATGTTCTAGGTTTGAAGATCATTCAAGTGACAGCAGATGGGAATTGTTTTTTCAGGTTTTTTTTTCCAATTAATTAATTTGTGATTGGTCGTATGCATTTGTTCTTGCAAACGATGTATCTGATCGGTGTTTTTTTATTTTATTTTTATTTATTTTTGGTGGTAGAGCATTGGCTGATCAATTGGAAGGTGATGAGGATGAACATCAAAAGTATCGAAATATGGTGGTTGGGTTTATTAAGGTAAACTTATCAGATATTGTTTTAATGTTTTGATGTTTTCTTGACAAGTTTATCGGCTTTCAGGATGTTGTGTAAGTTTCTTAGGCTGTTTGTAATTACTTGGCCATGGATCATTGGCATCTATCGATGATTATGATATAAAGTTCATGAATTGAGTTTGTACTTCTTCTACTTATTGTGACAGACAAATTGATTCTTTATTGGAATCTAGGTCTTTATGTGAATCTAAATGATGATTAAGTGTGAATCATGGAAACCAATTCAGTGCTTTTAGTAATTCATTTATGTTGATGCTAGACCTAGAAACTTTCTAAGACGCTCAATCTGCTGGTACGTACTGTTTATTGAAATCAGCATTTTATAGAATGTTGTTTTGGGAAAGTGTACTTGTACATAGTTTGATTTTCTCTTTGGCGTTGTAATACCGACGGATAAGTTGCATTTGACAGGAGAACCGTGAAATGTTTGAACCCTTTGTGGAAGACGAGGTTCCGTTTGATGATTACTGTAAATCCATGGTTGAAGATGGCACTTGGGCTGGACATATGGAATTGCAAGCAGCTTCTCTTGTAACTCAAACTAATATTTGCATTCATAGAGTAAGTTTCATTAACTAAAATATAGCCAACTTTCACTAATTTTAAAAGAGCAGTGGTGTCTTTTTATGCTATGTTAATCAGTAATTTTATTTTGGATTGTGTAGATTGATTAAGGAATTGTTATTTTATCTGCGCAGCACATGTCTCCGCGCTGGTATATACAAAATTTCGATAAACATGAAGCTCGGATGATACATCTGTAAGCACATATAAAATTCCATATTTAGGTTTATGTATTCTTACACAGATAAAATCAAAGCAGAAGTTGCTTATCTTTTTAGAGGTGCGTATTAAATAATTAACCATTTGACGATGCTGACAATTGTAAAGAAAATAACTTTCAAGCTTCATCTTTGATCAGATTGATCTTTGTGTCTTAACGCAAGTAATAGTATACAGATTCATCTATTTCCATATAAGTGTAATTACTTCTTAGGTTTAGGTCTTTGTGTTGCCTTGTATTATAGTACAAGGGATCCTCATGTATCACGTTGTCACATTTATTGTCTTTTATGTGCATTTAATGGCTTCGAGTCTTGTTATTGTTTTTTCATCTTAACTGTTTCCTCTTGCTAAAGAAATAAAGTAAGAAAGTTCCCATTTAAGCTGCATGTCACATTTCATCAGGTTCCTATTGTAACTTTAAATGCTTTATTAACTATATCATTTAAAACACATTGGAACATCTGAACTATAAAAATAATGTTCTTACATATTTGTTACCTGTTTTATAGATCCCTTTTGGATCCATCCAGTTTTTGCTACTCTTTTCTTTTATTATTAATACGCTTATTTAGCTTTATAGAAAGTTGACCATTCTCCTGTTGTTATGCGAGTAATGTTAACTTTATTCAATTTTGTGTAACCTTCCATGTAATCAATATTCAATCATTGAATATTGTTGAAAAATAATCTTCCAGTATTTGAGTGGAGATCACTTATCCAAGTATATCATCTCGTCATCGGTATTCCATTTTTTTGGGCTTGTGCATGTCCATCCTTTCAATGCTCTTTTAAACCTATGAAATATGAATATACGATTCTTTGAAAATCTATTGGGCTTGATTTGTCTTTAGATTTCCATTTCAACCCTTAATCTTTTCCAAGCTTGTTTTTTCCTTTAAAAAAGTGATTTGAAGTGGTTTATGTAGAAAAATCTAAAGTTGGCGGTGTTTGAAATATGGATATTCACACACACACTCACACACACATACATATACAGAAACATATACATTTGTATATACACTAAATATCATTTATTAAAGATCAGTTTTACCCTGCCAAATGATTTTCCAAACACCCTTATATTATTTGGCGTGCCAATTTAAAGAAGAGATCGGTGGTAGAATCTCCATCATATCAACTAAGCTCATAGAGAGTAAATTTGCTTGATTCAGAACTGTTTAGCTGGTCAAATCTTGAACGTGTGCATGCTGATGACTTGATATGTAACTTTGTTGTCGAGCATGCTCATTTTAGGCACGTGGTGTAATATCGTTTGCTGTATTTTCAGCATCCTAATTTATTAATTGATTATTCCAACTTTCATGGGTTAAAAGACAAATAATTTGTTTGCCTTTTTGCTTTAAGTTGAGAATTATATTCTAAGATATATGGGACCCAGACGTTGGTTGTTGAATTGGGAGTCAGTTTCCTACCTTTTTAAATTTCATGTTATGCTTATTCATGAACCAATATTTCCCCGACATAAAGTAGAGTGTACTTAATTTGTTATCTCCCACAGGAAGTATATTCCACGTGTTCCTCTTTCAAGGGTGTTTCTTTAACATCTCGGAACTTGCTTACTTTTTCAGTTCTTATCATGACGGAGAGCATTACAATAGCGTCCGCTCAAAGGACGACACCTGTTCTGGACCAGCCAGGCAAATTGTTATAAAGGTTTTTCCCCCCCTCAAGAACTTAATAATTCCTCTAATCACATATTACCTGTCCTGGTTATCCTATTCTCAGGATATTAAAACTCTATTTGCACATATTATCTGCATTATTTATACTTGCTACCTAGAATCTGATAACTTAGCTATGTCAAAAAGGGTGATGCTGGTGTTTCAGCTAAATCTGATCAACCCAAAGCATCTACTAGGAAGCTTAGAGAGGAAGCAGGAACGAATGTTTCTAATAATGAATCTGTTAAATTGGTCAAGGCTGGAAGTAGATGTGAAGTTGCAAGAAATATTGAACAGGTAATTATATCTAACCACATTAGAAGTGCACAGATTCCTAATTATACCCACTGCCTCCGCAGGTGCAAAATATTAACGTCACACCCCACTCCCTTAAAATCTAAAACTAGAGTAAAATGAGGGTGCCATATATTGTCAAATGTGTTGTGTTCCATAATGGTTATTGATTTTAAAAGTTTAATTTCTGTATTTGTTTTTGTCATTTTAGTCTTTACCACAAGTGGATGGTGATGTTGATACTGTAATGGAAGTTCCTGTTCCTGAAAACGGATCTTCGGATCAGATAGTTGCTGAAGATGAATCTTCTCCTTCAGTAATAGCTTCTTATGGTAGTGATTTGCCATTATGTCTTAAGTTCTTCAGTTTTCTCATCCTGTAACTGTTAACTAGTTTATATACTGCCTGAATATTTTACCCATTCTCTATTATCTTTGTGGATGACATGCTCACTTCAATTAAAAATATCCTGCTGAAACATAAATTAAGGACAACTAATGTATGTCTAAGGAAATTTAATATTCTCAGCATTGCAGTTGTCAGCAAGAAATTACTGTCTTTCTTAGGCAAATTGGATTTTGTTTCTATTTTTTTCTCAGTAAATGTTATCCGCGTGAATGTGTTTGTGTGTACTCTTCTATACATGCTATCAATTTCCTAAATAATTCTGTTGGTGAAATATGCTAGAAACTGATATGCTTCCTTATATAACAGATGGTGTCATGCCTGAAAATGTTGTATTAAATAGAAACCTGCAGCCAATGCTGGTATTATTTGAGATGACGTCAAATTCTAAAGAGATAATAGATTTTCCCTTTCAGGATTAATCAACATAGCATTTTCTTATTAAGAATGTCAATGTCATGCATGTACGTACTAAGGAAAAAACTTCTCGGTATATCTGAATTATGTTTTCATTCTTAATAATGTATGTTGAATATTGTGAAGGAACTTTAAGTTATTAAGAACAAATAATATTCTCATGTCTCGTATTTGTAGAACCAAATCCTGATGCATCCGGAGTGTTCCTCATAGCATAGCATGATAGCATGATATGATCAATTCTACTCATTTAACATTATCTTTACTTGCTCCATGTTTCTTATTTTGAGGTTATCCAGATGGGAGTGAATATAAAACCTCTGATCAGCCCAGCTTGATGGCTGACAATGAGAGCAAACCAGATTTACCCGGCAATGCTGAAAAAAGTTCCCAGCAAAATCTGCAACCTGATGAAAAGGTATTATCATGTATATACAAGATCCTGGTAGATTCTGAAGTAATTTTAGCTTCTTATCACTTGCCTAGCTTGTAATTCTGAAGTAATTTTTTCCTCTTATCATTTTGCTGCAGAAAGTTTCAAGAAACAAGGCTTGCCCATGTGGCTCAAAAAAGAAGTACAAGTCTTGCTGTGGCACAGTTGCTGGAAGATCTTCTGCCAGATTACTGGTGTATGATTCTTAGTAATTGCTTGTGATAATTCAATCATATCTGTTCATTATTTGGTTAGTGATTAAGAGGCACCTACACTTGATCGGTAAATGGACGTGCAGATCCTCTAAGATGCATTTTTCACTGATTATCTGCATGATTCACCTATTAATCCCTGAGGGTTCACACATGATCCTCATGGCTGCTGTGGTTGGTTCATTATAATTTTCACCAAAGAATTATGCATGACATACAAGATCTCACAGAGGATTCATACTCGGTTCTTCTGGTCAAAATCTTGGCCATTTATTAAAAAAAAAGGTTTTTACTGAAAGCAGCTCTAGGAAACCCACCTGCTTAAGTTTTTATGGTAAAATATAATGAGCAGTGAAAATTGAACGTTAAATTTCAAACTTCATGATTAAACCCTTTAACAGTGCGTAACAGAATAAATTGAATAATTTCTTCGTACACATGTAGCTGTAGTTGGTGAAAAGCCTAATGTTATAGCAATCTGAACATGCACCAAATTCTTACGAAGTCAGCTAGAAACAGTGATCTTGTTATATAGTCGTGTACTGCTTTGTGCTGTGTGTTGGTCATTATGTGCTTCCCGGGCATTAATTTTAGTTTCTTTTATAATTATTTTAATTGAAGGCTTAGGATAATGCAACATGTATTTGTGTTATTTCAAACCATTATGCGATCACTCTGATTTGTTTCTTTCAACTGTCACGATGGGAATTCATCAACAGTAACCAAACGGTTGACTATGGAAAGAGTCGGAGGGATAGAAAGCAAGCTAGGAGAGGTGGCGTAACAGCTCCTAGTTCTGTTCATTCCGATGGCGGGCCACCTGACATGGGTGCACTATGCATCTAACTGCATGTTCCAGGTTGTCGCTGCTTCTTTTCTCGTCTGCTTTAAATTTGTAGTATTACGCAGGATAGTTTGTCTTGTGTAGGTGTAAATCCAAATTGTTTATCCCGGTCTCATTTGAGACTTTGCCATTTGATGAAAAAACATCTTTTTAAATTTTATCATGCATCACATCATCAGGCACCAAGCCATGCATTTCTTTCATGGCAAAGTTTTCTATGCATCCTGAAGAATGTACATCCGAGTGCTTTATTTCCTCTTTATATCGCTAGGGCTTAACATAATTCTTTTAATTTTATTGTATTTTCACATCTATATCATTTTCAAAGTTCATTCTGTACTCTTTTACCCCAAGGATTTAAGCTTTACCATTAGAATATAATATTCATCATTAGGTTGTACATTTTCTTTCAAATTCTGGTACGTACACACGTACGCAAGACTAACTCATCGTTTATGATGTTCACACCTAATCCAAGATATATTGTTAACCTAGGTTTTCCTCTTTTTTTTTGTGTGTGTGATTTATTTTGACCCCTCTTACCTATATTGCACCTACATTCTGTATATAATAATGAAAATGATAATGGGTTTGTTAGGCTTCTTTAGTAGATGTTATTCTTGAACTAATTCTGCACCTTTGACAGCCTGCAGTTGATGACAACTTTCAGTGGGGTTTCAATTCCTGCCAAAAAACACTGCAGGATTGGCATCTGAGACAGTTCAAAGTTTTGACCCATTTGGTGGGTGAACTAGTTAGAAGATACCCATGGAGAACAGCATATAGTATACTAGTTTAAATATAACTAGACCTACTATTGTCAACTGAACATATATTAATACATATATATAATGTATGTATAATTCCTTCTTATTTTCATTTACCTTATGGCCTAGTTTGATATAATGTATGTATAATTATTGTTGTTTCGAGTTTTGCAGAAATGGAAGTTGTATTTATATATGTGATCTAGCGATAGTTCTTGGAGTAAAAGACTTGGTGAACCAACCGCACCTTGCTAATTGAAACTCCTAATTTTAAGAGTTGGCCTTTTGTGTTGGATATTACATTTTAATCTATTTGGGAGACGGGTATATGTAAGAAATGTCGTGAGAAGTTCGTGAGATAGATCGATCATAGATCGATCAATTATAAAAGTATGATTATTACGTAAGTAAAATATGTTTTATTGGTAGTTAAGTATGACTATTATAATAAGTTTACATTGAATTATATTATAAAAAATAATATATTTTAATATATTAATTATCATACTTAAAAAAATATTATACGAGAGACTCTTTTGTGAGACGGGTGTGAGGCGATTGGACCCATTACTAAAGTATGCTTATTGTATAGATAAAATATGTTTATTTGTAATTAAAGTTTGTTAATAATAAATCATATTATCAAACTAAAATCATTATACTTTAACAACCATTAAACATACTTTATCTATACAATAAGCATGCTTTAGTGATTGAGTAGACACATCTCACAAAAAAACTTTGTCTATACTTTAACCATCAATAAATATCTTTTAACTATATAAAAATAAAACTTTTATACGCTTCACCGTCCATCTCACACAAAGTGGACGAAAAAGTTTGTCTTTAATTTAAAGGGTAAATATTTAATTAATAAAAATATTATTATTTTTATTTAAATTTTTAGTTGAAATATGAATAATAATAATATTTGATTAAGAAAATTAATTTTTTTCCTAGGGTATACTTTCTCTTACTATGGCTATAACACTATATAAGAATATAACATTTGAATCTAATCGAATTGGGTGCATGAACAATTTTGCTTGTTTTAGAGTGCTACTTATTGTATTTAAATAATAATAGATTTACTAAATTAAATACTTGTATTTATTTATTTATCAAATAATACTAAATAATACCCTTTCTGTCCCTAAGATGTTTCATGCAGTGTTCTACATTGTTAAAAAAAAAGTTATTTTATTAATTAAGTTTATTTATTATTATTTTTTTAAAAGATAATCTGATAAATTTATCTAATAGTTAAGTTACATAGTATGCTGTGAGTTAGATAAGTGTGATAATTTTGAATATAAGTATATGTTCAGTTATTGAGTTAATGTAATGAAATATTTCTTTTTTAAAATGATTCTTATGAGAATTTGTAAAAATTTCGAAATTTTATTTGAGAGGAGTACTCGTATTTTGTAATGTAGTAGTAATCAGTTGCATTGTGTAGGATAAAAAAAATAGGCTTCAAATATCTATACATTTTTTACTCTCATACACCCAGGGCCCCATTCAGGGCAGGTCCTATAATTTAAGAGAACATGTGAAAAAAAAATTTGAGGCCTTATATTTTTTTAAAAAACATAAAATAAATAAAAAAAATTGAAATATGAATATAACTAAACTTATTAAATACATAAATTGAGGTGTATGATATTAAAAATAAAAATGTATAGTTTTTGTTCGGAAAATTTAATAGAAAAATAATTTTAAAAATGAAAAAAGAATGATAGAAGAAGAGAGGTTGTGTGAAAAGTAAAAGAAATAATTTTTTTTAATTAACTTATCAAATAAAAATATTTATGTTAAAATTTAAATTTTTGTTCAATAACTATAACAGATTAATTTTTTTTTTAAAAAAAAGAAATTCTCTAAAAGATGAAAAATTATGAGAAAAGGGAAAATGAAGATAAAGTATCATAGGACATTCCCGATGCCTCCCGACAAAATTAGAATTCAAGTGAATGTAGAAAAGATAATAAAGTGATGTCAACTAAACATTAGATATTTATATTTATATTTTAATTAAAAAAATTCGGGCCCTCGTCGGGGTGGGACCTGTGCGGTGGTACTTCTGGCACCACCCCAGGGCCGCCCCTGCACCCATTTGGTGGGGTACACCATTTTACAAAAATACAAACACTTGTGTAAACTGAGTTTACATACATTTGATCAAAAAAAAAAGTTTACATACATTAATATGTAAACCCTCTTACTCTTTAATATATAAAAAATTACTCTTTAGTCACATAAATTGTTACTCTTCCAAATTACTCTTCAAATTCTTGTAAACCCTAATTTATCAATTACTTTTTAATACATGAAAATTTACTTTTTAGATATATGAATTATTACTTTTTTTATAAAAATTATTACTCTTCAAAGAGTAATTTTTTATATACTAAAGAGTAATTTTAAAAAATATGATTTACATGTAAACCCGATTTACATGAGATTTACTCTTATAAAAATACTAAGAAACAAAAAACCTATAATACCCTTAATGAATATTCCCCCCTTACACACTCATTCTTAATTAAAAAAAATAATCTCATACACACACCAATAAAAACATAGAACATAACACAACACTCCTACACCTCTAACATTCACCCTCCTCTCAAACATTCAACCTTTTCATTTTTTATTTTTTACAAAAGAGTGAAAATTCAAACTCAATCCATCTCAACCCAAAACTCACTGAAGAAGTATAATGTTTGATGAAGAAACAACGAGGCGTAAGATGCAATATTTTAAACATTTTGATCGATTTAAATATTTTTTTATCACTTGAAGTTAGCTGAAATTGCTGATTTCACGACTAACTAGGGACGAAAGTTATATTAATCTTCCAATGTCGAACGAAAATATAAGATTTTTCGGCAAACATTGGACGAAAATTATAGAAACTCTTGTCCGGTGTTGGACGAAACTTATATAAACTCTCATAAGGTGTTGGACGAAAATCATAGAAACTCTTGTTCAGTTTTGGAGGAACAATGCAGTTTTCGGTGTTTAACCAGTGCTGAACATTTACACCCGATTTCAACACAATACATGCTCAATCACAATGACACAAAAACTAAATCACCATATTTCGATTGAAAATAATTTAGTTTGTGTTCGAAAATTAAATAATTTAACTTTACAATTAGGCATTAAAACCTTAAATTTCTTACACATTTGATTAATTTATAACCCTAAACAATATTAATTCTTATATTTTTATTCTTCTCTTTCTCTTCCGATTGTGGGTGTGTGAGTTTGAATTTTTCTTCTACTCTTGCTCTTCTTCTCTTTCTCCTCCAATTGAATGGGGAATGTGGGTGATTTTAAAAGAATTTGGGTGAATGAGTAAAGTGAGAATTTGAGTAATTTTAAAAAAATTTGAATGGGTGTATACACTAAGGTGATGTTTGGTTTGGGGTTATGTGGGGTTTGAAAACCATGAATAATGTGTTTTATGTTTTTTTTGGGTTTTAAGTAGGATATATTTTAACTTAATGTCAAATCAATGTATTAATTTATTTAAAACTCAGGTTTTAGTTTTCAAAACCCACATCCAGATTTTAAAAACCAACCCTATATATACTTGCATTCTCTCTCCTCAATTAATACACTTTCTCTTTTTATCTCTAATTTAACTTTTTAAATAAATTAATACATTGATTTGACATAAAGTTAAAACCTACCCAACTCAAACTCAAAACAAACATAGAACACACAATTCATGGTTTTCAAACCACACATAACCCCAAACCAAACATCACCTAAGGGTATACTCCCTCTGTCCCATTCAAAGAAGGTCTTTTTTTTCATTTTGGTCGTCCCACCCAAAGGGTCCCATTTCCTTTTTTACACACATGGGAGATGGGACCCACACACCCCCTCAAATACAATTAAAATATGGGGTCCACACACCCACTAATACTATTACTCACATTAAATAATAATGCCCCTTAATCCACGTACAAAAAAACAAAAGACCCTCTTACCTTAGGACGGAGGGAGTATGTGTTATTTAAATTGTTCATGAATGAGTACTTTTCATTAATTTTTATTATTTTTCATCATAAAAGTTATCACTTTCTGTCCGTTTTACGTATGGTCTCACACAAGTCTTTTGCCAAGAATTATAATTTTTTTAAAGTTTATGTTTTTAACTTCGACATTATTATTGTATTTTTTAAATTTTTTTTAAAGTTTCTGTTTTGAAATAATGTCGTATTTTTTATATCAAGCATATATCTTGTAAAAATAAAAAAAAACTTTGTTATGTGAATTTTGTTGGCATCATTTGATAAAATGACAATAGTCAAGGTATTTGATAAAAAACAGAAAATTATTTAATTGATTTCAAATTAGAAAATTTGAAAAATTAAATATAATTAAAAGAAATTGATTATGTCTAAATAATTTTAAAGGACTATTTCATTACTATCAAATAAGAAAATTAAAAGATTAATTATGAAAGAAAATTAATTAGAACTTGTATATGTATATATGTATTTTTTACTTTTTCTTATTTAATTCATTTTTTTTATTATTTAAATATGAAATAATTTAAAATTTATTATGACATTATTGTTGTATTTTTTAGTTGCAAAAAAAAACCACGAACTTTATTCCTATTGCAAATTAATCCTCACTTTTGAAAAATTGCAAAAAAAACCAACATCTTTAAGTATTGTTGCAAAAAAAACTCAAAAAAATTCTATTTTTATTGAAAATTGGATTTTTTTGCAACAATATTTAAATGTGATGATTTTTTTTGCAATTTTTCAAAAATGAGGATTAATTTACAATAGGAGTAAAGTTCGTGGTTTTTTTGCAATTAACCTTATTTTTTTTATAATTTTTAAAGTTTCTGTTTTGAAATTTTACATTATTGTTGTATTTTTTATACCAAGCGTAAAAACAAAGAGACTTTATTATGTGAATTTTGTTGGTTTCATCATTTGATAAAATAACAATAGTCAAGGTATTTGATAAAAGCAGAAAATTTTGTCAAAGCCATTCTTATGAAATTCTAATATATTAAAAGTGCGTGCGCTTGTATCCATCGGCCGCTACTGTATATCACACCGTACGACGAAGGAGCGCTAAAGAAAGCTGTTGCAATTAACATGATACAGAATATAACTAATAATCTATATTTTGATAATTTGTGAAAATAGAAATTGAGGTATTAAATTTCTCATATCCGTAAACGGAAAGAAAAAAATTCAAAAATTTGTTTAGTATATCGTAATAATGTAATATAGTTTTACAATGAATGAATTGATGAACAATAGGATATATAATACACTATGGGAATGTTTGGTTCACTAAAGTTAATAAGTGAGTTAATAAAGCTTGTAAATATTGAAGTGAACTTGTACATATTTGTACGTAAATTACGGTTAATGTTTTCTGCATTCTCATTTCAAGGCGGTTATAAAATACGATTATTTTTAGAATTATTTTCTGCGTTCATTAACGTGAATTCAGACAACTTTTCTAAAAGGGGGTGTCTTGTTGAGAAGTCATGACTCTTTTAAGAGATGTGATGAATCCGTATCACTATTCTATAAATAGATAACCACGGGAAAAGAAAAGAGATGTACAATGATCAAACTTTAACCTTCATCCTCATAAGCATAAATCCAAAAGTTCTTTCGTAGTTCTGTTGTAATTGCTGACTCCAGAGCTTGGTGCTTTGTTGTATCTGGAGGTTTATTACCTTAACCCTACAACAAATATAGTGGGGGCGATTAAAACCTTAAAGAGAGTGATTCACGCCTCAAAGCCTATTTCTTCATTTTTCTATTGACCACTGCTATAAAAATTTTAAGGTTTTAATTTTCGCAATGGAGACCAAATCGATGATGAATCAAGAGTTTGTTAAACTGGATCGCTTTGATGGAACTAACTTCACGCGATGGAAAGACAAAATGATGTTTCTGTTAAGTGCCTTGAAAATCTCTTACATCCTAGATACCAATCTTCCTGATCTCCCTGAAGCAACGGCGGAAGATACTGATCAAGTGAAAGCAGATCGCATAAAACGTGAAGAAGATGAATTGCAGTGTCGAGGTCACATTCTCAACAATCTGTCAGATCGTCTCTATGATCTACTCACATCCGTCAAAATCAAGGTGTGGAAAAATTTCTTATCATGAAATATTTTGAGTTTTCCATGGTTGATAACGTGTCTGTTATGGATCAAATACATGAATTACAAGTCCTTGTTTCAAAACTTAAAGACTTGAAAATTAAAGTTCCTGAAGCATTGCAAGTCGGAGCGATAGTTGAAAAACTTCCTCCTAGTTGGAATAATTATAGAAAGAATCTTCTACACACTACAGAAGGTTTCTCTATTGAGCAGATTCAAAAGCACGTGAGAATTGAAGAGGAAACCAGGAATCTTGTTAAAACTTTCATTGGTGAACATGCAACAAAAGTTAATCTCGTGAAAGGAAATCAAAAGGCTCCACGAAAGAATACTGGATAGAAAAGAAAGTCTCCTAATGATGTAAAGATCTAATAATTCTAATCTTTCCAATGATCCAAGTAACTCCAAAAAGAACAAACCTTGCTATCACTGTGGCAAGAAAGGACATTTCAAACGTGAGTGCAGGATTCTGATAAAGCAAAAACAAGAAGGCCAAGTCCAGGTTCCTAATGGTGCAAATATGATTGCTCATGATAATAAACCAACACCGCAAGTAAGTCAACATGTTGCGATGATTACTGATTTGCATATTGGAATGATCACTGAACTTCATATGGCAACTAGTGCTATGTCTAATGACTGGTGGTATGATTCTGGTGCAACAATACATGTTTGCAATAATAAGAATCAATTCAAGTCATATGAAGTTGTAAGTGATGGTCAAGAAGTTCTTATGGGAAACTCGAATGCCACAAAAGTGATAGGAAAGGGAAATGTTGAATTGAATTTCACTTCTGGAAAAAGTTTGTTGCTCCTCAACGTCTTGCATGTACCTGAAATAAGGAAGAATCTGATCTATGGAAATATGCTTTCTAAGAAAGGCTCAAGTCTATAATAGAGTCTGATAGTTTAATTTTATCCAAGAATGGATTGTTTGTAGGAAAGGGCTATTCATGTGATAAAATATTTAAACTCAGTATTAATAATAATATGAATGTTTCTGTTTACATGGTTGACTTATCTTTATCCTTATGGAATGATCGGTTAGCACATGTTAGTTTTCGATCATTAAAATATATGTCTGAACATGGTTTAATTTTTTATAAAACTAAAAACGAGAAAGTATGTGAAATATGTATTCAAGCAAAAATGGTTAAGAAACCTTTTCCTAAAGTTGAAAGAAATTCAGATTTGTTAGATCTTGTCAATTCTGATATATATGAATTAAAGGGTGTATTAACTAGAGGAGGCAATAAATATTTTATAACTTTTATAGATGATTATTCTAAGTATACTTACGTGTATTTAATGAAACATAAAGATCAAGCATTTCAAATGGTTAAGACATACAAAAGTGAAGTAGAAAATCAAAAGAGAAAGAAAATAAAGATGTTAAGAAGTGACCGTGGTGGTGAATATTTTCCTGTAGAATTTACTAACTTTTGCGAAGAAAATGGAATATTGCATCAAAACCAGTGCTCCTTATACTCCTCAACAAAATGGTTTAGCCGAAAGAAAAAATAGAAAACTTGTTGATATGCTTAACTAAATGTTGTTAAATGCTAAATTGCCAAATAACTTATGGGGAGAAGCTTTACTTACTGCATGTCATATTCATAATAAAATTCCTTCTAGAAAATCAAAAGTTTTTCCGTATGAACTATGGAAGAAAAGAAAACCAAACTTCAATTACCTTAGAGTTTGGGGATGTCTTGCATTTTATAGAGTTGTGAATCCCAAAAGAACAAAGTTGGGTGCTAGAGCTTTGAAAGGTGTATTTGTTGGATATGATGAAAATTCAAAAGCATATAGAATTCTAGATTCAAATTCTAATGTGATTATAGAATCTAGAGATGTGGAATTTATTGAAAATAAATTTCAAAATGACTCAAACACATTAGTAGAACCAATTAATACTACTGAACTAAAAAAATATTCCTAGAACTGATTCTAATCCGAGAATTGAAAAATGTCAATTGGACTATCCTATTGAGATTAAGAGAAGTCAGCGTACTAGAAAAGAAAAGAACTTGCATTCTGATTATATATCTTCCCAATCTATAGTTTTCCTTGTTGAAGGCAATAGAACTGACGTAATCAATAAAATTCCAATTTTGTTGATGGTGGAAGATGACCCAAAGACATATAAGGAAGCAATTATGTCTTGTAATTCAGCCTTTTGGAAAGGCAATCAATGATGAAATGGACTCGTTATTATCCAATAATACATGGTCTATTACTGATTTACCTCCAAGTTCCAAAACAATTGGTTGTAAATGAATTTTCAAAAGGAAATACAATACGGATGGATCAATTCAAACTTTTAAAGCTAGATTAGTAGCAAAGGGATTTAAACAAAAGGAAGGAATAGATTATTTTTGACACATATGCTCCTGTGGCTTGTTTGACATCCATAAGAACACTCTTTACTTTAGCATCGATTTATAACTTGCATGTACATCAAATGGATGTTAAAACAGCCTTTTTAAATGGCGATTTAGAAGATGAAGTATATATGGATCAACCCGAAGGTTTTGTTCTATCTGAAAATGAACATAAAATATGTAAGTTAACAAAATCCTTGTATGGGTTGAAACAAGCGCCTAAAATGTGGCATGAGAAATTTGGTTCTGTAATACTTGAATATGGATTTACTCATAATAGTGCGGATAAATGTATATACTCTAAATTTAATGATGAGTTGGAGTGATAATATGTCTCTATGTAGATGACATGCTTATTATCAGTACAAATATGAGTGGAATAAATGACACCAAAAAGTATCTTACCTCAAAGTTCAAAATAAAAGATTTAAACGAGGTGGATACTATCTTGGGGATTAAAGTTAGAAGGCACAAAGGAGGTTTTGCTCTTTGTCAATCTCACTATGTTGAGAAAATTTTGAATAAATTTAAACATTTGATTATTAAAAGGCACACACTCCTTATGATCCTTCTATTAAATTGGTTGAAAATTCTAGAAGATCAATAGCACAAATTGAATATGCTAGTGCAATTGGTATCTTAATGTATGCTATGCATTGCACTAGACCAGATATAACTTTTGCAGTATGTAAACTTTCAAGGTATACTAGTAATCCCAGTGTCGAACATTGAAAAGAAATTACTCGAGTACTTGGTTACTTAAAGAAAACTATGAACTATGGATTGTCATATAGTGAGTTTCCCATTTTACTCGAAGGTTATACAGACAATATATTCCAAGGATTTTCACATTTTAATCCAAGCAACTTTAGCAACAATTTATCAAATTTTTATTGATTCAATCAAGTTCAACATCTCAATCTTTATATTCTTTCATGAATTCATCACCTTTTCTATGGGCACAACTTATATCAACAATGTTTCATGCAAAAGCTTTTAATTCTATTCAAAACTTCACTTAGGCATTTCATCAAACACTTGGCATTCACATATTTCACAATCAATTCAACAAGAATTTTCAATTCCATCATGCTCAAATCCTCAATGCTTAAACTAATGTACACAATACAATTATCACAAAAGCATTATCAATCAATATGCACAAACATATGCTTTTAATTCCATTCCTTCAAAAATCCCCAAATTCAAAATGTTCATGAACCTTAATTCTTGAACAATTTCAATCAATCCAACAATTAAACTTGCATATTCATGTATCAACATCCTAGACATGCTCCAAACATGCTATCATCCTAAACCCATACAAGAATTTAACTAATTAAACCTTTAATTGAAAACTAGGATTCGAAGTGTCATACCTTGGGTGTTCTTGGAATTAAATGGAAAAGATGGTGTAAAACCCTTGAGAATCACACTTGAATCACTCAATCTTACCACTCTTTTGATGTTGGATTATAGTTTGTGGAGTTTGGAGACAAAAACGCACGACGGGGAGTGTTTGAACACGAATGGAATGAGCAGTCGTGTTCTAACAGCCGGCTTTTAAAACTGACTCTTGACACGACACGGGTGGTGTGACGTAACATGGCCAAAGGGTGGCCGTGTTGCGTGAATTGATGTCGCCACACGACTATTCCTTACAGGCTCATGTTGGCGACACGGCTCGAGTCTCGACACATGACACGACTCGTGCAACGTTACACGGCTGAAGGGTGGCCGTGTTGGATGAATTGATGTCACCATACGGCCAAATATTATAGGGCCGTATTGGCGACACGAGTCGTGTACCTACATCTCTGATTTCTCCAATTTTCAACTTCAAGTCTTGTCTTCCCCTGTTTTTTATGCTTCCAATACTCTCTATTCATGCTCACAACTCATAAACATCTTTAGCTCAACATTAGTTATCAAAACACAGATTATCATCTACTTCAACACAACCAATCGGGCCAAAATTACACCAAAACTTATGAGAAAAATTTCAAAATTAGCCAAAAAATACGAAAAGTATATGCTTTTAAGACAAAGAATATCACACCACACCATATTTCCCCAAACTTAAATTGAAATAAGAGTTTCGAATTAAGTTTGCAAAAAGTGGTGTGACGAACTTACACACTTCAATTCAAGCACCCTTCGTATATTGAAAACTTCTTCTTCTCACAAGCACAATCCACCTACAAGGCTAAAAATGCAAAACAAGAAAATAAAACTATTTATAAACCTAAACTACTAAAAAGGATACGATCTTTCAAGAGGTGAAGTTATCTATATATACCAACTTCCTCTGTGAGGGAGAATGGTAATGCTTCACCCTTTGACCATTAACCACAAAAGCACTTCCATCTAATCCTTCAAGCTTCAAGGAACCATCATCTCTAGCCTCAATCACCAAGTATGGACCGGTCCATTTGGAACGAAGTTTTCTGGAGAACAACTTATGTCTTGAATTGAACAATAGAACTTTATCCCCTTGAATAAACTCCCTTGTTTTGATCCTTTCATCGTGCCATCTCTTGAGCTTATCCTTCAAAATTCTTGAGCTTAAATAAGCTTCTTCTCTAAACTCTTCCAATTCAACCAATTGGAGACACCTTTTCTTTTCGGATTCTTTTTCATCAAAGTTCAACTTCCGAAGGGCCCATAATGCCTTATGTTCTAACTCTACGGCTAAATGGCATGCTTTCCCATAAACAAGCTTGTATGAAGAAAAACCTAAGGCGGTCTTGTAAGCCGTTCGATATGCCCAAAGGGCATCGTCAAGCTTAGAAGACCAATCTTTTCGATTTCAATTGACCATTTTCTCAAGTACAAGCTTCACTTGCCTATTTGACACCTCCGCCAAGCCATTTGTTTGAGGATGATAAGGTGTAGAAACCTTATGCTGCACTCCATAGCCATTCAAGAGCTTCTCAATAAGCTTGTTGATGAAGTGAGATCCCCCATCACTAATCATGGCCTTTGGCACCCCAAATCTAGCAAAGATGTTCTTCTTTAAGAAAATCTTGACCACTAGAGCATCATTTGTCCTTGTCGGGATTGCTTCCACCCATTTAGACACATAATCTACCGCAAGCAATATATAAAGGTAACCATTGGAAGGTGAAAATGGGCCCATGAAATCCATCCTCCATACATCAAACACTTCAACCTCAAAAATGTTCCTCATGGGCATTTCATCACGTTGCTCTATACTTCCAATCCTTTGGCACCGATCACATCCCTTGATGTACTCATTGCAATCCTTAAACAAAGTTGGCCAAAATAAACCCGATTGTAGGATCTTTGCTCCCATCTTTTGAAATCCAAAATGTTCTCCACATGATGAACTATGGCACATCTCTATGACACTTACTTTTTCTTCTTCCGGAATACACCTCCGTATGATCCCATCCCAGAAATTCTTGAATAAAAGAGGATCATCCCACAAATACTTCTTGACATCATGATAGAATTTCTTCTTCCTAAACTCAGTTAGATGATCCGGCTTAAGACCACAAGCTAAATAATTAACAAAATCCGCATACCATGACCTCCCGGTCTCACATAAAGTCCTTTGAAAATCAATTTGAAGTAACTCTTCATCTGGAAACACATCCTTAATAAATTCCATGGTTCCTTCTTCATCAATATTTTTCAAACGTGACAAGTGGTCGACAATAATATTTTCAACTCCCTTCTTGTCACGTATCTCCACATCGAATTCCTGCAACAAAAGAACCCCACGAATTAGTCTAGGTTTAGCATCTTTCTTACTCATCAAATACCTAATGGCGACATGATCCGTATAAATAATGGTTTTCGTGCCAACTAGGTATGGACTAAAATTTTCAAATGCATAAACCACGGATAAGAATTCTTTTTCCGTTGTGGTATTATTCTTTTGATATGCATTGAATGTCTTGGATGCATAGTAGATAGCTCGAAACTTCTTCTCCCTCACTTGACCAAGCACCACTCCTAATGAATTGTCACTTTCATTACAATGAAGCTCAAAGGGCTTACTCCAATCAGGAGAGACAAGGATTGGTGAAGAAGTTAGAGCTTTCTTGAGTACCTTAAAAGCATCAAGACATTCATCATTAAATTCAAACGGAGCATCTTTTTCAAGCAACTTACACAAAGGTTTGGCTATATTAGAAAAATCCTTTATAAAATGTCGATAGAACCCAGCGTGGCCAAGGAATGATCTAATCCCTTTTTCATTCTTGGGTGGGGAAGATGTTCAATGGCTACAACTTTCGCCTTATCAACTCTCAAACCTTTCTCCGAAATGTGATGTCCAAGTACGATATCCTCTTGAACCATAAAATGACATTTTTCCCAATTCAAGACTAGGTTCGTATCTTGACATCGCTGCAAAACCATAGAAAGATTAGCCAAACATATATCAAATGAAGATCCAAAGACGAAAAAATCATTTATAAAAATCTCCATTATATTTTCAATCAATCCCCCAAAGATGGCCATCATACAATGATGAAAGGTGGCGGGGGCATTATACAACCCAAAGGGCAATTTATAAAAAGCAAACGTGCCATATGGATAAGTAAAAGTTATTTTCTCTTGATCCTCGGGGGCTATCATGATTTGGTTGTACCCCGAGTAGCCATCTAGAAAATAATAATACTTGTATCCCGCCAACCTATCAAGCATTTGATCAATAAAAGGCAAAGGGAAATGATCTTTATGAGTGTTTTCATTAAGTTTCCTATAATCACAACACACTCTCCAACCCGTTTTCACCCTTGTAGCAAGCTCTTCATCAAATTCCGTCTTAACAATGGTTAGACCCCCTTTCTTAGCCACAACATGAAAAGGACTTACATGAGGACTATCACTTATGGCATAATAATGTTAGCATCTAACCATTTCAAAACTTCTTTTCTTATCACTTCTTGCATAATAGGGTTCAAACGCCTCTGAGGTTGTATGCATGACTTATCTTCATCAATCAACCTTATGTGATGCATGCATATTGTGGGACTAATTCCTTTTAACTCACCCAAACTCCATCCTATAGCATTCTTATGATTTCGATGAACCCTTAACAATTTTTCAAGTTCTAAGGATGAAAGAGAAGATGATACAATTACTAGAAAGGTCTTGTTGTCCTCCAAGTATGCATACATAAGGTGATTGGGTAAAAGCTTCAATTCCTCTTTTCCCTTTTCAACCTTGGACTCATTACTATCCACCTCCAATGGAAGATATTCTCTCTTTCCATAGTACATCAATTTAACTTCATCTTCTTGCATTTCCCTACAAGCATTCAAATCATGTAAGCAATCATTTATATCATCATCTTCTAGACAATGGAAAGAAAAGTTAGAGTTAAGAGATAAAGTAAGAGAGTGGCTTATGCTTGTCTCGAGAGGATCTTTAGATAAGAAGAATGACCAATTCTCTTGAACAACTTCATCAATCATTTCAATCCTTCTACATTCTTTCTTCTCATCCGGATGCCTCATCGCACTCCTTAATGAAAACACCACTTCCTCTTCATTTACTCTCACTGTCAATCCCCCTTGTGCACATCAATTAAAGCTCTTCCCGTGGCAAAAAATGGATGCCCCAAAATCAATGGAACATTTGCATCCTCGTCCATATCAAGCACCACAAAATCCACCGGGAATATGAATTTTCCAACTTTAACTAACACATCCTCAACTATTCCCTTAGAGTAAGTCAAAGACCTATCTGCAAGTTGCAATGTAACGGACGTAGGCTTTACTTCCCTTATACCAAGTTTATTAAAGATAGACATAGGCATCAAATTGATACTAGCCCCTAGATCACAAATAGCTTTATGAACTTCACTCTTACCCATCTCACATGGTATGACAAAACTCCCCGGATCCTTGAGCTTTGGAGGCAACTTCTTTTGAATTATGACACTACATTCCTCCGTCAAATTGACGGTCTCATTCTCCACTAAGCTCCTTTTTCCTGCCATGATTTCTTTAAAAAACTTAGCATAATGAGGCATTTGTATCAAAACATCCGCAAAGGATATATTGATGTGGATTTTCTTGAAGATCTCAAAAAACTTTGTAAACTTTTCATCAAGGCCCTTCTTTAAGAATCTATGTGGAAAAGGAATAGACACTTGAGTTTTTGGTATGCCCCAACTATCCCTTTTCAACTCCACTTCATCCTCTTTCTTTTTCATTGCCTTGGTTCTTTGCCATTTCTTTTCAACAACTTCCGGCTCAACCATATTCGTTTCATCATTTACTTTTACTTCAACTTCACTTTCTTCCACAAACTCTTCTTTAACCAAGTTTTCCTCAACCTCCTTCTCTTCTACCTTTTCATTTTCCATAGGTATAGAAGGTCCCTCATAGTTTGTTCCACTCCTCAAAGTGATTGCCTTGCATTGCTCATTTGGATTTACAACTGTGGTAGAAGGAAATTTCCCTTTTTCATTTGCGCTCAACGAACTAGCAATTTGACCAACCGAGTGCTCCAAGGCTTTGAATTTTCTATCATTAGCTTCATCAATCTTTCTTCTTGTCTCATCTTGAGCTTTGTTAGATGCAATCAACTTTTCAATGAGTTCTTCGGTGGTTGCTTTCCCTTCATTATTTGACGCTTTAGCTCCCGGATGATACCCCGGGGGATAAGTACTGCATTGTTTGGGTTTTAATAAGAGAAGTTATCTTTCCTCCTTTGTTGTTGTGGGTATGAGCTTCAACTACCTTGACCATTAAAACCTCCTTGCCTTGGTGGATAGTGTCCTTGGTTGTAGTTGAAATTACCTTGGTAATTATTTTGATAGTTACCTTGGTAATTCCTTTCTTGCATGTATTGTACATCTTCCATACGTGGTATTGTCATAGCCCATTGTTCCCCACTGACACTATTTGGAGGAAGCGTACCTTGCTCTACTTGCTCTTCAACCATGTTAACTCCTTGATTATTCATACCTTGATTTAAGCTCATTTGCCTCAAGATTTCCGATGCTATCATTTCAACACTTGACATACTTGGTTCCACACTAGCACTCTTCACACTAAACTGCTGCCCTTAATCGAAGCTCTCAAATCCATAACATCCACTCACTCTCTCCGATGGCCATTGATAGACATTTGTGGCAATTTCATCAAAAATCCTTATAGCACTTTTCGGAGTGACTCCTAGTATTGATCCACCCGCCGAAGCATCAACAAACACTCTTTGACCATTCACCAAACCTTGGTAGAAAAACTCAACTTGTTGATTTTCCGGGAAGCCATGTTGTGGACACTTGCGAAGCATATCCTTAAACCTTTCCCACGTTTCATATAAACTCTCTTGAGGCATTTGCTTGAATTGAGTGATCAAGTTCTTCATTTGAAGCGTATTGGAAGGCAGAAAATACTTGTTTAAGAATATTTGTGCAAGCTCATCCCATGTGTTGCACGTACCCGAAATATTAGTGGATAGCCATGTTCGCGCACGATCCCTCAACGAAAATGGAAACAACCTCATCTTGATACAATCTTCGCTCATCCCATTCATCTTCACGGTGTTGGAAATCTCAATAAATTGAGCTAGATAAGCATTAGGATCTTCATTCGGGGTTCCACTAAATTGTTACTCTCTCACTATAGAAATCAACCTCTCTTTAAATTCAAAGTTGTTGGCATTGATTGGTGGTCCCATCATTTGTGGCATTGCCCTTGGCATGAAGAAATCCCGGATCACCCTTGGATCTACTTGAGGCCCTCGATTTACCAGAGGTGGCGGTGGTGGCGCATAAAGTTGTTGCAAACCTTGTTGAAGAAGAGCTTGGTGTATCATTTGTTGGAGTAGAGTTTGTTGTTAATTTGCATTGACTTGGGCATTTTGCACTCCATTTCCATCATTTGTATCATCAACACGTTCATTATCTTGATTGTTCTCCATTGGATTACTATTTTTGGTTTTGTTCTCCTTTCTTCTTCTCCGGCAAGTATGTTCAATCTCTAGATCAATAGGTTCAACTTGTTTCCCTTTTAACCTTGTTTGCATACACCTTCAAAAGTTAAAGAAGTTAGAAAGTTTTCAAAAGCAATTACAAATAACAAAAATAAAAATATCTCTATTAAGATCACTTAAAACGATCCTTCTTCAAGCTACTAGCAACCGTTGCCTCCCCGACAACGGCGCTATTTGATTAGCCATAACTTGTAGACGGGTTGACAAATTCAAGAATTTATCGAACCACAGGGAGGTAGGCACTAGTGCTTAAGCGATATCACGTTTCTTGTGATTTTGTAGAGACGTATCATCGAAGTTTTATTTGTCAAACAAGTAATTAAAATCAATCAATACAAGTAAACAAGCAATGATCAAGTAGACGAACTTAAAATGAATGTGATTGGTTTTCCAAGTTAAACAAAAGTAAGCTTAACAACAATTAAGAAGTGGTAACTCTAGGAATTATGTATCAAATTCATGTGCATCATGGATAAATGATTAAGGGCCAACACTAATCTCTTCTAAACTTTCTCTCGAAATGAATAGAATGTGAATCCAAACAAGAATCCCAAAATAGCTCAATGGATTGGTTCTCACTCAAATAATTCCAACTAGGTACTAAGCTTAAATGAGAGTCCCCTCACACAATCAATCAACCTCTCGATCAAACCAGTCAGATGTCCTATCAAAGGGTTCTAAATCCTAAAGGATATCTCAATCTCTTTAAGACTTATAATGCAAATGAGATGTATGATGAATTGATTCAATGAACTATCCTAAACATATAATTGATTTCTCAATCTAACTACATGCCTATGACAATAAATCACACAATTCAACAATACAAATCAAGCAATTAACAATCAATGATAGAAAATCATAAATCCAATCAACACATGAATTAAAATACATAAATCCCCAAAATTAACAAACAACTCTCATGTTGCTAATCTCACAAGGGAGATTAGCCTACCATAATCATAAGATAATTATCATAGACATTAAAAACCTTATAAGTCATGATAAATAATTAGGTTTAATACAAAAATTGGATGAAAACTCCCTTGGATTGTCTCTAATGGTTATCTCCTTCCTTTCCTTGCAATTTTCCTCTCTTCCTTGCTTCTTCTCTTCACTTGGATGAAGGATTTATGGTGAGATGATGATGGAGTGAATATATGGATGAAAGTGATGAAGGATGTGGTGTAAAATGAAGGAATTGGTGTATGAGGTGTGTGGGCAGCTGAATTTCGGATCCAATATCATCAAAATGTTGAATGAATTGAAATTTATACCCCTTGGAGACCTTCTAGAAGATGTAGAAAAATTTTATGTTCTGGCACCGACACGACTCGTGTGCTGCAACACGAGTCGAGTCGTGTCAGGATTTCTTGGTCAAACTTTACTCAAGACAGTACACGAGTCGTGTGTTGACACACGGCCAAAGGGTGGCCATGTTGGATGAATTGATGACTCCGCACAACCAAATATTACAGGCCCGTGTTCGGTACACGGGCCGTGTGCTGCAACACGACTCGTGTTCCCTACACGGCCGACCGTGTTGATGCTGCCCTATTTTTTCTTTCTTGTTTTATCTTCCGTCTCCATTTTTGCTCCGTTTTCACCTGTTTTACATATGATTTAATTTATTCACACACAATTCCATAAAATACATAACACCACCAAGTAACACATAAATAAAGATAAAATAATACGAATACGGACCTAAAAAGACACTAAAATCTAAGTGAAAATATCACTCATTATTTAGCAATTTTTGAAAATCCTTTATGAAGCGTCTATAAAAGCCCGCATAACCTAAGAAAGATCTCACCCCCTTCTCACTAGTAGGAGGGGGAAGACGTTCTATAGCTACCACTTTTGCCCTATCCACTTTTAAATCATGCTTTGAGATATGATGTCCCAAAACTATTCCATCCGTAACCATGAAATGACATTTTTCCCTATTTAGCATAAGATTCGACTCTTCACACCTCTGCAACACAATAGTGAGATTAGTCAAGCAAATATCATAAGAGGAACCATACATGAAAAAATAATCCATAAACACCTCCATGACATTTTCAATTAAACCATCGAAGATAGACATCATACAACGCTGAAAAGTAGTAGGGGCATTACATAGACCAAAAGGCATTATTCTAAATGCAAACGTACCATAAGGACACGTGAATGTTGTCTTTTATTGGTCTTTTAGGGCAATCAATATTTGATTATACCCGGTATATCCATCAAGAATATAATAATACTAATGTCCCGCAAGTCTATCCAACATTTGGTCTATGAATGACAATGGGAAATGATCTTTACGAGTGTTCTCATTCAACTTACGATAATCAACACACACTTTCCAACCCATGATAGTTCAGGTGGAATTGTTTCATTCGTATCAGATCGAACAATTATCATGCCACCTTTTTCTGCCACTACATGTAAATGACTCACATATTGACTATCACTAATTGAAAAGATAATCCCCGGCAACGGCGTCATGTTCTTAGTCTCATTTTTGGTAAAATGAATTAGAGTAAGAGACTCTATCGTTTTTGTACACGTGTGACCAAGTAACATAATTTATAAGTATGTCGTCCCGTGGGAAAGTAAACTCATGATTGTATCCGGATTTGTCATCAATTATGCTTTGTAAGAGTGATAAGATTGAAGGTTTGGTTTTATACTAATGATTACTCTAACAATTATCTAAAAAAATCAACTAACAACTAAGATTATCAACTATCAATTATGTAACAAGGTGAATGGAATGTGGATAGAATGTATTTAAGAAGAGAGCAAGACTAACCATACTCATGATTAAGGAACTAGCTAGATATGCATGAATTTCAACATTGAACTTCATTAAATATGGACTAAAAGCAATCACGTTTGTACCCCTAATCCCTATGACCAAGGTGATTAAGTTCTCGACTCTTTGACAAGTCTAAATACCCTAAGATTGTTCTTACCCTCAATTCCCTTAAGGAATCATAAGTTTGGTTCTTTTCACTCAATTTCTTAAGTGTCACTTCATTAGTGTTCTAAGCATGAGAAGGGTATGGCTTACCTCCCCTCACACTAACATGCATGTTCATTTACCTAAATGATTCAATTAAATCCCAAGACAAGACATTGGAATGACCATCCTAACATATTGCACTAGGAATTTAATCACACAATTAGAGAAATGAGACATGAATCATTAATCATAAAAGGAAGTCCAAAATTAACTCAATTCAACATCTAACTCCTACATATCTAGCATTCTCCTCAACCAATCATATGATTAGCCTTACTATAGACTAGTCACTGATAGGCGTTTTCTCAACACACAATTTAATCCTCAAGTATGAAGGATATCAATCGAAGTTTCGAAGGTGACCAAGTTATATATCGAACCCAAGGGAAGGATAAATATCAATTTAATTATACTCTAGTAAATTATGACTATGTTGGTGATTATAATGGTTTTGATATTGAAATAAAGTAATAACTATTAATTAAAATAGCAAATAAAGATAACAAGAAGAAGAGATAGTAAGTTGTAATCAAGTAAGATAGTAGGTAATTCTTTAGGTAATTCAGTTCCACTTATTAATTCATCTTTCATGTGACGGTGTCCGACTCTGCCTTTTGGTTTTTGGACGCATCACTAGACCATGCAAATTCACTCTATAGATACAAGTAAATATGCGTATGACACGTGTGAATATCCTCAGAGCAAGACATATACTTTACCCCCCTTTCTAGGTACTATCATAATCAATTATTTCCCGTGCACTTAGTATTCTAACCCGATTTGATCTTCCTTTATAGGTACTATAAAGTTATACTCTTTATCCTACTTATTAACCTGAATATGATTCAATTAACAAGTATTCATATAAGATAGTTCTAATAAAACTTCGGAATCCCTTCACTTAGAATTATAACATAAAACCCTGCTCAGCAGTGAACGCACTCAACCAATAACCAAGTTATATATTCAGACTCTACACAACAATTATTGATGCACAAAATGACCGTGAGTATGGATTAAAAATGCGCAATCTTATATAAAATAAACCACAAGTAGTGTTGTACGGAGTTTACACACGAAAAACTAATTAACTCATGAAAACTTCATAACCCTAGAACTACCGAAGCGGCTCTAGCCCATGATTGATCTAAGAACAATCATGGTTAATTGGACCAATCTTACTTGAATCTCCAGCGGAACCTATGTCACAGCCCCTCCGGATGATAGACGATCAACTCTCCTCTCAACTCTACGTCTCCTTGTCTTCTTGATCAAGTTCTTCCTTCTATGATGCTGCATAAGCCTTCTTTTATACTTTTAATCACGTCTCCTGGGCTTGGCATGAGCTTTTTAAGTGATCACACGCATTGACAGTGTAAAAATACGAATATGGTAAGTTCCCGAGCATCGATTCGACCTCAGCAACAGGTCGAATTGACCATCACAAGTTGAATTGGAGGTCAAATCAATACATTATAAGTCCCAGGTGCTCGATTCGACCAACTGTCCAGGTCGAATCGACGTGACGAGGTTGAATCAGCATCTCCGCTAATCGATTCGACCTCGATTTGACCTAATGCCTAGGTCAAATCCTTCTTTCGTGGTCGAATCCACCATCTGCTCGTGTTGTGTTGCCAATTTGACTTGAAGGGCTGGTCGAATTGACCTCCTTCAGGTCGAATCGCACTCCTGCTTCGCCCAATCGGATGGCTTCAACTTCCTTTCATCAGTTTTTAACACTTCCACTCCGTTTTCCTTCGAAAAACCAATCAAATAGCTCCAACAACACCTGATTCATGCCTTTTCACAATATATATCGGTTTACAACCGATTTCAACCTTCAAACACTCCATAATAGCACAAATCCAGGTGCAAGACTCGTGAATTAACAAACTCATCAGCCACTAAACATCATGTTCATATCATTACAATCCAAGACTTGCTCCATTTGAGCCAAAATATGAAGAAAAACAACAATTGAAAAGTAGATCAACATTCCTTTTGTGAAGATGGCCTTTCTTCCTTTCAACATGCTCAATTATTCAATCTATAATGAACTTCTCTTCTCAAATTGATGGAATGATGGAGTGATGGATGAATTTGTGGAGAACCAATGAATTGAATGGATGAAAAGTGTGAAAATGGATGATCGAGAATGTGTGTGTGAAAATGTGGTGAGGAATTGTGTGTTTAATCTTGATAATTGTTCCAAAATGTGGCTTTCTCCTAATTTTTGCACCAATTGGGTATTTATACCCCTTGGAGACCTTCTAGAAGCTTCCAAAATTTTCCTGACTTTTCTACTTTTAACACTACTCGACTCTAGTTGGGTAACTCGAGCTCTCGCCTGTCAAGTCGAGTTGCGTGACTCTGCAAATTGGACACTTTTTTTAACCTAGCTCGACTCAAGTTGCAAATCGAGTTACGTCTTGCAACTTGAGTTGGCTCACTGGATGATTTTTGGATGCTGCTCTGCCCCAGCTCGACCTACGACTCGACTTGTCCTGACCCAACTCGACTCGAGTTGGCTAACTCGAGCTCTCACTTGTCAAGTCGTGTTGGCTCCGTCAGAAATTAGATTTTTACCGGGATTCAACTCGACTCGAGTTGCAAGTCGAGTTGGACCTTGCAACTCGAGTTGAGCTTCTGGATAATTTTTGACTTTACTCGAGCATCAACTCGACTCGAGTTGCAAGTCGAGTAAGACCTTGCAACTCGAGTTGGGTATTTTTCAGCCCGTTTCAGCTCCCCACTCTGTTTTACTCCATTTTTGAACTGTTTTATATACATTTAAACTCATTTCCACACATTTATCAATCTGTTTACACATTTCTCCGAATTAACATAAACTCCACCAAAAGTTACACAATTATGGATAAAAACCTACGAAAATCCACAAATAAAGATACTAAAATTTAGATGAAAATGACAACAATCACTATGTCCAAAGCTTTTAGTAAAGTATACAATGAAAAATCGAAACATATCAGCTTGAGACATGAATATAAGGGAATTAATTTCCAATGGAATTATTTCCATAATATATGTGAAATCTTGTAACAATCTAGCAGGCCCACTTACTAAAGGTCTCTCACGATATCAAGTAAAGAGTACTGCTGCTAGTTATAGTTTGAAAACATTTAATTAATCTTGCAATTTTAGGAACCCAACTTTACTAATAAATTTTATGAGTTGAAGTTTAACGGGTAATAACTAAGATTGACAAGTATTGGAATATTAAATGGGAGGATGAGTATATAGTACTAATGCTCTTAATGAAATGTAATTTCACCTATGTGAACATGGATTGGTGCCGCTTCAACAACAGTTGGAAATTAACTTTGTAAATGTTCATGAAACCAGGAGGTAGCACAAGGCCATATTCGTGCTGAATTAATTTATGAACTTTTGTATTTGAAATATGAAATTATGTGTGTAGTTATTCCGATTCTATTGAATAGATTTTTATTGTATTTAATTCTGATTTAAATTGTATGCAATCGTGAATTAATATAGAATCTTGAGTTCCTGACACTAAAAGGAAAGTTTTAATTGAAAGATACTATTCTTCTACGCATGAAATCAAGCAGTCAAATATGACAAGCTTAGTGGGGGATTGAAGTGAACTTGTACATATTTGTATATAAATTACGATTAATATTTTCTGCATTCTCATCTCAAGGCGGTTATAAAATATAGTTATAAAATACGATTATTTTTAGAATTATTTTCTGCGTTCATTAACGTGAATTAAAACAACTTTTCTGAAAGGGTGTCTTCTTGAGAAGTCACGACTCTTTTAAGAGATATGATGAATCTGTATCACTATCCTATAAATAGATAACCACGAGAGTAGAAAAGATATGTACAACGATCAAACTTTAATCTTCATCCTCATAAGCATAAATCCAAAAGTTCTTTCGTAATTGCTGACTCCAGAACTTGGTGCTTTGTTATATCCTGGAGGTTTATTGCCTTAACCCTGCATCAAATATAATGGGGGCGATTTAAACCTTAAAGAGAGTGATTCATAACGCCTCAAAGTCTATTTCTCCATTTTTCTATTGACCACTGCTATAACAAATATGATAAGCAATGGATGAGCATTAGAATTCTCTTAATTCCATATTAGTTTCATGGGATATTGTAACACACCTCCCCTCAAGATTGTATTTCACCGGGCCCCTTGTTTTTTTATTAATGGGCTTAGAAGAAAATTAGCCCTCATAAGTCCAATTAATATATAAATTCTCTAATTTTTAGAAAATTTTCAAGGCCAATGAGTATTATTAAATCAAAGTGAACCAAACACACCCTATACATTCTAATACAAAATATTAATATAATTGACCCAAAAATTTTAATAGTTTTTTTATAATATGATACTTTTATTATATAGTTATTGATATTTTATAATCATAATATTGATACAATTGTAGAATAATATAATATTTTGCAAAATTTGCATTTATATAGTAAATTAATTTATCCTATTCCTAATACAATAGAATGAGAAATTTTTTAAAACTATATTATTAGTACTCAATTTAATTATTTCTCTGTTTACTAACTATTAACATTTTTCATAATTATTATTATTAATTAATTATTAATTATTGGCATTTATAATATTTGACTGTTAAAAATATTAAGATGTATTTATTTATCTTTTTTGAATGTATTATGTATCTAATTAATTTTTAAGTTGGTTTTTTTTTTGTATTTTTAGGTGCACAAAAATGTGTAAGGATATAACATTTTGTTCTGAAGGGTGTATATTGGGTATAATTTTTATTCAAAAAATCGGCTGAAATATGAATAATATGATTGAAAAAATTAATATTTTTCTTGGGTACACGTTTTTATACTAAAGAGTATACCATTTAACACTAAAAGGTATAACTTTTGAAAAATATGGGATTTAGGGCATGAAAAAACTTGCGTGTCCCCGAACACACTGTGTCCCCAAATCCTGCATTTTTCAAACTAAACCCTTTTATATTAAGAGTTAGTCTCCTATAAATCGGGTTTACATATAAACCTATTTTTAAAAATTACTAGCATATAAAAAAATACTCTTTAAAGAGTAATAATTTTTATACAGAATATTAATAATTCATATCTCTAAAGAGTAATTTTTCATGTACTAAAGAGTATCAATAATAATAGTGTACAAAAATTTGAAGAGTAATTTTTTAATTTAGAAGAGTAATAATTTATATCTTTAAAGACTAATTTTTTATGTACTAGTAAAGAGTAAGATGAAAACAGGGTTTACATATAAACCTGTGTAAACTCGGTTTACATGAGTGTTTGTATTATATTAAATGGTATATCTTTGAATATAAGAATATGTAGCCTTTATTTCGTGAAAAAATATAATTTTTTTAATCAAACATTTATACTATTCAGCAGATCTTTTCAACGAAAAAATTATACCTTTATCATATCATATCATATCATAATCTAATCATAATCATAATTATAATCATATATCATAATAATATATTAAAAGTGACTAGCCTCATGGTTAATATTTTTTTCTAATTTTGTCCCTATTTATTTTTCATTTTTACATCTATATCATTAACTAATTATTACTTCCTCCGTCCTAAGAATACTTGCACACCCTAAAAATGAAAATAATACACAAAATCAATTACCTTACAATACTATAATATTACAAAAATGTCAACTTCTTTTTACACAATCTAATTAAAGTCAACTATATCATATACACTTTATTCTATTCAATTACTTATAATACTCATTCTCTTTCTTACATCATTATAACAAAAAAGATTACTTTTTGTAAACTTCGTACCAACAAATAGTAGATATATTTTTGGGATGGAGGGAGTATAATTATGTTAAACTATTTATATTCCTATATTTATTATATAGGGAGTAATAAATATGTTAAACTATTTGTATTCCTAGAACTATTATAAGTTTTCATACTAATTATTACACTAAACTATCTGTATTCCTAATTAATTAATTATTAACGAATTATTCATTAAGTAATATTTGTTTGTAACGTTTTTACATTTAATCACATCTGAAACATCATATTATAAATGGTTGCAAAAAAAGGGGGTCAACGAAATTGCGGTATGAACTTCAGAGTAAATACGACGATAAAAAAGTTAATGATGGCGGTGCTACAACTTGTTATGTCCGTAATGGTTGCTAGCAAAAAACCGTGTGTGGATTAGCATGGGTTTCATTGGAAATTAAAATGCAATTTTCGTAGATGATTCGTGTGAAAAATGGAGAGTTTAAATGTGGTACGTAATGTAAGAGGGCAAAAGCTCTTGCGCCCCCGGAACACAACCCTCACCCTTCATATTCTATTTAAACCTATGTATTGCTAGAAGTTTAAATTGTAAAAGGGCACGGTGTCCCCGGAGCACAAGAGCCTAACTTATGTAAGAGATAATTGAAGATGACAATAATTTATTTTTTAAGATTATGGAGTATTATATGGATTTTTTTACTATTTATTTTTTAAGATTATGGAGTATTATATGGATTTTTTTTAATGATTAGTTTTTGTTATTACCTCATGATATAAGTTGCAATTAAGCGAATATTTATATCAATGCCGAATTTCTTATAAAATCAAAATGTTTTACCATTTTCCAATTAATTTGGTCTTTAAATTTATGCTTAAAGTTCAACAAGGAATGCCATGTTTAGATCATAATGAATTGATCTATATATGTTCTTCAAATTTACTGTAATTAAAATATAAGGCAAAGACTTAAACCTATGATAAATAAATTTGGTTTTTACATATTGAATTTTTTTTTTCATTTTTAACCATACGGATTTCAATAAGTATTATTGCTTGATGGGGCTTATTGAATAAAATAATAATAGACAAAAGAAAGCAAAAGGTAAAAAAACAATTTACTTAATTGTTTATCAATTATGTCGTCACAACTAAATAGTTCTGTTCTTAAATTATTTAATTTAATGATGAATTAATAACAAATATTTTGGTTGGTAAAATATTATTGGTAAAATTTAAATTTGAAGGCAAAGATTTGTACGAGATCGTTTCACGATCGTGAGATGGGTCAAATATTTATCCGGTAAAAGGCGCAGATCTACAGTACAATTTGTTACCAGCTAATTAATTTTTCGTCAACTAAGCTTAACTAATTTGTCCATCTTTTTTGTCGTTTGAATTTTTTATTTTAATTTAGTTAGGCTTTATTTTATTACTATAATTTATTAGAAGTACGTAAACTATTATTATTATTACATCTAAAAATAATATTTTCCTTAAAAACACACTTAATGTAAATTGTGTCTAAATAATTGACAAAAAGAAAAAAATTGGATAATAATTTCACTAATTAGCTAACACTTTTTATTTATTATATTAATAGTTCATGAAAAAGTCATTTAATTGATTATCACTTTTTCTTTATCAGATATCGTTTTTCATTAAAAATATTATCACTTTTTATTTTTTTAAAAAATATATTCACTAAATAATTTAATTGGACATTTATCACTTTTCTTTGATTACATATCATGACTTTTTATTAAAAATGTTATCACTTTTTATCCAAAATATAATTTTTTATTAAATAGTTTAATTTGTTGTATATCATTTTTTCTTAATCAAGAATCACTTTACAAATCGTTTATTTATGAAATAATTTGATTAGTTGAGCATTACTTTTTCATGTTGTGATAGTAATTTTTGTTAAAAAAATTTATCATTTTTAATTTAAAGTGATAACATTTTAAATAAAAAGTGATACATTATTATAGAAAAGTGATAATCGAAATTAAATTATATTTATTAAAATTTCATAATATGAAAAAAAGTAATTATGTTTTTAATAAATTAACATAAAGTGATAATATTTTTTAAAATTATAACTAATATAAAAATTAACATAAAAGAAATAAATTATAAATAACTAATAAAAAGTGATAATATATTTTTATAAAATGTGATACTTAATTTTAAAAAAGTGATATTTATTTAATTAAGTTATTTTAATAGAAAATATATTTAATTTATTTTACATTTTAATGAATATTTATATTATATTTTAATTTAAAAATTTTAAAATAATAGAACTAGAATTAATTTAAATCATTTTTTTAAGTAACGAATAACAAAACCAAAAAAAAAAAAGAAAGAAAGAAAGAAAGAAAGAAAGAACAAGTGAGTATAGTAGATAACAAGGCCAATCTATTAACCTGCGTCAATTGAAAACTACCGGCTAGGGTTTCTTTTATAATTAACACTAAAAAAAATTGTTTTTTAGCAACAGAATATCCAGTTGCTAAAAGTATTAATTCTATTGTTAAATTGACTTACCAACGGATTAGCAACGGAATCCGTTGGTAAAATTTCGTTGCTAAAGTGGTGGTTGGTAAATTTTTAGCAACGAAAAATCAATTCCGTTGGTAATCCGTTGTTAATAATTCCGTTGGTAATTTATATAATGATTTCCTTGCTAAAATTACCAACGAATTGAATTTCATTGCTAAAATAGAGAATAAATCTGTTGGAATTCCATTGCTAAAACAAAAATGTCATTTTTGTTGCTAATCCATTGGTAATTACCAACGGATTGAATTTCGTTGCTAAATTCGATTGCTAAAAAAATTATTTTTTGTATTGTAACTAATCACCGCATATTTTTTTATTTAATGTTAATGGATAGGGAATGATCCATCTCACATAATGGGATCCGTGAGACGGTCTCACATAAGACCTACCCAAATTTGAATACATGTATTGACATGATCATGTAAGATTATTATGGCCTAGTGCCAATAATAATTAAATATATAAGATATTTATTGTGATCAAATATCTTAATAAAGATATGATTTAAATAAATAATATATATGAGATAAATAACGTCATATATATTTATGGATAACATTCACATTGATAGAATATAATTTGATAAAGATTTAATATCCCGATCTGGTCCTCTCTCCACCTATAAAGGAAACACAATTTTATTATTTTTCTATCACTTAAAATTTACGTCTTGTGCCTAAAGAAAAGAGTGAGGAGAGAGAAATCAGTTCCCGACGTAATTAGCAGGAACATAAGGTCGTTTTAAGGTAAGTCTTTTCATCATTGTTACAAGATGTGAAAATCATGAAGATCTAAGATCCACGTCAATTAATAAATTAACTGATTACGTTTAATTTATGCTTACATGTGGTATTAGAGCATGGTTTAGGATCTCATGGTTTTCCATTGAATGATCAATATTGTTTTATGAAGCTGCAATATGATTGAATGAATCAGCCAATTATATGCTAATCGGATTAGATTTACAAAACATGTATTACATCTGTCCACTACCATATTTTAAAGAAAATTACAGGAAGTATGATTATCAATTAATCTCAATCATATCATTGAATTTTGGACTTAATGTAAATTATTTACTTAAACATGAAGTTATCATTAACTTAATTGATTTAATGCATCTTATTTTAGTCATGTGTAATGTATGCCACAGTTAAAGTCATGTGATTCATAGCACATGACAATTTGAATTTAATTATAATTAATTTATTAAATTTCCGCTTCAAATGTCTTGCGCATATGAATCATGATTAAAGTTTTCATTCATTAAAGTAGTACTGAATGATTTGATTGTATGTTCACTGACACATGCAAGTGAATTCCGTCTCAGTTTATGTACATATTATCTCACCTTTATTTGAGATGGTGATATTGTGACTTAAGAACTAAAATAATGATTATGAAATTTATTAGATATTACACATATATTATGGTACATATTTAATGCTCAAGTAGTCATTTAATGAGATATACATCTACTTTCTTTAACGAAGTATCTAACTTATTGTTTAATGGATTATGACTTATTTATAATGAATAATGTGTCAAATATATTAAGATGCCAAATTTGTCAGAATAGATATTATACATGATATCTTTATTGTGACATGTATGGATATGTTATGTATATTAATGATTACATTCTTAAGACTTTAATGGATGATATTGACTGTAATTTATGAATACTTATGAAATAATGATTTGATTATTGCCCACTTTCCTATTGAGTATAATCTATTATGAGAATCTTTGATAATATTATAATGAATGATTTATATTTATTTAATGTTGGTCTGTTAATCACCAAAGTGGTCTGACCTGAAAGATTATAAAGATAAATCATATAATTAAATTTTAATTTTCCATATTTATGTGATGCTTGAACAAATAGAATTATTATATGAGTTATTAAAAAAATTCATAATTGTAAGACTTTAAATTCACCCAAAGGTGATGTCTAGTCTTTATGATTTATTAATATGAATGTAATAAATTGATAATTAATATATTATGTCAAACTGTTTTGTATGTCCAAAGATGACAAAATAGTTTTAATGTATATATCAATTGTCAAATTATGATAAAATTTTCAAGCATCATCATGATTATGATTGTGTATTGTTGTATCGCCCAAAGGAGAACTTCAATATACATTTATTGCCTTCGATCATAAATCTGTTATTAAATTGCTCAAGGTATTTATGGGAGTAAATTATATTATTCTTATTCTTAAAATACCTATATTCATTAGTCTCTACTCGCATGCTGCGTCTATTCCATTACAAAATGGATTAAAGTAATTTAAATAGTGCGAATAAATCTAATTTTACCAAAGTGTAATCTAATTTCACCAAAGTATTTTGGATTTTATTTGTCACTTCAAGATAAATTGCTTCTTTGCTTGTACTAGCAATAAAAGCTAAGTTATCTGACTATAATGCTTGAGTTAGATCAAACAGACTGAGCCTAATGTTTATGCGGATAAATGTGATTAAGAAATTAAGTCTATCATACCTAAAGTTAAAATTGTCAAGGAATTTATGAAATCAGTGAGAAATCATTCATAAATTACTAGTAAACCTCTTGACGAGACATTAATGGCTACCTTAACCACCATGAAGTTTGATGGTTCTCATGACATACATGAATTTATCATTAAAGATAATAAATATTGCAGCAAGATTTAAGCCTTCCATAATGAATGTGATTGAAAACTTATTAGTGCAGTTTACAAACTCACTACCTTATAAGTATGACATGTTCCAAATGAACCATAAGAAAGACAAATGGAATATGAATTAATTCACATAACATTGAAATTAATGTTGGTTCAAAAGGAAAGGTTTAAGAAAGAATTTAAACATTATGTTCGTTTAAAGGAAATAATAATGAAGTTGATACCAAACATGACATTAATGTTTGGGTAACTCTCTAAAAGAATTATTCCAAATATTAATTAAAAATAAAGCCTTTCATGATCTAGGCTTTTACTGATCTTGATATTTATTTGAATTGCATTAAAGGAAAGTAAACTAAACACACAAATAATAGAGCCACGATAACTATACAACTTCTTATAATAATTTATACCGCTAATTATGGGTCTTATGATGATCCCTTCTTAAAGGAATAATGATATTTCATCATTTTTAACTTTAAATTTAAATTTTCACATTATGGTTATATCTATGTTTGCAAGAAAATTCTCATTCTATAAATGCTAGATAAGCATTTATTAATGAAGTTGACAAAATTAGATAGAAAAGTGAAAATTATAAAGATGAGAAGGAATGATGAATTTTATGGAAAGTATGATGAATTATCATGCTCAATCACTAAATTACAATAAAGGTGTCATTTATACTTAATGTTTCACACCACAATAAATTGTTATTGCAGAATGATATAATCTACTTTATTGAATATGGTTGGAAATATGTTGAATGATTAATATATATCTATATTTTGTGGATTTATGCACTTAAAACTGCTACTTAAATATGGTTTAGTTTCCAGTAAAATAGTTTTCAAAACACCTTATGAATTGTGAATGTGTAGAACTCGATCTTAGGCAATTGCATGTTTTAAATTGCCCGGCAGGGATAATGATTTACATCCACGTGAAAAGAAATTAGATATAAGAAACTTAAGTGATTTCTTTATAGATTATCCTTAAAGTCAAAAGGGTATGAATTTTATGGTTTTAACCATAGTACGAGAATTTTAAAAGTGGAATGTCAAATTCATTAAGAGTTGTAAAATCAGTAAGAGTATGAAATCATGAAATGTGGTTATTGAAGAAGTTTGGTGGAGAATTTAAAAATATATTTATCTAAAACTTCTTCTAAAGTTGTTATATAATTGTCAAATAGTCAAACAACTTTAAGGACAACATATAAATTATTCTACTCTCTTAATGAATCTGATTTTACTAAATCAATAGTCAATGAGCTTTCATTAGATATATCACATCAAATAGCATTAAGAATATCTTAAGGACAACATATCCGCTATTTCTAACGATTGCATATCTGGTATAATAAAATGAGCTAAAATTTAACATTATAATAAATGATAAAATTCTAATTTTGGAAAAAGTCATGGAAAGCACTAATTCTATTAAATGAGTAAATGCTATGAAAGACGAGTTGAAATCAATGGCTCATAATGAAGTTTATATCTTATAAGAATTGCCAGAAAGGTATAAAAGAATTGGATACATATATATCTTTATGATCAAGAGTGAACATATGCCAATATCAAAAGATATAAAAGTAGAGTTGTTGCTAAAGATTTACTCAAAAGATGGCATAATTGTAAAGAGATACAACGAGTTATTTTTATACAGGACTCCATTAGAATTATCATGGCTTTGTAACTCATTATGACTTAGAGTTGCACTAAATAAATGTTATGCCTGCTTTTCTAAATGGTGATTTGGTATAATAAGAATTTAAATGGATCAACTCAAAAGTTTTTCCATTGAAGGAAAATATCACATGGCGTGTAAACTTAAAGAATCAACATACGAACTCAAGCATGATTTCCTTTAAAAATATCTTTTGGATTTAAAAAAAATATATCGTAAATCAGTGTACATATCTGAAAGTCAGTGGGAGCACATTAATTCTATATGTTGATGATAAACTTTCTTGCAACTGATGATCTTGGTTTATTATGTGAAACCAATAAAGTTTACTTGTAGCATGATTTGAGGCTACAATTTAAGGTAATTGAATGTGGAACTTAATTTCAGGACTTGAAATAAGTTGACATTAATGTCAAGTTGCTGAAAACTTATTATGATTATTCCGCTGCATTGTTCTTCTCTAAAACGATGAATATTCCAAAGGTGCTAAAACGTATGGAATGAAAGTATTTTGTCGTTAAGAAGAACTTTAGAAACAAAGATGTCAATTGAGCATAATGACACTAATCTTATGATTTCAGATCCATTACGCAAATAATTTTCTATAAAGACATTCATTGAACGCTACATGAATATGTGATCATTGAAAAATTGTAACAAACTTATGATGAACAATTGACATTAAGAGCTCATTATGATTTGTTTCTAATTGATATATCTTGTTTTGTCATTTTAGTATACATGAATGTTGATATTAAACAAGATTTTATCTCAAATTGAGATACTCATGTGGACCATTATTGATCTTTACGTTTATGAGTCAAGTTGAGTTGAAAACTAATATCATAGTACATGGAAGGAATTATGTCGAGTAAATAAATGATATAAAACCACCATGACTTATATTAGTCTATATTTAATATTGACATTATGAACTAACCAATTACTTTATCTTATATGTCGCATATTATGTAAATTATTTAAACCCTCGTGTTTTATGTTTGATTCTGTCACTATACCAAGTGGGAGAATGTAAGATTATTATGGCCTAGTGATAAGAGTGAAAATAAGCGTGTTTTAGTGTCCAATCTAACACCTTTTTGATGGAAATGATTGTTATATATTAGCACAAGTATTTTATATTCGATATATGTGAGAAAAAGGTACACTTGAGGTGTTTTATTGTGTTTTAGGTGGAAAAAGGATCAAAAGTGCATAGTTGAAGAAAATGTGCAATTTGTGTATGAATGCTGAAAAATGCACGTCCAACTCGTGTAAATTTTTGTGTTTGTGTGGAGCTCTGAATGGGAAGTGCGATATATGGTTGGAAAGCCACTGAAAAGAGGATCGTTTTGGCGTAAAGAACACCTCAATCGGATTCCAAACGAGGAAGTTATGAGCAAAATGGTGACGTCGCGCTATGTCGAACAGAACGGCTGCGTCACTTTTCATGGCTTGTTACACATTCAAAACTTGGATTTTTTGTGAGTTCTTTATATGGATAGAAAGCCAAGGAAGATAGAATTGCGTGAGCGTAAGAATCATTCAAATCGAAGTTTTGAAGAGGAAATTATGCTCAAAATTGTGAAGTCGCGCAGCTGCCAGCGAGAATTTCCGAATTTGTGCATGTTTTTACACCACTCAGTGTGTGTTGTGCGCTTTACATCCCATTGCATGTATTTTCGTGTTTTTCAAAAAAAACTCTTCCTAGGTCCATAAGGAGAGCTTACAAGTATAAAAGTGGATGTGGATCACATCATAATGTCATATTGGTTTGTAGAGAGGCCACAACACAATACTACACCCCATAAGGGGGATCACCCCCCAACCATCATTCACATCTTTTCCTCCATCTATCCATCACTTTGAAGGTTCGTCTGTGGAATCAAGAGGAGAACCAAGAGGAGGATTCAAGAAGGAGAAGGACGCGACGACTCCCGCATCTAGGATTTATTTCGTTTCCTAATTTATCTTGTAATTTTCCAGACATCCGTGTAAGATCTATCCTAATTAGGCTATTATTGAAAAGAAAAGAGTACAAAGGGTAGAACATAAAAAAAGATGATTGTGCAATGAAAAAATCAATAGCGTATCCAAACAAGTGGCTTTTAAAGAACCAAACAGGTGGCCCTATTAATAAAATTAACCAATTTCATTTTGTCTTCTTTTTAACTCCATGACCTCAATAAGTTGCATCTGATCAATCGGTTCTATCCCTGAATTAAGTCTCGCTTGAAGACGCGTATTTGGCTTCATGGGCTGCTGAAAATTTTGTTTGTTACGCCTCCTCTTCTGTTTAACCTTGCTACTTTCCAGATTTGGAAATTCCTCAGAAGTAATAAGGTTATTGTAATTCATCGTAAGTTCAACAAATTCTAAGTTGCATCCGGGTAAGATCTATCCAACACCCATGATTGTTCTTCGTAATATCATGGGCTAGAGCCTTTTTGGTAGAACTAGGATTGTGAAGGTTTTTACGAATTAATTGAACTTTCGTGTGTAAACTCCGTACAACACTACTTGTGGATTTATTTTATATATGATTATACTTTCTTAATTCATATTCACGGTCGTTTTGTGCATCTTCAATTGGTATATATAGTCTGAATATATATCTTGGTTGTAGATTGAGTGCGTTCACCACTGAATAGGATTTCATGTTATGATTCTAAATGAGGGGACTCCAAAGCTTCATTAGAACTATCATATATGAATACTTATTAATTGAATTGAATTCGGGTTATTAAGTAGGATAAAGATGATAATTTTATATTACCTATAAATGGAGATCATATCGGGTTAGAGTACCAATTGGCCAGGAAAATAATTGATACTGATAGTACCTAGAAAGGGGGTGGAATTATATCTCTTGCTCCGAGGTTATTCACACGTGTTACACGCATGTTTACTTGTGTCTATAGAGTAGATATACACGGCTTAGTGATGCGTCCATATTCCACAAGGCAGAGTCGGACATCAACATACGAAATGGAGATTAATGAGTGAAACTGAATTATCCTAGAGCTACCTATGATCCACTTTCGTATTCTTCTAAGTGCTTTTTTATTTTTTATTTTAATTAATTGTTTAGTAGTTTAATAATTCAATACTCAACCTTAATAGCTTTTCGTCTTAATTAATTTAGTTAATAATTAAATTGATAATACGCCGTCCTTTGGGTTCGATAATTCACTTGGTCGCTTGCTTAAGCTGCAACTGATATCCTTAATACTTGGGGATTAATTTTGCGTACAAAGAAAATACGCATCAAGTTCTTGGCGCCGTTGCGGGGACAAGTGTTATTATTAGTTTATTATTTCTAGTTGATTAAGACTTTTATTCGTGATTATTTATTTCTATCTAACCTTAAATTTTTCTTAGGTACTTGTGCACTAGGAAAAGGAAAGGAAGGAAAAAAAGAAGTAATACACAGAGCTAAACATGGCCGGAGCAAGGAAGAATCCGGATAATATTATCATACATGAAATTTTCACGAACTATGGGATTAGCAACATGGGGTTGATAGGAGCAAGGGGGAAAGATGATGATTTTGAGATACATCCCGCCCTTATTAACATGGTGGAGAAGAATCCCTTTTCTGGAGGTTGCTTTGAAGATCCATATCAGCACCTCAAAAGATTTCTTGGTTATGCAAACACTCAAAAGAGAGCTGGAGCTAATGATAATGCTAGGCGGATCGCCCTATTCAAATTTTCTTTAATTGATAAGGCGGAGGCTTGGTATGAGACTCTTGATGCAGCAGACTGCACTACATGAGACCAACTGCAGCAGAAGTTTTTGGAGAGATATATGCCACCCTCAAGGATCTTAAGAATGAGGCAAGAGATCACCCAAATTGATATGAATCAGGGTTAGAAATTTTATGAGGCGTGAGATAGGTTTAAAGTCATGCTCAGGAGATGCTCGCAGCATAGAAAGTCTAAGGCTGAATACATAAGCATCTTCTACTATGGATTGGATTGTGAGTCGCGTATTTTTATTGATGTATCATCAGAAGGAACGCTGTTATCTAAAAGAGTACTTGAAGCAGAAAAGTTGTTTGAAGACATCTCTATGAATTTACGTGACTGGCCTGTAGAGAGAGATAGATGATCATATGTGTTTGGCAAGGTAGCGCAGGTTGAACATCAAGTGATGAAGCCGAATAGGGATGATGAGATCGTCTCTAGTTTAGCTAACATCAACAAGCTACTAGAGTCTCAGCAGAGGTAGATCACAGAGTTGATACAAAGGGGGCCTAGTATGAAGCAGCACGAAGCGAAGAGTGTTGAAGATACCTTTAATCGATACAAGGCTAAGAATGATGCAAGGATTGATCATCTTGAGGATACCATGACTATTGATCATGCAGATATATCTTGTTGGCGTTTAGGAACTTTTGGTTAACGTGAACCGTTAGGGTTCCATAAAATTCTACTGCAGTGGAAGTAAAAGTGTAGAATCAAATTACCTTTCACCAAGGGTTTTATAGGATGATTCTCGCCGGCAGCCTGCGCAGTCGCACGGTTTTGGCCATAACTCCCTCATTTGATCTCCAATTGGAGTGATTTACGCGCCAAAACGATCCTCTCTTTCGTGGATTTCCACAATATATCACACATCTAGTTTGGAATTCTACACGATTTTATAAAAATCGGTGAAGTTAACGGCCAGAAACAACAAACGACCTTCCGGTCTTCTGTTGTATTCCTAAGCCACGTCTTGACGTAGGTGTGGGCAACAATCTACAAGACGATCTCAGTCTACAACCCTAATCTGCCTTTCACGTGTATTATGCGTGTGATCCAGATTTCGGATTGATGAGATTAGCTATTATATAGGCTACAACAGGGACCAGGAGGAGAAATTAGAGTTTGGGTCTTCCATTGGGCTTAAGCATCCAAGTTTAGCCCAAAACTTATACTTAAGTCCAATAATAATAAATTATTTCACTAAAGAAATATTATTGCATACGTTTATGGGCTCCTTCTTATTATGAGCCCGTTAGTCTCCCCGTGTTTAAGATTCAATGCCCATTAATTAATTAAGTTACTGACAACTCCATTAATTAATATATTGACCGAGAGTAATACTACTCAACCTTATTATCATGCCGGAATAAATCCACCTGCAGGGTTTACATGATAATCATTATGAGCTCCTCAAGGGGACATCATCAACCAATTCCATTAGGACACAGATTCTTTCTATAATCAACAGCACACCATAGAGACAGCACCATCTCCCAACTCACCGAGCATATTAATTTATCTTTTAAATCTCACCCATTGATGAATCAAAAAAATAAATACTGTCTTACATGTCGAGGTTATTGTATAGGGATTAAGAGTATGAACTTCCATAATAACAGAGATCAAGTTCTATTATATAGTCAATATAAACTGAACGATCTCAACAGAGGTCCTGCTCAATACACTCAAAGTGCACTAGTGTAATTTTATAGTTAAGATAGACTAATGCCAAATCACACTACAACCATACTGATAGATAGTCCCCATCTATCTCGATTATGAACATCTGTTTATACTTTATAAGGAGCCGATAATATGATCTTCCGTGTGACGCCGCACACCACATTATCTACAGTATAAAGTAAATGAACTTTTGCAACATCATTATTGCAAATGTTTGATCACATGATTCTCATTTCAAATATTATCTAAACATTGTTCATACAAAAAGCTATACTTTTAGTATACAATCCAATAATCTCCCACTTATACTAAAAGACTATGCTGTCATATCTGCTGCCATACATCTGATTACCACTCAAACTACTTGACCATTAAGAGCTTTCGCCTTAAGATCATTGTAAAAGGATTACTAGGTTATCATCCGATGCAATCTAGGTGACAACAACCATTCCCTCATTTATACGATTTCTCGTATCAGGTAGTACTAGCTTTCAATGTGTTTTATTTCCTTATGGACTCGTGATTCATTTAAGTTTGCTACTGCACCATTATTATCACAATAATTTGTGATAACCTTGGACAAACTCAGAATCACATCTAAGTCCATTACGAAGTTTCTAGAACCATACAGATATTTTGGCTGCCGCAAGGCTCCAATTTATCATCTTTCTATGGTGGAGTCCGAAATATATTTCTATATGACACTCCTCCATACCTCGGATCTACTTCCATTAAACACATAACCTTGAAGTGGATTTACTGCCGCCCCCATGATTTGAAAAATCCAAATATAAGTAACCGTAAAAAAGTAATGAATTATTTCGGTAAGCTTACATATAATTTCCAGTCCTCTTCAGACACTTCAAATATGTTTTACCATAATTCAATATTCTTGTTCCGGATTACCTTGATACCCACTGACTATGCTATTGGCAATACAGATATCCAATCTCGTACATAACATTCAATAGATTAAGCTTTCTTATTGCCGAAGCATAGGGAACTGCATTTATCTATTTTATCTTATTTTGCGTCTTTAAGACACAAATCCTTAGATAAAATTACATGCTAAAACGAGTAAGGATTGTACCAATTTATGAAGCTTGAGACAAGCATAACATCTTTTCTTGTGATCCGTATTACCGTGATCAAAAGTATATACTTAGCTTCTCTTCAGTCCTTCATTTCATACTGCTTTATCAACCATACCCATACGCCTGAAAATACTCTTTCATTGTCTCCAATGAGCTAGATACTATCTACATACATACAATAATTACCACCACGTTTCCGCCACTCTTTTCAATACATAAATTCATCCGACCATTGATTAAATCCATATGACTGGATTTTCTTATCAAAATAGATGTTCCATGATCTTGAAGCTTGCTTTAGTCCATCAATGGACACTTTTAAGCTTACACTCAAAATGCTCTTAGCTCTATGCAATGAATAATTCTGATTGCTTCATCATAGAGCCACTTACATCCAATGGTTTTTACACCATTTGATGGTTCTATAGGCTCCTAAATTTGATTTAGAATCCATAGATTTTATTGCATAATTCATTGCAATTTACTAAGATTCCACATTTCGATCTTGTAGTGCTTCGTCGTATCCATGGACTGATTTCGTGTTTACTAGGGACGAAGTCTTACGACTCTCTCAAAATATATATCTTTCAAGTTGTAAAACAACCCTTCCACTACGACAATGCACTACATGCAATTGTGTATCAGATGTGACACGTGATGCAGTTTACCTATGGTATATCCTCTTGTATTCTTGGTACTAAAATTTGTGTCTTCCTTCTCACACTTCTTAAGAACATTCTATACATAATTTTGTTATTTATTACATAGTCCTTTCCAAAAATCTAGTGTTCGTTCAACAAACACTTTTTGATCTTTTGGACTATTAAATAAACCACCCTTCATTTTTCTAGAATTTCTCAAAATGAATTTAATAACTCATCACCTATCTAACCATTTCCATAAGAGTCTTATTCCTTCTATCAGCCACACCATTCAGCAGGGGTTTGCCCGGTGTAGTTTACTTGGGATTCAATCCCAACCTCTGATTAATAGCTCCTAACTATCCTAAGAGGTACTCGCCATCACGATTAAAATCGTAATAACTTGATATATTTTCCATGACGCTTCACTGCATTAGTCATGTACTTCTTGAATTAATCATAGTACTCAGACTTGCAGTGCATCAAATAAATATATCTTGTTCCTAGAATAATCTTTGAATATTTATAAACATCTCTCGCCGGGATAATCTTAGGATCGCTTAAATCAAAATGAACCATTTCCAACATATCTTTTAATGGCTCTATACCCCCTTGCCTTGAAAAAGATAATTAATCATCTTTACTTCCAAGTAGGACTCACTAGTTCGATAGTTTCCACTTCCAATAAACCTAACGGTCCATCGGCTATCAACTTTTGAATCGTACTTAAGTAAAATGATCTAGTCTTAGATGCCAAAAGTATATTTAGTTCATCTCCGAAGGTTCCTTTCTCTTACTAAGATTAGAAGATGCATTATTAATTACTATTTGATGCATTCGTGAGATAAACATGATTTTAGAGTGTACAAATAGTCACTATCGTATCATAACAGATTATAGCTCTATCCTTCATTATAATGACCATGTCATTTAAATAAAATAGAGTATTAATCTGTAAATGGATAGAAACCGAAATGAAATTCTTTCTATGAAAACGTACGTAAAGTCAATTTCTCTTAATCAACCGTTTATTCCTATCTTAAGATAAACAAACAACTCCCACTGCAACAGCCACTACTTTCGTAGTTTACCCATGTATTAAATTATCTTATCATCACTATGTTTAAAACATTTAATGAATCTGGTATTTACACACAACGTGTCAGTAAACGCCATCATTAATCATGTTTCAACAACTAGTGAATAAAATACTATCCTTGTTCACCTCTTGATGAAATTAGTTTACCTTTGCCACACGTTTTGTCAGAAGTTTCCCACCATATACAACTTATTCTAATTCAGGTGAAACGAGCTCAAAACGTTTAGGCAAACTATGAAAAATAAGTTGAGCTAGGTTTCCCCTTCAATTTTATTTCAAGTATTTCCAATTCATTCATCAAGTTAACCATGACCTCTTGCCCTTCTAACTTACTCAAGTATCCGAAGAGTTGCATGAGACCATCATATTTCTATGAACTTCTCACCTCTTCACTAGAGACTTTAATTGGCACTAGAGAACATCCTTAGTGAAAACACAAATTTATTTTCCTAAGCAGTAATAATTAAAATCAAGATTCTTTTCTAATCATTTATTATGGATCAGTAAGCATGTTTTCCTTTAGTTGACAATAAGTGAAATAAACTATTCGAAAAATCAGAGAATCAAGTAAATAAATACGATGATCAAACTCTTCGAATTTAAATTTTATATTGATTCCTTCAATAAACAATACAAAATAAATTCACCGACATCTCAAGCAACGTGAATTTGCATGCCACGTTAGTGTGGACGTATACAAACCCGAACATTCGCAAGAGAAGGTTTTACCCATTAATTTCATACGTCATAATTCCATCCGAGCAGCTGCCCACCGGAAAACACATCACACAGCCTCGAATCAACTTAGCTGTTCCCCGGAATCCATCACACAGCCTGCTTCAGCCATGCGTCGACTGCCGCTGCACTACACAGCCATCCAGTCGACTCCCGCTGTCGTGCAGTCACCATTCCAAAACACCACTAGGCTCCGCCGTCTTTTCAATTTTTTTTTATACTCTCTTTTGATTGTTTTTGTTTTTATTAGTTTTTTTTGTTGTTTTATTTTTTTTAATATGTAATTTTTTAATATTTTGATTTTTTTATGTAATTAACTTTTTTTCATGTTTAATTTTATAAAAAAAATTAATTAATTTTGATATGCATGGTTTCACTTTTGATTATTTCTTTTTGGTTTTAATTCTTTTTTTTATTATTAGTATGTAATTTTTTAATTATTTTTATGCTATTAATTATTTTTTCATGGTTTAAAAATTTTTATAATTAATTTTGTTATGATTTTTTTTTTTTTATTATTTCTTCAAATTTATTTATAATGATTTTCTTAATAATATATATTTATTTTATTACAATTTTTTCTTTAGTAATTAAATTTATATATTTGGAAACGAAAATTTAATTAATTTCATTCAGTTTATTTTATATTTTGTAATTTTTTAAGTATTTTTCTTTTAATTTTTTTGTTTTAATTTTTTAAATATATTCTCATCAACATTAAATTTAATGATACATAAATAAGTCTTTTAAAGATCCAATGTGGATGTGATATTTTTTATTATTAATTAATTTTTACTGCTTTTTTTTACATATTTTTTGATTAACTTTTTTTATTAATATTTTTTTGGTTTACCTTCTGTTATTTTTTTTGATTTTTTATTAGTTTTATTTTTTAATTAAAAAATAAAAAAATAAAATTAATCCATCTCGACCTATAATAAGACTCTTTATTCATTCGTTCACATAAATTATTCATCATGACGAACAATCTTCACTCTCTAAAGAAAGTTATCATTTTCTTTTCTTTTTTTCTTTTTATTTTTTTATTGGTTAATTTTCTTTTCTTATATATTTTTTAAATTCTCTTTTAATTATTTTTTTATTTAAACTTTTTTTATGTAATTTTTTATTTTTTTATTTTTATGTAATTAACTTTTTTTTATGATTAATTTTACAAATTTTGTGAAATTGTGAAATTATTTTTTTTATGATTTCTTTAATTTTTTTTTTTGAGTTTTTCGAATTATTTCAACCCTTTTTACGGATGATCGCTAACTATTCCATTTCAAATAAATAATGGGTTTATCTAAAAATATATTAATTATACTATTTGCGATTTCTTTTATATTTTTTGAAATTTCTTATAATTATTTTTTGTTATTTTTCTTTTCATTTTTTATTATATTTTTTAAATATATTTTAACCAATAAAATTAAATTTTCATTGCTAATTTCAATTTTAATAATTACTTATGATTACATAATTTTTTTGTAAGATACAAATATAAATATTATCAAATCAAATAAAAAAAATCTTCAAATTCTATTTAAATAATCGACTCTCCAGCTATAAATAAAATTCTTTATTCATCATTATTATTATTTTTTTATTTTTGATTTTTTTATGTTATTAATTTTTTTCATGATTAATATAATTTTTTAAATTAATTTTTTTAAAAAAAAAATTTCATCAAATTGATTTATATTGAATTTATTATTTTTATTTTTTATTTAATATAACTTTATTATATTTTTCAATAATTAAATTAATATATGTTAAATTTTTTTATTAATTTAATTTGCAACAACAATTATAACAAAATTTGAAAACTAATTCAATAATTTTTTTTTATATTTTTAGTAAATCAATTTAACAACAAAATTAAATTTTTACTAAATGAATCAAATTCACATTTGAGTGTATATAAATTGAATTATACTATTCAATATAATTTTATATTAAATTATAATTGAATAAATATTTATATTAAACTTGAATTATATTTTTTAAAATTATAACTTTACAACCTGTATAACAAACGGATCCATACTTAATTAATAAATAAATGTAGATAGAGAATGGTAGCACACTATGGTGTGTAAATCAAAGATGTATCATGATGGAATATGGACTTTATAAAATTAATGTAGCATTGGGCTTGTAACCCCCCTATCATTAATACTAACAAATTGCATACCTAAAAAAAATGGTTGTCAGATTAATAGGTTTCCATTGGGCAACATAGATCAAGTGATTTGGGTTAGGTTTGAGCTTTTGATTTGAAAAAATGGGTGGGGTTTATAGGACCCTTGCAAGTAGACGAGTTTTCTTTCATAAGTTACTTGTGTTACATTCTGCAGTATAATTGACTTGGGATCATCTATTTTAATTTGGTGTTTCATCTCATATTTCATATTTTAATTGAATGACACGTGTAATTATTGTTTTTTAGATTTATGTCACATGTCTTAAGAGTTTAATATTTAATTGTAGTGTATAGTTTTTAAATTACACGTGTAATTATTGTTTCCATAGATTTATATCACATGTCCAAGGATTTAATAATTAATTATAACGTATAGTTTTTATGTTATGAAATACCAATACAACATAAAAATGGAATAGGAAATTCAAGTACATCTCCAAAACAAGAGCGATGAAAGTCTCTAACATGATACACCATAATATGTAATTTGTATCTCGAATTACCCTTCCCCATGGTGTATTTCATGGTGTGAGTCATTTTATTTACGAGAATTTATTGTATGGAAACAGTTACATGCATAAATTAATTCCGTTAAATCATGTGTATATAAAAATTGGTAAGTAATTAACATAAATAAAACTTTAAATACAATTTTTCACTTAATTGAAGCCACCAAAAATTTGAGATAAAATTAAAGATTTGGTCTCTTATGTTCACATGTATACAAGATGTGTAAGGGTATTATAACATCTTAATTGAAGCCACCAAAAATTTGAGATAAACTTAAAGATTTGGTCTCTTATGTTCCTAGGTACACAAGATATGTACGGGTATAACATTTTGTTTTAATGTATATACACTCTAATTAACTAGCTAGATATTGAGAGCCTGTAATATTTCTTTTGCTTTTTTTTTAATAATAAAAATTGGGAGTTGCATATTTAAATATGATAGTCTCACTAATAGAGTATATTATATAGTCTCAAATAGTATATTTTATATACGTTTTATTTAATTATTACTAAGTGCAGAACATTAGAAAAAATATATAGAGTTTTACTATTTACACGTATTACTATTAATATTTATATTGTATTTTAGCAATGAAAAAATGATTTTATAATTTTTTTTGATAAAATAAGAGTATATATCAATGATCAGTAAGCATAAATTAATTAAACGTAAGCAATTAATTCATTAATTTACATGGATCTTAGATCTTCATGATTTTCACATCTTGTAACAATGATGAAAAGACTTATCTTAGGACTACCTTATGTTCCTGCTAATTACGTCGGGAATTGGTTTCTCTCTCCTCACCCTTTTTAGGCACAATACGTAAATTTTAAGTGATAGAGAAATAATAAAACTGTGTTTCTTTTATAAGTGGAGAGAAGATCAGATCGTGATATTAAATCTTTATCAAATCACATTCTATCAATGTGATTGTTATCCATAAATATATATGACCTTATTTATCTCATATATATTATTTATTTAAACCATATCTTTATTTAAGATATTTGATCATAATAAATATCTTATATATTTAATTATTAATGGCACTAGGTGATGCACATTTTCTTTGTACGCAAAATTAATCCCCAAGTATTAAGGATATCAGTTGCAGCTTAGGCAAATGACCAAGTGAATTATCGAACCCAAAGGACGGCGTATTGAATTAAACTAAATTAATTAAGACGAAAAGCAATTAAGGTTGAGTATTGAATTATTAAACTACTAAACAATTAATTAAAATAACAAATAAAATAAAAGCACTTAGAAGAATACGAAAGTGGATCAAGTAGGAGAATAGGTAGCTCTAGGATAATTCAGTTTCACTCATTAATCTCCCTTTCATGTGTTGATGTCCGACTCTGCCTTGTGGAATATGGACGCATCACTAAGCCATGCATATCTACTTTATAAACACAAGTAAACATGCATATCTACTCTATAGACACAAGTAAACATCTGTGTAACACGTGTGAATAACCTCGGAGCAAGAGATATAATTCCACCCCCTTTCTAGGTACTATCAGTATCAATTATTTCCCTGGCCATTTGGTACTCTATCCCGATATGATCTCCCTTTATAGGTACTATAAAATTATCATCTTTATCCTACTTAATAACCCGAATTCAATTCAATTAATAAATATTCATATATGATAGTTCTAATGAAGTTTCGGAGTCCCCTCACTTAGAATCATAACATGAAATCATGTTCAGCGGTGAACGCACTCAATCTACAACTAAGATATATATTCAAACTCTATATACCAATTGAAAATACACAAAATGATCGTGAATATGAATTAAGAAAGTATAATCATATATAAAATAAATCCACAAGTAGTGTTGTATGAAGTTTACACACGAAATTTTAATTAATTCGTAAAAGCCTTCACAACCCTAGTTCTACCAAAAAGGCTATAGCCTATGATGTTACGAAGAACAATCATGAGTGTTTGATAGATCTTACCCGGATGTTTGGAAAATTACAAGATAAATTAGGAAACGAAATAAATCCTAGATGCGGTAGTCGTCGCGTCCTTCTCCGTCTTGAATTCTCCTCTTGGTTCTCCTCTTGATTCCACAGATGAACCTTCAAAGTGATGGATGGATGGAGGAAAGGATGTGGATGATGGTTGGGGGTAATCCCCTTGTGGGTGTAGTATTGTGTTGTGGCCTCTCTCCAAACTAATATGACTATATGATGTGATCCACATCCACTTTTATACTTGTAAGCTCTCCTTATTAACTTAGGAAGTGATTTTTCTTGGAAAATACGAAAATACATGCAATGGGATGTAAAACACGCGACACACACTGAATGGTGTAAAAACATGCATAAATTCGGAAATTCTCGCTGGCAGCTGCGCAACTTCACGATTTTGAGCATAACTTTCTCTTCAAAACTCCGATTTGAATGATTCTTGCGCTCACGCGATCCTCTCTTCCTTGGCTTTCTATCCATATTAAGAACTCTCAAAAAACTCTAAGTTTTGAATGTGATATAGCCGTTCTGTTCGACACAGCTCGCGCGACGTCACCATTTTGCTCATAACTTCCTCGTTTGACATCCGATTGAGGTGTTCTTTATGCCAAAACGATTCTCTTTTCAGTGGCTTTCCAACACGAATATAAAAAATTACACAAGTTGGACGTGCATTTTTCAGCATTCATACACAAATTGCACCTTTTCTTCAACTATGCACTTTTGATCATTTTTCCACCTAAAACATAATAAAACACCTCAAGTGCACCTTTTTCTCACATATATCGAATATAAAACACTTGTGCTAATATATAACAATCATTCCCATCAAAAAGGTGTTAGATTGGACACTAAAACACACTTATTTTCACTCTCATCAAACCCCCAAACTTACTCGTTGCTCGTCCCGAGGCAACAAAATAAAAATAAAGAGAAAGAAAGTAAGAAAATTAGCGGGAAAATAAGGACATACCCCATTCAAAATACAATTGTCCTCAACTTAGGTCATGCAACTCTCATTACATGTAATAATCAATTCATAGCATACAAGTCCAGACAATCACCACCAATTCAAATGCTCCATTGACATGTTCCCACCAGAAGTATATATCACTCTCACTCAAGTGTAAAAGATGTACACTCATGGGTTAAGGTGTTTACGCTCAGATTTAACTCAAGTGCATGCGTAACCATAAGCTTGCCAAAAGTCTCAAACTCTCTACCAATAAAAGTATGATTCGATAATGGAATCAAAAAGGACTTTTAATATGATGTAATGTCGGCTCTTTGGTAAGGGTAGGAAACATATGGATAAAGTAACTCAATTAGTAGAGAATTAAAACCAGAGATCTTTTGTACTGCAAATTTTTACACTTCAAGACTATCCAACTTCATGCTCTTCTAATTTTCTTTTCTCTCATTTCCTTCAAGCTCAACATACTTTTTTCCTTTATTTTTTTCTCGAGGTACCAGTTTCGGGCACTACCTCTAACATCTCGGGGTACCAGTTTCGGGCACTACCCAAAAGCAACTTATTTTTCAGCTCATATTTTTTCAACTCATAATCATTTGTACAGCTCCAAATATTTTATTCCTTCCAAACTCCATGAAAATCAATTCACACACTTTGACAATATTTAATTCTCTACTAAATATAGGAATTTAAGGCTCAAATAGGATATCAAAGTGGCTATCTTCGTAGGTTGCCAAAGAAATAAGGCTTTTAGGATCAAAAGGGCTAACTACGAATATATAATTATTTGGCAAGTGACTCATAATTTCAAGAATGGCCTTAAATCATCTTTCATCATCTAACACACATGTAGTTTCAAGTAAGACAAGAGACAAGTTTTAGAATACACACACAAAAACAATACTCACCAGAAAAGAAATATCATGTGATTATGTACATGATCAATGAGACTCAAATTCTCACATGAGTTTTTAACAAGTAACAGAGCACCTTTCATGGTAAGTAATATCCCACAAGTATACATAGAACTTCATACCACAATATAACTCAAGTACACTTCCTTCATCAATTTCAAAAGTATTTGAAATTTAAGCACAATTTAAAAATATAAGCTCATGTGGATCACCAAAATCAAAAATACAATCTTTTCACTTATATGAATTAAAAGCCCACATAAAAATTAGAATAAGGAAACGAGGGCACCTAATTTTTCTTCAACGTACGCACGAGCTCAGCGAGTCAAAGCCTCAATGTAGAACTCGTCTTGCCACCTAGTTACCCTTTTCTATCATCAAAACTCAAGCACACTCATCATCACAAGATTCATCAATAATAAAATATGAGAACTATAAGAAAGAATCAATTGACTATCTAATCGACTCCACACACTAGAAACACCACTGAACACTAGGCAAATTGTAAAAAATTGACACATTAAAACCGATTAAAGTTTCAACATACCGCAAAAAATCAACTCCCCTAGCAAACATTATGAAAAAAGATTATATTCTTGGTGCTTCAATGAGGTAATAGCATCACACCCCCACAAACTTAGTAAAAACGCAAGTTAAAATTAAGTTTGTAAAGGGATGTAATTGCCGAAATATGAGCACTTCAAATATAATAAATCCTCACTCACACGAAAGAAATAATAAAACAATAAAACGGAAGGGCAAGCCCCCAACAGGCGCTCATATTTAACATCGGAGAGTCACGACAGTTTACCACTTTTAAGACTACTGGATCCGAGGACGGTCTTGTTGCATCCTCACCTTCAAGTACTTTATTTCCCTCTTCTTATCTACACTCAGCACCTCACCTTTCTTAGTCACAAATATATGATCCTTGGAATTAGCTTCCTCCCATGGCTGTCTAATATCATTGCGTTGCTCGACCTCCGTTCGACCATCAGGTCTGGTCGAATAGGCTTGATTTGGTCGAGAAACTTCACTGTTCCTTTCTTTTCCACTCGCCGGCATCATCGGACCCTCGTACTGTGTACCTGACCTCAATGTGATGTCATTATTTTCCCACGATTGTGTCAATTGATTCATATTCGCGGCCATCTGCCCCATAATCAAGGTAAGGCCCTACAACTGCTTAGATATATTGGATTGTATACTAAAAGTCTAGCTTTTTCTATGAACAATGTTTAGATAATATTTGAAATGAGAATCATATGATCAAACGTTTGCAATAATGATGTTGCAAAAGTCCATTTACTTTATACTATAGATAATGTGGTGTGCAGCGTCACACGGAAAATCATATTATCAGCTCCTTATAAAGTATAAACAAATGTTCATAATCGAGATAGATGGGGACTATCTATAGGTATGGTTGTAGTGTGATTTGGCATTTAGTCTATCTTGACTATAAAATTACACTAGTGCACTTTGAGTGTATTGAGCAGGACCGCTGTTGAGATCGTTCAGTTTATACTGACTATATAATAGAACTTGATCTCTGTTATTATGGAAGTTCATAATCTTAATCCCTATACAATAACCTCGATACGTAAGGCAGTATTTATTTTTTTGATTCATCAATGGGTGAGATTTAAAAGATAAATTAGTATGCTCGGTGAGTTGGAAGATAGTGTTGTCTCTATGGTGTGATGTTGATTGTAGAAGGAATCTGTGTCCTAACGGAATTGGTTGATGATGTCCCCTTGAGGAGCTCATAATGATTATTATGTAAACCCTGCAGGTGAATTTATTCCGGCATGATAATAAGGTTGAGTGGTACTACTCTTGGTCAATATATTAATTAATGGACATTGAATCTTAAACATGGGGAGACTAACAGACTCATAATAAGAAGGAGCCCATAAACGTAATTTGGGATTAGGGTGGCACTGCAATAATATTTCTTTAGTGGAATGATTTATTATTATTGGACTTAAGTATAAATTTTAGGCTAAACTTGGATGCTTAAGCCCAATGGGAGGCCCAAACCCTAATTTCTCCTCCTGGTCCCTATTGTAGCCTATATAATAGCCAATCTCATCAATCCGTAATATATGTATTTATCTATATTAAAATTTAATTAAAATTTTAATTAAAAATTAAAACAATTGAGGTTAATTCTGATGACGACACCTCATCAAAATTAAACTCTTCTTTAGTATATTAAAGATGCTACCAAAAAAATTTAGGCGTACGGAACGAAAAAACTTGAGTCACGTAGTATAGTAAAAAGTACTCCCTCCTTTTTAATGGTGGGGGAAATGTAAAAACAGATTTTTTTTTATTGTCAAGTTGAGTCATTTAAAAATAAAAAATTTCTACCATCAAAATAAAACTCCGCCCCAATAATAAATTCACAAAACAATTTTATTTAAAATTAAAAAATAAAAATAAAAATAAGGAATGGGGACAGCCTGCAACACGAGTCCCACACAGTTGCCGTACCTTGGCTGGTTGGGGATGTGCTGCATCTCCTCCTTTTCAACTTCCTCTAGGTTTTTTGAAATGCCATGTCACGTAAAGCATCCCTATTGGAAAAAGGGCCTAAAAGTTACGTTTATTTTCTGAACGAAAATTAAATACTCCCTCCGTCCCATAAATAAATTGACACTTTCTGTTTTTATTCATCCCATAAACAAATTCACACCCCCAAATAAAGAAATGCACACAAATCAATAACCCCACAACATATTTTAATTTCAAAATTGTCATCCTTTTACAACTCACATAACTTACTTTATAATTTATTTATTACCTAAAAATACCAAACTACCCCCAAAAAGTAATTTTTTTCTTAAACTCCGTATCTACAGTAACTGTGAACTTCTTTATGGGACGGAGAGAGTATAATATTTTAATATATGGTGGATTAAAAGATTTAATATCTTCTATCCGATCCAAAGAAACCCATTAGCTTTTTGCATGTGAATTAAAGAGTATTATTTAATGTTTAGTGGGTAGTTGTATTAGTGAGTGAGTGAGTGAGCCCCAACTTTTAATTGTATTAGAGGGAGTGTGTAAGTCTCATGTGTATAAAAAGGGAAATGAGACCCTTAAGGGCGGACGCCCAAAATGAAAAAATGAGACTCTTTGGGGCGGACAAAGGGAGTAATATATAGTGAATAGTTAGAGTTAAATTTATTTTATACCCTATAACTAAGAAAAACTTCGATTTTTGCCCCAAAAAAGATAAATGGTTCAATTTTGTCCCATAACTACAGATTTTTTTTCAATTTTGCCCAATTTTCGCCGAAAAATGCAAATTTCGCCGGAAAGCTCACGTGCAGCGCACGTGAGACTTCAATTTGGGGCTTTCTAGCAAAATTGGTCAAAAATTGAACAAATCCGTGAGTTATGAGACAAAATTGAACTATTTATCTTTTTTGGGATAGAAATCGAATTTTGTCTTAGTTACGGGGCAAAAAGTGAATTTAACTCAATTTTTGTAGATTCTTATATTTTCGTGTTTCTAATCTTTTATATAATGTGAAAACATGCTATCCATAAATATTTCAAGAGATGACGTACATTTGAGGAAATTTGCAGAAATTATATTTTTAGAAAGTTTTTAAAAACATTTGTTAGTGATTGATATTACATTAAACAATACATCTTTTTAAATTGCTTTGTTGGAAAAATTATAATTTTTTCTAATAATTAAATATGGATAAAGAATCTGATTTTTTTTATCTATAATTTTAAATGTATACAAGAAATAAAGTAAGTATATTGTTAATTTATGTATGCAATTTTGTGAAAATTTCTACCCATGCAACGCACGGGTGGGTAAGTGCTAGTTATATAAATGCTTGTAATAATTAAAAATATGAGAATTTACAAAATTGTAAAGGCGTAAGGATTTTTCTATGAAATCCAAAAATTGTCTAAAAAAGTATTTCTATGTCATTATAATGGCCAAAATAGTAATAAAACAAAGAAATGTAGGTGGATAGAATGTTTTCACATTATATAAATGCTTAGAAACATGAAAATATGAAAATCTATATAATTGTAAAGGCTTAAGGATTTTTCTACGAAATCCAAAAACAACCTAGAAAGAGTAGTATTTTTATGTCATTATAATGGTCAAAATAGCAATAAAAATTGAAATATACTCCCTCCGTCCCTCATTAAGAGGGCCTTTTGCTTTTAATTTAGCACGTGAATTAAAGAGTATTATTATTTAATTTGTAGTGGGTAGTTGTATTAGTGGAAGTGTAGGTCTCATATTTTAATTGTATTAGTGGGTGTGTGTGAGTACCATGTGTGTAAAAAAGGAAAGGTGACTCTTTGTGTGAGACACACAAAATGGAAAAAATACCCTCTTTGAAGGGGACGGAGGGAGTATATAAGTAGCATGCTTTCACATTATATAAATGCTTAGAAACATGAAAATACAAGAATTTACAAAAATTGAGTTAAACTCACCTTTTGTCCCGTAACTAAGACAAAATTCAATTTATATCCAAAAAAAATAAATGGTTCAATTTTATTTCATAACTCACAAATTTGTTCAATTTTTGACTAATTTTGATGGAAAGCCCCAAATTGAAACCTCACGTGCGCCGCACGTGGAGCTTTCTGACGAAATTCGCGTTTTTCGGTAAAAATTGGGCAAAAATTGAAAAATGCATTAATTATGGGATAAAATTGAACCATTTATCTTTTTTGGAGTAAAAATTCGAAGTTTCTCTTAGTTACAGGGCATAAAATAAATTTAACTCTAGATAGTTATATTAGTATTGTGTATGAGTTCCATAGAGATATGTTAATTATTTTGTGTGGCTCTCATCTACCAAAAAGGAAAATGTAATCATTATATGAGACTCCCAAAATGGTAATATGTAACCATTATATAAAAGAATGTGTTGGGTTTAAGAAACGTATATGTCGGGACTAATAAAAAAAAAGTATAAAGTAATTAATGGAGGGAGTAATAATATTCTAAAATTAACAATTCTATATTCTTAGAATTAATGCTGGACCTAAGGGGAAAAATTAAATCCTACAAATAAATTGTACATGAACCATAAAATTTCTTGAAAAACTTTGATGTCGCTGAGCAATACTAACTTGGTATGTCTTATAGTAATACTGTTTTATTTTTTCTTAATTATAATATCTTCTAAAAGCTTTTCAAATGAAAATTTAGTTATAGTTTAAAGAATACAATCATAAAAATTTACTTCCAACCATCATTTTAAAATAACAATAAAATTTATATAATAATTTTAGGTCTCCAAATTTGTAGAGCTAAAACAATTTTCTAAAATTAATTATATACAGAATTAATTAAATACTCCTATATTATTACTTCAAACACTCTATTCACTTAAAAAATTTACCAAAAAAAAATATTAATCCATTCACATTTATAATAAAATATATTAGAAGGGAAAGATATAAATATATAGAAAAAAACAAATATAATAATATATTTTGAATTAATCACAACACAATTCACTTCTCGATCAACATAATTTTTTAATTAAAATTTTATAATTTCTTATTGGGTTAATTGCAAAAAAATCTACGAACTTTACTTCTATTGCAAATTAATCCTCACTTTTGAGAAAGTACAAAAAAAAAACCACAACCTTTAAGTAATGTTGCAAAAAAAAAATCCAATTTGTGCAAAAAGTAGGATTTTTTGGGTTTTTTTTTGCAACAATACTTAAATATTGTGGTTTTTTTGTAATTTCTAAAGAGTGAGAATTAATTTACAATATGGGAAAAGTTCGTGGTTTTTTTGCAATTAACCATTTCTTATTTATATCGCAATATGACTCATATACAAAATAAAATACCATTTAACAATAACGACTTTCCACAATTTTTTAAGGGAAATCGAGCCAAAATGCACATAAACAATTTATCTTTTTCTTCTTTGCCAAATCTCTCATATTAATAATTCAAATGTGTACATGATCTTTACCTTTTCCTTTGGTTTACTTTCGTTTTGGTGTAAGTAGGTGGTTGCATGTCAATAATTATATGAAAATAATGGGCATCACACTAGATCTTTTAACCCACACCATCATCTTGAAAATGTGGTACCACATCATTATAATTAATTCAATTTATATATACACAACTATCATAATTAAGTATGATAAATAGAGCTGTCAAAAAATATAGTAATATAAAATAATGCACCATGAACAAATATGGAAGGTACAACATACATTATATATATATATATAACTCTATCGATGATGACGCGCTGGATGATGCAATTTTCCAATATATAAGCTATTTATGTAACACCATTTAAAATTGGGATTAATTACATGGTATCAAAAGTATTAGACCATCTCCAGCAGTCGCACTCTATTTTACAGTAGATTCAACTCCAAAATGCAGTTAACTTAATAATTTATCTCCAACAGCCTACCTCATTTTCTATCCAAAAAATTAAAATAACAATATATCATCTTTTTTAATATTATTTTAAATTATTTAAACAAATATACACATACCCATTTTATAAATATAACACACATATATATATTATTTAGACACAAAAAAATTAAAAAAAAAACTAAAAAAAATGCAGCAAACACTGTAGCAGTTGCAAAATGCAACTACTACAGTGTTTTATTCCATTTTGCCCTATTTTGCAGCAAAAAATGCAACACTGCTGGAGCCAAAAGTGTACTGCAAAATGGAGATGCAGCACACTCTTGGAGATGGCCTTAGAGAAATCTAATGCATTCCAAATTAAATACAATTTTAGATTGATATGACTTAATGGAATCACATAGGAATGAAATGAGCTCGTGAATGGAATAAAACTAGGAAATGAATGCTTAAAAATTATTTTTATCATTTACAAAAAAAAAACTCATTAATTCACGTAATGACCACCTTTAAAATAAACGAAAGTATTATCACATTGTAATTCTTTGAGACCAAAAGTTTGAAAATTGATTAAATTATTTAAAGGATTTGTAATTTATTTAAATTATTTAAATAATTTGAAAAAAAATTTGATTAAAATATTATTTTAAATGTATTATATATATATATATATATACTATTTTTGCTCCGATAATAATTTTTACATTTCTAAAAAGAACTAATAATTTATAACACATTGCATAAATTTTATAGAAAAAGTAAGCAGTAATTTTATGGTACCGTAAAAGTATTATTATATTATTATGTGCATAAATTTCGGAATAACTCAAGGAATATAAATTGTATTCATTAATTAGTTTCAATCTCATTAATAATATTTTTATAATATTAAATTTAATATTAATTCATATAAAATATTAAATTAATTAAAATCTTAATAAAGATTTTTATATATTTTAATAATTAAAAAATATTATATTATAATAAAATAAAATTTTAATTTTTTTAAAATATAAATAAAATTTAAAATATATAAATAAAAAAATTTATATATATTAAAATATGTTTAAAATTTTATATTTATATTACATGTGTATATTCAATTTAATTAATAATACTAATTTTTATGTATAATTTACTAATTTTTGTTTTGAATAAATATTGAAATAATTATATATATTTATATTCAAAATTTTAAGAATTTAATTTAATTTTTTATTTTTATGAGATGAGTATATAAAAATATTAAATTTATTTTTATTTAGATTTTAAATAATTTAATATTTTATTTTAATTGAATAATTTAATACCAAGGTTTATAATAAATATTACATTTAAACAAAAAAATATTTACATATTTATTTTTTTATAATTGTATATATATAGATGTTGTACAACTTAAAAGAATATTATTTGTATAGAAAGTAAGGAATGGAATGGGCAATATCATGGGAGTGGGAGGAATGTCCATTCCTTAAAACAAGGAATACACATTCCTTATGGAATAGGACAAGGAATACACATTTCTTACGGAATTGGGATTCTTTATCAAAAATTATACCAATCGTAGGAATAGGAATATAATTAGAATGACGATTCCATTCCATTCCCATTCTTGCACACCAATCATGTCGTAAATGTCTGTAATTTGGTAATTGATTTGATTATATACTTATAAACCGACTCAATTTGAGGTTAGCCTCCGTGAACCACTAACATATTGTTCGTCCCCTAATAATGAATTCAAAACAAGAGAGAGATGAGATTTGAAATTCAACAGCATATAAGGGATCACATACATCCAAACCAAGATAATATACTCAAATGCCAAAATTCTATCAACTGAAACACGCACGTCAAATTAGTCACTTCCCATTTCAGAATGCTCATCATCCACTCTCACGGATAGTGTTTACACTCATCGCTCAAGTGTGAGATATACACTTTCATGGCTAAAATATATGCACTCAAATCAATTCATATGCACGCGTAACCATAAGCTTGACAATTATCTAGACTCTCCACTAATTTGAAAGACTTAACGATAGGATCACAAAGGACTTGCTTAGGGTTGTAACGCTGGCTCTTTGGACAAAGGTAGGTACATATGGGATAAGTGACTTGAACACTAGTAGAGAATTAAAAGTAGAGATATACTTTCAACATATATACTTGACAAATCAATCTCCTTCCATTTTTTCTCTTTCCATTTCTTTTTATAATTTCAGTCCCCCTTTAACTACAAGATCAACATCTTCTTTTCATTTTTTTCTCTTCTTCTTAAATAGGGTACCAGTTTCAGGCAGACAAGCACTACCCTATAATTGGGGTACCAGTTTCAGGCACTACCCCCTTTTGCAAGTTTTAACCATCCTTCATCTTTAATCACTTTCCACCACGTTTATCTTTCCAAGTTTCTTTACACAACACCAATCTTACTCCTTTAATTCTCTACTAGGATAGGTATTTAAAGGCTTTTAAAGGAATAAGTTGGATATCTTTATAGACTTCCAACGAATAAGGCTTAAAGGCTCAAAGGGGAAACTATGGATAATATTACCAGGTAGGATAAAACTTTGGCTAGTGACTCAATAAAGAACAAAATGGCCTAAATTCATTTCCCATCAGCTAATCAATCATCTAGCCTCAAGTAGATTAAGAGTCAAGTTCTAAAATATATGCATGTAAATGATGCCATCAAGAATAAAACCAATCATGTGTAATTTTCATAATTCTAGGAGGCTCAAATCTCACATGGGTTTAACAGATTAATGAGCACTCCTATATAGGCTTATGAACCAATTTTAATACATGCAACAATCTTAACTATTCCAACATCCAAATGCATATCTAGCAAGATTATCACCATTACAATATATCACACCACCACATTCTTAATTAATTCATGCATCAGTTCCACAAATTACTACTACATCACATCAATCACAAATTTAATTCACTTAGTACAGGCCAATCAAATAAGAAATGAGAACCTAACAGTTTATAAACTATCAAACTACACATCAACACATATAACAAGAAATGAAAAGAAAGGAACAACCTCTAGCCGAGGTCACTAATCCTCCTCGCCATCACCAGGTACATCGTCATCTTCGGCGCCCTCGCCATCACCTGGACCCATCCGCCACTCATCAAAGTCTCTCCTCAGATCCTCAAAATCAGATAGTCTAGTGGCGATGTAATTGGTGGTTGTGGCCAACGCACCGAGATGCCTATCAGAAACAGCTTGATTCCTCAAAACTGTGGCCATCTGTCGGCTCTTCTATCTGTTCTCTTCAGCTCTCTGTCTGTTCTCCTCTCTTCTTCGCTTGTTTTTCTCAATCAATTACTCATAATGCATGCGCGCATCCTGCACCTTCTGTCCCCACCAATTATACATGGGTGTCCATGCCTCGAATTCGGGTGGAAGAGCAGGTGGTGCCATCCCATACAGAGGAACTTCACCAAAATTAGGTGGTCCATGGTACTATTGTGCCCCTGCAAACTCATCATGGTGTTGGGCATCACTGAACTCTCCAGCTCCTAGATCACCTCCACCGATCTCTTCCTCCATCTGTTGTGGCTGTTGATCTGGAGATGCAGGCTCTCACATAGCCATCGAAAACATCCTAGCAAGTGCATGCTTCGCTATAGTTTGCCAATTTCTGTTTGTTATGCCTTCACGAATGGCTACGTGATCATCTGTGTCCATCAAAAGATTCCCCTCGGTTCTAATTGTGGTGAATTCCTGCAATGTCATAGGGAACCAAAAAGACCACCCATCCTCTTTGAATGTGTACATGATTCCTTGGGGGTCCCTCTTTATTATCCCTCTCCGAACCAAAGGTGCTAGGTAGATGTCTGGCGGATCTCTGATATACTCCATCCCCGAAGTATCGATATCGTAGTGATGAGTGATAGGAGTAATCAGTCCTCCTATATTAACCTTCTGCGTTGCATATACCTTGAACCTGTGAAATTAGTACAGAAGGTACGCAGCCAAGTTAAACTGGATGGAGTTGATCATGCACCACATGACATACAACTCTCCTTAGGGAATGATGCCCCCTTCTGCCCGATATAAAATTGTGCTTGCCAGAATTTGATCAATATACCGAAGGACCAGATTTCTGATGAAAGTAGCTTTCGCCAAATTTGACTTAAACTTATTCTTTCCGGTGATAGATTCTCAGAATTCATCAGCCTTAAACCTCTTATCCTCAGCAAAAGGAATACCCAACGGAGCTCTCAATGCTCTATTTAAACCATCCAAATCAATCTCTCTAAATACTCATCCTACATAAAATTCAGCAGCGTAGGAGAGCTTGTCCATCGGATCAGAAAAGACATTCAACATGGATAAGAACTCCGCTGTCAGCTGAAAGTGAGTTCTTCCCTTTTTCTCCATAAGCTGACGGATCCCAACCCGATTGAATATATCTATGATTTTCTCAGCAATTTTCAACGTGATCATGGTTCCATCATCTTGATATCGAGTAAGTGTGATCTTATCTGACACTTTTCCCATGTCGGTGCTATCTCAAGCCAGTTATTCATATTCAGCTTAAAATCCGAAGGTAACCTCTTGAGTCTTCTCAATTTATCTATCCTTGCATTAGTTGTATCGTCTGGTGCCTGACTAGAGGAACCTTTCCTCTTCTTGCTTGGTCCATCTTCCTTATCCGTTTGCTTTCCTTTCCTTTGCTTTCAATCCCATCATCATTTTTCTTACCTCTTCTTGGAAAAGAACATAATATTTATCCACATTCTTTATACCATAAATACAAAATATTCATCCATATGAACTATGCGTAGGATTAACAATAACTAGTACATTATCAAATTCTACAAATCCAAGTAATTATCAAGTAAAAATTTCAAAATATAGACATGAATATCTATTTCACTTAACAAAACTCAAACATGCCATTTTCAATGCCAAAACATGAATCCAATCGTACTCTAGCATGCTTCCTACAATATTTTCACCAAATTGCAATCCTAATCAAGTAATTCAAGTCTTAGTCAAGTAAATTTCAACACATATACATGAGTATCAATTTTTCCTAACCAAAACTCTTCATAATCAATATTCATGCATTTAACCATTCATAATTTCAACTTGTTCATGGTATTATTCCACTCCACATATATCAACATGCCCAAACTTTCATTATCTAATAAGCCCTAATCATAAATTCATCTTACACTATGAATAAGAATCAATTTGTACTCAAATTAATATGCATACCACATGTTCGACAAAATTACCCAACCAAAAGCCAATTTGAACATGTCAATTTCAACACATCACCCTTACCCTTACTCATTACAATTTCGCAACAAATTCGCTCATATAAGTATAGGATAAGTAAGAAAAACATATCTCTTAGGTTATACATGGTGAGATCGAACTTGAATTGCTCTTCACAAGAAAAACTTAAAAAGCCTTAATTTCACTGCCAAATTTTCCTGAAAACCTAGAGATTAATTGTTTATGATAGTGGATGAAGTGATTAAGTGGTGTTGAATGGTGGATTACAGACAAAAAATCGAAGGAATGAGAAGGGGGTGACACAGTTTAGCAACGGGAAGAAAAGAATGAGAAAAAGTGAGAAAAATCCCCAATTTAAAACTAAAAATTCGACCCTGAAGACCCAACACGACTCGTGTTGCAAGTCGTGTTGGGCTTACGGGGTCGTGTTACCTGTTCTGGACAATTTCAGCACCCCAACAAGACTCGTGTTGCAAGTCGTGTGGCAGTTATGGGGTCGTGTTGGCTCACTGGACATTTCTCGGCACCCAATACGACTCGTGTCAGCAACTCGAGTTGGTGCGTGTCAAGTCGTGTTGGGTATATCTGCAATCTGTTCACTTCCGCTACCCAACACGAGTCGTGTGACAAGTCGTGTAATGACTTGTCAACTTGTGTTGGTTTCGAAACCACCAAAAATTTTTCCTTTCGCTCCTTTTCCCCCTGAACTCACTTAAACATACATATCAATCATCAAACATTCAATTTTAGTCAAGAACAAGGAGAGAAAACTAATACATATTCATTGCACGACTCAAAATTCTCAACCAACAGCTAAACATTACCGACTAAACCAACATCCATGCTCAATATATCAATAGTCAAACTCAATAAAGTGCTTAGATATTTCAATCAATCCTCAAGATCTAAAAAATAACCAAACTGAAACTAGGACAAACACGCAACAAAAATAAACTAACACACACTTGGACAATCACAAAAAATCGACAACTCAATATAATCAAATGAATCGAAAATACTGAAAAATTATAAAAAATTAATTATCCAAGCACACAATACAATGAAGCAACTTTACTTTGGTGCAGCAAGACATGTATATATGTAAACCCCCCAAACTTAGATCAAACAAAGTGAGAGCATAAGTTTATTAAGAAGTATATATCATAGTCGATCAACACCTAATAAAATTCCTACAAACACAGACTCAAGAAAATAAATAAAAAAATGGGAGGGTCGGCCCCCAACAGGCGCTCACGTTTAACGTCGGAGAGTCACGACGGAATCAAATCTCTAACTTAAGTATTCATGAGAGAGCACTTGCTTATCAGGCAGCGACTTATAATGTTTCAATCGTTGTCCATTCGCCGCCATGATCTCACCTTTTTCATTATTTAATTCAAAACTCCCCCCTCCACAGGCTCTATGTATGACAAATGGTCCAACCCACTTGGACTTGAGCTTACCTGCAAACAATTTGAGATGAGAATTGAAAAGAAGTACTTGATCACCAACATTGAATTCTTTGAAATGGATCTTCGCATCATGCCATCTCTTCATCCGTACTTTGAAGATTCTTAAATTCTCATACGCTCTCTCTCGGAATTCATCTAACTCATTGATTTGAGTAAGAAGAAAATTCTTAGCATCCTCTATGCTCATGTTCAAACGCCTAATCGCCCAAAGAGCTTTATGTTCAATCTTCACAGGAAGGTGACAAGATTTTTCATAAACAATTTAATATGGAGACATCCCCGAAACAGTCTTTAAAGCTGTTTTGAATCCCCACAAAGCATCATCAAGCTTCGTGGACTAATCTTTCCTTATGCTTCCTACTGTCTTCTCCAACACTTGCTTAATCTGACGATTGGAAACCTTAGCTTGCCCATTTGCTTGTGGATGATAGGGTGTAGTAACCCTATGCTTTACTCCATAATCTTGTAGCACCTTCTCCATCAACTTATTAACAAAGTGACTTCCTTCATTGCTTATGAGTGCCTTCGGTACCCCACACCGGTTGAAAATGTTCTTCTTTATAAATTCTTGCACCACTCTTGCCTCATTCGTTCTAGTTGGAATTGCTTTCACCCATTTCGAAACTTAGTCTCCTCCACGATCTCCTCTACTACTTCAACAAACTTACACTGCTGCAGTTCTGTAGGCCACTACATTGCTTTGTTTAAAGAAAATACAATTTCTTTGTCATTTACTCTGTATCCCAACTCTCATTTGAAAACATCTATCAGAGCTCTTCCAGTTGCAAGAAACGGATGCCCCAAGATTAGAGGTGTTCCCTCCATGTCATCTTCCATATCTATAACTAAGAAATCCACCGAAAAATCCAAATTTGATACCTTAACTAGAACATCTTCAATAACTCCTTCTGGGTATGTTACTGACATATCTACTAACTGTAAAGCCACAGATGTAGGCTTCAATTTCCCCAAATCAAGCTTCTTGAATACTGAAAGGGGAATCAAATTTTGACTGGCTCCAAGATCACACAATGCTCTCCTTGTAGGTTCGTTTCCTATCTCACAAGAAATGATGAAAGTGCCAGGATCCTTCAGATTTTCGGGTAACTTTCTCTGTATAATAGAGCTACAGTTTTTTTTTTCAGGTTTACCGTCTCCATACTGTTCAAACTTCTCTTTCTGGAGATGAGCTCTTTGATAAACCTTGCATAGTATGACATCTGATCCAAGGCCTCTGTAAAAGGAATACTGATCTGGATGTTCCTCATTATATCAGCAAACTTTCTAAACTTCTCATCGAGGCTCTTTGATAGGAATCTCTGAGGAAACATAATTGCTACCTTTGTTTTTGGATGACCCAAACTATCCTTCTCAAACACCTCCTCCGTTTCTCTCAACTTTTTCGCTCGCTGCCATTTCTTATCTGCGATAGCTTGATCAGATTGGTTCACTATAGAATTTGGACGTGCTGGGAACCTTGGAGGTGAGCTTGTATCGAGATGGGGTTGAACTGCACCCTGAAGCTCTGCCAGATCTGCAGGAACACTGCTTGGCTCGACTTGGTCAACCCCCAATCCTAGCTCGGCTTGAACAGGTTTCGTACTAATGGCTGAGCGTCCTTGCTCTTTCTCTGTGTTTGTCTTACATCAGTTCTGGATCCTCATACTGTTTCCCTGACCTCAAAGTTATTGCCTTGCGCTCTTAGGGTTGATTTCTGTATCTGAATGAAACTTCCCTTTCTGAAATTGTTGCTGCTGCTGATTTACTGTGGTGGAGATTTGGCCCATTGTATATGTCAAATTCTGCAACTACTTGTTCGCTTCCTCATTCTGTTTTGTCATATTGGAGTCCATGAGTACTATGCAGTTATTGATCTTATTGATGTCAGCATCATTCTTCTGCATGTATTTTGCAAACACATCATCAATAATGGGTTTCCCTTCTTCAGTCTTTGCTCCATGATCAAAATTAAGAGGATATGGAACTGCATTATTCGGATTTAAATAAGCAAAATTCTCATGCCTCTTCTAATTCTGCCATCCTCCTTGATTGCTAGGACCTCCTTGATTGCTAGGGCATCCCCCTTGGTTATTCCTTTGGTTGGAATTTCCTTGAGGGTACATGTTTCCTTGCCAATTCTGGGGTGCTCTTGTACCTTGGAGACTCTGCCCCATAGCCCAATTTGCGTCCTCAACCTCTTGAATGTTCATCACCATATCATCATTTGCAGGCCCTTGGTTGCCTCTCCCATTATTACCTGATATCAAAGAAACCAAGTGTTTGTTCATTTGCTCCAACTGAGAGATAACCTTATCATTCCTATCAGCTTCAGAAAACTTCTCTTCAACCTTTGCAACTTTACCAAGTATGTAAGTCCCTTGAATCCTTTCAGATGGCCAATCTCTAGAGTTCATAGAGATACCATCGAACAACTTCTCTACGACATTTGATGTCTTGCCAAAAATCATTCCTCCAGCAGATGCATCAACTAACACTCTTGATTCATTATCGAGGTAATTGTAGAAGACACTGATGAGCTGAGACTTTTTGAATCCATGATGTGGGTATCTTCTCAACGCATAAGTAAACCTTTCCCAAGCCTCTCCAAATGATTCATCTCTCCTCTGCTTGAACTGATTGATTTCTTGCTTCAGTGCAAGAATCTTACCCGGTGGCATAAAACGATCAACAAACAGCTGCTGTAGCTCAGTTCAATTAGAGCAACTGTCTCCTGCCAATTTGTCATACCACTCTCTCGCCTTGTCAACCAAAGAAAACTGAAAAGCCTCATCTTCCATCTGTCATTAATAGCATCAGCGGCTTTCACTACATCTATATAGCTGTTGAAGCGCTTCAAATATCAGTAGGGTTCATCAAAAACACCTCCAGCGAAGGGGTTTTTCTCTACCATATTAATCAGGGCTGGCTTTATGTCATTCGTTTCATCAGCTTGAATGGCCCCAACTACGCCTGATCCTCTTAAGTTGGTAGAATTGAACATCTCTCGAATGACAATATCATCCTCATGTGTAACTCTTTCTCCCATAGCTGCTATTTCTGATTCAGCCTCTTTTGGGATATCCTGATTTCGATCTGCTCTTCTTCCTCTTCTACAACTGCTTTAGGCTCCGGTGTGTCCGCTTTCTTCTTCAAAATTGGTACCTTAACAGCCTTAGGAGGTGCTTTGAGATTCTTCGCTGCTCTTCTCCTTTTTCTTGCAGACGCTTCAACCAGAGGCGGCCCTGGGGTGGTGCCGGAGGTACCGCCACATAGGCCCCACTCCGGCGAGGGCCCCCAATTTTTTTTATTATATATTCATATATTAAACTTGAAACACTATTAGTATTGTTGAGTAGTCCAGTTGGTAACGCCGCTTTTCCATCTGACAAAGTGCACAGGATCTAACCCTGTGGCCTACGGAACACTTTTTGTTTTCTTTTAATCTTCTTACTAATTTATCAGTGTTTACTTTTTTATTATAAAATATATTAATCTATCTAATCTGCTTATTTTTATTTTTATTATATAATATTAATCTATCTTATCTTCTTATTAATTTATCCATCTAAACTTAGTAATATGCATTAATAGTAATCTGCGTAAAATATATTAATTAATATTATATATAGATTTTTTTTCATTCTATATCAAATCCATATTAATAAATATCATATAAAATTATATGATTGTAATTAAAAATTTTTTTCATTTATAAACTTTTTTTTAATTCTTTCCTCTTTATTAAGTTGATTAATAACTAAATAATACGTTCTAAAAAAATCTATATCTAAAAAGAAAGATTATTAATAGTTAGTTTCATATACTTATATTTTTTTAATAAATATTAAACTTTTTTTATTTAATAAATTATATTAAGTATAATGATATGACATCTCTTATTATTGCATGCACAACATATTTAATAGCATATTTATATTCATAGTACGATTTTATTAATATTATTTAACGTATAGTGAGTAGTTGTATTAGTGGTATGTGTGGATCCCATATATTAATTGTATTTGTGAAGTGTGTGGGTCTTATGTGTTTAAAAATAGAAATATATACTTTTGGTGCGAACGTCAAAAATAACAAAATATATACCTTGCCGGCGGATGGAGAGAGTACTACTTTATACATTGTATATATAAATAAAAGGCCTTAAATAAATTTTCACCGGGCCCCTCAAATTAATGGGACGACCCTGGCTTCAACCTCCGGATCAAATTCGAGATTTTATGTTCCCTTCTTTGACCTGGTGTACATGCAACTTCAAGAAAAATTCAAGGTAAAGACAATTAAATCTCTACAGAAATATTCTAATTAAATAAGTAATAAAAGCAAATAAATAATTAAAACTGTCGCCGACAGCACGGTGCCATAAACTTGATAGGCGTATTTTGCGCACTCCAATTAAATCCCCAAGTATAAGGATGTCAATTGTAGAGGCAAGTACCCAAATTAAAAATATTGTTCCCTTTGAAGACAGTTAATTATTTATTTATCCTAAATTACTCTTCAACTAGAACTAATGTAACCAATTTTCAGGATTTGAATTTAATTAACAACTAAAGTGCTGAAATAATAAATCACTTAATAAATAAAAGCAAAGAAGAATAATTCTAGAGTGAATCAAGAGATAATGACAGCTCTAAGGTATCAAGTGTAGTGCAATTGATTTAGTTTCCTAGACGTCCTATTGTTCATTCATGCTATTTTAATGGAAATACATCACTAAGCACTATTAACCCATCAAATATGATTCGATTTCAAGTTAATAATATTATTAAATTTATACCAAAAGATGCGTGAACAGTTTTGAGCCTCCTTCCTAGATATAAATAATGCAAACTTAAAGAACATGCAGATGGCTAGTTTGACTAACAAATATTATCTGAAAGTACTACTCAATCTTATTCACTTCCTACTTGATTTCTTAATTGCATTGTTCCACTAAGAAAATCAAGTTCTAATTTACTAGCCCTTAGCATTATCGTGTTTACGGACAAACTACTATAATCCTTAGCAAATATACAATATAAACTATGTATGCACACAAGCTAACACAACATACCAAGCATCACGAGCAACATCAATGGTATATTGTGAAGACGTTACAAACATATAAATAAAGTCTAAATCAAACAAATAAATTAGAATGTAAATAGCATGAATTCACAATAATTGTCTAAGGTTCCAAATCCCTAGAACTGTAAAAGTACTTTAGCTCATGAGATTACACACAACCCTCATGGCTAAGAATTCCATAACAAAATCACAAAGAAAGATTAAAGAGAAACATACAAAATCCTAGTGTCACATGATTTACGTTCTTCCTCCATCTTTCCGATTGAATTGACTCTCTCAACTGTACTCGAATCTTCTTCCAGACCGATTGAATGATAGGATAGATGATCTGATTATGTGTGAGGGTGGATGGATGTAGCGTGAATTGAATTCACGATGTGTTTCTGTGGAATGTGATCGGTCTTCCCTCTCCAGGTGTCTTGATCCCCTTTTATACCCTGGGCCACGATTTTTACTCAACTGGACTCTTTTCACACATTTTCACGCACTAAAGATGAAAATCCCGATTTCTGGCCCAAACTAACGCAACACGAGTTGGGATGCCCAACTCTAGTTGGCCACATGACTCGTGTTGTCTCAAAATGCAACTCGTGTAACCTTAACACGAGTCGTGTTATCAAACCATGCACTCGTCTGTGAAGTTGTGTTGCGATGCTCTGAAACTGGACTGGCCACGGACCCCAACATGAGTCATGTTGCAAGTCGTGCAATGACTTGCCATCTCGTGTTGGCTCTCTGGATGAATCTCGACACTGCTCTGCCTAGGGGTGTGCAAGGTACGATTTTGCGGTTATTTCGACAAAATCTAAATTGCATTGTTATATGCGGTTCGATTTGATAATTAGATTAAAATTGCGGTTTGTCGATTAAAATTTATAATGCGATTTTGGGCGATTTTTTTGCGGTTTTGTGGTTTGGCGGTTAAAATTTAATATGTGACATAACAATACAATACATATGGATGTATAAAAAATAAATATGTGTACATGCTTAATTTAAAGTGTTCTTCACCCTTACAAATAAAATATTATAACAATGATCAAATTAGATAATGAGATATTAAAGATATGAAATTATAATTTGAACTCCATAACCAACTCAAATAATATAATCCTTGTGACTTAAAGCATACTTTTATCAAAATTATTTCTCAATCCAAATTAGTGTATATCTTTTTACCTCTTCACTAATACATAATTATATATGTATACATAATATATATTTAATTTTATAATTTAAATAATAGAGTGTGGTGCAGTGCAGTGTATTTTTAGATGAAAATCGAAATTGCACCATTCAAGCGGTGCGGTTTTCTCCAGTAAAATTAACTGCGGTTTAGATGAAAAAACACTAAGTGCGGTGCAATGCGGTGCGGCTCGATCGGTTTTTGCGGTTTTATAAATTGTTGCCCACCTCTAGCTCTGCCTCACACGACTTGCTACACGGCTTCCCTCAGACGCAACTCGACTCGTGTTGCAAGTCGTGTTGCCGTATGATAAGTCGTGTTGCAAGTCTGTTGCATTCTGACCTCCTACAGCACCCAACATGATTCGAGTTGCCAAGTCATGTTGAGGCTTGCAACTCGAATAAGTTCAATTTCCACTCGTTTCTTGCTCATCTTTGGTTCTGCTTCATTTTGACCTGTTTCGACCTTCAAAACTCAACAAAACACCTTAGTAGCACTATAATCATGCAAAATACGTAAATCACGCAATCCCACACAAATATATGGTCTTATTCTAATAAAAATAATATATTGTGAGATCGAAAAGACGTAAAATTTCCACTCTCATCAACCACCACGCGTTGTTGTCGGGCAGAACGCTTATCGTCGTTCGTCATCTGAACATTGCTATCTAATTGAAAGCCGCTTTGTTGTCGTCGTCTAGCCTCTCTTCTCCGTTGGACGTGAATTTGTCAAAATGTCTTGTCTAAAGAGTAGTTTGACTGCAGATTCATAATCAATGTTTATATTTATTTAAGTATACTTTTTAAATATAAAATGTAAAAATTTTATTAAACAAGTATATAACTTTTTTAAATAAATAGTTAGGTTTTTTGTATTGTAATGAGAATTGTGTTGAAAAATTATATATTTTAATTTGTTTTTAATTATTGAATAGATGTATAACATTTAATTAATAAATGTATACAGAAGATTATTGAAAGAAAGAGGGAAAGAAGTTATAGTGATGTTCTACGTGAGTGAGATAACAATAGAGACGAAGTGTAGGAGATTGAGAGAAAGAGAAAAAGAAATTGTGGTAGTGTTCTACCGGAGTGGAATGAGGAGAGAAATAAAGTGGGGGAGAATGAGGAGAAATTGCTCATTTAATCTTATATACATAATAATCCTTTTTATAAATATAGGTATGCTACATGTTAACAACACATGTATATTATAACTATTCTAAAAATGCTCCGGTTTTATATTAGCTAGCATCTATCATATACCAAAATTTAATTTTAATTAAAACACTCACATATATATAATATATACATACGGTCAAAAAAATTGGGTGATTCTGGGGTGCACCGTGCACCCCATGATTTATAGTTATAAAATGGGGTAGTGGGTTGTTTTATTTTTAAAAAAATTAATTATATTTTTTTATTTAATAGTAGAGATTAAATAAAAATTTAATCTAACGATTAAGATCGTATAGGTGCACCCAAATTCGAATATAAAAAATTTATAATATATACATGTACAGTGTTAGTTATAGTGGGGGAGGGGAGGTGAGGCCCGTTGTTCCACCAGGAGGAGGGGCGTGGTTGGGGGTATATATATATATATATATATATATATATATATATATATATATATATATATATATATATATATATATATATATATATATATATATATATATATATATGTATGGAGCATTGAATTTTTATAATTATTAATTTATTTTTTATTTTAAAAATTTTAAAAATTTACGTTATAATATTAAAATATAGGTGCACCAGAGTGTAAGGGTGCACCCATATGTATAAATTTTTATTTTATTTTGTATACAAGTTATTCTAATACGTGTTTCTTAATAATTGTATACTTTTTTCACACTAAGTTTTTCATTAAAAAAAACTAGCATCCATATGTGTATAATTTTTTATTCAATAATGTATACATGTTTTTTAATAATTGTATATTTTTTTATACTCAATTTTCATTAAAAAAACTAATAATTAAATTGTATACATTTTTGTTCATAATTGTATATATTTTTATTTATATTTGTATACGTTTTTTAAAGTGGGTGCATCCTATCTTAGGGGGCACCCGGGTCACTGTATAATTAGCCATATATTTTCGCACTAGGAAAGAATTTTAAACAACATGGATTGACTAAGGATTTAAAAATCTTTTCAAAACAATTAAAAGAATATCAAATTCAAATTCATAATTTAAAATTATTCATTTAAAATCTTTAATTTATAAATTCGTTTATTTTATATTGAATCCACACATGAAGGAGAAATTTATAAATCATTTCTTAAATTTCTAAATCCAAACACAATATAAATGAATTGGTATTCCGAAAAATTTACATAAGTTGTATTGTAAACCCTTTGTTATCTATGGTACGTAGGGAAAATTCGATATACACCATAATATACTAAATTTTTCAATGTAACAACAATATAAATGTCCAGCATATCAAAATTTTGTTATATAAAAATTTAGACACACATTTGTGTAAGTTCATTGGAATTAGTTTTTTTGGAATATATAAGAAGAATATATAAGAACTAAGAAGTGATAGTATTTTAATAAAATGTAATATTGCATTAATAAAAAGTGAAAATTTAAATGAACCATTTAATAAACATTTGTATTATAGATCCGTGTGATTGGTAACCTCTTGTATCTCACAACTAGTCGAATGAACCAAATGCATTTTAAGAGTTTGTGCTAGATATTATCAATCGAATCATAGAACTTCACATTTAAGAGTTGTAAAAGGTATTATTCTATAAGTTCATGGCAGTACTTAATAATATTAATAATGAACTTGTTGGTTTTAGTGATTTTTATTGGACAAGAGATGAAAATGATTTTTTTTTCTTTTTTTTAATATTCCACAATCTTGAGTCACTGCATTGTAGAAAACAAAACTATGTTTCCTTATTTACAGCAGAACTCAAATATGTTGTCATGAAATGTTGTTACATTTGTTATGGCGCAAATAAATACTCAAAATTATGGGTATACGTATTAGAATAGTGTTCTAACTTATGATAATTCTAATGTGCTTAATATTTCAAAAAATTCTATTCATACTCACACACCAAGTATATCACTATTTATAAGACTTCATTTCATATGTCCGCGTGGGTGACTAAACCGGTCAACAAGGGTGAAAATTTGTCAAAGACCAAAAATCGAATCTCATAGTTTTAATTTGGGAGTAACCTCACAATATGAGGAGACTTCTTGTATGCAGTGAGTGATCTAACTTCTGTTGATTAGTTGAGTTACCATGATTTATCTCCACCATTCCGTAAGGCAACACTCTGTGTTCACCTCCGATTCCACCCTTTTTCCAAAGACTTCATTGTATACTCCATCCGTCCCGTCTTTATGGTTATGTTTGCTTTTTGCACGGGGATTAATGAATATAGTATTTTATTGTGTATTGAGGTGAGAAAAATAATAATTTAATGTAAAGTGGGTAGGTGTATTAGTAGGATGTGTGGGCCAATGGAGAGAAAATTAATTAATTTATGTGGGTCCAATATGCTAAAAAGGAAAATGTAACCATTAGGATGAGATGCCCAAAATAGAAATACTCCCTCCATCCCAACTTAAGAGGGTCATTTTTCCATTTTGGTCGTCCCACCCAAAGAGTCCCATTTCCTTTTTTAGACACATGGGATCCACACACCTCCACTAATACAATTAAAATATGAGACACACTCCCACTAATACAACTACCCACTACACATTAAATAATAATACTCCTTAATCTACGTAAAAAAAGCAAATGACCCTCTTACGTCGGGACGGAGGGAGTATGTAACTATTAGGATGAGATGGAGGGAGTATGTGATTTGTTTAAACAATAGTTAAGCATAAATTCCAAGATGACAACTTACTAGGAAGGAAATAACTTAAGGGTCCGATTTTTTAATGGCCACTATTGACAAAATACAATTTAAAATAGTCACATCTCTTAAAACCAATTTTTACTAGCCACTTTCAAGTGGACTCCCCAAATTACCCCCTAACTGTTAGCTAAAGGACGAAAATAATGGGGTCATTATCATGTCAGTTTTGACTACAGTAAATGGGGGGTTGGTGGACCACATTTAAAGTTTTTAAATTTTGAATTTAAGATTTTGGATGTGGGTTGGTAGGGTACATCATTAACGTCATTTTTACCTTTTTCTCTCCCTTCTTTCTTTCTTTCTTTCTTTTTCTCTCATCTTTCGGCCAACATCCTTTCTCTTCTTCTCTCCTTTCGTCCCAGTGTCAAGCACAGTGCATTTCTGGATTTCTCTTCTCCATTTGCGGTCTCCCACAGTGCATTACACATTGGAAATGGCAAATTTTCAGGTATGTATATAAGCAGTGTTATTGGCATCTCTAAATTTGTGTATAATGTTTCCTACACTGATTTTTTGTACTTTTTTGGAGGATATTACTTACATTTTTTGTGGTTTTATTCATATGTGTAAAATGTGAATTAATTTTGTATAATGTTTCGTACATGTGGTTTGGAAATGTAATGTGTTGAATGTGACTTAATTGTGTATACATCATATGTAGAATGTAGGATCGCAGTGGGGGTGTTCATTTTTTTTTTTTTTTGAACTTTTGGTTGGCCGAATAGGGATTTTGTTGTGGACCGAATAGAACAAATCTTTAGGTCGAATAGAACAAGTGTAGGCCGAATAGAGCAAAGTATAGGAGTAATTACTTTGATTTTTTTTAAAAATTTTGGTTGGCCGAATAGGGGTTTTTTGTAGGCCGAATAGAACAAATCTTTAGGTCGAATAGAACAAGTGTAGGCCAAATAGAGCAAAGTGTAGGAGTAATTACTATGAATTTTTTTTTAAATTTTGGTTGGCTGAATAGAGGTTTTTAGTAGGCCGAATAGAACAACTCTTTAGGCCGAATAGAACAAGTGTGGGCCGAATAGAGCAAAGGGTAGGAGTAATTACTATGAATTTTTTTTTAAATTTTGGTAGACTGAATAGAGGTTTTTAGTAGGCCGAATAGAACAACTCTTTAAGCCGAATAGAATAAGTATGAGCCGAATAGAGCAAAGGGTAGGAGTAATTACTTTGATTTTTCTTTGAAATTTTGGTTGGCCGAATAGAGGTTTTTAGTAGGCCTAATAGAACAATTCTTTAGGTCGAACAGAACAAGTGTAGGCCGAATAGAGCAATTTTTATGAGTGTTGAATTTTTTGGAAATGGTTGGCTGGTCGAATAGAGCATATTTGGTAGGCCGAATAGAGCATTTTCTGTAGGCCGAATAGAACAGTTTGTAGGCCGAATAGAAGGAACTGTAGGCCGAATAGAATAAATATCTAAGTGTGCAAATATTTGGTCAGTGGCTGCAATGAACTTATACTTATTTTGGCCATAATTATGACTTTCTGTCTTATTTAGCAAAAATATTATTTGTGCAGGGTGAGTGGAAGCGTCCTTCCATACAGGGCCAGCACTGCAGTATACATAATTACTGCAAACCTGGGGTAGTGATGGAAACTATGCGTACGCAGTTAACTAGGGTTGGGGGTAATGCGGAGGAGATGTTTAGGAGATCATGCTTTGGTCATTAATGGGATCTCAATGATGATTGGAACGCGAATGCTCATCTCCACATTCTCATGAGAGATTATATTTAGGGGGGACGATTTAACCGCTAGATATTTTCAGGTTGGGAACGAGTGTCTTATCTTTAACAGGGTAGAGTTCATGAGGATAATGGGACTCTGCTTTCGGGATAGACTCGGGTTTGATCCGAATGTGTCGTATCGTATCCCTCCTGGTGGGATTTACGATAGGTATTATGGTCAGGGCGAGAGACCATTAGTCAGTCAGATTGCTAGTGACTTTGAAGGCAGAAGATTTACATATGTTAGCCCCGAGGACGTGGTTAAAATTGCCAAGGTGCTATTGTTGTACTGTTTTATCTTTAGGTCGGATGTCACCAAGGTGGGTGTAGACAACTGGGTTTGGGAGATAGTAGAGGACGCTGAGAGATGGGATTTATTCCCTTGGGGGCAGGTCAGTTATATGACGCTACTGCACTTTATGGACCACATTTTGACCGAACTTCCAGATGGAGCAAACCCCGATGAGTACAGATACCACTTTTATGGGTGCACATTTGCGCTCCAGGTACGTGTTTTATTAGATTACTTAAACTTATAGTGTATTTTCAATTTCAGCAACATTAATTATCTAACATATGTGGTTTAAGTGTGACAGGTTTGGGCGTACGAGCGTCTACCTGCCCTCGCTGCATCGTATGGCCATGTCCCTCATGATAGGAAGAATCTAAGGCCACTTTGCTTGCGATGGATTTTTCGTAAAGTGAAGAGGGTTGATAGGAATCTATTTAATCGGGTATGAATCATTAATCCATTTCAGTGAATGACAATTCAGTAAGTATTTAATGTAAATGCATTGGTTTTTTTTTGCATCAGGATCTTGATGTGGTGGATTTTTCACGTGACCTCGCTGATGAGCGTAGATGGGGAAATTGGATTGGCATAGAGGATGATCCTGTGGAGGGGTTGATCATGGGAATGTACACCAAGGCATTTTCTAACCCCAGAAGAAAGGCCGTCCGAGGACCTGATTACTCACATCTGCAGCAGCGTACCGCAAGGGAAGCATACGATCCTTATAGTAATACATGGGATCAGCAGTACTATTCGGGTGCGGCTGTTGATGATTTGTGGAGGGGCCAGCGGACGGATGATTCAGCGGCTTGGACGACAAATTGGGATCCCCATTCTTACCAACCTCCCTATACTACTAGTCCTGACCATAGTGGACATGCTTCAGGGGAGACGAGGTATGCTGAGCCCAGTTCCTATGATCCGAATAGTGGCTGGCATGCTCGCTTTATAAATGACCATGACGGACAGCAGCACTATGATGCGACGCACAGCAGCACCCTGACGCTAGGGTGGATGAGTCCCCAGTTATTCATGAGAGTGGGTTTAGGGACGCCTACGGAGATGATCAGGGAGTCCACGGATATGATCAGAATTTCAAAGAAAGGGTCTTTCATAGATTGGATCAGCAGGATGAGTTGTTACACTAGCTTGCTTGTCAAGTTGTGTATGAACGTCAAACAGCACATTTGTTTCGACAGGCATTTACGAGTGAGATCAGGCGCCTTCGAGCAGATCTTTCCTGGACTTGGTTATCTGAGGCTGAGCCATCAAGCGCGAGGTCAGCGGTTAGATATTCCCCGTCTAGACCGGTGGAGCATGTGAGTCCGATGGCCCCCACACCCGGCGTTGGCGAAGATGGTATGATGCGTGCTAAGCGGCCAAGAAATCTAACTGTAGCATTACAGTCTCCATTCACTACGACTGAACGGGAGCGCCAGTGGCAATTATTCCGGCGGTTTATTACAAGCAGATATATGTAAGTGCTAGTCTACTATTTTAGACATTTTCATATATTAATTTAAACACTTTTGATTATTGTTAATGAATTGTTGAATTCAGGATCGACGTTGGTCTCGATTATGGAGTAAACAGTGTTTTTTTCACGGAGATGGAGGACCCCAGTGCTTGGTTTTCCGACCAGGTAATACCCTAGAGTGTTCATGTGTATACCTAATATGTCACATTTTTTAAATATATATCTATATGTTTCAGCACCTGGATGCGTACCTCCGAATATTATCAGAGCGACCATCTGACATAGACGTACACATTCATCGGGATGTTGGCACCTGTTGCATTATGGACATGCAATTCTCTGTATGTAAATGAGCATATTACAATGGATTGAATAGAATTTAGTATTTAATTTTGAGACTAATATTATGGAATCATTCTCGTGTAAGGTCCGAGTTCAATTCGTATGGAATGAGCATACGAGCCGGTTCAAAGATGACAGAATGACATTTGCCAACATAAGTGATGACTTGTTGACAGATCTTCGTGAGTACGCCCAAGGGCGACTGCCCGTGTGGAGGGGGTCGAGACCATGGTTAGATTGTGATACGGTATTTTATACTAACCCTTGATGTATTTACATAATACTAACTCCTACTTTGACCTAGTAGTTTACATCTAATATATGCATTCATTTTAACTTACTTTTGGAAGATATTGTTCATAGTCCACACGACAGCGCACTACTACCCGTGTGCACTGATTACAAAGACTATGACCTTCTACTGTTTTGACTCATTCCAGCATAGATGGGATGACGAGCCAGATATGAGGGAACACCGAATGATGGAGACTCTACCATTCAGATGTGTCATGCCAGCTCTGATGCGCGAGATTGAGTTCGAAGGGGTTCCGCACACTTTCCAGTTGACACCAGCTTGCAGAGAATTTTGTTTCAGACAGGAGGACGAATCTAGTTGCGGACCAGCCTGTCTCAGGACCATAGAGAGAATATTAGCGAGGGACTTTAACTGGAACACCCCCGATCACATCTTGTGTTTTCATAAGCAAGTTTTTTTCCTAATCTTTCAGACTGGTACCATTATTGCCAGAGCATGATGTACTTAGTTTAGAACTAATCAAAAGTGATGAAATTCTTATAGAAATTCATTTGTGTGTATAACATACACCGTATTATCTGTTAGATAGAATTCCATAACATTCTCCAACTTGTATGTCGAATTGACATCATAAGATAGATAGAATTACCATGGATGTTTAGTAAATGAGCTTATTCTTGATATTGAAAAAAATTATAAGTTATACACTAGAGTTAAGAAGGACAATGTAGACGAGTATGCTCAATTTCACCACATTTGCCATATTTTTTTGCCTACATATATGGGGATTAGGGGCATCCGTCGCAGGAGGAGGTGGATCTTCATGTGACGATGAAGCTCCTGTACAATTTAGTCAATTGTGACATGGTTGTCGACATCTGGAGCACACATGTTCTTTGTGACGTCTCCTGCTGGTCTCGATCCCTGATCTTATGCGAGACATTCGTGGTCGCCCGTCCTCTTTGCGTGGCAGGGGGGTCACACGCTATGACTGGACTCCTTCAGGTGTGTCCCACTGAGTGTAGTGGAGAACAGGCAACACTGGACCACCCCACATATTTACTACACTGGTGCGATGGTAAACTGGAGACATAAAGCTACTGGCTGGCAACCTACAAGCACTGTAGAACGTATAGTATAAGAAAAACATAATCAAGAGGTCAATGCAAGTAAGTATGTTTAGTGTATGCGTACTTGATTGCCTTCATCGCATGAATACATAGAACAAGTTCTTTCTGGAACTTCTCACATGTGCAGGTACTGTCGTTCAAATCAACATTGAATATCTTATCACCGTCCTTGACTGCAAACTTATTTCCAATGAGCATGGAAATATTTAGCTTTTGGGTTGCATGAGAAAGTTCCACTAATTCGTCATGGAGACGCTGGCATAGGATGGTACTCCGTTGCTCAGCTTCAGTTTGATGTTCGTAAAATCACCTCTCAGTGATTGTGCGACAAATCTCTAACATTGTGCATATAGGTAGCTGCCGCGCCCAAAGGATGGTATTGTTATACGACTCAGCTGCATTTGAGTTCATAAAACTCGTACCTACTGACAGGACAATGCACCCTTGACCATTTCTCATATCCCCACGACCCAACCAATTCTATTAACTCCTGCGAACTGATACCACATTGCAATGAGCTGATGCACTTGCAAATAACAAGTTAGGAATGGGGAACATTAATAAAAATAACATTGTACCGGCTCATTCTTGAATGTAATATTACAAAAGTTGTAGATGCTGGCAGACTAACTTATGAAAATCTGTCGATAGGTATGCATCCATCGCACGCTGAAATGTATACAAAATGTTCTTTCAAAAGCCGGCCAATCTGTGCTTTAAATGGTAGCCGCATAGACCGTGATGGGCATCAGGATAGACAGTAGAAATAGCACGTGCAATACTGCAATGACCGTTAAACACTATCAACAGATCTCGTGGACATCCGTAGGCCTCTCGTAACCTCTCTAGAAACCACGTCCACGAAATGTTGCTCTCAACATCACCAGTGCCTAAGACGAGTGGAAATATCTGATAGTTTGGATCATGCGTGACTGCGATAAACACAATTCCTCTGTGCCTCCCCTTTGTATGAGTGTCATCTATGACAATGACTGGACAACCAATCTCTAGAAACCCCCGCCTCGATGCTCCAAGTATATAAAATGTAAACCTTAAACTGTCATCTTCATCAACAGAGATTCGGGTGTGTGAACCGGGATTTGCGTATTCCAACTGATACATGTACTCATGGAGCATTCCATAAGAGCTATCGTGATCCCTGTACGTGTGTCCAACAACATAGTGTTTCGCCTTTAACGCTATATTTTAGCTAATGTTGAACCCAAAATCAATCCTGATCTTTTCTCTCATCGTCTGGGGTCGGAGGCCAGTAACCTTATCAAACTGCCTAGTAGTAAAATATTGACCGATTACTTTGGATGACACTTGTGTAGGAGCAGACCTGTCTGGATCATTTAAACAACCATGATGTTCGACGAATTTAACCACTCCCCACAACCCATAGCTAAGTCTTGCGTACATCTTAAATGGACACCCTGTTTGACCCTTTATGTTACATTCAACGTTATACCTGGTCGTGCTAGATCTTTTGACATGGGTCTCTACTCCGTGCTGTAAGTTATACATTCCGACGGCTATCTGCAACTTCTCTTTTGTATCAAATACACTATTCTTTTGAAGAACACCAGACGCATCAAACTCAGGGCCAGTCAACTGATCTACTCTGTCTGATTCATCCGAAATGCCTATGAACGTGGCAGGTGCATTAGTTTCACATAAACATATACTTTAGTTCTATTTCTATTATAAATAAACATCGTTTCCATACCTGGAATCAACCAAGGACGGGTGTTGGACCGTGTACTACGCAACTCTTCTGTCTGCATTTCAGGACAAGCCAAGTCACGATTAATCGGTTCAAGAAAGCTAAGGTCGCCTCTCTGACGTATGTAATCACAGATTTCTTCATACAATTGGCGTCTTCTCTCCTCAGTACCATCATCGCTTTCGCTAGAAGACTGAATAGTATCCTCCTGTATGTGATTCCCTTCTTCGACAGACCTATTCCTGGGGTCATCATCATCATTACAACCATCTACATCATCCACACCCTCATGAACGAAAACATCGGCTTCAACATCTAGACATTCTCTAAAATCAGAACACTGCATCTCTGAGACCGAACTGTACTCCACATTCAAATAAAAATCAGGTCTCCCACTAAAATGTGCCCTCGTACGTGGGTCATTGTTCGTACCAGCACTTCGGTCATTATAACCTATCCCTGAAACCATACTATTCCCTGCACCCGCGATAGGACGGAGTGTCACGTACACCATTCCGACATCAACACAGTTGAACACTTCTGCCACACTTGCATCATTCTTTATCTTATATTTACACAAAAGGCCATTGTAATCAACTAGAGAATGAACTACATAACCCCAGTGCCCCAAATCAGCTTGTACTATGTCATGGATTTCTTTTAGCAAACTACTATAACACAGACTGCCCTCTGGCAAGAATAACTAGTTCACCACTCCACCTATGTATTGCAACCCTTCCCAAGCTCCACCCCAAGACATCCCAGCTTTTTTATAACTCGTCTGCACATTTTTTAAAGAAAACTTTAATGACATCAATATTAAAATATTAGAAAATTAGTTGCAACATTAAAACATTAGGAAGTTAGTTGCAACATTAAAACATTAGAAAATTTGTACTCATATTGCATTCTATTCGGTCAAGAAATTAATGTATGCAGACCTACACTGTTTCAAAATTCGGCCTACCTTGACACACCTTAAAAAATCTCAGTATTTTTTTCTTCTATTCTGCCAATGTTTTCTCTATTCGGCCCAAAAGGTTCTCCTATTCGGCCTACAAAAATACTCTATTCGGCCTACATATTTTTTAAAAATGAAAAATTCGTGGAAAATTTAGTTCTTCTATTTGGCCTACGTCTTTATATTCGACCAACAGAGTTTGTCTATTCGGCCTACAAATGTTGTTCTATTCGGCCTACTAAGTTTCTGAAATTTAGTCTTAATTTTTGGGCTATTCGGTGAACGGTTGTTCTATTCGACCCATCAAGTTGTTCTATTCGGCCTATTGCGCTTATTCTATTCGGCCTACTCACCAGTGTTTAACAAATTTGAGAACATTACTTAAAAAATACGATCTCACATGAGTGGTGAAGATTTAAGAAAAAAAAATTGAATGTTACAATTATTCTACTCGGCATACAATTTTTTCTATTCTATTATAAAAACGTTGAATAATTAGAATACACTCATGAGACATGTCAAAATTATAAAATTGGGGCATTCATAACTATAAAATTAAGTCATTCATAACTGTTAAAATAAATTTAAACATACTTGTACATCTGCTCCCCAAAATCTCACACCTCTCTAAAAATACTAGAAATTTGCTCCCAAATGCTCAACCTCTAAAATAACTAGTACAAAAAATTTTAATGAATGTTGGACAACCACCCCTATTTCCACTGTATATTACCTCATTTCTTTTGTATGGATATGAGGGAGCACATGCCTACATAGGAGTTCTAGGTATTAGGTATTGTACTTCCACACTTTATTCAGAAATAAAGAGGAATCTGATTCCTTTACTGTACATTTAGTACTTTTGGTCAAAAATGTAGAATCTCATTCTCCAAACATGTAAAAAGTGAGTCCCCTCAAGGGTATTTTGACTCATTCCTTTAAAAGTGACTAGAAAAAATTGTATATAACATATGTGACCACTTAAAATTACACTTAAGCAACAGTAGTCACTCTTTGCCATTTCCAATAAACCATAATTGTCATTTATCATACCTATGTACTTGTGTATGTGTATCATTGATAGGATTTGGGATATATATTATTTTTTTTACATTGGGGACACTACACTAGTAGTACCACATAGAAGCTTTAGTAGAGTGAGGTTAAGTCCCTCCCATCATAATAGTCATGTCTCTCTGATTGCTTTTGCCCATGAGAGCTGACTTAAAGGACACACATGATTGTGACAATTCATCACCATCTTCAGATATTTCCCTAGAAAATAAGCAACTATGCTCTCCCACTTCTCTTTTCACCATTTTATTTTTCACTTTTTTTTCCCTTTCTCACTCATCTACAAACACACCATGAGGCATGAACGCACACATTCCACACACACATGCATAATAAAGAGGGATTAATATTTGTATTGGATTTGGATGAAAACAGTGACAACTCAAGTAAGACAGTTAGATATGTTACCACATGACCCACAAACTTTGTTTTTATTGTCAACCAAACATAAGATTATTTCACTACTACAGCTACATCAATTATTACTACTACATAAAATAATCTTGAATTCAATATATATGTACCTGCATTGTGTATAACTCAAGATTTTCCACGTTTGTTTCAGACAAAAGTGTGGAGAGTGAGGGAGGGGAAAATTAACCACCACTTCCAACTTAATTAAGAGAGAGAAATGAAGGTGCATATAGCTATTTTCTCACTCTTAATTATAGATATTGAACAAGAATTAAGTTGATCATGATCATGAGAGAAACATAAGAAAATGGATATATATATATATATATATATTCATTCATGAAGGTCTGATGAGAGGGTGTATCCCATACCCATTACTATGGGGTGGAGGGTATGGGAATCCTGATGATGCTGCAGCACTAACAAACATCATCGGAGATTGATAGTTCGTTCGCCGTTGCTGTAAGTGTTCGTTTCTCCCACTGCTGCTTCCCTGCGCGTCGTCCCATACTTGCGTTAGTCTTATGTACACTCAGGTTAATTAATTTTAAAGAAATAGAACGGATCATTAATATAGCACCCTGGTGCATTGTACACCTAGATTTATACAAAACTTTGCGAGATTGGATCCTCTCTACTTTACAGGAAGGTCCCGTTCTTTCACTGTTCATGTGAAAATTGACTTTCCAACTGAACAGTGAGAGAACTGGACCCTCCATGCGGGACAGAGGATCAGTCTAGTAGTATTCTCTTGGAGTCTTATTGATTCAAAGCCATAAAAATAAATAAATTATCAATTGGGGGTCTGAATTATTTTTTTTAGTGTTGGATTGAGAATATTTCTATTGTTTTATGCTTTTCTTGTGCACAGTCCAACCATGTGCATAAATTAATTAATTATTAATCACCTGATAATTCTGTGGAGTTGCAATTTTAAACATCTGAATCATGTGGGCTTCATTTGATTTCCTAAGTCTCATCATTTCTGATTCATGGTAGACATCTCTAATCCGTTGATTATCACGCTGCTGATCAAAATTATTTCTTTAGTTATGTTTATGAGGTAGTATCAATTACTTTGGCATATTTGTATTTATTTATACCTGATCAGGTGTCACTAATCCCCGGCGTTTCCAGTTGATTTCGAACTGGTTGGAGGGGCGGCGGAGATGGTCGCCCAGGCTGGACTCTCCGCCGCCCGTTCTTGAAGTAGAATTGCCCAAACTAAGATCCAGATTGTGGTCTAATGTAATGTTATTTGAAGACTGATCTGATGATTTATACACATATAGAAAAGGTGTGAATTGTTAAAATTAATGCATAATATATAGAAGTAGAAATTAATGTAAAAATAACCAACTTACCTGCATTTTTAGGTTCTTGTTCATAAATGGTGGGATCAAAATTGGTAACAGCATCCTTTCCATTACATTTGATGGCTGCTCTATCATAAGCCCTACAACATTATTGTAGTAAAATTATTCTGCCACCATATATCATTATTATACTACTAAATATGTATAATTATAATACTCCATAAATATATAATTTATAATGCAGAATTAAACCTACCTAGCAGCTTCAATTTCTGTGTCAAACAGACCCAAATAAACGTACCTGATTCAATAAAATCAGACAGACCCAAATAAAGGTTTTGAATGATTAATCAAATATAGAGAATGCAAGATTGAGAATTAATTATGTGTAATAAATAAAAATGTATACTTTTTGCCAAGAAATTGACCCATTCTTGCTTCCCATCTACCACATTTATGCAAAGTAACACCTCTATACTTTGAACTCCCTCTTGGGAATCCTGTGCTTTGACGACGTAGCAAATGAACAAATTCCTCCTTGCTCAGATTGCTCATCTGAAATCAAATTTATAATCTAATTAATTACAATTTACACAATTATATATATATACACACACATAAGACAGTTAAACCTGTTTCATGTCTTCTTCATAATCTTCTAGACTGAAGTTTATATCTGCACCAACACCTCGGAACTTAACAGCTGCCCTATCGTATGCACTGAATTTACAAGAAGGTGTGAAAACTATGTTCGGACGGCTTTAATTTCATTTTTGCCATAAAATGTAGTAATAAGCTTACCAAGCTGCTGCATGAGCTGTGTCAAATCCACCTACAATTTGCATCCATTAATAAGGAACCATTTACATATTCAGATGATATATAAAAAGGTTTTTGCAATCTTTGCAATCAAGAAAAGGGACAACCCACCTAAATAAACTTGCTTCCCACAATCCCTGATAAGAAGAAGATGATGAATTGCATGTAATATGAGAAATGGGTTAGAGAGAGAGAGAAAGAGAGGAGAGAGAGAGAGGGGTTTATATTTATACCATATGTGGGACTCCCAACGCCCAGTTCTTCTGTAAAACGTGACGCCACGATACTGTGAGCTTCTAGACCTTGGCCCACGGCGGCTCTTCTTGAAAGGCTGAGCCACCTCCATCGCCGCAGGCAGAGCGCCGCCGTGGGGCGATGGCTGGAACTCAACACCGGCCCTAAAGGCCGGGAAATCGGGTATTCCTCCCCTACTCTCCGACTGATGATCCACCGGTAGAAACTGGCGGGTAACCGGCAACGAGCAGGAGAGGGATTCTACGTCGTCGTATTTGGAAGCAACGGAGAAGCCAAAGATTCTGCTGCTTCTTTTACGCCCACCATGATCTTCCTCCTCATCGGAGCTAGAGGATCCAACCCGTTTACCCTTGTCCTCATCCTCCGCCATGGGTGAATCATTGAGATCCCACATTTTTGTTTCTGTAATACCAAGAAGAGCCAAACAAGAAAAAGGGCACAATACCAAATGGGGGCCCTGCTAACCTGTCCAAGAAAAAGAAGCAAATTATGAAAAAGAAGCAAATTATGGGCTTTCTTCTTTTTCTTTTTAGGAACACTGATCACCACAGTCTCATCAACAACAGAGGAGAGAGAGAGAGAGCGCGAGAGAGAGGAGAGAGAAATTATTGGGACTGCAAAAAGGCTCTCTCTTTGATGATGGAGGGGTAGTAATAGTAGATCAAAGATATTCTTTTGCTCCCCCTATATAAACCAACAATAATGCCTCCTTCAATTCCATGGAAGCTACAAACCCATAGAGTTAACTCTTTTCAAGAGAGAGAAGGGGGAGGAGAGAGAGAAGGGAGCGTGTTCCAATGGTGGGTTCTTAAACCTACAGAAGGGGGGAGCCCCCCTTTTTGCTGCTAATATTCAATCAACTCATAAATACATGAGGAGTTTGGTTTTCTAAACTCTTTCTATTTATATATGTCTGGTGGTTGGTGTTCAATTTAACCATTTCCCTTCTCTCTCTTATATATTCACACATGTACGTACTTTATGTATCTATATATCTGTACTTTTAGTCAAGTTCGTGGTTCAAATCCTACCTTTTTGCATGAATTTGCTCGGTACAAATTTAACAGTGAGTCCTCTTTATAAATCAATAAACATTCCTAATGGGTACACCTTTAGTTTAACTGATCCCCCCTTCCCCCCTCACTCTGCAAGTTACGCCTGTCTTTATACTGTACTTTTATTTCTATCTTTACTTTAACTGATCCCCCCCTTCCCCCCTCTCTCTGCAAGTTACGCCTGTCTTTACCCCATTGGTAGGTACGTGGCTACGTGGCTGTTAAAACATAGTAAGATAAAAAGAAAAGAAATAAGTGGGTTTTTTATTTTATTTTATTTTTCAGACTCTTTCTTTCTCACGCAACTTTCCCATGTTAACCAAATCGAAAAGTAACTACAACATACCTATTTTCATTTTTACTTATAATATCTCTTCATTTTTTTTCTATTTTTGTGCACATTTAACTACTATTGGAAAATGGATATAGACATCACCAACACTCCATGGATCACTTGTTACTCAATTTCTATTATTAGATCCACTTATTATTAGTGTTTCATATTCCTTCATACAGTTTCACATTACCTCCCTCCACATCCTTCACACTCAATCTAAACTTTAATTATTCTGGTATCTAAACTTTAATATACTACCATATAATCCTTCCATCTCCTTAATCTTTCATGTAAATTAAAGAAATAAGGGATGACAATGCCCTGCGGACTTGTGAAAGATTCATGAGTTCCCAAATTTTAGGGAAATTTTAAAAAATGCCCAAAATGACTATAAATATCTTGACACGATACTGACTCGATTGTAAATTTAAAAAAATTATTATCGAGTCAATTTTTTTTATATTTTAACATGTTAAAAAGTTGGCAGAAAAGAAAATTTTTTAAAACAAATGTCCACGGCAGCATTTTACCCTAAATTAAATAGTATATAATAATAAGTGAATGAAGAGATTTTAATGTATAACGAATAATTTTATCATGTCATACTCTATGTGTGGCTTGATGAAAATATATTAATTATTTTGTTTAAATTTCATAGTATAAAAAAAAATACATACTTAAAATAGCAAATTAAAATATGTGGCAATCCATTCCATTTTAAAGTTTACATTTTCTTTTTGCACGGAAATTAAGTAACATGATATTTTAATTTATAATGAGTTTAGAAATATAATATTTTAATGTAAAATATATAATTGTATTAATGTAGTATGTAGGCCCATGAATATATATTAATTTTTTATGTGAAACCCATTTATCAAAAAGAAAAATATAAAGATCAAAATGAGATACTCAAATTAAAAATACCATAAAGATTGAAAAAAAAAAAACAAAAACGAGGGGGTATATAATAAGAAAAACATCACAGGTTTAGATTTAAAATAAATCTCACTAAATCTCTCTCATATAAATCACATACCTATTGATCCATACGCAAATCCTACCATGCATTATCACTTTTTCATTAATATTTTTTTTCTCTATCGATTTGACATAAAATTTAAGAGTTAGTCTCATATAAATCGGGTTTATGTCATAAACCATTGTAAACCCTGTGATCCCCTTAATTTTAACACCCTTAAGGTATATAGGTATACATAAGGTATATAGGATTGGAAGGGGAACTACAGTGTACACCGTGAACCCAATTTATAAAGTGTTTGTGAAAATTTAAATCTATCGTATTAACACTCAAGATAAACATTCCCGAAAAGCATCAAAATGAAATCAGCCCGTTGTGGTCTCTTGTTTTAATGCTTGCTGGTTTTTATTGAGTTAGTTTGTCTTCTTAGTTGCTTTTATTACTGAGTATTTTGTATTTTTTTACTTTAAATAATAAAATTTATAGTTTTCAAAGGAAATTAAGGTTAACTTGTATATGGATTTGACAAGTTTACAGATGAAAGTAATTCTATTAAGAACTTGTCTCCTGTGAGCTGGTTGTATAGCACTTATTCCTTCTAACTATCATTATAACAATGTTTGCTTTGGATGTGTTCGTGGGAGATTTTTATCTTCTTTGATGTATTCCAAATTGAGGAAGGATGACATAGAAGATACTTTATTTGTGTATAAATAGATTTGGCATAAATGGATAGTGAGAAAGTATAGCTTCAGGTTATGGCTTCACTGGAGTCCTCCTCAGGAAGGTCTACAAAGCCAACTTTGCTAATCACCTGGTATGCTTCCAGAATGGAGTTTCGAGCAAAGTCAATCTTAAAGCTAGCCATTTACACCAACAATGGAATTTACTCTAACATCCGGCTGGAGGAAAGACTGACTACTACAAGGGCTTGTGCCAACCTCTTTCTTTGAAGCAGAAAGGCAAAGAGCTGTTCTCATTCCCCTAGCTGGCCTACGGAAGGCTACTAGATGACCTACCAATACATCTTAAAAAAAGCACTTTTTTTTCAATCGCTTTGGATCAAAAGAGAGTATCTACCAAGGATAGGGTGTGGAACTTGGGCGGAAATACCACTTGTGGATTTTGTGTGGGGAATGTCGAGACACAATCACATTTATTCTTTCAATGTTCATACACACTACGTATATAGAACATTGTGAAGGCTGGAATTGGATGGAGACGTCGATTCACATCAGTTTCTGATGGATTTCGGAAAATACTTGCGAATACCTGAAGCAATAAAAAGATACAGAGACTTTTCTTCATTTCTTTTTCATCCATGATCTATCATATATGGATGGAAAGAAATGCACTCCTGTTTGGATCGAGAATGCTATCTCCAGTTCACATTGCAGATAAAATCATGTGTCAAATAGTTAGATTGTATCTCAACTATTGATGTTGTACCATCTAAAGTGTTAGGCCAAAGATGTGTGGATAGGATTTCGATTGTTCATTTCAATATGTACTCTATATCGTTGTACTGAAATAAAATTTACCTTTTTCAAAAAAAAAAAAAACAATGTTTGCTTTTTACATGGAAAATAAATAATAGTACTATTTTAATGTGGTAGGTTAATATGTATAATATTTTAATATATACTGATAGTTATATTAGTATTGTATGTGAGCTCCATAGAAATACTTAAATTAGAATATGTAATCATTATCATGGAACGGAGAAAATGTACCTTAATTAGTCCGAAATTACTTTTTATTACATGAGAATTTATTTTTGAAATAATGAACTATTAATTTTTTAAATAAAAAATATTAAAAAATTAAACATCATATCAGAATTGACGTGGTGTAATATTTTCTAATCAAAATAAGTATTAAATAATACTCTACATCACTAAAAATAATAATTTATTTACTCCATATATTAAAGAGTAACATGAGGAATAAATTTATTTTTATATAAAGGTTATTCATTTTTTAGTTACAATAGCAATAATTTAGATACTAATCAACTAACATGCGTACCAAACAAGAAGGTACAAATGCATATTTTTGTTTGGTTCATATCACTATATATATATATTAAGAAAATGATTTTTTGATATCATAGGTAAAGATAAAAGTATCATTAAAATTTACCCACTATCTATCAAAATATTATATTTTATAATATCTGTACAGAAAATAAATATAAATAACGAAAGTATCACTTTTTATTCATATTTTAAATTATTCAAATATTCATTATTTCACTATCAATTTACATTCATTTAAGACTCACACAAATTTTTGCACGTTTTTTAAACTTTTCTACGCATTTTAAGCGTTTTTTTTTCTCATGCATGGTAATTTCACTATCAATTTACATTAATTTAAGCCTCACACAAATATTTGCACGTTTTTAAAAGTTTTCTACGCATTTTAAGCGTTTAAATTTATTTTTTTTCTCATGCATGGTACAATGATTGTCAACGTATTTACTCTTTAGTCCTAATAATTTAATGTTTGTTTGAAAAATATTATTATATTTATACTCTTTAAATTAATTGATATTGACACTACTATTCACATATAAATACGTACCCTATGTATGCAAGACTAACTTCTATACTAAGTTTCAGCGTATACTAGACTAACTTCTATATTTACTCGTACCATTAATTAGTTTATCTAGCACAAGCACACGATTTGATCATTACACTAATAGCAATTAATTAGAATATGTTAAATACAAGGAGGCAAATCTACCCAACTTTTTTACATATAATAAAATCATTGCAACCAACAATTAGATTTCATAACAATACTATCCAATTATTCACTTTTGGCAATTTATAGTGTGCACCCGGGTGCACCTAAAGATAGGGTGCACTCATATACAAATATAAACAAAAACATATACAATTAAGAGTAAAAATGTATACAATTTAATTGTTAATTTTTTTAATGAAAAATTGTATATAATATTCAATAAAAAGTTATACACATATGGATGTTAGTTTTTTTAATGTAAACTTAACGTGAAAAAAGTATACAATTATTATAAAAACACGTATACAAAATAAAATAATATGTATACAAAATAGAATAAAAAGATATACACATAAGAGTGCACCCTTGCACCTGGGTGCACCCAATATACACTCTTCATTTTTTACCAAAGTACCTACAACCTTCCTTAATAATTTAATTATTCAGTGTTGGTTATAGTGTCGAATACTCATGTAAAAAACCATCGTTATAACATTGAATGCCGAATTCGATTTCGATCATGGTATTTGGTCATGATATTGGATCCTGATACAGGACACCAACATCATGTCTGACACCAATAATATAGAATCGAATGTCGGATTTGTGTTGATCAAAGTATCGGAGTCCAGATATAGGATACCAACATTATATCCGACACCATTATCATAGCACTGAATGCAGATTCGATGTCAATCAAAATACCAACATTTAAGACATTATGGATTTTTTTTTGAAATTAAAGGATATTTCGGTCAGGTACATTGGGTAAAACAAATCCTTTTGAACATTTGAATAGCAATTATTTTTTATAATTCAAGGTGATATGACAACTGACACTAAGCGAAGAAGAAGACGGTGCTTGCTATAGAATACCTTCTTTGAGGAATAAGCCCGGTGGCGTCTAAGCTCTCGGAGAATACCAGGGGAGATCACACTCTTGTTCAAATGAGAATGGCCGTAACTCAAAAGCTTTTCCATGAGGGACTTTCCTTTCTTTAGGAGAACTCCAAGGTGAAAGTAACAAGTTCCTTTCCTTTTCAAGAGAAAGTCGCCTAGATGAGGTGAGTCAAATATGGATGAGGATGGGCTTTCCGGGGCCAGAAGGTGACCTGAGCGATTTCGATCACCCAGCAAGCCTTTTATTTGGTAGGTAAGATCGCCAAAGCGTATCATCAGATTTGGCTACGAAGGAAGGAACTCGAAGTAAAGAAACTATAATTTTTTTAAAAAAAGAAAAATGGGTATTATTAATATCGTTATTTAATATATAATTTACCCATTGTAAAAAAAGGGAATCTGTCTGCCAAAAACTTGTACTATAATTTTATAGATTAATTTTTATAATTTTATATTTACATTTTAAAATATTTAAATTTTATTATGTGGCTGTTTCGCTTGAAGCACTCTAAGTTTAATTAAAATTAATAAATTACATTTTGAGTGGTTTGTTTAAACATAATCGTTTAACCCAAGACTTAGTTAACTCGAAATCCATTAGGACAGATCCGATAATATTTCTACTAATACATGAGATATTTTATACTTCCTCCGTCCCGTTTCAATGTTTATGTTTCTATTTTGCGCGTCTCATTTCAATGTTTACGTTTTCCTTTTTAGGAATATGAAACTTACCTAAAACAATTAATATATCATCCAACACTGATACACCTACCCACTTCATATTAAATACAGTATTATATTTTTCCACCCACTATCTATTAAAATATAATATTTTTAATCAACGTGCAAAAATCAAACGTAAACATTGAAATGGGACGGAGGGAGTAAGAGTTACTACTCTTGTAAATCGAGTTTACTTTATAAACCCTTGTAAACTTTATGGTCTCTATTAATTTAAACACCCTAGCAAACCCTATCAATATATATGGTATATAATTTGCTAGCAATATATAGAGTATATAAAATTAGAAAAGGGAATACAGAATTTATACATTAAACTCGATTTACACTAGTGTTTATGATCTCATAATAGTATCACAACTAAAGCTGTTAAAATAGATGAGCTATTCAAGAGCTCGAGTCGACTCTTGTGACTACTCGAGCTCGCCATATGCTCATTTCTTTAATGAGTCTAGTCAAGCTCGACTCGATAAGGCTCGATTATTTTAATAATGATTACTTCCTCCGTCCCACCATAATATTTATGCATTTTTTTAATTTTTGGCGTTCCATCATAAGATTTATAATTCTCTTTATAGTAAATAGGACTTACACAAAAAAATTAGGGTTAATTGCAAAAAAAAATCAGAACTTTACTACTAATGCAAATTAATCCTTACTTTTAACAAATTGCTAAAAAACCACAACATTTAAGTATTGTTGCAAAATAAACCCAAAATCCCATATTTTTAGTCACAAATTGAGTTTATTTTGCAACAATACTTAAAGGTGGTGATTTTTTTTTGCACTTTCTCAAAAGGTGGGATTAATTTGCAATAGATGTAAAGTTTTTGTGGTTTTTTTTGCAATTAATCCAAAAAATTAATATATATCTATATACCATACACAATATTAATACAATCACACACTTTCTATTATAATATTATTTCTCTCAATTCAACACTCATTAAAATAATATATTCTTTAATTCCCATGCAAAAATAAATGTATACGTTGGGACAGAAGGAGTATAATTAATAATATCATTAATAAATTAATAGTATTATTTAATTATAATTTTATATAATAATATAATAAATATTAAATTAAATAACAAATTCAATAAAAATCGATTCGATAAGGCTCGATAAACTTAATTCAATTTACTTAATGAGTCAAATTGAGCCCTGAGTTTGACTCAGTTAAAAAATTAGTCAAGCAAGTTCAAAGTCGTTCTTAAGCTCATTTTCTTAATAAGTTGAGTTCGACCTTCATTTGCAACTATTCAAACTAATTTTAAGTATGCACTACTCGCACTTGCTCGACTTGAATAATAGCGCTAGCCACAGCACATCTCGTGCTCTTCATTCATGCAAAATTTTCAAAAATATTCTTTGTGATCGCTTATTCATGCATTTATTTTTAAAATAAAATAAAAATTAGACGGTTTTAAACAATTCAATTGTCCAAATAAAATACTCACAAAAGGTTCTCTATGGGAGACCCTATAATCAATTCTTAAACTATTTACTTTTTCAATTTTCATAATTTTTTATATTATTCAATCATTTTTTTTAACTTTAGTTATATTCATTCGAAAAATTAATTAACTCGCTAGATATATACCGCATCCAAGTATCTAAAGATTAGGATTAATTAATTAATATATATATATATATATATATATATATATATATATATATATATATATATATATATATATATATATATATATATATATATATATATATATATATATATATATCCTAAGTATATTATAGCATAAATTTTTATTGTTGACGTGTCGTCTCCAGAACGCTCCAATGTGGCGTGTAATTTTTACAAATTTTTTGGATTTTTAATACTTTTTTTTAATATTCTCCTCATTTACTTTAATTAACTTCCTTATTTAATATTTTCTTTTTTAAATAATGTGTTTCTTATTTTTAATAATGATTAAATTTTTAATATTTTATTTATTTATTTGGATATCATTAATTAATTACTAAGTGTTTTAATGCAATAAATTAATTAATATCAAATTAAATCATATATATAATTTTCGACATACCAAAATTTTGATAAAATTTAATGCACATGTAGGCAATTGAATTTTATTGCCTATTATAGGAAAATATGTAGCAAATTAATGCAATAAGTATCAATTAATTATTTATTTATTAAGAGATTTAAATAAATAAATTTCTAAAATAAATTAGTGAATAATTGATAATTGGGACAGATCCAGTCAAATAAGCCCAAGCCCGCAAAATTAAGTCAAATCAAGGATCAACCAATCAAACTGCGTTATACATGGAAAGGTTCAAGCCCGCAGAATCAGGTCAAATCAGCCCTGAACCAATCAGACTGCGAGTTATTTATGGAGTTTCCTCACCCTTCACCTATATAAGGAGCCCTCCTCCATTCATTCCAGACACACTAAAACATCTGAAGACGCAGACGCTTCTGAAGATATCAAGAATACGAGCAGTGCTCCCTTGAGATCTTCAAGCATCTTCAAGTCAAGAACAACCTCTGATTAGAGATCGAGGTGCTAAGCCCCACTGATCCAGCGTTCTTCCAGCCATCCGCCTCCGATCAGAGATTAAGGTGCTAAGCCCCTCAGATCCGGCGTTCTTCCAGTCAACAGCCTCCGATCAGAGATAAAGGTGTCAAGCCCCTCCGATCCGGCGTTCTTCCAGTTAACTGCCTCCGATCAGAGATTAAGGTGCCAAGTCCCTCCGATCCGACGTTCTTCCACCAAACCGTCTCCGATCAAAGATCAAGGTGTCAAACTCATCCGATCCGGCTCAACATATACGATGTCAACACAGTCAGCATACACTCCAGTCAAAGAAGTCAAAGTCAACACACACAAGTCAAGTCAAAGTCAAGTCAAGCCAAATTGGTTCAAGAGAAGAATCAGGTGATTAATTGAGATTGTAACTCGTTTACATATCTTATAAATTAAATTCATCTGAAATTATCTTTGTACTCAATTTGTATTTATTTTATCATAAATATAAATTTAGTTGTTATAAACTTTGGCATGCCCGGTGGAAGTCTCTATCTCTCATCACTTCTCTCTACAAGTCCAAAGAATAACTTCTCTTAGGATCGCAATCAAAAAATCATCTACCTCGAAGCCTTCAAAGTTGCAGACTGAGAAGACTCAAATAACGACCACTAAAAATTACGATACGAAGGCCTGCTGCATTAAAGCCTCTAGAGTTGCAAACTGAAAAGGTTAAAGTTGTTACAAGAAGTAGTCTCGAAGGCTCCGTAGAGGCAAACCATAAGGTGGGGATTACTCTTAATAAGCCATTGCACGGAGACAAAGGTGGTGAAAATATTTCTGCTTGCTCAACTCCTTGTTCAACGCCAAGCTCATCATCTGCCTCAGCTAAAGCTGTAGTGATGACAACAAATGCTATGAACATTGAGGAACAACTCGCAAGTATGATGAGAGCCATTGAAGGACTCGTCAAACATATGGAAGCTCAAGACATAAAGATCTCTGTATTTATGAAGAAAATGGAGAATGCAGAGATAAGTCATGCAAATGGAAAACAAGTTGAGGATGAGGACTTCGCAAAACAACATCCATCTGAAATGAATCAAGTTGAAGAAGAGATACAAGTTTCAACTGACGGAACGCTTCCTATCAACCAACTAAAGAACATCGTGATAAATACGATAAAAGATAAGTTTGAAGGGAGCTCCAAATCTTCTTCGACCTACGCCAAGCCATATACGAAAAGGATTGACAACTTGAGGATGTCATCTGACTACTAACCTCCCAAGTTTCAACAATTCGATGGCAAAGACAACCCAAGACAACATGTGGCACACTTCGTCTAGATATGCAATGATGCGGGGACCTATGAAGATCACATGGTGAGACAATTCATCCGATATCTAAAAGGAAATGCCTTCGATTGGTATATCGACTTGGAAACTAACTCCATTGACAGTTGTAGGCAAATGGAAAAAATATTCCTCAACCATTTCTATAGCACACGAAGAATTGTTAGCATGATGGAGCTAACAAATACTCATCAAAGTGATGAAGAATATGTCATTGATTACATCAATAGTTGTAGGAGCCTAAGCCTCAATTGCAAAGAAAAGTTGTCAGAAACTTCAGCTATTGAAATGTGCATTCAAGGGATGCAGTGGATCTTCGCTACATACTCCAAGGAATTCGGCTTAAAACTTTTGAAGAGTTGGCTACAAGAGCTCACGACATGGAGTTGAGAAGAGACAAAACTCTCTACACATTACGCTCCTTGATATGAGCTAAAACTATCCACACAATGCTCCTAAGCTAAAACTATCCACACAATGCTCCTTGATATGAGCTAAAGCTATCTACATGTTACGCTCCTCGACACGAGCTAAAAATGTCCACACAATACTCCTTGATACGAATTTAAACTATTTAAAATTCTTAAGTTACGCTCTTTGATATGAGTATAAACTATATACACATCAAATCAAATCTTCTTGGGAAGAGAATAAACTCTCTACACATAAAATTCTCGACATGAGTGAAAAATATCCGCACAAGGCTCCTTGACACGAGTATAAATTGTTTGCAAGTTCAAATTCAAGACTCATTGACACGAGCATAAACTGTCAGCAAATTCAAGTTCAACACTCTATGACGCACGAGCCTAAATTGCATGTTACTCCTAGCCCGCATGTTACTACGTTATGACTTGATCCTTTTTAAAGAGATATGTAGGTAACTTAGCACTCTGCTAAGTTCAGTCATAATTCATGTTATTCATATCAAGTTGGTGAGGCAAGCAATAAAATTCAATCATGTTGATAAATAATGGATTATCGCGATTTGTTCACTTCAACACAAAAGCACCCGTGAACAAAATGTGAGGGGGCATTTGTAGGCACTTGAATTTTATTACCTATTAAAGGAAAATATGTGGCAAATTAATGCAATAATTATCAATTAATTATTTATTTATTAAGGCATTTAAATAAATAAATTCCTAAAATAAATTAGTGAATAATAGATAATTGAGACAGATCCAGTCAAATAAGCCCAAGCCCACAGAATTAAGTCAAATCAAGGATCAACCAATTAAACTTTGTTATACATGAAAAGACCAAAGCCCGCAGAATCAGGTCAAATCAGCCCTAGACCAATCAGACTACGAGTTATTTATGGAGTTTCCTCACCCTTCACCTATATAATGAGTCCTCCTCCATTCATTCCAGACACACTAAAACATATGAAGATGCATACGCTTCTGAAGATATCAAGAATACGAGCAATGCTCCCTTTAGATCTTCAAGCATCTTCAAGTCAAGAACAACCTCTGATTAGAGATCAAGGTGCTAAACCCCTGTGATCCGGCGTTCTTCCAGCCATCCGTCTCTGATCAGAGATAAAGGTGTCAAGCCCCTCTGATCCGGCGTTCTTCCAGCCAACCGCCTCCGATCAGAGATAAAGGTGCCAAGCCCCTTCGATCGGGCGTTCTTCCAGTCAACCGCCTCCGATCAGAGATCAAGGTGTCAAGCCTCTCCGATCTGGCATTCTTTCAGTCAATGACTTTCTCCACAAAAAGCTCTATAGTCAATGTTCAATTCGAATAAAGGCTCAACGCCTCCGGATCAACGTTACAAGACTACACATCCGAACTCGGACAAGCTTCATTCAAAGATCCGGCTCAACACACACGCTGTCAACACAGTCAGCATACACTCCAGTCAAAGAAGTCAAAGTCAACACACACAAGTCAAGTCAAGCCAAATTGGTTCGAGAGAAGAATCAGAGGATTAATTGAGATTGTAACCCATTTACATATCTTATAAATTAAATCCATCTGAAATTATCTTTGTACTCAATTTGTATTTATTTTATCATAAATACAAATTTTGTTGTTACAGCATATTTAACGAAAATTTCATACTTTTTCATACCGAAAAATTGATATACCGAAAATATCAATATATTGTGTCATACCCAAAAAAATATTTAATTTTAATTCAAATAATAAAACTAAAATAAAAAAATAAAATATTCTAACACATTTTATATTACAATCATTGAACATTATAATTATTTAGATAATATTTATATCAACTATTAATTTATTAAATATAAATATATATATATATATATATATATATATATATATATATATATATATATATATATATATATTCTTATAAACTTTAACCGTAATATATTTTTTATAATTATTAGAGTTTATTTTTAAATTTAAGAAAAAGAGACTCTATTGTGAGATGGGTCGACCCAATGCTAAAGTATGATTTTTGTATAGATAAAATATGCTTATTTGTAGTTAAAGTATGTCAATATTAAATCATAATTATAACACGCAAAAATCATTCTTTAATGTATAATTCAACATACTTTAGAAAACATATTTTAACAAACATTAAACATACTTTATCTAAATAATAAACATACTTTAATACGTCTCGCAACCGTGTCACGTAAGTGACGATCTCACAAGAGACTTTGTATTAAAAAATATTATATATGAATAAATGTGAAGCATAAATCAGGTGGGTTAGCTCATCTAGCCATTGAGCAAGCTTGGAGAAATCTTGGAATATGGGTGCTTGGTAAACTAATTTCTAACTATACTAACAAGTAATATTTACTAATAAAAAAAAATATGATGCCTAATTGCACATATAATTTAAATAACAAAACTTATATTTTTATTATAAAATAAAATTATATTTAAATAAATTTTAAACTCTTGTTGAGAGTGAAAATTCACGTATATTTTGCCCTGGTTTTATTGATAGTTTAGGAGGATTTGATCTTAATTTGGAATAAATCACGTTGTTTATCAAATAATCAAGAATCAGGTGCTATTATGGTATTATTATATTTTTTGTCGAAAAATATGGTAAATGTGCTCAAAGTCAGAAAAAAAAAATTCGGAGGTCCGTTCGACCTCGTTCGACTTACTATTCTGGTTGAACGGGCTCCCTAATTTGTCCAGTATGTGTATTTGACCGAAGTCTTGTTCGACCTTCGTTCAATCTTCATGGCTGCTGTTCGACTTGCCGTTCGACCTCCCGTTCTGGTCAAACGGGCACGACTCATTTTTAGATCTGTATTGTTACACCCCTACATGTATGTACGTTTTGACGTGAAAAAGTCCAGAAAGATCACTTAGAGGGTCTATAAGTATAAAAATGACAACTTAAAAGATTGAAGGACGCACAATTCACATTTCATCATCCTCCACATGTACAAGAATCATTCATTACCTTCATACACTCAATCACATTATCCGTTCCGCCATCAGTGTGAAGATTTGTATGTCAAATCAAGGAGAAGAACCAAGAGAAAGATTCAAGACCGAAGAGAAAATGACGACTACTGCTATATCTAGGGCTTTCTTCAATTCTCATTCTTTTCTTGTGATTTTTCGAATTATGGGTAAGATCTACTCAATCTCCATGAGTGTTGTCTGTCACACCATGGGCTATAACTGTTTTGGTAGCTCTAAGTTTATAAAGGTTTAAACGATTTGATCTGACTCTCTAAGAGAAGTTTGTTTTACGACTACAGTTGGATTATTTTATATTTAATTGCATTATTTGAACCTTTAATCATCATTGTTTTGTGCATCTTCAATTGTTATATAAATGTCTGAACATATTCCTGATTGTTGATTGAGTGTGTTCATGACTAATTAGGTTGCATGCTATGATTCTAAGGGAAGGACCAATACTCCCGAAGCTTCATTAGAATTTTTAAATATGAATATTTGTTAATTGCATGGATTTGCGAGTTAATAAGCATGACTAAGTGGGTAATTCTATAATATCTATAAAGGGAGAACATATCGGATTTGATGACCTGACGTGAGAAAGAATTGATACTGTGAGTACCTAGAAAAGGTGGTAGAATTAGATCTCTTGCTCCTAGGCGAGAAACCAGATTTACGTGTTTATTTTACTTGTGTCAATAGAGTGAATTTGCATACATTCGTGATGCGTCTTGATCCATCTGGCAGAGTTCGACTCGATACTCAAACTTTATCACCATACGTGTCTTAATTAATTTAGTTAATAATTAAATTGGTAATACTCCGTCCTTTGGGTTAGATATTTGACTTGGTCGCTTGCCTAAACTACAATTACATCCTTAATATTTGGGAACTAATTTTGTGTAAATAAAACGCGTAACAACTCTATATATAGATATTTTTTAAGTTGATATTTATATTAAGAAATTTACTAAGAAAAAAATATTGTATATAATTAGAATTTTAAAAAATAAATATACGAATATTTTGTATTCACTGTACGGTATACTAATATTGATTATCGAAATATTGAAATTATTTTTGGTATATTAAAATGCCAAAAATTATGAAACATGATACTGATATCGTATTGAAATTTTCAATACGCCAATCATACCATAACGAAAATTTTGATATACCTAATATTCTGTCATTTTTCGATAATTTTCGATACGACTACCTTGATATATTGAGCTTTTGGTATTTTTACCTATCCCTAATTACACTTTCATGTTTGGTTGAGCAATCGATCATTTCTATGCTACCGAACATAAATAACTGTATTCAATTAAACCGACATAAAATTGATTAGTTTGACTAGTTGGATTAATTTGAAAATAATAATAAAAAATCACATTATGCAATTTCTTAAAAACCTATATTTAGTATAAAAGAACCCTTAACATTAGTAAACACATAAGATAAATTTCAATAATAAATTTCATACACATTCATTATACATGCATGAAGTATCAAATTTCAAAGGCATACAACATCAAATTAAATCAAATACAAATCATCAAGAAACCAAAAGAACAATGTCCACACATTAAAAGCTAAAAACATAAACAAAATAAAATACTAAAAATTAATAGGTTGCTACTCCATTCAAGTATGAAGCAACTGCATCTGTAAGAACAGAGAAATAATATTTGGTTCACCGTGAATTGGTGATCAATGTTTCCACTATTTATATGAGAGATACAATAATACAATGTGTTATACAAGGTAATGAGATATCTAAGAAGATATACAAAGATACACAAAGATATACAAAATATATGAAAATATATATACAACTCTAGCGTATCAACTTTGATTTTTATCTACGCTAGTACCCCCCTCAAGCGAAGTGTGGGTTTTGCTGAACATAGAGCTTAGATCTCGAAAATTCAAACATTGTCCTGGGTAGGCTCTTTGTGAAAATATCGGCTAACTGTAGGTGAGAGGGTTTATATCCTGTTTCCATCCGTTTGCTGGATACGAGTTCCCGCGCAAAATGACAGTCTTTGTCAATATGTTTGGCACGCTTGTGAGCTATTTGATTTTGACTTAAAAATAATACACTTTTATTATTACATTACAATGTTGGCCGAGAAGTCTGGGAGCTACGTAGCTCACGTAAGAGTTGCGAGCCAAATGACCTCTTGTGTTACATTTGTCAAGGCTCGATATTTTGATTCACAACTTGAGCGAGAAATTGTCGGTTGCTTTTTGGCGCTCCAAGATACTAGCATGCCACCAAGAAAGATAGAGTAACCATAAGTGGACCGGTGTGTCTCAACACAGTGAGCTCAATCAGCATTAGAGTATTCCAAAATAGTTAATTAGATGAGTAGGAAAAATCCAATCCATAATGGATAGTGCCTTTCACATAACACAAAATCTGCTTAACTGCAGAAAAATGATCCTTGGTCGGGTTTTGAAGAAACTGAATGACATGATTGACCGAATATAAGATATCTAGTCAATTGATGGTGAGGTATTGCAAACCTCCCACCAGAGACCGGTAGAGTGTAGGATCATGAAATGGGACACTTGTACTGACAAGTGACTCTCCTGTAGAAAGAGGTGTGGAAAGTGGTTTCGAGTCAACAAGAATAACTCGAGACAAGATGTCATGAGCATATTTCGTCTGGCTTAAAAAAAGACCAGAAGAGGTATGTGAAAACTCAATTCGAAGAAAATAACTGGGCTGGCTCAAGTCCTTTATGGCGAACTCAAATCTTACTCGTTGTATGAAGCGTCGGAGTTCAGTAGGATTATCACATGTAACAATAATGCTATCAACATAAAGAAGAAAAAATATAGAACAATTAGTACGATGGAGAAAAATAAAGAAGTGTCAAACCGGCCGCGAATAAATCCTAGCGATATGAGAAATGAGTTAAAACGATCAAACCATGCTCTTAGGGCTTGCCATAAACCATAGAGAGTTTTTTTAAGTTTGCTACATGGTTTGAAAATCGGGGATCAATGAAACTTGGCGGGTGTGACATGTAGACGGGTTTATCAAGAATTCCATGTAAGAAGGCATTCTTGACATCTAACTGATGTAAGTACCAATGTGTGTGTGGCAAGTGCTAGGAGAATGTGTACAGTGGATGCATGCACAACTGGGTTGAACGTGTGTGTGAAATCAAACATGGGTATTTAAGTGAAGCCCTGAGTGATGAGGCAAGCCTTGTAGCGCTCAATTGTGCCATCAGATATGAATTTTATACGAAAACCCCATTTTGAACCGACTACATTGTCATCACACGGCCGAGGTACAAGGTCCCAAGTCTTATTAGAGTGGAGGGCGTCCATTTCTTCATGCATAGCCCGAGCCAATGCAGATGTTTTGCAATTGTTTTGAAGCCCTTAGGTTCTGTAGAGAAAGAAAGAGAAGTGAGTAAGCTTTTGACAGCCAAGTCAATATAATACTTAGGTTTAAAGATGCCAGATTTAGCCCTTGTTTACATGGGATACAGATTAGTGACAGAAGGTGGCGATAGAGTGCCATTATCATCTGGTGGTGAGGTGGGAGCTGAAGTAGTGGGTGATGCTGGAAGTGGAAAGTTAGGGTCATTATCAGTCGCATCTTGTGGCGGCATAGGTTGAGAGTTGGTATCTAACAGAGAACATAGGCGGCATTGAGTGGGAAATGGTGGAGGGGAACTACAACAACACAATGTCAGGCGGATCAGTAAAACCTGCATAGTAGATAAACTTAGAATAGGCAATGTTAGTGTTTGACGAACATTGAGAACTTGAAGAGAAATGAAGAACATTTTCATCAAACTGAGCATGCCGAGTTAAGTAGATTCGATTAGTGATTGGATCAAGACAAAGAAAGCGTAAATACTATTGTAGCCTATAAAGATGCAAGAAGTGCTACGTGGTGCAAGTTTGTTAGGAACATAGGGCCTGATGTAAGGGAAAACATGACATCCAAATACTTTGAAAGTATTATAATCAGGAACATTGTGAAATAACAGCTCAAAAAGTTATTTATTGCCTAGTAGTGCAGTTGGCAATCGATTAATGACAAAAATATTGGGAAAAACCATTCATTCTCAAGGGAGGAAAAGCAAAATATATCGAGAAAAAAAAGAATAAAAATGACACAAGAATTTTTACATGGAAACTCCAAACTGGAGAAAAAACCACAGACCTGAGAAAATACTTACTATATGAAACTTTTACATTCACACAGTAGTTTCTCTCATACCCGACCCCAATACTACCACACTATTACAACTCTTTAACTAATTCTCATATTTTCTCCCAACTCCTAAATAAAGAATACAAAAAAGGATCAAAAGAATCAAATACAAAGATTAAAGTGTATTCGATTTGGTGCGTCTAACATCAGACCCAAAGGATTCCTTAAATAACAATTAAAAATCCTCCATTTCTGATCTCTCATCCGATGTGGGACAAGAATAATTCTCTATTTTATATTTGACAAATCCAACAAAAAAAAGTCGTAGAGAATTCATCAAACCAGTACTGAACAGAAGCTTTAGCATGAAACAATAATGATAGGCCAATTTCAGAAACGTGTCTATGTTTTCTCTCAACGCAACCATTTTGTTGAGGTGTATGGGGGCATGAGAAACGATGAAAAATTCTCTCTTCAGTAAAAAATGATTTGACAGAATTATTATTGAATTCAGTGTCTCCATCAGAGTGAAATATTTTTATGTTAGTGCCAAACTGATTGCAAACAAGACTGTGAAACCGCACCAATACATCGAAGAATTATGATTTGGAATTTAAAGGATACAACCATGAGAATCACGAAAAATCATTAACAAATAACGCGTAATATCGAAAATCATCAGTGGAATCAATTTGAGCAGGACCCCAAAGATCACAGTTTATAATGTCCAAAACACAAGGAATACGTTTGTCATTCAAAATAAAAGGAAGATTCTTACTTTTAGCTAACGAACATGGAGAGCAGACCACGGGATTTGACAAAATACAAGTAACAGATAAATGTCCTAATTTATTAAGTAACTAAATTGTGGAAAACGAAGTATGACGAAGACGATTATGCCAAAGTTAACAAAAAAGACTTAGAAGTTCTAGAATAGAACACAGCAAACAAAGCAGGTGAGCTGCATCTAAAACATAAAAATCGTCTCTACAGCGTCCCTTTGCGAGTATTTCTCCTATCGTCCGACTCTGAATAATGAAAGAATCATTAGTAAAGGACACATAAAATGGTAAGTCGCAAGTAAGCTTGCTAATGGACAACACATTTTTTTTAAGTTGGGGAACAACTAAAACATTGTTGAGAGGAAATTTATTATTAACGTTGCAAGTACTTAAATGAGAAATGCACAGTGCGTCTCCGTTACCTACGGTATGGTAGAATTACCTATGTAGATATCGAACCCATCTAAGTGAGATGCTAATAGAGTCATGTGAGTGGAGGCACCTGTGTCGACATACCAGTCGGATGAGGTCAAATTCACCGCGCATTGCGCATCAAAGGCTTGTGCAAGATTTGCAGTCGGGTCAGGAACACCTTTGTAGCTTTCTGGGCAATGAGGCGCGTAGTGATTTTCTTGGCAGGTTTGGCAGCGTGGTGTGCATAGGCGACCAGAATTCCAATTTTCATTGCGAGAAGCATAACGACCACGACTGCATTGATGTTGTTGGGAATCAGTGGTAGGTGCAGACTGAGACGGGCGTCGGTCTAAGCCACGACTTGAACCACGTCCTGAATCACGGTTAGAGCCTCTAGTACGACCTGTATAAAATACAATAAAATGTTGTGAAGAATCATTAGTTTCGGCTAGCTTATAGCGAAGCTCATGATCAGCTCGAGCCCTAGCAACAAGATCAACGAAGTTATGAGATGGCGTAAGGGATAACTGGACATCAGCAAACATCCAGAATTGAGATCACAGACCATGAATGAACCATATAATTTTGTCACCCTCGGATACGCCTTCGCCAATGGCTGAAAGTTGGTATCAGAGGCTATTGAATTTTCGAGTGAAATTAGAAACAGATAAGGATCTGCGTTTGAGAAATTGGAGCTCATCGCGGATTTGATATGAGCGGGACTGGGATCTTGGGTAGAATGCATTCTCCAGTGCCTTCCATTTATCGACGGCTTTGGTTATCCCAAGAACCTCCGACATGGAGTCCTCAGTGAGAAAAGCAAAGAGAAGATAAAGTTCCTTATCATGTCGTTTTTGCCATGACACATAATCTGGATTGGGAATTGTATCCCCGTCTGTTGATTGGATTGTGGAATAAGGAGCAGATTCAGTCCCGTCGACTATGGTGAGAAGTTAATGCAATGCAGAGTGAGAGTGATTTATTGCTTCCAAGGAGATAATTATTGACATTTAGTTTGATGGTAAGCATAAAAAGGAAGGTGGCCAAAGGAACAGATTCAAATGAAGAGGAAGATGCTATTAAAGATTGAAGAAGAGAGATGTAAGAAGAAAGAAAAGAAGTGGCGGCTGCGTAGGGTTTTTAGGATCTTACTGCTGATACCATATAAGAATAGAGAAGTGATATTTGGTTTACTATGAATTTGTAATCAATGTTTCTACTATTTATAGGAGAGTTACAATAATACAATGGAGTTCAAGGTAATGAAATATATATAAAGATATAAAAAAGTACACAAAGATATACAAAATACATTAAGATATATACACAACTCTAGCGTATCAACTTTGGTTTTTATCTATGCTATTAGGTCATCTCCAATCCTTGACCCTTTTACCCAAATTTTTGGGTAAAAGGGTTTTGTGACCCTCCAATGGTTATCCCTTTTACCCAAAAAGTTTGGGTAAAAGGGTTTTGTGACCCAAATTTGGGTAAATTTGGGTGTTACCCAAATTTGTTACCGAAATTTTTTTTTTCTTTTACAATTATTTTTAATGTTCAATTTAAATATAATTATATTTATATATATTTTTAACCACTCTCAATAATTATTTTTAATTATTAAATATATATTTATGTTTTTATATTTTATATAATTAATATATAATAAATTATGTGTCATTAAAATAATTTAAAATTTTACTTCTTGCACAATTAAAATTACATATTACATTAAAAAAATTACATTGAACATTAAAAAAGATAGACATACAAATACATTAGACACTAGACATATAAATAAATATCCTAAAACTTAAACACTATGAAAAATAAAAATACAAATATAAACACAAACACAAATACTTAAAAAATAAAACAACATAATTTTTATTCTCACAATTAAAATAGGGGTAAATCACTCCCCGAACCACCAAGATCAGTGGGAAAGTAATCCCCGTAAATATTGTCTTGATTCATTGACTGGTTTAAACTCATTCTTTGCACAATAATATTTTGTTGATGTCGAAAGTATTCACGCCGAACAGGATCGAATATCGTTGTCAGATCCATCTTCATAATTTTATTGTCCTCTTTTCTTTGGGCTGCCTCTGTCATTGTTCGTTAATACTTATTTGATTCATTCATTAGACCTTGTATTTGTTTGTTTGCTTCTTGAAAATTTTTTTGATTTTGAGCTTCATTTTCTTCAATTTTTCTTTTAAGTTTAGATTTTTTTACTCCATGTGGTCGGCTCGAGGAAGAACTACCACCTTGATCATTTCCATCACTAGACAAGTTAAGATTAAACGAAGAAATATCATGAAAAATTCCATCACTAGACATGTTGTTTATATATTTCTTTAATTTCATTTTGATATTTATTTTGATATAATTTGTAAAATTTATACAACATTAAAATTTAAAATTTAAAATTTAAATTTAAATATAAATTAATTAATACAAAATAGAAATATACTTCCTCCGTCCCGTTTCAATGTTTACATTTGCTTTTTGCACGTTGATTAAGAAGTATAGTATTTTAATAGATAGTGGGTGAAAAAATATAATATTTAATCTAAAGTGGGTATGTGTATTAATGTTGGATGATATATTAATTGTTTTAGGTGGGTTCCATATTCCAAAGAGGAAAACGTAAACATTGAAATGAGACGCGCAAAATAGAAACGTAAACATTGAAACGGGATGGAGGGAGTATTATTTAATTAATAATTTAAAATTAGAGGGATACATAATCAATTTAGAATATTATAATTATTTAAATTTAATAAAATAATATTTTTAATAAGATTCTATAGAATATTCCCTTTTGCACCAAATTTTGGATAAAAATCATTGGAGGATATATGACCCAAATCACCAAAAATTTAGGTATTTAGTGATTTGGGTCATATTATCCATTGGGGTTGCCCTTAGCATCATTTTCTTTCATCTATTGTTATCATTACCGTTAAAAAAATAAATAAATAAATAAAATTTGATTATAACATGAAAAGTTAAATATTATTAACTTTTAACGGCTAATTACTTATTAATCATACACTGTTATCGCAAGCTGCATGCTGCCTTCATGGATCCGGATCCGTAGAGGGTTCAAATGCCTACTTTCTAAAACCTGGTAAATAAATAAATAAATAATCATGTATTCTCTTAAAATAGGTGCACTTACATTCATTTGCAAATTTAATTTTAAATATATGGGGGTATAACTTAAGTATACTAGAAACTTATGTATATCCTCTCCAAAATGTTTCATTATGACGTGTAATTTTCTTATTTTTTTTAATTTTTTAAATAATTTTCCTTATTTACTTTTAATTAACTTCTTATTTAATATTTTCTTTTAAAATAATGAGTTTCTTATTTTTAATAATGATTAAATTTTTAATATTTTATATATTTATTTGGGTACAATTAATTAATTACTAAATCTTTTAATTCAATAAATTAATTAATATCAAATTAAATTATATATATATATATATAAAAGAAAAAAATAATATTTCATATAATATTCTCTCTCGCACCCTTATAAATAAGACTTTTTGGTTATTCTAAATACACACATTCGATTCTCTAAGAGGAATATGAGTTTTTTTCAAGTTCCCCTAGAGAATTGATTTATAAAAGTATAAAAATTTATTTCGATAGAGCGAATGTACCTCTAAAAAATCAATTCAAGTATTCTTCAAGAGGAAGAGAACTGATTTAATTATTCTTGAATTGATTTACCTCTTAAGAATCGATTCTTCAACAGGAAGAGAATCGATTCAAGTATTCTTGAATATATTTACATCTTAAAATCGATTTTTCAAGAGTAAGAGGATCGATTCAAGTATTACATCTTAAGAATCGATTCTTCAAGAGGAAAAAATCGATTCAAGTATTACCTCTTAAGAATCAATTCAAGTATTCTTTAAGATTTACCTCTTAATTATTTATTCAGGTATTCTTCAAATGAAAGAGGATCAACGATTCAAGCACTCTTGAATCGATCGATTTATCTCTAAAGAATAAGAGGTTGAAAACTAATTCATATATAGAATCGAAAGCTTAAGTTCTATAAGTTAAATCATTACTTCATATCAAATAACATTAAAATTGAATTTGTAAATATTTGTTATTTTTTTAATATAGTATAGTAGTATTTATTTATTTACCTATATCTTAATTATTCAATTATGACATTTAAATTATAAAATTTGTTTTCTTTAGTTGTTTATATAATATAATTTGAAACTAATTAAATTTAAAAAAAATAAATTAATAAATTCATTACAAATTTATGAATATTTAAAAAAATATTATATATAAATTAATTTTATTTATGTTATATATATATATATATATATATATATATATATATATATATATATATATATATATATATATATATATATATATATATATATATTACATTAGTTTCTTAAAAAAACAATTATGGAAAAACAATTATGGAAATAAGAAACTAATGTAATATATATATATATATATATATATATATATATATATATATATATATATATATATATATATATATATATATATATATATATATATATATTACATTAGTTTCTTAAAAAAATAATTATGGAAATAGAATTATTATTATATAGTTAATTAAGAAATATTAAATCATAATCATGAGTAAAAAATAATATTCCATTTAAATAATATTTCATTTAAATATTATTTACAATATTACGTATATATATATATATATATATATATATATATATATATATATATATATATATATATATATATATATATATATATAGATAGAAAATATAGTATAGCAAAGTCCTTTTTCGATAATATTGTTCACGTAAGGTCTTACTATTTATTTATTTATTTTTCCTTTACACTTATTATGACTTATTTATTTTAGTATCATTAGTTGCAATTAATAAATAAATCATTCGATATAAATTAATTAATTAGTATAAAATCAAATCATTTATAGAAAATAAAAAAATAAATTGAGATTTTTTATATATAATTGATATTTATTTTAGACAACCAGTAAAATTAAGGATTTATTATTAAGAGTTACATACTTTGATCATAATTGTACTTAAATACAATGAAAAAAATGTAATACTAACAACTAGTATATAAGTATACAGAAAAGAGACAAAATTGTCCATATGTGGTTGCACATATTTTTTAGAGAAACAGGGGAGTAATAATTAGTTTTCAATTATATTATATTATAAAGTAACATTTAAAAAAATTACAAGTTAAGATTTTTCAAATAATTAGAATATATACATATATATTAACTTTTTACATGATTTAGTCATACGTTACAGTATCAAAAGTTAAATGTTATAATTCGTTGCAAATTCTTTCAATTGATGAAAGAAATAGTCTAGCTGTAAGAATAAAAAATCTCCTTAATTAATGTTGTTACGTTATATAATACGGATTATTTAATTATAAAAATAAGAATAATAATTAAATGATCCCACTTTGTACACGGGTTTCGTACTAGTTTTAAAATATATGAAAAAAAGACGAAAAAATATGAATATTTTCTTCAATTTGAGAAAAAAAAGCAAAAAAATGCGACTATTTTCTTCAATAGTTATACTTATATCCCATCATCGGTCCCCAAGAATCTCATTTTTCTATTTTCTTCATCCTCCTCTAAAGATCTCATTTCCTTTTTTGCACATATAAAACTTATACTTAATATAATTATCCACTACAAATCAAATAATAATATTTCTTAATTCACGTGCAAAAATAAATAAATCTCTTTGAGACAGGCGAAAGTAGTACATTCTATAATAAATATTGTAACAAAAATTTTTAAAGAACATTAATAATTATTTATATTCTTCCTTATTTTTTTTATTTTTTCTCGTAAAAGTGAATATTTATTTTTTAAAATATATTAATGATGATTAATTAAGAAAGATGTACTCCATATAGTCACAAACTTTTTAGCAAAAAAAATAAAGGCAAATATTTTTTTTTCACTCGGGTGCACTGTGCACCAACTTTTAGAAACTTATATACTTATAAATAAAAATATATACACTTATAAATAAAAATATATACATTTTATTAGTAAATTTTCTGTTAGCATTTTTAATGAAAAATTGAATATAAAAAAATATACAATTATTAAGAATTACTCCCTCCGTCCGGATTCAAGGGTGTCATTTACTTTTAGGTACGGAGATTAAGGAGTATTATTTTTTAATGTGTAGTGGGTAGTTGTACTAGTGGAGGTGTGAGCCCAGTTTTTTAGTTGTATTAGTGGGTGTGTATGGATAAAAAAGGAAATGAGACTCTTGGGGGCGGACGCCCAAAATGAAAAAATGATACTTTTGAAAGCAGACGTAGGAGTATATATACACTATTAAAAAATATATATATACATATATGATACATGTTTGCACCCGGATGTACTGGATATCAACCAAAAAATAAAGTATTAAATATTGATGACATGAATATAAATTAGATGAGTAAATAATACTCCCTCCGATTGATTAATAGGTAACCATTTGTTTTTTACGCGTAAATTAAGGAGTATTATTATTATATGTGTATTGGATAGGGCATGGAATGCCTTATGATAATATGGTGTGATATGTCCAGTACCATGTCTTTATTAAGAAACATATACACACTATTAAAAAATATATACATATATTATACACATTTGCACCCGGATGTACTGGATATCAACCAAAAAATAAAGTATTAAATATTGATGTCATGAATATAAATTAGATGAGAAAATAATACTCCCTCCGGCCAATTACAAGGTAACCGTTTGCTTTTTACGGGTAGATTAAGAAGTATTATTATTATTATATGTGTATTGGATAGTTGTATTAGATAGAAGTGGTGGGCCATATAGTGTACTTTTTTACTAAATAGGGACCTTTGAAGTAGACGCTCAAAATGGTAAAACGGATACCTTATACTCCATCCGTCCGCTTTCAAGGGTATTATTTTTCCATTTTGGGCGTCCGCACCCAAGGACCTCATTTTCTTTTTTATACATAAGAGACCCACACACACCCACTAATATACAACTAAAAAATAGGACTCACACATTCACTAATACAACTACTCACTACACATTAAATAATAATACTCTTTAATCCACGTGCAAAAAATAAATGGCACCCTTAAAGGCGGATGGAAAGAGTAACTGGTAGGAGGAAATAATAATATTAAGAGTGGAGCTCCTATGCATCCGGGGGCACGGAGCACATTTCGTGCGCCTTTGCAATTTTCATGTCCTTTGCAATTTAAACCCACTAAGGCCCATTAACCGTTTAGCCCTGGCCCTATAAGCTAGGGCCAACTCGTTTAACAACTCTAGTGATCCTATGTTAAGGTTTACGTTTTCCATTTTGGTTTTATATTTCCTTTTTTTTCAAGTTGAGCCCACACAAAACAATTAGTTATTCCATATAGGGTCCACACACAACACTAATACAACTACTTAGTTTACGTTAAATATTATTTCTTTCACCCCACTACACATTAAAATATTATACTCTCTTCATCCCGCGTTAACGTTTATGTTTGTTTTTTGCCAGTAGATTAAGAGATATAATGTTTTAATGTGTAGTGAAGTAATATAAATAATATTTAATATAAAGTAGGTAGTTATAATAGTATTGCATATGAGCCCTACATAGAATAATTATTTATTTTGTGTGGGCCCAACTTGTTAAAAAAAACATAAGCCTTAACTTGAAACAATCCAAAATAAATAATGTAAACCTTAACGTGGAATGGTGGGAGTATCTCTTAATCTCGATGAAAAAAATGTAAACATTAACAGTAGTGATTGAAAAATAGGAGTGATATAAGGTTATGTTGGGTAATACTGAAGAGTGAGGCTCATGTGCATCCGGATGTACGGAGCACATTTCGTGCGTCTTTGCAATTTAAATCCTTAGCAATACATAGATTTAAATAAAATATAAAGGGTGAGGATTATATTTACATATGAACACGATATATCCCTCCGTATTCCCGAGAGCGCTATACTAAAAGGCGAGAGTGAGTGAAGGGAGATGAGAGAGTGAGGAGAGTTAGTCCTGAAAAAGGAAATAGGAATAATGGTAGTAAAAGCAAAAGCTTTCCCGAAAAGTCTAATCTAACTGTACGGAAAGACTTAAGTTTTCCACTCTTTCACTGTATGCACCCTACCTCACCACCAACCTCGTATTTAATATACCCTTTCTATCCCCACTCCAACTCTCTCTGCGCGTCCCATACAAGCTCAATTCTTACTTCATGCCATTTGGAGGAATGGGATCCCTTAAATTGAGTGAATATTTTCTTACCCTATCATACCAAGAGCTCGTTTGCTTTGTTGTATTAGACCGTGATTGATACAGTATTATTATCTACTCCATTCATCTAAAAGTTCACGTTTCATGTTGATATGAAATTGAAGAAAAATTATTTTTGATTTTTTTTGGGGTAGTAAGGTTTTTTTTATAATAATAAATAATAAATGATAAATTATGTTATATGTGTTAAAAAATGATGACAAATTTGAAATTAAAGTATGTTAGAGGGATATTAATTAGTACAAACACTTGTGTAAAGCGAGTTAATATACATTTGTATGTAAATCCTATTATTTTTTAGTACATGAAAAATAATTTTTTAGACACATAATAACCAAAAAAAAAATGAATGTAACTCTTATAATAAAACACCCTATTTAATAAAATATAATAGGAGTAATTCTTATAATAGGATGGAAGGAGTATTATATGGAGTAAACTACAATATATGAAAAAAAAATATATACATGTATACCTTAACTAATCGTGTACTCCCTCCGTCCTAGTCTAAGAGGATCATTTTTTTCATTTTGGTCGTTCCACCCAAAGAGTCCCTTTTCATTTTTTACACACATGGAACCCATATATCTCCTCTAATACAATTAAATATTGTAACTCACACTCATACTAATACAACTATTTACTACACATTAAATAATAATATTTTTTAATATACGTAATAAAAAGCAAATGACTATATTAACGAGGGAAGGAGGAAGTATATTTCATGTGCATTGATTACCATTGGAATACACAGTACTGCGGGTAGGGTACCATTAAAGGCACACTGGCATGACAGCTACGTTCTTAGCTATGTTAAATTATCCATTTATAGCTATAGGCCCTCCTCAACTTGGTGCATCATTATTAACACTTCAACTAACAACAGTCGTTCATGACATATGTGCACCAAACATTGCATCTAAAGATGGGTTTATCGAGCTTACTAATAATGTACGAATATCAATTTATGAAACTTCATTCATATATCAACAACGTTAGATAGTTTTAAATATTATGGGAAGGTAACACTACTATTATAGGGGCATCTGACATTTAAACCTTCATTTATTGTGGGTGTACAATTATTAAGACTAGTGTGTTGTTATAATTGGCCAAGTGATGGAAATAGTGAAGATGTGTTTGTTCCAGATTAAATTAGTTAAATTGGATGGTAATAGTGAAGATGTGTTTGTTCCAGATTAAATTAGTTAAATTGGAGATTCAATCGAAAAATGAAAATAATTTATAATGGATCCACCCTGAGAAATTGTTTAATAGAAATTAAGCGGATCGTAGTATTTATCATCTGGTCATCTCGAGCCTCTAGTCAAGTGGCTCTGGTGATTCTAGTGGTGTATTTTTATATTTCATTTGAAATCTCAATGTGGTATATTTGATAACAACAACACAAGAGATGCTTGAAGCGTTTATTGAGCAATTGAAGTAGATGAAGAATAACAAATTTTAGAAACAATTGATTATGACTTGAAGAGTGAAATGAACATTTTTAAACCTTTGAACTTTTTAACTTTTATTGATTTCATAAAATTGTTATTATAAACTCTATTTTACCTATTGATTCTTCTCATACTCTTGTGAGAAAAAGAGAACTTGATGAGAAGTTGGAAGTCTATTTGGAAAAAAATAAATAAGTGGTGCTAGAAGGACCAAGTTAATGGAGTGTTATCTTAAGAGAATCGAGTATCTCAAGCCATTTTACTAGCCACAAATGCCTTATTGAGGAATGAGCACAAAGATTATAATATGGTGGCTAGTACGAACGATATCTATGGCCATCTCGATGAATTTTCATATCTCGTCTGGCTTTAAGACGTTAAACTTATCGCTAGATGGGAGACAACCCATCATTTTCTTTATTGCTTTCTTTAGTTTGTTTTCAGTTTTATCGTGTCTCATGTCTTTTGAAGGTACAAAAGGAGTTTTCTGATGATGTTCTTGAAGTGAAAAAAAGTGCAACAAATAAGGTAATAAAACTCTATTCAAACTAAAATTCAACTTTTAGTTAAATTTAAGTTTTGGGGGAAGATTTGTTTTGTTACATTTTCGTATTGCTTTTAGTTATACAATTTGCACTGACAAATGTTAACTCCTTTTCCCTTTAAAAAAATATTTCACTATCAATTATCAATGGATCTATCACAGTATTTAGCAAATGTGACTAAGTTAATATCGAACCCACGAGATAGTATTAAAGTGATAAATAAGTTGGAATTGTGACTCTTTTATCTAAGATGACCCACAAGTTTTGAATTGATTAAGAATAATAAAAGTGAAAATAATAAATAATTAATTAAAAGTAATGGCAAGAAGACAATTAAATATTACAAAATAAGAGGCCTAATAATGTTAAGGCAATTCAATTCAATCATGCTAATTAATTTCCTAAACCCAAAAGTCACATTTATACAGATACTTATAAGACGATCACTTAAGCATATCAAACCACAATCATTAAGTGAGATTTAACAATGTTAAAGAACAAAAAAATCCTAAAATCAATTAGATACTAATTCATTTTCTTCTAGGTATTTATGCTACTAAGACGTTTCCTTACAAGGTATTTATGCATTAACAGATTTTTTCAATAGGCACTACAAGAATTAAACTTATAGTCTCCTTTCAAATATCTGACAATGATATTTTACCAGATATATGATTTCCTAAATTGAATGTCTAACAATTAAAGATTATATAGATTAATTCCCTTCAATTAACATATTTGACAAATATAATCATACACACTTTCAATTCCAAATTATATAGGAATTCAATCTAACTTCATGCATCTATAATTGGAAAAAAAATAAAGAAACAAACCCATATAAGTCTTAAAAATCTGCTTTTCAATAAAAGAATAAGAAATTTGCAGAATAAAAAATCTTATGTCTAAGACATAAATCAGACATGATTTGAACCTTCAAAACCCTAACACTATGAAAAAGAAACTTAGTTCATGGTGTTATAAGCAGTAGTCATGGAGATGGATGAAGACTTACCCATAAATCTAAAAACTATGAAATATGAACGAGAAGAAAAACCCAAGTAGTAGCGTAGTTATTCGACTTTGCTTTCGTCATTCTTAAGAATTCCGTCTATTTATCAAGTGGACGAATACTCTCCGAATGGTACTGAATGACGGATGATGGTGATGGTAGTAGTGGCGTGTGATGTGAGGTGTCGGTTCTAGAGTAAGTGAGTTATAAAATGTATAAGGTATGGATCTTTTATAGGTATAAGAATAGAATAAAATAAACTGTAGAATATATGAGATCATAGAAAATAAGGAAAAATATTATTGCGATAGATATGGAGGCACATGTGATAAGAAAATTACTTATACTCCAAGTAAATAGGGAATATAGGGTAATTTTTAGAATTTCCGTCAGCAGATTGTGTGACATCAAAATTTTGGGCATAACTTCTTCATATGAACTCTGATTTAGCTGATTCTTGCACCAAAACGATCCTATTTTTTTTGGATATACATCCATATAACATGAAAAACTTCAACATTTGAGTAATAATTGGTTGTAACCGAGCAGCCTTCCCTTAGCATTTTGCTTGCAGTATCTCCCGCTCGGTATCGTGCATTGTCGCACGTTAATCACTGAAGGACCTTCTTTTCTTCTGCTCGGTGTTATTTGAGTGTGCTCGGTAGTTGCTGATCAATGGTTTCTGGCATCTTCTCCCACAACAACTCTCTTGACACTGGATGATGTGCTTGGTAGTTGCCGAGCAAAATGCTAAAACTCCACAATTCCTCTAGAGGCCACACTCGGTGCCGAGTTGATCTGCTCGGTATCCTTTGAGCACTTTGCAGTAACATCCTCTTGCCTCCATTCTCTCGTACTGTTATGACCATGCATTATGCATTTCGGGCGCAACAAATTTCAACTTCAAAATTTGATCTATTTATCCCTCTTTTCCAGTACAAAACTCAACAAAACACGTCAAACACACCAATTTATCATTTATATACAAAGTATCACAATTAGTACCATTAAAAGGGGTATTAAATCATATTTAAGAATACATGAATTTCCTCTCTCATCAACGTACCTTTTGTTTTTCTTGTTGTTCTCTCTCTTTCTCTCTCTCTCTCTCTTTCTCTCTCTCTCTTTAATAGTATTCCCTTGATCTCTTATGGTTAATTCTTCTATTTTGAAGGGAGTAATAGTTTGAGACTGTGATATTAGATTGGATCATATTTCAACCGACTATTTCATTGAAAAGATAATACCTTTATGAATTAAAGTATATTCCCTCCGTTCTGACACAAAAGTTACATTTATCCATTTTAGGCGTCTCGCAACAAGAGTTACATTTCTTATTTTGGTAGATGAGTCCCACACAAAAAAATTAATATATGTCCATGGAGCCCACCCATAACATTAATACCCCACAAAATACATTAAAATATTATATCTCTCAACCCACCATACATTAAAATACGGAATATATTTCTTAGTTTCCGTGCAAACAGTAAATATAACTCTTTTAAAAAGATAGAGGGAGTATATCTTTAGAATAAAATATGTGGAAATGACACATTTAATTAGCCACTTTTACTTAAAAATAATTTTTTAGCCACCTATCTTAAAAATAATTTATTCTAGCCACTTTTATTGGAAGTGACCAAAATGCCCTTTGAAGGGACCCACTAATCACATGTTGAGGAATCTGATGCCACTCTTTTTGATTAAAAAGTACCAAAGTAGAATAACTTGTTTTACAGTCTACTGAATGTATTAATTTGTTGCTTTTACATGCTTCATGAATGTATTTATTTATTAAAATGTAAAAAGATGCATTCTACGATTTTTTTCTCGGGAAAAAACATATAGGCCGAATAGAACAACCATTTGGGCTGAATAGAAGACATGTAGGCCGAATAGAAGAAAAATTTTATCCGTATGAAAAAATTTTCTAGAAAAAAATATAGGTAGAATTGAACAACCATTTGGGCCGAAAGAAGACATGTAGCCCGAATAGAAGAAAAATTTTATCCATATGAAAAAAAATTTTAATTTTTTCTGGAAAAAAAATATAGGCCGAATAGGCCAAGTCGTATAGGCCGAGTAGAAGGAATTTTGGGCCGAATAGAAGAAACTTAGGCAGAATAGAAAATCAATTTTCTGAAATTTTTCTATAATTTTAAATTTGGTCCGCCCACCACCATTTAATGCGTTCAACAAAAATATAATGATGGCCACATGATTTTTGTCCTTTCTCCTAACAGTTATGGAGTAAATTGGGAATAACTCTTAATAGTGGCTATAAAAAATTATTTTTAATTAGGTGGCCAAATAAAATGTAACTTAATATAGTGGCCATTTTAAATTTTGTCCCATAAAATATTATACCCTTAACACCTTTGTGCATATGGACGCACAAGAGATCAACTCTTCTATAAATTAAGTATAACCTATGTCACACCGTAATGTTTACGCATTTCAATTTTTAAGGTTTATATTTTCTTTTATAATAAATGAGATTCATACAAAACAATTAATATACAATTAATATATTTCTATGAGACCCATACAATACTAATATTACTACTACTATACATTAAAATATTATATTTTTTCACCTTATTACACATTAAAATACAATTTCCATAAATCTTTGTACAAAAAGCAACGGTCATCGTTCGAACGGGACTAACGGCTAGATTGGTATGACTGAATGGATAAGAGGGGAATGAAATGATCTCATGAATGGAATAGTAATGAGAATGAAATGATTAAAACTTAGTATTTTTATTATGATTGATATCGTTCAGGAATAAATCAAATAATAGAATTTGTATTCCTTAATTACTTTCAATCTCATTAATAGTATTTTTATAATATTACATTCAAAATTTAATTTATATAAAATATTATATTAAATAAAATTTTAAAGATGATTTTATATATTTTAATAATTAGAGAAAAATATTAAATTAAAAATAAAATAAAATATTAATATTTTTAAAATATAAATAAAATTTAAAATACAAATAAAAAATTATATATATTAAAAAATATTAAACTATGTATAAAAAATTATATTTATATTTATACTACATGTATATATTCAATGTAATTAATAATATTAATTTTTATATATAATTTACTATTTTTTATTTTGAATAAATATTAAAATAATTATATAAATTTATAATTAAAAATTTTAAGAATTTAATTTAATTTTATTTTTTTTTTTACTGAGTTGAGTATATAAAAATATTTAATTTTTTATTTAGATTTTAAATGATTTGATATTTTATTTTTTATTTAATAATTTAATAGAAATATTTTTAATAAATATTACATGTTAAGCAGAAAAATAGTACTCCATCCACTAATTGAAAGGTGGGCCTTTGCTTTTTGCACGTAAATTAGGGGATATATATTTTAATGTGTATTGAGATGAGAGAAATGATATTTTAATGTAAAGTTAGTTGGCGTATTATTATGATGGGTGGGCCCAAATAGAGAAAACTAATTCATTTGTGTAGGTCCTTTTTATCAGTGTTTTCATAACCGGATCGGAGATCGAACCGGCAGCCCTAGCGGTTCGAGGTTCAGTCGGTCGAATCGTCAGTTCAACTAAAAAATTAAATTTATCTATTTTTAATTATATTTAAAAAGAAAAATATAATAATAATAAATAATAATAAAAAAAGATATATCATTTGTAACTCGAAAGTAAAGCCCACTTCATTAGTTATCATTTATCAGTTCAATTAACAATATTATTTAAGAAAAAAAGTAAGAGTAATCATTTAGTAACATCAAATACAAAGCAAGGGCTACTGCGTCTTCAGCGCCGTCAAGCCTATTTCTTCCAAAATTTGAAATTCTCCGTTCTAGATTTTGAAATTATGTTCATTACTTCTTTTTTTTTCTTGATTTCACTTGATGTTTTCTTCAATCCATTTATAAAAAGGGTGTGAATATCAGTCGAGAAAATTTCAACGGAAGATAGTTTGTGGAGGCGCGTTTCCTCCAGCTACTGGAGGACTTTGTGTTTTTTGATTTATTGGATTTGTTTGAGTTCCAATCAACGTTTACATATGAAGACAAGCTGAGAGAGATATACAAGTTTGCATGATGATTATAAATATTTATATTTTATGTTATTTCTCCTATGTAACCATATTAATTTTTAGGAAGAACTTGATATTTGTATATAAGATTTGTAATTTTGGGTGACTAAGATATTTGGAATTTGGATGTATTGTAAATTTGAAAGCAAAATCGGCCATTTTTCGATTCCATTGATCTTACCATTTTTTCGGTTTTAGCCGGTTCAAACTGGTTTTTCCCAATTCAACTACAAATGCGGTTATATAGGTCATTCCGGATAGGATCCAGCTCCGGTTCCCGATTCAACTGGTTGAACCGGCCGGTCCGGTCCAGTTCTGAAAATACTTCTTTTATACCAAAAAGGAAAATGCACACTTTGTATTGGGACGGACCAAAATGAAAAAATACGTATATTTCAATATGACAGATGGAGTAACATATTTATAATTTTTATAATTATATAAATAGATGTTGTATAAATTAAAAGAATATTATAATTATATATATATATATATATATATATATATATATATATATATATATATATATATATATATATATATATATATACGTAAGGTATACGCTCGTGCTAAAAGGTGATTTTATAAAGTACTGTATATTTGTGTTTTTGTTGTAATGTAAAATTTGTAAATATAAAGGTAAGAACGGATAAGCACATGCATTTATTTATGGGTAGACTTAAAATATAAAAAAAAAGGTGTATGAGCAAAAAAGAGCTTAAAACTATTTAGACTATTGTCGGGCCTGGTGGGGGAGGGGGAGCCTTGATCTCTCTTTTCACTTCTGTAGCAAATTCAGCCAGAAGAGGTAGCCTTGGGTGAGTGTGTAGTAGACGTTGAAAGGTAATGGCCAATTCTAGATGTCGAAGAATTTTTTGATAAGTTCTTCAACATCTTCTTATAAGTACTCTTTGTATAAATATTGACCGCATTTGGAACATCTGTGTGAATTGGTATCCATTTGCGTTGGTGTAGTGGTAAAAAGGTTTGAGTACAGAGAGCTGATGAGGCTACATGTGAGTGGGTTTGGTTATATATGCATTACCTATTTATAATGAAAGGTGATGTTGCTTACTCAATAGTATAATATTATTTATGGGTGTCACATATTATGTGTACGTGTGAATAATTAAAAGTGATGATGGTTTCATGGGCTGACAACGCATTAAATGGAGATAAGGCAGGGGTGTATGATTTTGTCAACATAGAGAGTAATATTTATTTTTTTAACTTTTTTTGTAAAGTAGCTGTTTCTAGCTGTACAACAAGAAACAAATTATTTTACGTCATTAGCTTACAAAATTCCCATAAAAAGATAAAAAATTATACAATGTACTTACATAAAGTCTAGTGCTGAGGTTCATCTACATAACGTTTATAACTCCGTAATTTGTTGGATGTACACTGGAGATGACTATTGTAGTAGTTAAGCCTACAGGTTCAATTAATTTTTTTCCTAACATTTTAATAGTGATTTTCATAAATGCATGAATTTCCAGAAGTAAATGTGTCAGACCTTGTAAAATAACACGACCTTAAATATATCTCAGCAGTTTTTCATGCAACTAAGAACCGAGAATCGCTACCAGAACCGGTCCAAAAACCCTCCAAGAACCATTTCTGTGGTTAAACCGGGAATAAGCGACCAGAATCAGATAAATTTAAAACTACCGATTTTTTGTGTTTTCCAGCGGCGGTGAGACAGATCTAAATGGCTAGCGGCTGGTGCTTGATTTTCGACAGCTTTTGATGTTTGGAACCAGGACCGATCTCATCCCTTTTCTTCTCAACTACCCAACAAGCACGACACTGGCAGAAAAATAAACGCAATAGCGGAGGGAGTGAGAAGCGTAGAAAGAGAAGCCCTACGGAGGATCTGTGATGGCGGAGGAAATGGGTTTTTGGTCAGGTACCAGATCTGTTATTCCGTGGTGTAGAAGCGGCCATTATGAGTGATAATTAAATTTTGACTTTTTAAATAGAAATATGGAATCTTTGAAAATAAGAATTAAACCCATCTTTGCTTTATTTTTTTGGGCAGGCCCAAATTAGAATAAGCCCATTGAATAAGTTGGATATGCATACTCTAAACAAAATAATAATATATTATTAAACAAAAATGATTGAACCGTCGATTAGACCGATCGGACCGGTTGAACCTCGAATCGTTGAGACCACCGGTTTCATCACCGGTCCGATTTTTAGATCACTGACTGAGCATGAGTATAAATTAATTGAATAACGTAACTTTTCTGATTAGAAATGGGATGCAATGCACAGTACCACAGTTGATCTTTAATCTTATCGGCCACAATAGATTAAAGCCACGTTTAAGGCATTTGGAAATATTGGATTTGAAAAAACTAATAAGTATGTCAGTGCAATATTTAGTGATCCAAATGAACTATTGACGATAAGCGAATATGGTTGAACTTTGCATTTCTATAAATGTATATATATTTACTTTTATTTTATTTCAGCATATCGTAAAGACCGGGGTCCAACTTAGACCAACTACTATAAGTTGTACCTTTAAAGCCTCAAATCCAACATAGTAAGAATAAAGTTCCCAATGCATAATCAGATAACGTGAAGTGTCAAAAGTAGAAGATTAAAAGAGAAGGTATAATTAACCAGAAAAATAATTTCATTAATATAAAAGTAGAATCACTCAATATACAATCTACGATTGTATTCCAGAGAAGTAAAACTTGCTAATGTGAAAGCAAAATGTTCACCGTAAGGGGTTCATATCACGTAAGCCTCAGCAACAACAACGCTATGTTACCAATATATGCACAGATGAAGTGAAAAATAATTCATCTAAATTCAGCAGACAAAGCGAAATTTTCCTAAAAATGGATAGTACCACGATGACGGAATACCAGTAAGATTATATGTGGAAAAGGAATAAAAAAATGTTAAAGATTTGATGGAAGAAAGGAATAAAAAAGTCAGTTTAAAATTTTATGCAAAGATGGAATAAAAAGTGTACGATATAAAGTCTAATGGACCAGCAGTTTGTCGCAGACATAGTGGGTGGGAATGGCGGCACAAATGAAGAGTGACTTCTACAGCGCAACACCATGTTCTATAAAAAAGACACCTTAACAGAGGTCACGAAATAGAAAAGAAGGGGCACATATGGAAGAGAGTAACACAGTTTGAAAAGAATCACATCGGCGTGGCAGCTCGTCATTGTAAACTTACACTAATGCAGAAGGTTAGGGAAAGCGTTCGTGGTTAACAGTGGGAGTCGAACTGGAATTCAAGTATGCTCATCAATCTTCCTTTAAGCCTACAAAGAGAGGTCTGATTGTTAATAAACTACAAATAAACAAATATTATTATTTTTATTACGGGCATTTATTGAAAAGTAAGGGATTCTTGTAAATGAAGAAAGATTAATATTCTTATTTTGTACATTTGTTGAAACGTAAGAGATTGTAATATACTGTCCTAAAATATTCCATAGCATACTAAATACTCATAAATTTCAACTCTGAAACCTGAAATCTTTTCTGAAATCATGTAGTAATAGGGAAACATGGGTCTTTTTTTTACCATTTTAATTGATGTGTAGCAATCAGCAGACAGATCAAGCAAATCGTTTCCTCGAGGGGGAAGCACCACAAATACACTACCAATTTACTCCCTCTGTCTCGGTCAAACTGCATCGTTTGACTGCAAAAAGCTCTCATAAAAGCTACAGTAAATGTAGTAATATGGGCGGGACGGAGGAAGTATGCAATAAAGGAATAGGTTCATCTTAATTCTCAGACAAAAGAGCTCAGAACGGTTTCCTTTAAAATACAGAGTACCAATAACACTTTATGTATAAAGAAGTGTCTTCGTCAAAGCAAATGATTGCAGTTATGGAGAGCTTTAGAACGTTTGCTAAAAAACACACAATACCAATAACATTTTATCCATTAAAAAATACCTTCGTTAAAGTAAATGGTCGCAGTTAGACAGATCAAGCAAACCATTTCCTCGAGGGGGAAGCACCACAAACACACTACCAATTTATGCAATAAAGGAATAGGTTCATCTCAATTCTCAGACAAAACAGCTCAGAACGTTTCCTTTAAAACACAAAGTACCAATAACACTTTATGCATAAAGAAGTGCCTTCGTCAAAGTAAATGGTCGCAATTATGGAGAGCCTCAGAACGTTTGCTCAAAAACACACAATACCAATAACATTTTATACATTAAAAAATACCTTCGTCAAAGTAAATGGTCGCAGTTAGGGAGGGTGAGGAAATCTACAGCAGGACAAGATGGGTAGCTACATGTCAAAAAATTAATACTGTAGCAGGGTAAGGAAGGAGTCGACTGAAAGTGCTAAAAGGTAAAATGAGAGAGGTTCAAGAAATTTTAAAAATTAAGCTAGATGGGTGAACACTGGCCGAAGAAGTGGCGAACCTCAGAGCCGAATGGGCGGCAAGCACGCAACGAAGATGAAGCAACGGGGTGCCATTACTGGCTACAATCGCAATCCGAAGGAGGAAGGAAGATAGTGTATGACGGCGTGAAGTGGAATAAAGGAAATCGTATAATTAACCTGAAAATTATTCTTCTTATAAACTAAATATAATACCCGTCATACTAACGTCAAAATTCCCAACATGTAATCAAGTAAGATGCAATGGCAAAATCAGTATTGTAACGACAGAAGGTATAAATAACCTAAAAATTAACATTCTTAAATAAAAGTGGAATCATTCAATACACAATCAAACGTACAATATTCTGAAATCCTGCACAGAATAGTAACAGAAAAGGTTAAATGAATATTCTTAAAACAAAATTAGAAACATTAAATATACAATCAGACAAACAATACTTTAAAATGCTAAGCAAAATAGTAAAGAAAAAGGTTTAAATAGGCTAAAAATTAATATTCTTACAACTAAACCTCATATCCAACATAGTAACGATGAAGTTCTCAATACCTAATCAGATAACATGCAGTGTGTAAAGCAAAATGGTAAAGTGAAAAGTATAATAAACCAAAAAAATAATTTTCTTAAAATAAAAGTAGAATCACTCAGTACAAAATCAACCATACAATACTCTGAAATAAAGTAGAATCACTCAATACACAATCAGCCATACAATATTTTGAAATGCTACGATTCTATTCCACATAAATAAAACTTGCTCATGTGAAAGTAAAATGTTCACCATTTGCGAGTGGAGAAAGACAAAAGAAAGGAGTTCGTAACACCTAAATCTCACATACGACAACAATGTGTAACCAAAATGCACAGAAATAGAGTGGAAAATAATTCATCTCAATTCAACACATAAAGTGAAATTTCCCTTAAAAAGGGACAACACCACAAGGACGCAGTACCAGTAAGATTTCATGTAAAAAGGAATAAAGAAGTATTAAGATTTCATGGAAGAAAGGAATAAAAAAGTGAGGGTTAAGATGTTATGCGGGGAAGAAGTAAAAAAGTTTTAAGATTTTATGCAGAGAAGGAATAAAAAAGTGTCGGGTCGCAGTCATGAAGAGAGAAGAAATCGAGAAGACAAGAAGATGCAGAGATGCAGGTCAGAGCATATAAAGTAGCCTCAAGGTAGAATAAGAGGAAAATAACATTCCTTCAGCTTGGTAAAAGATGAAATGACAATGGTTCAACAAAATAGAAAAACTAAAGTGGAAGCTGAAAAACCAAAGTGGAAGCCTAGATCAGGTGTCGAAGGTAAAGAATTGAAAGAGAGCATAAATTATTGGCAACTAATCTGTCGTTGCTGTAATGAGATGGGAGCGTATAGGCCTATAATTAGATATGGATTGTACTAATAAATAACTGAGCTAATACGACGAAGATCAAGTCTAAATGCCAAGCAATTATTGACAAAAGGCAAGATACCTATTGGTTTAATTACGACTGTGTTCCCACTGTAAATTGAACAGACGTAGACCCTATTAGTTTAATTAGGACTGAATTCCCTCTCTGAATTAAACAAACAGAGAAAATATTAGCACTTCCCAATCTATGAAAGTATTTCTTAGAAATAAAAGTAAACCAATTTTTTTGTTTGGGAGTGACTGAGTAGTACCTCTGCAGTTATAATATTGGAAGGAGTCGACTGCCGACGCCTTCTGTAACTGTTACTCCTACGAACTCTAAATCTGTGTAAGATATATATTGTGAATCAGAGTTCAACATTAGAAGTGCAACAACATCTATGAGATTTTATCGGAATAAAAGTGACAATTTTGTATATTAGGAAAAATAAAATGTTGGCAACGATATAGAGTTCATCCAAAAGGAATTACCAACAAAGATTTTATTGTTACTACTTCCTACCCTAACACAAGAAATACATAAGTACAAAGACACCAAAAAGCAAGAAGACAACAAAAAGAGAAAATCAGAAACAAAGTATATAGTGAGAATGTGAGATCCATAACAGAAAGCAAAGTAAATTAGTTACAAAGGTTTTCTTTCTACTAAAAAACATGCAATGAAATTTAATGGGTGAAAACCAAAATCAATGTAGACTTATGCGTACCTTGATTGAGAAATTTAGACTTATGCATACTTTGATTAAGAAAGCGTGACACAAAATTACTTAGCGCAATGTCGTCGTTGGGAAGAGAGTAACAGTGATAGGGAAAGTGAACTCAAACCCGTGTGGGCAGCAAGCAAACAACGAAGATGAAGCGCCCATGAGATGCCATTACTGTGTAAACTCAGGAGCGAAAGGAGGAAGAAAGATAGGAGTAAGGTGGGCGGTGAAATTGATAGGAAGGGTGAGGAAAAGTGGCATCAGTGGCACCGAGACGCTGCATGCGTGGAGAGCAGATCGCAACAGATGTGCCACGACGCTGTGTTGGTAAAATAATTAAAAAAAATACCGGCAACCGACAATTTACGGGACCAATTTGCAGAACTCCTCATTTTATATTGTATAGATATGTGTGGCTGTGTGGGAGAAATAGGGAATGAAATGAACAATACATGGGTGGGATGAATGCTCATAGGGAATGAAATGAACAATACATGGGTGAGAGGAATGCTCATCTCCACAAATAAGGGAATCCTATTAATAAAAATATACTAATTGCAGGAATGAGAATATTAAGAATGACGATTCCATTCGCACTCCATTTCATCATACCAATCATGCCGTAAGAGAGTATAAAGTATAAACTATAAATTAAAAATATTTATTTAATTACTCCCTCCATCCCCTTGAAAGATACTCGTTTGCTGTTTGCACGTGGACGGTTCTAAGGTTTTTATTTGTTTTTTGCATGTATATTAAGGAGTATTATTATTATAAATAAGGTGAATAATTGTATTAGAGGGAAGTGGTGAGTCATATTGTGTATTTTCTTTATTAAATAGAGGAAATTGATGCTTTTGAAGTGGATGCTAGTGAAATGAATACCTTTCGAGGGGATTGAGGGAATATATTTTATTTTAAATTGAAATTTGACTTTATAAAATAATTTTAATGTTTATATATTTTTTTATAAATAATATTTCAAAAAATATGCTAATTTAATATTGGACTGTACTGATCTAACCGGTTGAAACTCAAATGGTTGCCTTTCACCGGTTTTATGAAAACACTAGTATCAGGATTATTGCTGTGAATCAGGTGGGCTTACTCAAATTCCTCAATCTCGCAAATGTGGAAATCTCGGATTCTAGATTGACAGGGTTTACAATGCGGGAAAACTCAGAATGTCTCTCCATTGGTGTCGTGATCAGTTTTAGGGTTTGATATTGCTGTATCGAGAGATGGCTTGGTTATACCCTGATATATCCATGGAAGAGTTGATGAAATTTGTTAAAAATTTTATTGATATGTTGATTTTGGGTTGTTGGTATCAGTCAACTGGCTGTTTAGCCCAGTGGGACTCCGACAACATTGTAAAACTCCTCAAATGGGCGCTCTTTCTCGAGAATGTAAGTGAGGCATTCCCCTTATGCATCGTTTTGGTTGATCACGAACAATTGTTGCAAAGGGAATTCGAACGAAATACATTTAAAAACTTCAAATGATAGTAGCATTTAGTTGATTACATAAATTGTGGGTTAATATTTCCTTAACTGTAATTAGGTGGCGAAGGGCCTGAGAAGTTCGAGTGATTATGAAGGCTGTGTTAAAGAGCTTGATTCTGCTTTACATGAGTTGACATTGAGTCCTCAGTTTCCTCAGGTAAAGAGTTTCTGATTGATATATAGGCTGATTTTTTTTTTTTGTTCATATTTATTCATGTATGGGTTTTCAATTACCATTTTATCCAGGGTCTTGCTCATTTATCATGCTCTACCCTTGGTAGAGTAAGGGATCTTGTGTTAGAGCATTTTATCCATCCCTTATCTTTGAGGGAATCAATTTTAAAAGCTATAGTATCATCCTCTGTTGAGATGGACCTTAGCAAGCATAAGAGAATAGACGAGGATGTCCTTAATGCTTATCTTGAAAAATTAATGAGTTCCCTCCAAATGCCTGGATTTAAGTGAATGCAGAACTTCTTTGGAGGATTTGAAATTTTCAACTCCAGATGTCTTTCCAAGTGGAAAAAATGATACTAGTTTGGTTGATGGTGATTTTACTGAGTCTGCTATTGAGCAACTCCAGAGAAGGAAGCAGGCAGTATCACGCTCATCTGCGTTGGAAGTTGCTCTGGAAAATATCTGGAGAACAATTGCGCAAAGCATTCATAGTGAGGATGGAATTACCTTAAACACAATTCCAATGAAGCATTCTGCATGTTCAACGTAACTGCTTAACTTTCTAACTTTTAATGTATTTTTTCTTGTGTTCAATCTTCTTCCTCTTTTAAGGAGCGTGCACTCTTCCACATTAATCAAAGCTAAGGGAAACAGTACTCTGGAATATCCCAACATTAGATATCTTGCACCTTTTTATTAATTTGTGCTGCTGGTTGAACACTTGCCTAATTTAGATTGTCTTTAATATCTATTCACCACCTAGAAAGATTAATTTGGTAAAAGAAGGAATATCATTTGTTTTCTAGTCTGCGTTGTATATGAAATGTAGTAATCTTTAAATGCTTTTAGAAAGTAGTTCTTCTGCATCTGATTTGCTTGGTTTACTCTACCTGTTTCATCTGTACTCATGAGTCTTGATCATTGCAGCATTACACAACACTCTCTGTTTATTGTTTGAGTATGACCTCCTCCTTGAGTGCTTTACTTATTGCAGTGATGGCAGAAATGACATTAAGATACTTTGTTTATGTTGACAACTTGGTTCTTGATTTAGGATCTTGTAGATTTGCGATAATAGTAGTTAAATTTGCTATAAAGGTACCAGGGCTGCTTTTTTAAATTTGTTTATTGCACATCGTGGCTGAATTATCCCCCTTGTTAGGATTAGACTTTAGAGTGGAAATTACCATCAAGCTGATGAATAGCTTATGCTTAGTCACTGCTATGTGGTATGTGCATTTCCCTTGTGATGCAAGATGCCATTTAGACTTTCATTTAAGTCTGATACGGAATTAATTCGTCTTTTTTAATGAGGCTTTTGATGTTTTTCTATTGATATATCCCTAAAGAGCCAAGGAGCTCCCACGTGAATCTATTGTCTGGAATCATTGGAGATCAAAAAGCCTATCATATATGCTTGACAAGCGAACTATAAGGCTGATATCTGGTGCCAGTTTGATTTTTTCTGCACCAAAAGACCAATGGACTCTGATGTTCAAACGATTGGATATATCAGCTGAGAGTGATGATTTTTGCGAAAAACTAGTAAGCATGTCTACCTTTTTAGTTTTATCTTAAGAATTTGAAAGTTTTCAATATTTTATTCACAAGCGTATCATAGTTCTTAGTAATTAAATCTACGCACATAAAGGATGTAAGTTCACTGACTGGTGGACATAGTTGTTAAAAGCGAGAGGCGCACCTAGGCGCACAGACCCCTAGGCGCGCCTGAGCTACATTTTGCCCAAAACTGAATTTACAATGTATATACACAAATATATCCTACTTACAATCATATTACCTAACTAAACTAAAGTAAAAATCACATAACATCATATAATGATACATAATAACTCATAATAGCATTATAACAGATAAAACATAAACACAAATAAAGTTCAAGTAAGCGGCAAATGGTGGAGGTGAAGGCAGCCCGGTGTCTTTGTTTTGAAAGTTCAAGTACTAAAACCCTAACCCTAATTCTCTATTTATTTCATTTATAAGTGGGCTGTCCATTTTTATCTTAAAAACGTGTAAACCCTTTAATAATTTAGTAGCAACTTCAAAAAAATTAAAAAAAAAAAAAAAAAACAGGATGTTGAAGAGGCGCGCCTTAGGCGCACCTAGGCCCGCGCCTTTGATACATGAGCCTGGAATAGCAAAAAATCAACAATCTAGGCGCAGACCCCTGAGCCTGAGCGCCTTAGGCGCGCCTCAGGCGGCTTTAACAACTATGCTGGTGGAAGATCAACAAATGACCATCCCCATCTAGCTTTTTATCCTGCAGCGTAGTTCCTGAATGATATCTATAGGCACTAATATTTCTTATATTTTAAAGGGTGAAAATTTTTTTGGATGCTAAAACTATACTTGTTACACCTACACATGTTAATTTCTGATTTATGATTGTGAAAAAAACGTACAATTAAAGATTGTCATGATAAATGAGATAATATGTCCTTAGAGTAATAACTTTCAAGTTTCATTGGGCATGCATAGGCCATAGATTATTATTCACATATTGGATCCGGAAATTTTTTCTAGAAACAGAATTTCCTTGCTCTGCTGGAGACGCCAGTCACAATAGTGAGCTTGATGTCGCTCAGCGTCTTCTGAGTTCTGGGCAATTTCTTTTCTTACACAACTCATTTATGTATTTTTACCCAAAAATCTTCCGGATAATTGCTTTGCTAAAAGGGCAGAACACCATAGCAAGCATAATTGGGCAAGCATAGGCCATAGATTATTATTCACACATTAAATACAGAAAATTTTTCTAGAAACAGAATTTCCTTGCTCTGCTGGAGACGCCAGTCACAATAGTGAGCTTGATGTCGCTCAGCGTCTTCTGAGTTCTGGGAAATTTCTTTTCTTACATAACTCATTTATGTATTGTTACTCAAAAATCTAACGGATAATTGCTTTGCTAAAAGGGCAGAACACTATAGCAAGCATGATGTCAGCCAGTATGTTCAAAAGCCCTGGGTACTGATCTTCTAAGTCTTGCAAAATTGACTTGCAAAAAGTATGCATGTAAAAATGGGAAGGGCTAGCAGAATAAACTAGTGGATATTGCATCATATACCAATTTATATTCTAAACTTTCCTTATCCTGTTCAGTGATATCATGAAGTCTCTTATTGATTAGAATCATAACATTTTCTTGTTATGAATTTTGTTGTCCCTTTTGAAGTTTAGGTTACCTCTAAATGACAAACTGTTAAACTTAGTTTTTTTAAACTGTTTCTACATGATCAATATTTTCATGATTACAATAAATACGAAAGAAATGCTGTCATGGTGATTTTCTAGATCTATATTTATGATAGGGTGATTTTGATTAGTCAACTCCTCTAGTTACTTGTGTTATATCTGTTTTTCTATTGCAGGAGCTTTTCTTATTAGGATGTATTGCAGATAGATGGAGCACTCTAATTGAGTTTCTGATGTCGGTTTCATATGAGTCCCTTAACCTCTCAAGGCTATGCTTTAATGTGTTCAACTTACCATCAGTATACCTTTTAGCGAAAGAGAGCCTTGTGAATCCTAAGGTACTTTCGTTGGCATCCAAATATATTTGTGAATTAAATGTTTATGGGCTAGATTTATCATCACATTGGGAGCATCCTCTACTCCAGTCTGCTATTTTTATCGGGATTTGAAATTACTCCATGAACATTAAATCTGATATGTGTTTATCTCCATTGGGTGTACTTTGAAAGGCGTTATGACTTAGTCTGATTTTTGTTTTACTTAATCGCTTTTCTCCAATTATATTTTTGTGGGAAATGGAATTTTTGTTCAACTGCATGTTACTCATCGAAATGTTATATTTAGATGGTAATAATGTTTTGGATGAGATTGGGTAATCGTGAAAATTAGATAAGCATCATAAGAGAGAAGCTGAGAATTTAAAGTGGAAGAAGTATGTATAACTGATGAGCTTTGTTTTTCAATTTTCATGTGATAACCTGATATAGTGGGCGTGCTTAGATGGACTTCACAAAGTAGACTGAATTTTGTTTTGCATAATTGCTTTACTCTCCTTTATTTTTAATTTTTTTTTCCTTTTTGTTTGTTTGTTTATTGTTGTTGAGCAGAATGGTATTTTTGTTGGATATACATTATTAGTTTTCCAACTTTGATAATTCTCTTGAATTTAAGGAACTTTTTCATCCCCAGCTTAATTCAACTCTTGATGAGATAAATATGTATGCTATTTGCTTTTGAGCACTTTCTATATCAAATGTGACTGTCCTCTCTGAGATTCTTACATGTGTTTTCAATTAAATGGGAGGATGCAATGTGAATTTAAAGGGTGTCTTGGCAGTTCGGGAACAAACCATCTGATTTTTAATACAGTTGTTATGATGTTATCTGTTACACTGTCTGATTTTTAATACAGTTGGCGTAATGGCGTTCTCAAAAGAATTATCCTGTCCACTTGTTGTCTATGTGACCTTCAATCTACGTGCGACTTCCTAAGTAAAGAAGATTCCTGATTGAGAAATGCATGTTCTGGCTATTGCATGTCAATGACTTAATTTCAAGTTGGCATTACTAAGCAAAGCAATTTCAATTACTGCATTTTCAATGGATATGCTTGGTTAATAACAAAATCATTGCTGTTTGGTGAAGAATCTATAAATGATGTTTGGGAAAATTTAAGTATAGCGTCAGTCTTTGGGTATCTTCATAAATAATTCAAGAACTTCTCTGTTTTTCATTTGGAAACGGATTGAAGTTTAGTTGTGTAATTTGTTTTGAATGTACTTTTTTGGGACTTCTTGTCCCTATGGTAATCATTAATAACATTTCTGTTTCCTTTCAAAAAAAAAAAAAAAGAAAGATCATTCTTCCTTTTATGGCTGCAGATCTCGAAGTGCTTTTTGTCATGGGCATGTAGACCCTGATTTTTGGCCTATAGCTGAAGAGGTTGTGGAAGATTATTGAGTTCTTAGGGAAGAGATTTTGACATCTTAGGTAGATTTTGCAAAATCTTATTATCGCGTAAAAAGGGATTTGTTGGATTCTTTGCTTAATAAAGGGGTTTAATGAGGGTGGATTAAAGGGTGTTCATTTTCTGTTTCGTTATCATTTTTGCTAATGTGAAATTAATGGAAAGTTCAGTGAGCAGGAGGGTAAGACTGGGGATCTCAATTTTTATTAAGTTTCTAATGATGCCTCAGGATAGGTTAGTGAATAAGATGAAGCCGCCCCTGTCTTTTAGTTCTGGGCTGCGTTGTGCAGAACTACAGTGTGATGTCTCACTTAAATTTGCGGACTATACTATTTTTCACAGATCTTGAGGTTCATTTATGACGGTTAACATGATATTAGTGTAGTCAGGGTTGAAACTTGTATGGATTAGAGCATGCTGCTGGCACAATATTGAAGATATAAATTAGGTAGTTGGGAAAAGATAAAGGATGTGGGATAGGTCAGTGACAACTGACAAACAAATTCTTAGGAGCTCCGTTAGGTTAATTCCCTTAAAATTTTCTTTTGGGAACAGTTATCAACTTGAGAGAAAAAGAATAAATATACACTACAGTGTGATGTCTCACTTAAATTTGCGGACTATACTCTATTTTTCACAGATCTTGAGGTTCATTTATGACGGTTAACATGATATTAGTGTAGTCAGGGTTGAAACTAGTATGGATTAGAGCATGCTGCTGGCACAATATTGAAGATATAAATTAGGTAGTTGGGAAAAGATAAAGGATGTGGGATAGATCAGTGACAACTGACAAACAAATTCTTAGGAGCTCCGTTGGGTTAATTCCCTTAAAATTTTCTTTTGGGAACAGTTATCAACTTGAGAGAAAAAGAATAAATATACTTATCACAAAGAGGCCAGCTATATATTATGGTAGGACTATGGTACATTACATAGATTATTCTAACACTCCCCCTCAAGCTGAGCATATTGATCATGCTGAGCTTGTTACAAAGATACTGAATCCTAACTCCATTGAGAGCATTGCTATTTGATTTTCATTATTCACAAGTCCAATCGGAATCATGCCTTCGTTGAATCTTTGCATTAACAAATGACAATCAATTTCTATTTGCTTGGTCCGTTCATGAAAGATAGGATTGGTTTTATTTATTACACCACAACTTTGTAGACATTGAGACCTTCAAGCCCACCTCATTTAGAAACTTATGAATTGTCAGGATCTCAAACGCAGATTTAGCCACAGCTCTATATCCCCGACTCTGGACTTGAAACGGAAACCACCTTCTGTTTCTTCAAGATATCAAATTGCCTAAAGAAAAAAACGTGATCCCTGATGTAAATCTGCCCTATCAACATTTGAAAAAAACTCAATTATATTTTGTCCATTGTAACTGTAGACAATTCTACGCCCCCCAACACTCCCTTCAAATAACCCAAAATTTGTTCTACTGCTCTCCAATGATCTATAGTAGGTGATGACATATATTGACTGGAAAACACTCACTTGACAAGCGATATTAAAATATGTCACCCTTAATTCAACTTTCCAACCATTCATCGATACCTCCCAGGATCATCAAACAATGCCACCTTTTTTCTCCAAGTTTTAAGTTGGGTACCATAAAGTGCTACATGGCTTAATACTCAAGTTTTTTGATTCAGGGAGTATGTCGAGTTCATATCCCTTTGAGATAAAAAAATCCTTGTCTTACTCATCACTTCGGCGCCCAAAAAATACATAAGCTTTCTCAAATCTTTGGTATTTAACTAAGTAGGGAGAAAAGCTTTTAGAGATGCAATCCCCTCAGAATCAAATCTTGTGATCATCTGCATTCACAACCGATTAAATGATATATGAGAATTGTGTGATATGTGTGTGTGTGTGGAACCACAATGCTTTTTGGAGCCTGTGGAAAATCATGTCTTTCCTTCAATTAGTGGATTTCATAGTAGTACGGCATCATAGAATGAAATTTGTGGAGGATTGCTTGCAAAGTATATTATTTTATGAAGTTATTTCTTACACCGTGTCAGATATTTGTCGTCCATACTTGTTTATTGCCTTTTTGGTTCATCTCTTATCTTCAATTGGCATTTCTTCCAGATCATGAAATTTTCACATTCTCCACATAATTGGATTTAGAATTGCCTGATCTTAATTCTTTCTTATACAGAATGTTAGTTTAATTGAGGATGCTTGTGCTATTTTGTGTGGCTAGGACTTCAAGCTCCTTTGCATGCAAACCATTCCACAAACAGTTCTTCCCATGAACTTTATTTTTTCTATTCCTTTTCTTAAAGTTATTTGGAAAACACCTTTGGTGTTTCAAAGTTTCAACTGTGTTCATGGTACCTGCTTGTCACATTGTGCAAGTGAGAAAATCATATGTGCTTATTCGGTGTTTGGTTTGCTTCTTGTGCAAGTTTGCTTTGAGGCTCAGGAGCACATCTTTCTGCATTTCAATTTGCTCTGTCTTTGTTCCAAGGGTATGCTTGAGTTGGATCTTATTGGCATATCCTAAATCATGTTCAAATCTGTTTCTTGTTGACACGCAAAGTGTTCAGGTTGCAGAGGCAAGGTTTTATGGAGATGGTCCCATAATGTGATGGTATTTATGGTTAAAAGTGAATTGAATGCTTATAATAATAAAGAATAGAGTGTTATTGAGTGTTAGGTATACTAAAGGTTAGGGTGCTTTGGTGCCTCTGTTTAGTTTTGATAAACTATACAACTGTTCTGCAATTATGTACGTACTCCATTATAGTTTGAATAAGTTTGTTTATGGTCGGTTGTTTTTTTGAGACAGGAAAAAAGTATTGTTGACTATTTGGAATCACTACTCAGTGGTCAAATCAACCAACTTTGGAAATTATCACCAGTCCTTGCAGCAGTGGCGATTCCTGCGTGGTACATGATTCATTCTAAAATAATTTTGTAATGTAATCTTTGCTGTGTTTAGCCTCTATGATGGAAGGTGATTCCTTACTTGTTCGATTGTAGGTCACAATTGTTGAAATCCTATGTTGAGCAGCTAGAGTGTCAATTCAGAGGAGATTCTTTGGCAACCAGGTTAGTGGTTGTAACATTCAATCATTCTGTGTGGTTTTTAGTTAAAGTCTTCATTCTCATGCAGATGCTACAGCTGTATAGCTAATTCAGTAGAGCATTCAGAGTGTAAGTTCTATAATTTTCTCTCCATGTTTCTATTTTCTTGCTGTATTACTCGTCTTGAATGTCCTCTTGATTCTATCCACCATTCAGTATGAATTGTCAAATGAAGTTTTTGAATTGCTGCAGTAATTAAGTCAAAACAATTTGAAAAAAAAAAGAACAAGAATTTCATTTTGGGCAGAATCTTAACAGTTTTGTAATTATAATTTGCAAATATTTATTTTCTACATTAAAACCCCACTTTTCTTTAGTTTTTATTTTTGAAGATAAATAAATGTGCACCGCACCCTGATAACTTTTTAAATCATAAATGAAAAGAAAAATGAGGTTTAAATGCACAATGGTGGAACTGTTGTATATCTGCACACTGTAAGTTTTTTTTTTTTCTTTCTTTTCTTTTCTTCCTCTCTTTTTAAACAGGTGACCCATCAAACAAATTAGTTAGAAAATCAGGATTTGGGAATTCGAAGATGTATAATAAAAATGTCCAAAAAATGATTGTAGTAAGTTCACCAAGGATAAGAACATGATCAAAGTTACTGCTCTTTTGTCTAGAAAAATATGTATTTGTGTGGAGCTATGAGAAAATATCAAAATTTGTCCTTTAAATATGGTCTATTTTAATTTTAGTCATTTTTTATTTGCATTTTTCAACTTTGGCCCTTTTATGTTTAATTTTTGCCATTTTTGTTCAATTTTAGTCCTTTTATCAAATTTAATTTAATTTTTTTGTCCAAATTTAGGCCTTTATGTTAGAATTTGTCCAATTTTGGGTCAAAATTTAGGCAAAAAAATGGACTAAATTTCGACAAAAAAGACCAAAATCGGATAAAAAATGACCAAAATTGAGAGTTGCAAATAAAAAATAATTAAAATTGTAATCGGTCATACTTAAAGGATAGATTTTGATATTTCCCCGCAGATCTTTTAAATTTAATTTACATTGTTATTTCTGTATGTTGTACTCCATATTTAAATGTGAAGAGTGAATTCTGATAATTGGTGGTTCTATGTAGGTGAGGTGGGTGAGAGAATTTGGTGTGTTTATATGTTTCATATCTGCAGATCTCAAGCCTCTTTGGAAGCCTCTGTTGCATGATTTTTTGACTGCAGGTGAGATTTTTATATTTGGGAAGAAATGTTGGTATCACTGCTATTGTTGAAGTGGCTCTTTAACCCATTTACTCATTCCACATCTTAATACCCATATATATGTGAAGTTTTTTTCTAGAATAAAATTTAAAAAAATACACGTGTCATCCTCTCATAATTTACTAATCTTTTTTCTTAACCTGTGTTCTCTTTTTATTCTTAAAATTGGTTAACCATAAGTATTTAGTTAATGCATTTTTAATTAAATAGTTAATGTTTGGACTTTTGCTTTGTAAGAAGGGTTTATATGGGTTATATAAAATATTTTTAAGGGTCAATAATTAGTAGGTATAAAATGATTTTAAGTATTACTAAATGATACATTCGCTTAGAAAATTGTTGATAAATACAAAATTATATTTTGTTTTACCCATAATACTCATACTCATCCTCATTCGTACATTAGTATGCATTGTTAAGATAGCAAATAAAATACGCGATTAAATATAATATTTATATTTCTAGTGTGGATTCTTGAGAGAAAAATAGAAAATACGCTATTAAATTGAAGAACCATACGAATGTACATTAGTGTGCATACTTAAGAGAGAAACAGAAAATACACGATTAAATTGAAGAAATGATTGTTATAATTATCTTTAAATCTCTTTTTAAATTTCTCACCTATTGTTTTTATCTGATTTAGTGCACATTAATGTTTAATGGAACTATTTTTAAGTATATTAGTGTGCATTATTGATAAAGAAACAGAAAATGCATGGTAAAATTAAGAAAAATGTTATAATTATTCTTAAATCTCTCATCCATTGTTTTTATCTGATTTAATGTACATTAATGTTTAATTAAATTAGCTTTAAGTGCAAACGTTGAATATTAATTATCGTAAATAAGGGTAATGCTGAAAAAAAATTATGTATTCATCAGTAATAATTTCTATTTTTAACTAAAAAGTAAGAGATCTCTAATTTAGAATTATTTTTTATGAAAATAAAATAACAAAATTTAAACCTTTTAATCATAATCATAAAAAAAGAAAAACTATAATTACTTAAATCAATTAAAAAATTTCTTTTATTTATTTCATTTGATTCTAATATAATATTAAATGTCACGTCTTAAGAATTTTAAATTGTGATTAGTTTGATCGGTTTCTTTTTTATATATTAAGTTAAGTTATCAATTCTGATTTTTTAATATTCTACATTGTTAATTAAGTATTTCAATTAAAAGAGTATCAATAATTTCATTGTAAATTGTTTCACTTAAATTTTATTATTAATTTTTATACTTAAATCTCAAATAATACAAGTAAATTAATAATATATAATTATATAGAGTTAATATTCAAACATTTTATTTAAACAAAAATTATTATTATATAAATATATTTTATATTTAACAAAATATTTAAGCTTCAATTTCAAAATATAAAATTTGTAACCCACATTAATATACTATAATATTTAGTAAAAGGGATTCACACGTACCAACTACTCATTACTAATACAATTATCTATTTTATATAAAATAATAATATTTCTTAATTTATGTGAAAAAGTAGATAGATACCTTATGGATGGATAGTAGTTTAAATCCCAAGAGTAAATGTGAAAAGTTTATTGGGATGAAGGGGTATGATATTATGTTTTAATTGGTACTCGGTGATTTTGTTGTACTTTCATATTTTTGTCCAAAATATTTATTTAAATTGATGATATATTATGTAATATTGTAGAACTTTTATTAATATGCAAGATCCAATTTGTTAACAAGAGAAATGTATAACTTTGAGTGAAAATAAAAAAGGTCGTGACTATTCGCAGACACTAGTTTACTTCCATACACCTATTGGAATTTTAAATTAATAGTAAATATATATACTCCCTCCGTCTCGTTTCAATGTTTACGTTTGCTTTTTACACGTTGATTAAGAAGTATAATATTTTAATAAATAGTGGGTGGAAAAATATAATATTCAATGTAAAGTGGGTAGGTGTATTAGTGTTGGATGATATATTAATTGTTTTAGGTGGGTCCTATATTCCAAAAAAGAAAACGTAAATATTGAAATGGGACGCGCAAAATAGAAACGTAAACATTGAAACGGGGACGGAGGAAGTACTAAATTACTAAACTATTCCTTTGGCATACACACACTTAACATAATATTCTTCCTAAAATAATAAATATGACATACACACACCTAAAACTTTAAAATTGACAATTCACAAAAACACATATACACACACAAACACATTCACATCAAACATTTGAGCAAAAATTCCAAAACAAAACACACACCCACTTATTCTTCCTCCAAAAAACACGTAAGAAGAAACACTCACATTCGCTCACACGGGCATCATGTCGAAAGAAGAAACACGTAAGGACGTAAAGGTACCTATATTTAAGTGTTTACACAGATTAAAAAGTTATTTTTCGCATTTTTTCCCGTTGTTGTATGTTCGACCAACCAGGGCCGGCTACGTTCAGAAACGTTCGACCACTAGCGGCCGAAAAATGCCATTGTGTTCGACCACAGGTGGTTGAAATTTACCAAAAATTTAAGCCACAGACGGCTGACACTTTTAATTTTTTTTACCACAATCGGCTGTTACTTTTCAAAAATTTTGACCATAACTGGCCGATTTTTTCAAATATTTCGACTGCTTTTCGTCGAACAGTTTTAAACCCTTTTTTTATGTAAGGGTCATTTTCTTCTACTAAATTCAGTGTCGTCTCATTAGGGAATGAGCTTAGAACAAATGTTTATATGGTTGAGGATTATACTCACTTGTTTGAAACCCATGAATGATTTAAAACAAGAAAGGATTTGAAAAACTGGACTCGAAGTATTAGTTTAGAAAATCATATGATGTTTGTAGTGAAACGCTCCGATTATGGTGGATGAGGGAAAAAGGGAAGGCTATTTTTGGGTTATGAACGTGGTGGAAAGTATAGAGAGTTTAAGGTCAAAGTAAACCGATACAAGGAGGTGGATTCAGAAAAGGAACGAGAAGGGAAGGGTCCAAGTAAGAAGAAAGTAAAAAAAGAGAGATAGGTACAAAGAAGTGTAATTGCCTATTTTTGCTTAGGGGGAGAGAATTAGAGGACGGGGCATGGGCATTGGTGGTTGTTAACGGTGTTCATAACCACTCGATTGCTAATTATTTGGAGGGGCATGCCATGCTGGGAGGCTAAAGGAGGAGGAAAAATTTGTGACTGATATGTTACTCCAAGATGTCCGTCCAAATAATATAATAGAGCTTCTAAAACATAAATTCTCAGGTAACAAGACTACAATACAGACTGTATAAAATTGTCGGCAAAAAATAGAATTGCTGATCGTGGCGGTCGCTCTCAGTTGGTGAAGAAGTTGGAGGAACACAAATACTATTTTCTTAGTCGAACCTGCAAGGATACCGGTGATGTTAGAGACTTATTCTTTGCATATCCCTAAAGCATAGATTTGTTGTCTGCTTTTCCTCAAGTTTTGCTTATGGGTTCCACATACAAAATGAACAAGTACAAGATGCTTTTGTTTGAGATTGTTGGTGTCACTTCAACCGGTATGATGTTTTGTGTGGTAATTATTTTTCTTGAGAAGGAAAAGGAAGATAACTACTCGCGGGCTTGTAGAACACTTAGGGATGTAATGGGTAAAACATGTTTACCTTCCCTAATTGTGACTGATAGAGAGTTAGCTCTAATAAATGCCATTGAGAGTGTCTTTCCCGGTACCAGTCATTTCCTTTATCGGTGGCATATAAACAAGAACATAACGGTGAATTGTAAAAAAATTATCTGTCCAAAGGATAAATGAAAGAGTTTCATGCATGCGTGGAGTTTGGTGGTGTTAGCGAATAATGATGAACTACTCACCGAATGGGTAAAGAGGTTTGGGCATGAATTTCGTGATTACCCTGAGGCGATTGAGTATGCTATGAAACAATGGGTGAAGCCCTACAAACAGAAATTTATTTCTGTGAACACGAATGCCATCAAGCATTATGTTATAAATTTTATTTCAGCACCGAAGGCCAACACTCAGCACTAAATAGGCAACTACAAACAAATCAATGTGATTTTGAAAAGTGTTGGACATAATTTAACACGTTGATGGAGGCCTCTCACACGAAAATTAAACATTCTTTTGAGAAGAACGTCAACGTGGTCCAGCATAAGTTTCGTATTGCGGCATTGGAAGAGCTTCGTGGGCTTGTATCTACAACCGCCCTATAGTTAATCTATGATGAGATCGTTGGTGGAGATCAAAAGGCGGATATGAAGGTGAAAATTGTGGAGTTCATGAACAACTTCCTGTCAACTTCGATGAGGCGGACGACGGTTACGCTAAATTGATGTGGCGTAGGTTGCAAGAGGAAGTCATCCCCACCACAACATCCTTGACTGCTCCAGGAATAGCCACATGTACTGGGGCCGGCCTAAATCTTAAAAAAAGAATGCCTCGCCGATGAAGAGGGGTCCTAGTTTGTTCGAGTTACCTGAAAACACACTAGTTGATATTTGCTCTCCTACTCCTAATGTGGTGTACGACGTCGGGCCTTCAGCCTCTACTCCTCAATTCACAACCAAGAAACGACTATCAAACAAAATGTAGATATTGTGTCTATGTAGTTCATTCGTTATCAGTTAACTCACTCTTAATAACAAATATGTGGCATTTTTTTTATAAGATTGCTCGCCGTGTCCACACACGAGGTATGAATAATGAAGATTGCTATCTAGATGCATTGCATCCTAATTTCGCGAAGTACGTGATATCCACGAAGAATGTGAAAGAGAATGGTCATTGCGGATTCTGTGCACTCGTATATTTACTTGATTATGGAGAGGAGGGGTGGGGTCGGGTGCGGACTGATCTTATCAATGAGTTGAAAGCTCATTCAGACATTTATGCCAAAATATTCATTGAGATCGGTCGTGTGGATGATGTGTTAAAATCACTCGAATGTTTCGCTAAGTTTGCCCCACAAGAGAATTGGTTTTTCATATCGGAATTGGGTTATGTCGCCGCATCCAAGTTTAACATAGCTCTGATAAATCTAAGCAACGAGATGTGTACCACCTTTCTCCCTTTGCGGATTAGAATCAACCCAATTTACAAAATTGTTGCAATTGGTCTAGTAAATAAGAATAACTTCGTTTAGGTAATCATTGTTTAAGTTTTTATGTTCTATTTCATTGATATTATAAACTAACATGATTTATAAAATTTCAAGTCTTCTTAACTGACGAATGTCCGCTACCACCTATTGCCACTCAATGGAGAACCCATCATCTCCCAGAAGCTGACAGTTGGGAGTCTTTCTTGAAACCACGGGTAGATGCATATGACATACCTCTATCACCTGGAGCTGTTTAGAGAAGGAAATAATTTGTCTCGATTGATTACATACTATGTGTTCTGTATTTCTTATTTTATAACTATGTTTGAATATGTGTTGGAATACTATGTTTTATCTTTTATTATTTTCATTAATGACGATTATGTGACATTAATGAGGGTTAGATAAATATGTTCGACCAGCACAGCGTGCAACTTATGACACTGTTCGACCAACACTGATCGAAAATTATAGCAAACGTTCGACCGCCGTTGAGTGAAAATTATAGAAAATTTTGACCAGTGGTGGTCGAACATTTTAAAAATTACCGACGGATAGTGGTCAAACATATGTAAAAGGGTCGACCATTGGTGGTCGTCAATTTCTTAAATTTTCGACTGCTTGTGGTCGAACAAAATGCATATTTTAGACCGTGAGTGGTCGAACGGGTTGAAACATCTCTTAAGATTTATTTGTGTGTTTATAATCCAACGTAGTCAATAGTTTCTGCATATATCACATAATAAATAGTTGTATGAAGCAAAAGTAATACTTGGTAATCCCTAATTGCATAAAAGATAACAAATTCTTGTACGATTTAAATTACAAATTACCCCAAACTATTCTAGAGAGATTCTAAATGATCATGGTTCCCGAGGAGGGCCAAAGTTGCCTGCGTTGATGCTACTGAGACACGTGTAGGCGCTTGCCATAGCCAGCGTGGCCTTATCCCACGAAATGGGCACACCGCCTCTTCATCGATCAAGTATTGGCCTCATAATTCCGGTGGCGGCGAAGATCCTCTCAAAGGGGTCGAAAGCAGGGGGAGGTGGCTCAAACATCGGAGCACCTGCTCTCTCAGGTTTTTGTACTATGGGGCAGCCTTTATCTGCATACCATTATAGGTATCCCGATGCAGATTCCCATCCCGGCAGAGCCAATCGACCCCTGTCCTCAAATGAGAGAATATGTCGTCTTCATCTCTCGAAGGGATCAACATGCGTACCCCAAGCACCTCTGCTATTGACTGTAGCTTTCCCAGTCCGCAACCATCTAAGTGCTAATGGCACGCGTGGAATGGTTTGCACATGCCCAAACTGCCAAAAGACCCTATTTGGCATATATGGCTCCACAATGTCTTCCGCCTACAGTAAACCTTCAAAAAAGGTATTGATATATGGATCCCAAATGACCTAAATGCAATCGTTAAAAATCACAATCCTTGATAAAACGAATAAATCATACAATCTAAATGTTCAAATGAATTAATAAATTTTACCTCACTCGCATTCATGCGATCAATCCGCTCACGCAACGCTTGAATTATTTGAATTGAGGGAGCATGATGAGCTTCAAGTCCCCATCACATGGCCAGTGGGTAGCTCTCCAAGTAATTCCCATTCGATGGAGGCCTGTACAAAAATGGGAAATGCTTGTAGATCCAAGCCTGCCATTAAAAGTTAATGGATATCATCATTACATCATGAACTATAAAATCCTAAAACCTTGATATAAAATAGAAATTAAGTTCCTCCAATAGGGTCATGTAACCTACTATTTGTCGGGTTTCTGTTTCCGATGCAAGCCCTAATTGCCTATATAAATGGGCCAACACAGCAGCTCCCCATGCGTACTTGTGGAGATCAAACATTTGTACTAAGCTCATTCCCCAATGAGACGGCACTGCATTTAGTAGATGAAAATGATCCCTACATAAAAAAGAAAGTGGTTAAAATAGGACACTAAATTTCCGTTTGACTGAATATTGCCGAAATATTCACACAGTTCGACAGGTAGCAGTCGAAATATTTGAAAAGAATCGGTCGGTTGTGGTTAAATTTTTTAAAAGTGTAGGTCGTTTGTGGTCGAAATTTTTGAAAAATTTCAACCACCTGTGGTCGAACACAATGATATTTTTCGACCGCTAGTGGTCGAACGGTTCTGAACCTAGCCGGCCTTGGTTGGTCGAACATACAATGACGGGAAAAAATGCGATAAAATACTTTTTAATCAGTGTAAACACTTAAATATATATATCTTTACGTTCTTAGGTGTTTCTTCTTATGACATGATGCCCATGTGAGCGAATTTGAATGTTTATAGATGGGAAAAAAATCTAGGGTTTATGGATGTTGGAGAGAGAAGAAGTGGGTATATTGTAAATGTTTGATGTGTTTGTTTGTGTTTTTGTGAATTGTCAATTTTAAAGTATTTGGTGTGTGTGTTGTATTTATTATTTTAGGAAGAATATTGTATTAAGTGTGTGTATGCTAAAGAGAGTTTTTTTTTTTGGAAAAGGAATATTATTATATTTAGGGTATGAGAATTACCCCAAAACATAAAGAGTACAAATTACAAGTGGAGCACGACTAAACTACTATCTATTACATTAAGACAATACAACAAACTAACATTTTCTATCAAGCAACTGCTCGAATCTCCAAACCAATCAGCATATCTAGTATTATGATTCAGTCTTTTTTTCCTCCATGTCCACCAACTCCATACTTGGGCTTTTATTTCATCCCTGTTCTTCCCCAAGTTCCATTCTACATCTTTAAATACTATATTGTTTATGCTTTTCCAGATCACCATACCGTGCACTTCCATATATCAATTGCTAATCTATTTTTTTCCTTTTTTGAAATAAATTACTAAATAACATTAAGTTCACCTGGACTTTAGTTTAATGGTGTTTGCATCTTTAACCACTTGAAAGTTTCTAACCAAGGGGATAATTTAGTATATATATTTATTAATTTAAAATTCAAATGAGTGTATGTAAGTAAATCGGTGTGTGCGAATTATCGCAGCCATATATAAATGCGGAGTGGTGGTTGTGGTCTAAAGTATCTAAGGGAGAATGATGCATTTGTTAAGAGAGATATAACCCCTTGCATACAAACCAAGAACCTAGGTGCTTCAAATAAATATTGGGGAGGATTACTACTAGGTACACTAAAAAATTCTTAATTACTATGAGATACAAACATACAAAAATATTACTACTAACTATATAAATATATAGTGATATTCCAATATTACCCTTACAATGTGCTGCACATAAATATTTGTGTGCAACAAAAGTGTGTGCAGTAAAAAAAGTGTGGTGGTCCGGCGGCGGCAGTCCGGCTGTGGGTGAGGGTTTAGAGTTTGTTGTTTAAAAATGTATGAGTTTTGGGTTATATTTGATATTTTACTTTAATATTTTGTATGTGAGAGTAATTTTTTTAAATCAATGTATCTCACAGTAACTATGGATACAAAGTGTGTACCTATGAGTAATTTTTCCTAAATATTTTGGGTAATTTAGTAAATTTACACTCCTTTCAACCCTTGAAATAAAAAGAAGTGCTTGGAAGGGAAATGTTGAATTAAAACCCTCCTTCTGGGGTTGATTTATCCCCAAAACGAGTATCCATTTGTTTTTGTGTACAGAGGTTATTAAATACTACATCCGTCTGCTTTCAAGGGTATCATTTTTCTAGTTTGGGCGTTCGCCCCCAAGGGTCTCATTTCCTTTTTTATCCACACACCCACTAATACAACTAAAAAATGAGACCCACAACTCCACTAATACAATTACCCATTACACATTAAATAACAATACTCCTTAATCTCCGTGCCCAAAAGCAAATGGCACCCTTTAATCCGGACAGAGGGAGTATTTGTTGAAAAATGAATTGAATAAATTTTTGAATGAAAATTTTTATTTATTAGTTGACATTTCTGAAGTAGTAATTCATTTTCTTTTTTCATAGAGTTGAATGGTTTTTATTAGCTAAATCGTTACATGTAAATATTTAAAACATACCAACAAAAATGAATCCAAATAAATCATTAACAAATGAACACATAACATGGAACCCAAATATTTCAAGGATCATAACAAGTTTGCTCTTTTATATCTTAACAATTCTTAATACTAGTAAATATATATACTCCCTCCATCCCATTTCAAATGACACATTTTCTATTTTTTGTGGGACAAAATGACATACTTTCCATTTTTTGTTATCCCACAAAAGTTTGCATATTTCTAAAAAAGCAAAAAGTCAAACACAATCACCCTTCCCCATACACTTTATTTAAAAAAAAAATCACTCATACTTAACACACATAACATACTTAATCATTTATTTATTACTAAAAAATACCATAATATCTCTAAAATTTATCACTTTCTTAATCTTAGTGCCGGAATAGGAGGTGCAGACTTTCCTAAACGGAGGGAGTACATCAAATACCACCAATATATGGAGCAAACACATATGTGACAGTCTTATGAAGCCTAGAGATAAATATAAGTGATACATATTTTAATAAAAAAATGATATTGATTGATAAAAGGCAATAATTATTCAAGTGAATTATTTAATGTGTAGTATAAATGGAAAGTGACAATTAATTAAGAGAAAATAAATAGCGGATGGAGGTGTAATATTTTAATGAAAAATAATATTAATTTATAAAAGGCAATAATTATCTAAGTGAATTATTTAATGTGTAGTATAAATGAAAAATGACAATTAATTAATGGAAAATAAATTGATTATATATTTTCCAATGGAAATATAAAAAGTAATAATTGTCTAAGTAAAATAACAAGTGACAACATCTTTAATGAAAAGTAACCGTTATTTTAAAAAATAAAAAGAAGGGTAAAACGATCTAACGACATTCTGGCATCCTGCTAATTTATTAATTGAAAAGTACAAACTATCATTAGTGTCTCCTTGGATAAAATCTCATTCACCATTATTAACCAACGAATATTCTGTAGTGCTACAAGAATTCTGTAATACATCAAATGACATCTGCCAACACTTGTCCATTTAGTGCAGTTAGATTTGATACAGTAGCTGCAAGAAAATATACACAATTCAATCCTACGATCATAACAAAAATGGGGGAATAAAAATGCTTTCAAGTTTCACCTAAGTGTATTATTATATTTCTGCACATTAATACTTACTAGGATGATGGTTTACATGCTCTATTTTTCCTTCAAGAAACAGCAATACCTGCAATGCAGATCGTTACACAATTTCGACGATAAAAGAATTCGCGATCGGGTGATAAACATCCTACGATTTACCTCTCCCATTATAAGGCGCACGGAAGGCTTAGCCTGAGCGCACAAGTATGCTACTTTAGCCATTCGATACGCCTCATACGTGCTGTATGAGCCTCCAAGGCGAGGATCAACTAGCTTGTCTAGTGCGAGCGTTGCAATCAATGGCATAGCCTTTACATAACACAACAATTACTTAGTATATATGCAAGCATTAGCAGATGAGACTCAGGGGCCGCTTGGTACGAATTCCTCAATCGGAATGGCAATGGGTATCACTAAGAAGTCAATGACAATGGGAACGAAGGGTGGGGAGTAGTTATTGAATCAATGACAGTGATTGAGGAATTTTGATTCCTACTGCATCAACCAAGTATCAACAATGGGAATCAATGTACATCTATTCCCATTACCCCTCCCACTACCTCCAACCAAGCAGCCCCAGTTAGGATGTCATGTAGTGTCTAAACATGACCCAACTGAGGCTCATGCTGAACTTGTGGACGAAACGAGTGACAGAAAACGTACCCACTGTCTAAGGGACATGTGGTGGTTGTCCCTCGTTGAGCTCACTTTCTTACGTCCGGATATCAGTTGTATCAATATAATTCCGAATGCAAAGACATCCGTTTTCACTGAGCACACACCATTTTCTGCGTACTCGGGTGCAAGATATCTACGCAAGACGAGAGACCTTTCATCAGGGAACTCGTGTATCAATCATTTTTCAGTTAGGTTATAAATTTTGATACTCACTCTAGACTGCCAAGAAATTCTGTTTGTTTATCATGCATGTTTGTGTTCCATTTAGGAAGCCCACAGCCTTCGAGCTGTGTAAAATGTACAAACTAAGCATCATTAAAAAAAACACTAACCTAATTCAACCTTAAAAGAATGTAATAGTAATGACATGCATGTATTTTAGTAGTGTAGATGTTTACCAGGGGAACACATTCGTGCGTAAGAAATATGTTGTTTAGCCTCATGTCGCGGTGAATGATAGGACTTCCCCGACACTCTTCGTGCAGGAAACGAAACCCCTTTGCGATTCCAATGGCTATAGCATGTCTTCGGGGCCAATTCAAGGGCGCGGTCTCTGTTATCTGTAAGAAAACAAAGTCATTGCAAGTATGTAATGGAATGAATTCTCTTCCTAAACAAAAGCAATGTTGCTTACCAAATAAATGCCACTCTAGAGATTTGTTGCAGATGTATTCGTACACCAAGACGGTTACATTCCCTCTGCAGCTATAACCGAGGAGCATCACGATGTTCTTGTGACAAGCCAAGCTTAGGACACACTTGAGAATGAAATTCAGAGAAACATTGTATGCTGACTTCCTTCAGCACTTTGACAGCAATGAGCTGACCATCCTTGAGCTGACCTTTGTAGACATTTCCATGTACATCTTCTCCCAAGAAATTCTCCGATGATAAATCGTTGGTTACTTTTTGTATCTCCAAATAATCGAATCCCTTAAAATCCAGACGCTTTTTCGTCTCAGCAGTGATGTGGGATGCAACGGAGTCCAACTCAAGAGTACTTGCTTGTTTCTGTATTATCCTGTTAGATTTACCAGATCTCCCTTCCACTTTGGTATGGTGATCTGTAAATTATCATCCATTAAAGCTAGCAAACATGTGGAATCAGAATTTGAACCTTTACATACAATTACCAGATGAAAAACCATCAGTTGGAATCTGTATCTCGGAATACATCAATGCCCTTGAATCCAGCTCCGGTTTCGTCTCATGGGAATCGTCGAATTTATTGTTAGCAGAGTTACCTGCTGATAGTGTGAGATGAAAATTGAAGCATGGTAAATTTAGAGCAACAGACCAAACAGAACATGAAAAAGAAAAATATCAAATATATAGTTGAAGGATGTAGTAGAACTACTGATATAAGTAACATTTCTAACCCGATTTCTCCGGTTGAGGATTCGGTCCGAGTACATCTGGTGAGTAAAGGCTTTGTTCCTTTGATTTTGAGGTATCAGAGCTACTTTTCTCACTATACACGCTTTCGTTGGAACTCATAGATCCACGATAGCTTGGAGAGATGACGGATGGCTCGTTGCTCGTGTTATACTCAGCAGGTAACAGGGGTACAAACTTGGAAAGTGAGTGAAACAACTCACTGTCTGTACAAGATGTAGCTTTGTCATAATAGTAAGACCTCAACACCTCCAGAGACATGTTATCTTGGATCATTGCAACTTTGCAAGGCATGTGTTTAAGGTAGAACCTTAAATCCTTTTTAAAGTGCCTATGAGAGTAAATTATCAGTTCCCACTTAAAAAATCAAGTATATAATACATAAGTCATGAAGCCATCTACTAATATTTTCTGTAAAGAAGTAAACTGAAATGTTAATGTGAGTTTGTACCTATTGAGAACAACCCAAGTAGCATTTGAAGCTACAACTTCTTGTACAACAACCGTCTTTAGTGGAGAGCCAATGACGATCTTAACTTCGATAATGACCTAGTGGTTATGAGAAGTCATGAAACGAACACGAGTTCATCATTTAGTTCGAAGCCTGCTGTGAAAAGACATGCTCATAGGACTAAAAGGCTACTTAAGTGATAACATAGAAGTTCATCTTGAGAATTCAAGCTTTGCAAGAATGATATTCTTGACAGTTAGTTGCTATAATTTTAGCACTCACAAAAAGGAAATGAGAGCAAGAATTACCCCACTGGTGTCACATTCTTCTGCACTACTTTGGAGCTTTCTTACATATGTGTCCACCATTTTGAAACTTCCTCTTTTATTGCACGAAAGCATGCTCCGATGAAAGTATCCTGACCTATCTGCATTTCGAAACCCACTGTCCAGAGATACAAGTTTTTGATTAATCCAATGGGTTGCATGGTTCGAATTCTTCAATCGGAAGGGTATCATTAAGGAGGTCAATCACAATTGGATTGAAAGTGATTGAACGGTGTGGAGTAGTTATTTAATCAATGTGAATGATTGAGGAATTTTGATTCCGGTTAGATTAAACAAGCATCAACAACGGGAATTGATATACCTCCATTCTCATTAACCCCACCTACTAACCCCAACCAAGCACCTCCTAAGTCTACAAAGTAATGACATAGAAAACACAGCATCACAGACAATATAACAGCTCCATGAACATGTAATAAGGTTATTTATTAACTGCCATACAAGTAGTCCATTTTTCTTTAACAAAACTTTAATTGCATAGAAAATGGTCTTGATAGCATAGTTGTCAAAATTCAGTATAAAATAGAGACATGGGACTTACTGGGGTGGTGAACTTTATGCAATACTCCAAGAACAGTGATGGTATCCACTTCTTGGATCATGTTCTCCCTCATTTGGATCTTAGCAATAATGTGCTTGAATTCCAGCCCACTCTGGTTCTTGGTTGCATCACACACAATCACAACCCGACCCGGCATTAGGGTGGCACTACTTCTACTACTGCTGCTGCTCCTTTCACTTAATGCTGCCATTTGCAACTCAAATTAATTTCAACTGAATTCTTGAATGCTAAACTTCTCTTCCTGCTGCAGAGATGAATGCCTCTCATTTGAAAGACAAAAATGGGGCTAATTGGGACATGATTTCTTGAACAAGAAGGATCTTTTGCTGTCTTCATCTCTCTATGTCTGAAATGGGGGAGGTTTTGATGAGGCATAAATGGAGGATAAATGGGATATTCGAATAATGTTTGTGGCGGGAATAGCAGTAGACGAAGAATAACAATGATGATTGCAAAGTTGGTGTTTGATGATATCAAAGAATCCATGTTTTGGGAGTTTGAATATTGAGCACACAAACACCTCCTAGGTTTCTCCCAAGAAAGACAACTATGATCATAATTAAAATAAGTAATAGTAGTTGATGCATTATATTAACTATTTGGCTCATTCCAAATATTTTTATTCTTGATTGGATTTTTAGACCAGCAAATAGACGGCTGATCATGAAAATGATGCACTGTACAATGTTTTCTTTGAACAAAAATCTTCTTTGATTAAGAATGTATTAGAATTTGTGGAATACTCCCTCCGTCCCGATCAAACAGCACCATTTGCTTTTTAACATAAATTAAGGAGTATTATTATTTTATGTAAGGTGTGTAAGTGTATTAGAGAGATGTGATGGGTAGTGGTGGGTCATTGGTGAGCTCTTTTTACTAAAAGAGGAAAATTGTGCAATTTGGACGAAACCCCGATATAATAAAATGGTGCTATTTGGACAGGATGGAGAGAGTATATCATTGAAAAGTCATCAAAGTTTAGTTTCTAGGCTATGTTTGTTTTCTATTACGCGGGGTTTGAAAATTAGAGTTTGAAAATCTGAATTTTGAAAATAAAATGATTAGTGAGGTTTGTTTTAGGTTTTTAAGTAAGTTAGTTTTTAATTTTACGATAAATCAATATATGAATAGTGATGTGTAAGATTAATAATTATTATAATTATAGAAATAAATATATATGTAGGTGTGGCATATTTCATATGGTTTATCAAAATCAAATCGAAACAAGATTAGATTTTTAAAATAAAAAATCTGGATTTGAAAATTGAAAACAAATGTAACGATCCTTGTTTAATTTGTGTTATGAAAATCAGATTTATGTTTTAAAAAATTATACATCTTCAAGTTTGGATATTTAAAACCACAAAGTTTTAAAAGGCTAATATTAATATGCACCACATGATACGGTACACTCACTTTTAGAAACGAATACAATTATGAACAAAAATATATACGATTATGAACAAAAATGTATAAACTTTGTTAGTGAATTTTTTGTTAGTTTTTTTAATAAAAAATTGAGTGTGAAAAATATATAATTATTAAAAAACATGTATACACTATTGAATAAAAAGTTATACATATGGATGCTAGTTTTTTTAATAAAAAATTGATTGTGAAAAAAGTATACATTTATTAAAAAATATGCATACAATATAAAATAAAAAATTATACACATATAGGTGTACCCTTACACACCGGTAGACCAAATATCAACTCGTTTTAAAATTAACCCATACTCCATGTACAACTACTCCATTGTTCTATAATTCATCCACCTTTTATATACTCACTCTGTCCCACTCAAAGAGTCATTTTTTTACTATTTTGGACGTCTCATCCACAAAGTCACATTTCCTTTTTACACACATGGATGGTCCCACGCACACCCACTAATACAATTAAAACATGAGACTCACACTTCCACTAATACAACTACGCATTACACATTAAATAATAATACTCCTTAATTCACGTGCAAAAAGTAAAAACAACCCTTTGGACGAGACGGATGGAGTATATTCTTTTAACTTCAACTATAATGTTCACTCTCTCTTTTCTCCATCTCTTTTCCAATACTCACTCCGTTATCTTTCAAGGGTATCATTTTTTCATTTTGGGCGTCCGCCTCCTAAGGTCTCATTTCCTTTTTTATCCACACACATCCACTAATACAACTAAAAAATGAGACTCACACCTCCACTAATACAACTACCCACTGCACATTAAATAACAATACTCCTTAATCTCCGTGCCCAAAAGCAAATTGCACACTTGATTCCGGACGTAGGGAGTATCTATTATTATTACTATTCTCTTATACATATCATTCTTAGTACTCTTTATTATACATTAATTTGATATAAATTAAGAAAATTTAAGTTATAATTATTCAACTGTTTTAAAATCTCGTGACTATTTAAATCAAGTTTTCGAAACCAACATAGTAAACCACAAACAGGCATGCATTAAAGATAACTATTAAATTCTAGGTGTAAAATAGAGTATGTATTATTAGGGTAAAATATTATATGAATCATAAGAGTAATATCATATAAATAACAAGAATATTTTTAATATACTAAAGAAGTGTTTTATTTTGATGATATGTTTTTTCCAAATTTTTTCTCATTTTACTAATTACTTCGTTGGTTTCACGGAAAGATCTTTATTTTACTATATTGAGTGCCTAATTCAAAGATTTTCATTATCCACTTTTAGTAAAAGGGCCCCCACATATAACTCACAACTCACTACTAATATAATAACTACTCACTGTACATATAATAAAAATATTATTTAATCCACAGTTCCACACACTAAAAGCAAATGTTGGACTCTACTAATATAACTACTCACTGCACGTATAATAATAATAATAATAATAATAATAATAATAATAATAAAACAGTTCCACACACAAATAGCAAATGGGGACTTATGGATAGAATAGAGGAAGTAATATTTAAAATTTAATGAAGATATATACGTAAAATGTATTTACTTTAAGGTTTGAATTTGAATATGGATGTGTTCAAATCAAAATTAATTATTGATTAATATTTAATGTAAATAATACATAGATTAAATTAAATTTTGAATATGGATGTAATTAGATCATATTTAGAAGAAAAAAAAATTAATCCCCCTATATCTACAAATAAAGCTTTTTATTCATTCACTCCAACCACTCACTACTAATATAACTATCCACTATACATATAATAGTAATAATTTTTAATCCATAGTTTCACATGCAAAAAGTAAATGAATATGGGACGGAAGGAATAATATTTAAAATTAATAGATATATACATGTACTATGTAAGGTTTGAATATGAATGTGTTCAAATCAAAATTAATTATTGATTAAAATTTAATGTAAATAATACATTAATAAAATTAAAATTTTAATATGGATGTAATCAAATCATATTTAGAAGAATTAGGCGGTTGCTCACATGCCCTGTGTTCTTCATTCAAGTTAGTGACTCCAAACTTTTTATGATTTTTAAGTCTCACACTATAAATTTCATTTTTTTAAAACCGTAACTTCTCAATGTCTTTATTTATTTATATTAATAATAGTTATTTTATGAGTCATGGCTTGGTGTGGCGGTTGTTCGAACCAGCGGGTAAAATAGACTACTTGTGCGTCTCACAAAACTCATGCACACACAAGCGTTTGACTAGATCTGTACAAAAGTCTGCCAACTTTTTTTGAGTGCAAATCGAGCATTGAATTTAAATGTAAATCATTATAACCTAATTATATACTTCCTCCATCCGGTCAAAGTGTGTCATTTGCTTTTTACACGTAGATTAAGGAGTATTATTATTTTATCTGAAGTGGGTAGGTGTATTAGAGAGATGTGATGGGTGGTGTGGACCATTGGTGTGTCATTTTTACTAAAAGAGGAAAATAATGCATTTTGTACGGGACGCCTAATTTAATAAAATTGTGTTATTTGGACGGGACGGTGTGGGAGTAATAAAGAAGAAACAATCAAACAGGTCTTGACTTCAACTCGTGTATAGACCAAATTTGGACCAACTCCTTCATCTTCGATACATCCATTAATATTGTAGAAATCTTTTATGAAGCGGCTATAAAATAAGGTTAGCATGTGAAAACATCTCATTACTAGTTTTTTTTTCAATTACTATATTTTTATTTTAGAGTTTCTCATTGGAGAATAGATTGAATCGTTCCATCATTCATGTACAGTCCTTCACTGACAATATTGTATCCAAAGAAATATACTTGATGAGTTAAAAAAAATCTTAATAATAATTTATAATTATAACCGGCATCTCTAACTACTGGTTCCTCACTAAAGTGAATGATCTAGGTTTCCTTTTGAAAAGAATTAGGGGGAGTTATAAGGATACTTGAAGAAAGATGGAAGTATAACTATGCATACTTGGTGAACTAACTTTTAACTTTACTAATAATTAATATTTGCCTATAAAAAAAAATTGATATATAATTGATTATCTTCTAACATTTTGAACACCATAGATAAATGTACAAGATGTAGTGACTTATCTCTGTTATAGTCTTATAGATCAAGATATCCTTGAAATAAACGCTAACAAATTCGATAAAAATTCTGAGCACATTGTGAAGAGCAAAAGGCATGATTAAACCACTCATATACAAGCCATGTTTTGTTCTAGAGGAATAACTCAAGTCTAATGTTACAAAGTTTTGTGAGAATTAATCAAGATTTTCTTGGTTCATAAGGTTCTTCCCTTCATTTCATGACTACATTTACGACTTTAAATACAAAAACTTGGAACATTCATCCGTACATACACACATGAACTCAGGCGAAAGTACCCTTCATTATCCTATCATTTAAAACAATTCATTTGAACAAAAACAATAAATAAACATATACTCCCTCGTCCTCTACAAAGGGAGTCTTTTTTCCATTTTGGACGTCTAATTCAAAGAGCCTCATTTTATTTTTTACACACAAGGGACTCATACAATTAAAATATGAGGCTCACACTCCCACTAAGACAAATACACACTATACATTAAATAACAATACTCCCTCCGTTCCATTCTAATGGTTACATATTTCATTTTTAGGCGTCTCATCCTAATGGTTACATTTATTTTTTTAGCACATAGGACCCACAAATTAATTACTTCTCTCTCCATGGATCCACATATCACACTAATACACCTACCCACGTTACTTTAAAATATTATTTCTCTCACCTCAATATACATTAAAATAATATATTCATTAATCCACGTAAAAAACAAATATAATCATAAGGACGGGATGAATGGAATACTTCTTAATCCACAAGCGAAAAGCAAAAAACCGTATTTGTGTGGAATGGGGGACTATATGATATCACAATAGAAGATTTAGGAATAGTCCTTTGACAGATTCTCAAGTAAATTGTGGTAAAGTGACCATAACTTTTCCTTAGAATTTCAAATTGCAACCTTCGAAATTTAATGCAACTTTTGATGATATAATTGTAATTTCACTTTCATGATTAATTAATATTTTATTCTTGTAGTATATATCTTATTTTAATCTTGTAGGTGTCTTTTTTGAAAAATATTATTCTTCAGAATGCCGATCGAGTGTTACTCTACAAAATATTTGAATATTATTATTTTTGAAATAGCTACTCATTCGTCCGCTTAAAAGGTATTTATTTTTCTATTTCAGATAACCACTCAAAATAAACATTTTTTTAAGTAAATGGGAGACCCACATCAAAAAACAAAAAACCAAAAAAATTCTAAATATTACACATTATGTCATCCCTTTACATTACATATAGTCAAAGGTTAAAAAGTCAAAATACACCTAAAAACTATTCATTACATATTAAATGATATTATACTCTTTAAATTATATGCGAAAATTAAACTTATACTTTGTTAGCGGACAAAGGGAGTATAACTTATCATATTCACTCCATCTCATAGAGAAATTCACAATTACTGTAGGTACAGAGTTCTAAAAAAGTTATTTTTTAATTTGCTTTTAGGGATAATTTAGTATTTTTAGGTAAAATAAATAAATTATAAATTAAATTATGTGAGTTGTTGTGATACCCGAGCTTCTCACTACTCATGTGTCAATATAATTTAATTTGTGTTATGTGTATTTTATAATTATGTGATAATAATGTGACAATCTACATTTTATTTATCATTACATTTTATTTGAAACATTCGTGATAAAAATTGTGACAGTATGTGAATATATGTGTGCATAAATATTTACGTGCAATTATTTGGATATATAATTAAATTATTTTATGTGTATAAATACATTTTTCTTAATTATTAAGTATCACAGTGTTCTCGTAATAATAATAGTGGGTAGAAAAATATTCACGTATGTGTATTAATTTGTAAATATATTATATTTTAGCTATTAAGTATTGCACGTATATTTGTAATGGATAATAATAATAATTTCATTTACTATAAATAGAAACTTACTATAAATAGTAAATTACTATTAATAGTAAATTAATTAAGGTTGAGGCGGTGGGTTCATTTGTATAAATGGGTGCTCACCCCATTTGGGGTTGAAGGTAGCTTGTGAGGAGAAAAAAAAAAGAAAAGAAAAGAGAGAGAAGAAAGGGAGAGAGAGGAGAGAGAGCGGAAGAAGAGAAAGAGAAAGGAGCGTGCCGGAACGTGTGTAGTCAGAACGGGAGAAGAGGAAGGGATTAGTTGTAGTGTTTCACGGGTCTATAGTGTTGTTATTGTCGGAGTCCAGGTAAGTAGAAGTCCAACTACAATGCATAAACATGTTGATTGTGAATTATTTGTGATTAATATGTGATAATTATGTTATGTGTTATTTTTTATTAGTTTAATTACGTTATGACTTATTTGGAGATTAATTAGTGATACAAGCTGAGGATTTATGTGATTTGGGGAAAGTAGAGTTTATATTCAACAATATTATTTGTAAATTATTTGTGATAATTTTGTGATACAAGTTGTGGATCTATATGATTGGAAATAATATCATTATCCTATATAGATCTGTGTGATTGGAAACTGTTGAAAATATATTTATATGGTTTGAGAAAATATTGGTTATAAGGATCTGTGGGATCCAAGATGAAGTTGTTATTCCAAAAAGAGATCCGTGTGATCCAAGTTGAAGTGGTTATTCTGTAAATTGATCTATGTGGTTGAGGTGAAGTTGTTATTTTAGAAGTGGATTTGTGTGAATTGAAATTAAGTTGTTACTTTATTATGATTAGATGTTGATATTGATATTGTAAATAGTTTATGATGCACATTTAATTGTTCTGGGTGCATACCATGCATAAACATGAAAAATGTTTTCCTCAAAATTAATAAGGTACTAATGGTGTGTGCGGCCACTATATATGCATCTCTGTCAGGGTTCGGAAAAATCATTCCCGACATTTTTATTAGGGGTTTGGAAAAATCGTCCCCACCACTTTGTCAGAGTTCGGAAAAATCGTTCTCGGCACTATTTTCGGGGTTCGGAAAAATTGTCCTCATTGAGCTCATTTGGGGTGCATATCATAAGTGTGTCGTGGGGATCCACAACATGAACAGTTTTCAAAATAAAAGAGATCAACTAGAAAGATTAGGAAGTAGGCGATAGAGAACTAAATGCATTTTCATGCACTAACATGCATGATTTCTACTTACTGAGATTTTTATCTCACTGTTTATGCATTATAGGTGAGCTTATTGATGATTGAGTTTGTGATGTGACTGTGCAAGTTGTGGAGCTCCTTCAAGGTTTTGAGCGGATGTACATAGATGACGACCTGTTGGGCTAGGCTGGGTTTATTTTATTTCCGCTGATGTTTTGGTTGTGTAATATAATAAGTATTATCACATGTCTGGGTGGTTTGAAGTGGTGTCAGAAACCAGTACGTACGTTGAACTGGTGTGATGGTGTTGATTATAAACATATTATGTGAAAAAAAATTTATATGCAGGTTTTTATAATGATGATGTTTATGTTGAATAGTATTTGAATTATAAGTTGTGTAAGGTGGGTCGTGTCCATTGTAAAGGAGTGACAATTTTGAAATTAAAGTATTCTGTGGGTTGTTGGTTTGTATGTTATTTTCTTGGGAATTTTAACTTGTTTATGAGACGGACAAAAATAGTAAATATAAATTTGTTTATGAGACGGAGAGAGTACTCCATAAGAGTAATATTTGCATGCCCTTTTTTGCATGTATTGTGGCATGACAACGTTTAAAGAGTTATGGGAAACAAAAGTAAGATTGATCATTCAACAGCCGAAGGAACTGATGCAGAAAATATTTCAGCACACATGGGGTATGTTTGAAAAATTACTGGTACTGATCGGGAGTGAGTTAGATAGTGAAAAATATATAGATAGAAAGTCTTATCAGTCTAGTTTCTAATGCAACAGATTGAGAGTCGTTTGGAGTTTTCTACAAGGAGTTATGAACATTTTTCTGAGAGGTGGCAGAGGGAGCCGAAAATTTGTCAAGTTCAAGCATTTGGAGTGTTTTGAGTCTTTCCAACTAACTATTCTTAGTCAAGTCAGCATATTTACTGTATTAACTATTATATTAATACTATGCATGGGTTTTAGGAGACAAAGAAGTATTTAAATTGGTCAAATAAATCTACTAAGTGTAGAGTCTAGTTCTTAATGCATGAGTATTTTATTGTCTTGTAATGGCTCCTATAAATAGAGTCTTATTCCTTTGTATTTACATTCAGAAAATTTGAGAGAATATAAATTATTTTAGAGTGTTTACTCTTGTCTATAAGATGGATTTCTTCTAATTTTCTCTTAGTCTTTTGGTGGATTCCTAAAGATGACGAATTTATTCCAAACTTGTGGATTCCATTGAGTGAGGAATTGTATCTGAGTGTTCTCTTGTGTTACTTCCTAAATCTCCTATTTCGGTATCAAAGTGGTACCAGAGCCTAGATTAGAGATGCCTCATCGTTGTAGAAATAATGCTACGGATGAACTAAGACGTGAACGTGACATTCAAGATATCGAGTTGGATGATTTGAGGAGACAAGTGCAATAACTTTAGCAGCGTCTTGAACGTCACGAACCTTCGCATTATGGTTCTGAGATTGAACAATCCGATGATGAGGATTTTTACCTTTTCATAATAGTCATGGTTCGTGTGAGTGTGAAGAAGAACATGATTAAACAATACCCATCTTTGATGAGTATGAAGAATATGATAAAACAACACCAATCTATGATATGTATGAAGAAGAGGAGAAGCCGGTTTATGACGAAAGTGAAGATGAATAGGAGATCACGTATGTTGATCTAGGTGAATGTCTTTTTGTTAACAAGTGCTTGCGTGCTATCCAAGAAGAAGAAGAGTGGTTGCAGCATAATATTGTTCAAACAAGTTACACTTCAAATGATGAGGTATGTGGTATCGTTGTTGATGGTGAAAGTTGTGAAATTATTATGGCTATTACTACGGTTGAGAAATTGAGATTGCAAATTGAAGATCAGCCTTAACCTTACAAGTTATTATGGCTTCATGATGATGATCGAAAAGTAACTCTTGGTGGGTACAAGAATATTTATTCTTTTGAAAAATGTGAAGAAAATATTGTGTTGAGTCCTTCTAGATTTGAGAGTATTTCTAAACCTTTTAAAGGGTATGAAAATTTTCTACTCTCAAAATCTCAATTTGATGTTGTATTGGAGAAATCTGATGATAATTATGCTCTTGCGACTCCAATCACCGAGCGTTTAGAAGGAGGAAAGTTTCAATGGTCCAAGGATGCACATAAGAGTTTTGATCTAGTAGAGCAAAATATAAGATTAAAAAAGAATGCTGATAAACATCGAAGGATGAAGGAAACTCAAAGACGAGTTTGCTCGCAGCGGAAGTGAATGATGCGGAAAATATTCCAACACACATGGGGTATGTTTGAATAATTACTGGTGTTGATCGGGAGTGAATTAGACAGTAAAAAATATATGGATAAAAAGTCATATCAGTCTAGTTTCCAATGCAATAAATGAAGAGTCGTTTGGAGTTTTCTACAAGGAGTTATGCATGTTTTTCCAACAAAATATTCTTGGTCAAGTAAGCATATTTACTATATTAACTATTATATTAATGTTATGCATAGGTTTTAGGTGTCAAAGAAACATTTAAATTGGTCAAATTAATATAGTAAGTGTAGAGTCAAGAGTTTAATGCATGAGTATTCTAAATCTTTGTAATGGCTCCTCTAAATAGAGGCTCATTCCTTTGTATTTGCATTCAGAAAACTAGTGTTTACCCAGCCGTGCGTCGCACGGATAAGGAAATTTATCAAAAAAAAATTGACTTTTTTATAAGTTAATATATTTCCCTTCGTCTCTGATACATTGAGGTGAGGAAACGAAGTTCTCTTTTTTATTCGTTAAAGTTTATATCCTGGATTTGTATGCTTTTTTTTATCTGTGTGTAGATTAATATTTATTTTTGATTTTATAATTTATATACTTGCAATTTAAAATAGATTGTTATTTACCCCTAAAACCTCTTTCTCTTGCTGCCATGTTGCCATCCAAGGCGATATTGAAACGTTGATTTTTTCTCCTTAAAAATAAAAGTTAAGCATTTGAGAATTTACATGCAATAATTACGTAGACATTCATGCATGATGTATATATTTTAATTGAATATGCTATATGCCACCATTTATGCACGAATATAAACAAAATAAAATAATTTTGAAAGTTCACTTAGATATATTAAAATACTAAGGGAAAAGATCATTTTTAAAAATTTTACTGAACATGAGTTTTTAATTATTTAAAAAATCTCAATTCAAACAATTTTTAAATTTTTTTTTATCACAAAGCATTATGTTCAAATCTTTTCTAGCTGTAACTCTTGAAACTGCGATGTACAATTGACCATGAGGGAAAATTGGCTTCTTAAAATATAGGTCAACATTGTTCAAAGACTGTCTTTGACTCTTATTTATGATCATTGTGTATTAAACTAACAAGAAAAATTATATACATTGAAAATTAAATGGAATTCTAAAATCAGAGGGCGTTAAAGTAAGTTTCAGTATTAAAAAAACACATTCACCAGAACTGTTTTGGAAAAAAAAAAGACAAAATAACTAACTGTCTCTATATGTATTTTAAATACAAAAATAGCACCCCTATCAACACACTTAACATAATTTATCCTTTATTTATTACAAAAAAAAACTAAAATACCCCTAAAATCCTACAATCCAAATACAATTTTATATTGTATTTTGAAATGATCCATAAATGAAATATGTCTCATTCTCTGTTATCAAGAAAATAAAGAAATAATAAATGAAAAAAAGAGGATACAAATACAATTTATAAAATAGATTAAAAATACAGATTCTACAAAACTAAGTACTACAGAGAAAAGGTGATCGGAGGGTTATCAAAGTCATTACCAAATAGAAATGTCCATCACCCGTACCCGTATTCAGCTAAATGTCCATCACCCGTATATAAAACATAGCTTTTGAAAGTTGACATTTTACAAATTCTACAAAACATACTGGTTCAAACTTTATCGATGGCTAATCAATGAATATGGACCTGCAAAGGAAACACAAAAATATTGAAATGAAAGAAAATATAACTACAGAGTCGAAGGGTTATCAAAGTCATACCAAACAGAAATGTCTATCACCCGTACCAACAACATGTCATTTGAAACTTGAAATTATACAAATTCTACCTAACTTACTGGTTCGAATTTTTTCATGGATAATCGATGAATATAAACCTGCAAAGGAAAAACAAAAACATAAAAATGAAAGAAAATATAACTACAGAGAAAGGGTGATCGAAGAGTTAATAAAGTTATAACCAAACAGAAATATCCATCACCCGTACCCATATCAGTAAATGTCCATCGTCTGTATATACTCGTATCTACAACATAGTTTTTGAAAGTTGACATTTTACAAATTCTATTAAACTTACTCATTCAAACTTTATAGGTAGATAATCAATGAACATGAAACTGCAAAGGAAACACAAAAATATAAAAAAATGAAAGAAAATATAACTACAGAGAATGGGTGATCGAAGGGTTTCAAAGACATTACCGAACAAAAATATCCATTACCCGTACCCGTATTCTGCTTAATGTCCATGACCCATATCAGTATCACCCGTATCTAGCTACAACATAACTTTTGAAAGTTGACATATTACAAATTCTACCAAACTTACTGATTCGTACTTTATCGATAAATAAACGATGAATATGATCCTGAAAAAGAAACACAAAAACATAAAAGTGAAAGAAAATATAACTAATGAGAAAGGGTGATCAAAGGGTTATCAAATTCATTATCAAATAGAAATACCAATCACCCGTACCTGTATTCTAGTAAATGTCCATCACCCGTACCCGTATCTAATCAGAACATGATATGTTCAATAACTACTTTAATCAGATGATAGATTTAAAAAAAAAACTTCTTATATATTTTTTTAAAAATAAACTCCTTATACATTTAGAGACTTAGATTTATAATTAAAATAATTTTTTTTCTAATATACTTAAACATATATATCCATGTGCAAGCAGTTATTTTTAAAAAATTTATTGAAAAAATTGAATGGTAAATACTAAATGAGGAGCTCAATAATGCTTACTGAAATAATTATGCGCATATAATTTTTGCAACACAAGTTCACTATAATTAATCCAATAACATTGTACTAACAATTCTAACCCCCAAAAGTACAATTCATTGAAGCAAATCACCATATAACTTGGGTTTTATTAATTAGTTCGAATTTTGAAGAGTAATACATCAACTAATCACAAATTACTCAAAAAATCACCAAGCCATTTAATTTTCGTTCATCATACACAAACTACATCTTCTTACTTACCTCTTGTTATGTTAGAAAATAAAAAATCGAAAAAGTGGAAGAACAATATCATATTTGAGAACGATTAATTATAAATTGTCTTAGTTAATTTATATGTACTCCATCTATATCCATGTTATTTGTTATTGTGAATAAGTGCGCATATATTAAGAAATTGATTTTTTTTAGATGTATGATGTTTTGTTATTGTGAATAAGTTAGCATATTTACTATATTAACTATTACATTAATGTTATGCATTGGTTTTAGGGATCAAAGAAGCATTTAAACTGGTCAAATGAATATAGTAAGTGTAGAGTCAAGTGTTTAATGCATGAGTATTCTAGAGTCTTTGTAATGACTCCTATAAATAGATCCTCATTCCTTTGTATTTGCATTCAGAAAATTTGTGAGAATATAAATTATTTTAGAGCGTTTAATCTTGTCTAGAAGATGGATTTCTTCTAATTTTCTTTTAGTCTTTTGGTGGATTTCTAAAGACGACAAGTTTATTCCAAACTTGCGGTGGATTCCATTGAGTGAGAAATTGTATTCGAGTGTTCTCTAGTGTTAACTCCTAAATCTCCTATTTTTTGATAACAGGAACAACATCAAAGTACAAGAGAATGAGTAGAGGAATGCTAACATCAAAGTAACTTACTAAAAAATTATTGAAAGCAAACTTAGATAGCCTGTGGGCTAAAATGTTCATAAAAAAATGAACCCAGCTGAAAGAGATGTCTTCAAAAGAGGGGGATAAAGTCAAGATGTTCTCAGCGATAGAGCCAAAGTAAGATAAATCCTTCTTTGGTTTGGTCAAAGCATATTAGAGGACAAGCGAGTCAACCTCAATAATGATGCATTTGTTGTTTGTTTTCGTGTAATTTGAACTCCATAACGTGTTGCTAAACCCTCAACAATATCAACAGAAAAAACTGACTTTTGATGCTCAGTGAAGCACAAACTGACTTGTCCATTTGAATTTCGAGCCACCCCGCCAATACCAGTTCCTGTACCTTGAACAAATGAGGTGTCTGTGTTTATTTTTACTATTCCTATCATATATAGGTGGCCTCCATTACCTAGAAATTTGGGATGAACTCTTACCAAAGGATGAGGATTATGCCATCTAAAAATCCTCTAGGTGTGACAATCCCATTGTAATGAGGTGTTCGACTTTAAGTATCTTATTCTGAAAAATGAGCAAATTATGAGCATACCAGATACACCAAAGTAGCGTAGCAAATTTGCATACCAATTTTTTAATCATCTTGTTGTCCAACCTCATCCACCCATTTATCAAAAGTTTATTGTGAATTTGACATTGAGAAATCAACATGAAAGTGAGACATGGACCAAAAGTTTCTAACCCAAGGACAATCCCGAAAAACATGCACTTCAGTCTCAATCTCACCACCACACCGTCAACAAAATGGATCAACGTTAAAACATCTTTCCACAAGATTTTTTTAATGGGCAAAATACCTTTATTACGCCTAAAAAACTAAATTTTTGGTGTTACATCGAGTGACCAGCTCTATTTCTACCTTTTTAGAATAGGATCATTAGGTGCTTGCAACATTTCATATTACGCTGAAAACCCCAGCATATAAACAATTTTAATAAAATATACTCTATTTTTGGAAAACATCCAAGAAAGAGTGTCAGGTCGCTCCTTATGACAAAGATGAATAGTTTATATCTGCCTAGCATCATTAGGCAATATAATATTCTGCAAGAGTTCTATGTTCTTTTAGGTAGAAATAAATCCCTAACCTTAGAAATGTTGAATGTGGCATCTCGAGTTGATTGGAGATGTAAATTGGGGCTATTAGGCAGTCACGGGTCTCTCCAAATATCAACAGAGTTGTCATCGCCAATCACCCACAAGAGTTCTTTTTTTATGAGTTCTTTACGTCATGTTTGATTTTATGAGTTCTTTATGAGTTGCCATCGCCAATTCTTGCCTTCTGAAAATCAGATGATGGGAAGTATCTTATTCTAAGAGTTGAGGGATTCTTTATGTGATGTTTGATTAAGATTTTTGTTGGATTTGAAAATCATTTAATAGTAATTAAGTTCAAAACTAAAGATGTCGAAATTAAAAAATTTGTTGGTCCTTAGTTCCTGAACCACAAAATGATCGATGCTCGATTTTGAGGTGGAACAAGTTCAAGATTTCTAATTAATTTTACATAATATCCTCATTGAAGGTATGATTCCTTCCGATGCATTTCAAGTTACCGTGACGATTGAGAAATTCCCTCCTTGCTGAAAAATCTTATAAATTAAAAGAAATTAATTCTTTAATTTTATAACTAATAACCTCAACCTTTTAATAGTATTTATTTATTTAAAATTTTGGAACATCAACATCATCATGAATAAAAAGGTGAAAGAGACATCTAAAATGAGTATATTGCTTACTTTATTTTGGTGGCATAGAGATGGTAATAATTATAATAAGATTAATGCAGGGTTAATGTAGTGAGAAACGTTTATTTCTCCACCGACCTAACCCTATTTCCATTTACATTACTTTTTAATTATGCTACTCATTTTTTATTTACCAGAAAACGACACATTAATTATAATCATATGTTACAAATAATCACTGTCTCCATCTTCGTTTACATTTTATTATGCTACCCACCATGTGACAACTACTTATTCATATTAATATTAATTATATTCCAATTATTTTAAGGGTATATATGAGATTTGAAAACCCTAAAGAAAAAATACTGAAGATGGTGACATACTATATATTATATACCATTCTAAATTTTGTATTTTGACTTGAGGAAACCACTGCCTTAGATATGTTTTTTTTTAGATTTAATCCATACGTGAATGTAATATGTACGTGTGGGTTTAGGAGAGCAGGTTTATTATTATATGACTGCCAACCTACTTTTTTATAATTTTCATTTTTTAATTCTATTTTAGTATAATTTTATTATTTATTTTAATATTATAATAAAGATTAAAACTGAAATAGTGACAAATGAATACTAAAGAATAAAAATTACATAGTTCATCACTATAACTAGATGAAAGAAAGAGAGAAGAACCCGCGGCTTTCATCATATGATCAAGAGGCGCAACTGCGCTCACAAATATTTGTCCATTTATCTCTAATATTGAATTTCAAAGAAAGGATTTATTTGAAGTGAAATTAAACTAGTACATTGTGCTTTTGTCATTTTATTATTTTATATTGAGTATATATTATAAATTTAAAAAATTAAAATAAAATAAAATAAAAACTGGCAGGCTAGTCGGCCTCCAGCCTATCAAAGCCCCTGTGGCCTAGCTTTAATAGGCCCTCCTTTAAACGGCTCATAAATATTAAACTCAACCATCCATTTTCAGTGACGAGGCAGGCTAACTCAAAGTCATTTTGATAGCTCTACTCGTACTGAAGACGAAGTTGTTTCACCTTTGGGAATAAAATGTTAGAATGATGAGCCACTACAATAAAGCGGAGGAATAGCGATGAAAAAATTCATCGTAAATCCTGATTTTTCGTCATTAAAGTTTATTAGCGATGAAAAATATTTCGTCGCTAAAAATCCACCGCCATACCCAGGGATGGACCTACTAAGGGACTGGGGCCCCCTGAGATTTTAATAATAAATAGTATACATATATAGAAATATGACTTGAATATGTACTTGGCCTAACGGTTGGAGTGTAAATATGTTACTTAGGGGTACAGTTCGATTCTATCTAGCGCAGTTCCACTCCTCTTATTCTTTGTTTTTCCTAATTCATTTTTTACTCCCATTCAACTAATATCCTCACCCACTTTAATTTTAAATTTGACATTCCTCTTTATAACATACTTTACAATTTATTTATTATCTAAAATATCAAATTACCCTACAAAGTAAGTCAAAATAAGACTTTTATTAATATTCATACAAACAGTAAATATAAACTCGAAACTGGAACCGATGGAGTAATAAAAATCGGGTAAAATTGAGCCCCCTGACTAAAATTTCTGGGTCCGTCACTGGCCATACCTCCGCTTTCTGGTAGTGAGCATTATTGAAATGTGATTGTTTTGCTAGTAAAGTTCAAGACTTGACTTGCATTACTTTTTTTCAAACATTTCCCTATTTGTTCGGAAATCTGCCCATTTAGTTCGAGTATTAACATAAAACCACCCGATTCTTGAAGATCAAGTAAAAATTGGAAACCACCCACAATGGAAGATCAAGTCAGAATTATATTATCTTGTTCTAGAAGTTTGAGTTAGAATTAAAATCAGGTTGAAATCAAAATTTGAGTTTCAACTAATATTAAAATTTGTTTACTACTGAAAATTGTCTTTTTTGAATTGGTTCGAATTTTTATGAAATTTCGGAGTATCCCCAGATTTTTGTGTCTGAAAATTCAATTAGAATTTCTGAAAATTTGATTTGGATTTTTGTATTGGGTTGAATTTTTCAGCATTTTCAATTTTACACAATTTTCTCAATTCTTCTTATTTTTTCTCGTTTTAACTTCGAATTAATTTCATTTTTTTCCTATGTCTTCCTTCTTGAATTGTGCATTTATTTTTTTTATTTGTTTCCAAAAGCACACAATCTTTTCTCAAATTTCCATTTTCTTCTTTATTCGTTTTAGCCCAAAATACACAAACTCCTACCTGAAAAATAACACAATTTGCACACTTTTTTCTCAAAAATACAAATAACACAAAATAAAGAACAAAATATTATAATAAATAACATAGAAATATGCAAAAATTACAAGAATAAACTTTAAAATCTATCAAAAATTTATGCGAAACATGGGCACGTGCAAATTTCTGGTGATATTTTTTTAATTTCCGTGACAAAGATGATTAAAATTGTACAAAATAAAAATAAAATTTGGTAGAGTAAAAAAAAAATGATTAAATGTGAATCCAAATTAGGATCATTCATTTATATATGAACTACGTAAAAATGCAATATTACATGAAGTAATGGACTACAATTTATTACAAAAACTAAGTACTATATTTAAGAATAAAAACAAAATTTTAGGAATAAAATAAAAGATAAACAAAAAGTCTTTCCCTTTTTGTAATTTAAGTATAATAATGTTGATAGACATATGCACCTACTATTCTCGAGCCCATTAACTTCGTTGGTTTTTTAATCTCTCTTTCATTTTATTTCTTTTAGTTTTTTTTTTTTTTAATTATTCGTCTATTGAGAATTAGCCTATGTATCTCGTGAACCTAAATGATAAACTGTCTTCGTTACATATTATTCAAACTTTAACCGACCTTTTATACTTATCTATAAGGAACACTTTTAAGTAATCTTGTGTGAGACTGTGTTATGTAAGTGTTTATGTGAAACAAATAAAAAATAATAAAATTATTAATGAAAAGTGATGATCAATCGATGAAAAGTGATTACGATAAAATGAATTATATCATGAACATTTTATAGTATAAATAAAAATTAAAATTTATTACTATTTAGTACAAAATATACACTAATATTACTAATAGATACAAGATATATATTTTATTATTATCCACTATAAATTTTTTTATAAAAAGTCTCAACTACCCTTTAGTGGATAGAATAGTAAAAATTCACGATCAATTAATATATTATATTTTAGTTCTCTTTCATCAGTTTCCATAACCAATTTCTTATATTTTGGTTCTCTCTCAATATGCAGTGGAATGTATGAAAATTGTTTTGAAGATTGTATTAGTATGTGAAATATGTGTTATGGGTACGATCATGAAATTAGCAGTGGTGCAGTATTTGGCTTAACTCTAAAATGGGGGAGATTGTGGAGGATTTTCTTGAGAAACAGTCAAGAACGCTGTCGTTATTGTTTCTAAACTAGGCAATGAAGTAAATCCTAAATGCGCAGATTCTTGGATTTGATATATGTACAGATATATTGGTGGGAGATGCGAACAGAATAACTGCAAGCACAGCTTTCAACATTTTCAGAGTTATAATAAGTTCTCATTTTCTGTGATTGTATTTAGGGTTTCCCGTGATATATAAACATAGTTTCAATGGCCAATAGTGGGAATTCCATGGATTCTTGTTTCTCTTTTGAAGAGTATCTGGAAATGTCTCATGTTTTCTTTTATTTATAATTCATGTTGAGGTTCAATAAAATTTCTAAACATAAGTGATGATTTTATTCACGGAAATTATGAACACCACAATGTATTCACAAATGTTTTTTCAGTATTTCATGAAATATTCAAAATGTATTCAATATGTTTCAAATTCATTAATTGAAATGCTTTTGTATTCAAAATCAGCAAGCATTTAGAATATTTAATATTCAATAACGATGTATTCAAAAATATTTTCTCAATATTCCACGAAATATTCAGAATGTATTCAATATATTTCAGATTAATTAATTGAAATGCTTTTGTATTCAAAATTAGTAGGTATTCAAAATATTTAATGTTCAATAACGATGTATTCAGAATGTATTCAATATATTTCAAATTCATTAATTGAAATGCTTCTGTATTGAAAATTAGTATGTATTCAGAATATTTAATGTTCAATAACGATGTATTAAGAAATTGAATACGCAGAATATGGGGTGAAAACGTGAAATATTCAAAATGTATTCAATATATTTCAAATTCATTCATTGAAATGCTTTTGTATTCAAAATTAATAGGTATCCAGAATATTTAATGTTCAATAACGATGTATTCAGAAATTGAATACACAGAATATAGGGCATAACTCACGCGCGTGGAATGTGTTGAATTAATCCGACGGATATTTAGAAGAAAAATATGGAATGGAATCTGTTTTTAATTTTAATATAAAATATCTTTACATATTAATATATTATTGAACATAATCACATTAAGGATAGGAAGGGCATTTCACTCATTCAAAATATATTAATTAATAATATTTTTAATTGAATGTACCTATTAGTAATAATGGTATATAAATTGTACCTGACAGTAATGGACCCTAAAAATTAATAGCATTTTATAGTGAATATTATCACTTTTTATTCGTCTCACGCAAGGACTTACGTGAAACGTTCTTACACAAGTCTTTTCCCACTTTTAATAGTTTATTTTGAATTAATGTCAACCATCATAATTTTTGGGTGAGTTTGGTCTAAATCAGGTTAACACGTTAACTCTTTTTTTTGCAAATTAAATTACTCTTTATAGTAAAAGTTACTCTTTAAAAAGTAATATTTTTTATTCAGGAGAGTAATAATTATCTCTTTAATGAGTAATTTTTATGTACTAAAGAGTAAACGATTAATTAGAGTGTGCAAGAATTTGAAGAGTAATTTTTCCATTTAGAAGAGTAATAGTTTATCTTTCTAAATAATAATTTTTCATTTATTAAAGAATAATCTAAAAAAATAGGGTTTACGTATAAAACCTATTAACACAAGTGTTTGCCATAATTTTTTGGAAAATGCTTTTTTTTTTAATTTTGGATATAGTTAACCCTATCAATCCTTAGGCCTCATATACAATTTTCATGCAACTCATCACGTGACTATGTTTGCAATTACGCTTGTGACCGCATACATAATTTTTTCATACGACTTCTCTTGACTTCACACACAATTTCTTTCATACGACTCTGCACGTGATTATGTGTATGAACATATGCACGCTATTATTTACTTATATATGTGCAATGCTACACAATTATATATATAATTATATATATGAGTAGCATAAGGAGGGGAATATATATATACTCCCTTCGTCCCTTTTTAAGAGGGTCATTTGCTTTTTGGCACGTAGATTAAGGAGTATTATTATTTAATGTGTAATGAGTAGTTGTATTAGTAGGAGTGTGGGTCCCATCATTTAATTGCATTAGAGGGAGTGTGTGGGTCTCATGTGTGTAAAAAATGAAAGGAGACTCTTTGAGTTGGACGATCAAAATGGAAAAATGATCCTCTCAATATGGACGGGTGGAGTATATAAATAGCATGTATTAATTAATTATATAATGAAGGTGGGGAAAATAGAAAAAAGTCACATAAAGCGTGTATATATATAATTCATCACAAAACCCAAAGCAAAGCACCTCACTTGTGATTTACACGACAAAATTAGAGGGCTCAATGCCTTCATCATAAATATGAGTAGCAATATGCTCATCTTTCAATGTACAATAAATACAATTGAACAATGGGGTATTGATGATACATATTATTTGCTGTACTATTAGAATGTCACACATATTCTTTGTTGTAATATTATTTTTGTATATATAAAATTTAGAACTTACAAGTTATTCAATACAATATACGTACACATATTCAATATAAATTAGTACTTTCTTCAAAATGAAATTTTTATGTTAAAACTTCTGCACAAAGTTTGCGAAATTGGTTGTTAAAATTTATACACAAAGTTTTAATAAGTATACATTTATTAATAGGGTGTGGGTATTCGCACCCCGATTTTATTAGACGTACCCCAATTACTATGTGTACTACATCAAAATAAAAAAATATATTTATAAATTATTAGACACACCCCATTTTTTTTTTACCATTTTATCCTTTTTCAATTTAAAAAAAAAAAACACATTTAACCTTTTAATAAATAAAATACTGTTATACAATTTACTCTGCCTCTAGCCTCGCGAACAGAAAGCAACGACCATGGAGAATTATGACTTGAGGAATAAATCGAACTTCTTTTTTCCTCTTTCCAACCCTCTAATTGAGAGAACTCAATTTTACAAACTTTTTCTACCAACAAAATAAATCTGAAAATTTGAAAGCTATTACTTCTCTGATCACACCAAATCTTTGTGCCATTTGTTTCACCTACCTATCTTACAAAATAATCTTTATTTCGTGATTTGTGGAATCAACGGAGCTCCTTAAATCGAGACAGTTGAAGAAAGAGAGAGCATGAATTTTGGGTCGCTGAGCAATATCCCGAATTCGAAATCTCCGCCGTTGAGCGGTGGTGATTATTCTGGACCAGTGTCAGTGGCGTGGTTCCGGGTATGAGCGTGAATATGGAGAAGAGACGACGGCGATACGTCCGCCGTGGAAGTGGTTGGCGGTGGAGTGAGGGTGGTGGCGGAAATGGGGATTTAATGGTGAAGAATAAGAGAGGAAAACTGATAACTCCATTAACGAAGTGTAGAAATTAAAATACAGTGGAGAAGGGATAATAAGGCAGATAATGATTCGTTTAAAGTGGGATTGGATTGGCCATTACAATCGATGAACATGACACATGAGTAGCAAATAAGAGGATATAGCAGATAATTAATTTATTATTACTTAACTTTATTTATATATAATTGTATAGAGATATTTATGTCTTATTATAAAAGAGTATTTTAGTCTTTAATATAAATGGGTGCGTTAAGCAGTTTTGGGAGTGCGAATAGCCGCCCTCTTATTAATAATAAGATGTAATCTATTTATTTAGTAAAACTTATACACTTTAACCATAAACACATGCAAAAATCAATAATTTCTCCAACACATTTCTCAATATGGTAAATTTGTTTATCAATTTTTTCACACAAATTACTCTTCGAACACCCCCCAACTATTTATTAATAAAACGATATATATTTTTTCAATAAAACTTATACAATTTATGTTAAAAAAAAATATACATAAATAAACATCTTCATCTTTCACCACAATTCTCATTATTGTGAAATTTCAGCCAAACTACTTATCAAACTAACGAGATATTTCTGGGAGATCCCGACCAAACTTTCGACAAAAATGAGAAAGTCGACAACTTAGAGAATCAGATCTAATCAGAGACGGCATGAAGATTTTGTAAAAGGGAGACAACGGGAAGAATTGGAGAATCAAATCGCGGTGCCGTGAAGAATCAGACAATGAAGAAGCAATTCTACTAGATCTGTATTGTGGAAGATCTTGAAGATTCAATTGCGTCAGAAATTGTGTGTAAAGAAAATCCATCACAGTAAGTGTTTGACTGTCTTCGTGTATAAGGCGACGGCGCTGCTGCAAATGTAGGCAAGCGGGAGATGAGAGGCAAAATGAAGGCATTACAAAGAGGAGAGGCAGATAAATGAGGGGGGAAAATGAAGGATATAAGAATAGATTAAGGTGGAAGATAGAGAGAGGGAGAGAAAGCAAGAAAGAGTTTTCTCCTTATATTGTCGCCACATCTCGATGGAGGAAGAGGCTCCGTGGGGAGAAAAGGTCTCAGTAATAACCCTACTATATTTAAGGTGCTCAAAGGGCTTGCCTTGTAATATTCGACTCGAAAGAGCCGATACGCCAGGCATCGACGGAGAAGAGACATCATGAATCTTTGAGGAACCCAAGGATGGCTTGTCAGGCATCTCCGGAGAGAGAGGAAGAGACGTCATGAGTTTTTGAAGGACCCACAATTGATTTGTCAGGCATGTTAGAAGTACCCACTTCCACGAAATCAAACCCTTTTCTGAGGCCGAGGAATGAGAGCAGTATTGTCATGGGTATCTTTTTCAGAACTCATATCCAACAATCAGAGCACTCTCTTGGTAGCGTTGGATCCTCCAGTAACCACATTGGAATTATCCTTTTTAGACTTAGGGCTCCTTTGGGAACTTTTCCACCAACTTTTTTTGGGGGAGCTTGCTCTAAAGGCTCCCGATTCAGGACCCCAATGAAGAGAATTGGATTAAGAGGAATGGAAGCATCTTTCTTCTTGGAGGCTCGAGAGGCTACGGGAGCTTTTACCTTTCTAGAAACCCCTCGGCTATAAGAATATGGAGGATCAGTTGACTCGAAATTGGGCATGAGAAGATTCTCTCCTGCTGAATAAAGAAGAAGAGATGTGAGGTGAAAAGAAATCAAAGAGGGAGAATAGAGCTCGGAACTACCAGGCATAGCGACAGCGGAAGGAATCAAGCCGACGTTGACAAGATTGTCCGAGGTTAAGACGAACAGATAATGGAGAGATTTCCCAAAGATCTCTTGAATCTTTTGGAAAGTTTCTAGGAACCTGGAAGACAGATCCTCCAATTTACACGATTCACGCAATGCATAAAAAGGAAGAGTCAGCAATGGAAGGAGAGTAAAAGATACAGAAAATACATACACGTACTAAGATCAAGATGAAAAATGAGCTCCTAGGCATCGTCGCAGGATCTTGCGGAGTCTCGGAGTAAAAAACACAAGGAGCCCTCCAAGGCCCTCGAACCCAGATCCAATGATCTTTCAATTTCTTCACAGAAGTGGGCAATTTCCCTGCTAAACTAGTATGGTATGGTTTCAAGTAATAATATCCTTTCATTTTGGACACGGGAGCAAGCTTATATAGAAAGTTAATATCGGAAGTGTCTAAAAACCCATACTCCTCAAGGCAAAACAGAACAAGGGACACCCAACAAAGCAGCCACCCATTAGGGGCTAGCTGAGCAGGGGCTATCCTCCAGAAAGAGAGGATCTCACGAAGGCAGGGGAGTAAGGGAAAATGAACACCGAATTTGAGCATTTTCTCATAGGTTGCGACCATATTCGGAGGGGCGTAATGTTGGATTGTATACTAAAAGTCTAACTTTTTGTATGAATAATGTTTTGACAATATTTGAAATGAGAATCATGTGATCAAACGTTTGCAGTTATATTGTTGCAAAAGTCCATTTACTTTATACTGTAGATAATGTGGTGTGCGGCGTCACACGGAAGATCATATTATCGGCTCCTTATAAAGTATAAACAGATGTTCACAATTGAGATAGACGAGGACTATCTATCGGTATAGTTGTAGTGTGATTTGGCATTAGTTTATCTTGACTATAAAATTGCACTAGTGCACTTTGTGTGTATTGAGCAGGACCGCTGTGAGATCGTTCGGTTTATACTGACTATATAATAGAACTTGGTCTCTGTTATTATGGATGTTCGTACTCTTAATCCCTATACAATAATCTCGACACGTAAGTCAGTATTTATTTTTTTGATTCATCAATGGGTGAGATTTAAATATTAAATCAATAAGCTCGGTAAGTTGGGAAATGGTGTTGTCTCTATGGTGTGCTGTTGATTGTAGAAGGAATCTGTGTCCTAATGGAATTGGTTGATGGTGTCCCCTTGAGGAGCTCATAATGATTATCATGTAAACCCTGCAGGTGGATTTATTCCGGCATGATAATAAGGTTGAGTGGTACTACTCTCGATAAATATATTAAATAATTGAGTTGTCAATAGCTTAATTAATTAATGGGCATTAAATCTTAAACACGGAGAGATTAATGGGCTCATAATAAGGAGCTCATAACATAATTTGGGATTAGGGTGGCAGTGCAATAATATTTCTTTAGTGGATTGATTTATTATTATTGAACTTTTTTGGGCTAAATTTGGATGTTTAAGCCTAATGGAAGGCCCAACCTTAATTTCTCCTTCTGGTCTCTGTTGTGGCCTATAAATAGCCAATCTCAGCAGTCTGGAAAAACTGTAAGTCACGCCTAAAACCATGAGCAAGGAAGATTGAATGTAGATTGAGATCGTCTTGTAGATCGTTGCCCACACAACGTCAAGACGTGGCTTGGGAATACAACAGAAGATCGAAAGGTCATTTGTTCTTGCTACTGTTCAACTATCAAACCCTGGTGAAAGGTAATATGATTCTACTCTTATGCTTCCACTGCTGTAGAATTGCATGGAACCCTAACGGTTCACGTTAACAAAAAAATTCAAACGCCAACAATTAGTATTAGAGCGTAGGTTCTATGGCTAAACATGACACATTAGGTTAGGGTTTATGTGTCATATGTGTAATTAGGGTTTTTAGAACTTGTTTCATGATGAACACCCTAACTGTACACGATGCACACACACGACGGACTTCGCTGGCATTGGTACGTGAGTGACCCTGGTGAAAGCATCGAACGATGGCTGTCGAAAGCAATTGACGACACGACGATCAGCGGCAACCGCATGGCTGATGTTTGTCGTGCAGCATGACGAAGGTGCAAATAGGCCAGGAGACCACGTTCTTGTTGGACAAGTGCCGAGTCGATTGCTGCAGGGACCGAAAGTGGGACTGTCTGCACGGAAACCCTACCGATTAACAAGACTGGAATGACGGGTTTCATGGCGTGCGACGACGGTGCTTCACTGTCTGTCGGGAACCGTGGTTGTAGCGGCGACCGTGTAATTTTACCATGTTAATTCACGGCTATGTACAACACGACTGCAATTGTCGGATGACAAGAGGTCGTTGACGACTAGCGGCTGACTAGTGCGGGCCTCGACAGGAAGCGGTCGGCGAAACTGGCGATCGTAGCATGAATAATTGATTGGCAAGGCACGAAGCGCGATGCTTGGATGAAGTCGGCGCAACGTTGGAACCTGTATAGCTGGGCGAGGCACGGCAATAGGATTTCGTGTGGCACAAGATAAGAGGTTCCAGTCGGATCTTCACGACTTTCGAGCGAGTCCTTGCTGAGTTTCCAGCCGAGTCTGCAGATGGCTGGGTCGAGTCTGTCGGGAGATGACTGGGTCCAGTCTGCAAAGGCTGGGGCGAGTCAGACCGTTATTCCGGGCGAGTCAAAGGCAAGTTCCGATTGGGTCTGCAGAGCTTTCGAGCGAGTCTGCAGAGCTTTCGAGTAGGTCTGCGGTGGATTTTCAAACGGGTTTGCACCTAGTTTCGAGCGGGTCTTCATCATTTTCGATCGGGTCTGCGTTTCATTCCAATCGAATTCTCCCTTTTGCTGAGTTGTTTCCGGTGGCGTCGCGATGAACATCGGCAGTGAGTTGCGATTCAAGCCATACAAAATAATCCTAGGGTTTTTCGAAAGTTGTACTACATCGCTTGTGAAACAAGTCAGATGGCGGAACGTGATGGCTCTGGTGGCTGACAGTGATTGTTGGCGACTGCATGTTGAAGTGATACCACCAGTAGCCGTTGTCGGCAAGGATGCTGGCAGTGGACGGCACCTATCACTTTTGTTTGAGAAAACGACGAGTCCAACAGGCCGACACGGTGGCAGGCGCTCAGGCGAAGGCGGCCGTTGATGCTGGCAATGGACCACGGAGCAAGCGACGCTGGTGGAACGACCATGAGAATTATCCCGCATGACTGGAGAATCGTGGTGGCATGAGCGGCTATGGATGACCTCCGGAGGTTTTCACGGAAGCGGCAGTGTGTTAGGTGGTGGTTTCCGGGTTGCTGTGGGTCCGTGTGTGAGATGACTTAGGGCACAAGAACTTTTGCTTGTTGCGTAAGGCATCGATTTAATTGCTGGAGTGTTGAAGTCAATCTAATTTTGGCAATTTATTTCATTATATGTAACTGTTATAATTAAATTATTTGTCTATTATTGTTATATATTTGGATGCATGTGCTATTTGATTTACTGCTTTAAATAGTAGCATTCTAAGTTGCGTATTATATATGGTATATTTTATGCATATAATAATAATTAAGTGGGAGAGGGATTGGTTAATAAATCTCGCGGCCTCCATTATTGATTTATTATGTGATGCAAGTAAGCTTATAAGTCGGCTATAGCGCCTTCCTCCCCAACAGATGAGTTTTATTTGTGGATCACTGGAATAAATTTCATTAAATAATTATTGTTTGTAATGTGATGCGCATATACTTATGAGTCGGCTATAGTGTCTTCCTCCACAACGGATGAGTTTATTTGCGGATCACTTGTACAAACTTATAATTGATGATTATAAGAAGTTATCTGAGCACGTGTGGACTTCTCCAACTGTAAGGCACACAAGTTTGGGCAACGTACTTAGTTTCAAATAATGGTATACACTTATGTGCAATTAATATGTATCCTCCCCAACGGAGTCACTGCTATTATTTTGCATGGCTAAAGGACAACCGACTATTGATTATGGTGTCATAAGGTTAAATTAACTTTTGAAATTAATGGATAAAACATTCTCTTGCGAATGTTAGGGTTTATATACGTCCAAACTAACGTGGCATGCAAACTCACGGTACTTGAGATGTCGGTGAATTTATTTTATATTTTTTTTAGGGAATTAATATAAAATTTAAATTCGAAGTGTTTGATCGATGTATTTATTTACTTGATTCTCTATATTTTCGAATGGTTTATTTCACTTATTGTTAACTAAAAGAAATCATATTTACTTGTCCAAAATAGATGATTAAAAAAGAATCTTGACTTTAATTCTTACTGCTTAGGAAAATAAAAATGTGTTCTCACTAAGGATGTCTTCTAGTGCCTATTAAAGTCTCTTGTGAAGAGGTGAGAGGTACATAGAAATATGATGGTCTCATGCAACTCTTCGGATACTTGAGAAATAAAGAAAGGCAAGGGGTCATGATAGACTTGATGAATGAATTGGATGTCCTTGGAGTAGAAATTGAAGAGAAAAGCCATTTTCATCAAGAAGTGAACAAGGTTAGTATCTTATTCACTAGTTGTTGAAGCATGATTAGTGATGACGTTTACTGACACGTTGTATGTAGATACCGGATTCACTAAATATTTATAACTAAATGATGATGAGATTAATGTATACATAGGTAAAACTACGAGAGTAGTGGCTGTTGCAGTAGGAGTTGTTTATTTATCTTATGATATAAATAAACGTTTGATTTTGAGAGATTTTCTTAACGTACATTTTCATAGAAAGAATTTGATTTGGGTTCTATACATTTACTGATGGATACTCCATTTCATTCAAATGACATAATCCTTATAATGAAGGATGGAGTTATAATCTGTTATGTTACGTTGGTGACAATTTGTATACTCTTAAATTATGTTTATCCCACGGATGCAACAAATAGTAATTAATAATGCATCTTCTAATCATATAAGAGAAAGAAACCTTCAGATATGAACCAAACATACTTTTAGCATCTAAGACTAGATCATTTTACTTAATTACGATTCGAAAGTTGATAGCCGATGGACCGTTAGGTTTATTGGAAGTGAAAACTATTGAACTAGTGAGTCTTACTAGGAAGTGAATATGATTAATTACTTTTTCAAGGCAAAGGGGTATAGAGTTGTATAAAGATATGTTGGAAATAGTTCATTTTGATTTATGCGGTCCTAAGACTGTCTAGACGAGAGGTGGTTATGAATATTCGTCACTTTGTTTGACGATTATTCTAGAAACAAGATATATTTATTTGATGCACTGCAAGTCTAAGTACTATGATTAAATCAATAAGTGCATGGCTGATGCGGTGAAGCATCATGGAAAATATATCAAGTCACTGCTATCTGATCGTAGTGGCGAATACCTCTAGGATAGTTTAGGAGCTGTTAATCAGAGGATGAGATTGAATCTCAAGTTGTCAACACCGGGCATACCCCAGCTGTATAGTGTGGCGGAAAGAAGGAATATGACTCTTATGGAAATAGTTAGATAGATGATGAATTATTTGGAATTACTAAATTCATTTTATGGGTAAGCCCTAGAAACAACATGTCGTATTGATGTTGGTCTGTTTATGGGATATCCTAGAAAAATGAAGGGTGGTTTATTTAAAAGTCCAAAAGATTAGAAAGTGACTGTGAACACGAACACTAGATTTTTGGAAGGGACTATGTAATAAATCACAAAGCCATGTATAAAATGCTCTAAAAAGTGTGAGAAGGGAAACACAAATTTTAGTACCAAGACTACAAGAGGATATACCACAAGTAAACTGCATCGCGTGTCACATCTGATACACAATTGCATGTAGTGTCTTGTCATAGTAGAAGAGTTATTTTACAACACAATAGATTTATGTTTTGGGAAAGTCGTGAGACTTGGTCCCTAATAAACATGATATCGGCCCATGGACACGACGAAGCGCTACAAGATAAGAAATGCGGTATCTTAGTTAGTTGCAATGAATTTTGAAATAAAATCTATGGATTTTAAATCAAATCTGTGAGCTTGTGGGACCACTAAATGGTGTAAAAGCCATTGGAAGTGGTCATACAAAATAAAAGATGATCATACGGTAAGGTGAAAACCTTGGAAATAAAACTTGTTGCGAAAAGGTACACTCAGAAAGAAGGGTTTGATTATGTGAAAATCCATTTTGCCAGTATGCCTAAGTCGATCCGGATTCTTTTATCTGTTGTTGCTCATATTAATTAATCAGGTATAGCAAATAGATGTCAAGACAACTTTCCTGATTGGAAGTCTTGAGGAAAACATCAATGTGAAGCAACCAGAATGATTCATTGCAAAGGTTTAAGAGCGTTTTGAGTGTAAGCTTAAAAGTGTTCATCAATGGACTAAAGCAAGCTTCATGATCATGGAACATCCGTTTTGATTAGGAAATCCAGTCATATGGATTTAATCAATGCTTGGATGGGTCTTGTGTATTGAAATGAGTGACAAAAATGTGGTGGTATTTCTTGTATATATGTAGATGGTATCTTGCTCATTGGAGACAATGAAAGTGAATTGTCGGGCATATGAGTATGGTTGATAAAACGGTATGAAATGAAGGACTTAAGAGAAGCAAAATATATTCTTGCGATCTTGGTGATAAGGTCGCGAGAAAGGATATTGTGCTTATCTCAAGCTTCGTATAAATGATACAATCCTTATTCATTTTAGCATGTGACTTTATTTAAGATTTTGTGTCTTAAGATACAAAAAAGATAAAATAGATACCTATGCTTCGGCAATAAGGAAGCTTAATCTATGGAATGCTATGCACGAGATTGGATGTCTGTTTTGCTGAATGCATGGACAGTGGGTATCAAGGTAACCCAGAATAAGAATGATGAACTGTGATAAGACATATTTGAAGTGCCTGAAAATGACTGGAAATTATTTGTAAGCTTACTGGACAGATTCATTACTTCTTGACGGTTACATAGATTTGGATTTTCAAATCATGGGGACGGCAGTAAATCCACCTCAAGGTTATGTGTTTAAATTGGGAAGTAGATCCATAATATGGAGAAGTATTATATAAAAATATATTTCGGACTCCACCATGGAAGATGATAAATTGGAGCCTTTAAGGCAGCCAAAGTATCTGTATGGCTCTAGAAACTTCGTAATGGACTTAGATGTGATTCTGAGTTTGCCCAAGGTCATCACAATTTATTGTGATTATAATGGTGCAGTTGCAAACTTGAAGGAATCATGAGTCCATAAGACAATTAAACACATTGAGAGCGAGTACTACCTGATACGAAAAATCATATAATGAGGGAAATATTGTTGTCGCCTAGATTGCATCGTATGATAACCTAGTAAATCCTTTTACAAGGACCTTAAGGCGAAAGCCTTTGATGGTCATGTAGTGTGAATAATAATCAGATGTATGAAAGTGAATATGGCAGCAAAGTCTTTTAGTATAAGTGGGAGATTGTTGGATTGTATACTAAAAGTCTAGCTTTTTGTATGAACAACGTTTTGACAATATTTGAAATGAGAATCATGTGATCAAACGTTTGCAATTATATTATTGCAAAAGTCCATTTACTTTATACTGTAGATAATGTGGTGTGCGGCGTCACATGGAAGATCATATTATCGGCTCCTTATAAAGTATAAATAGATGTTCACAATCGAGATAGATGGGGACTATCTATTAGTATGGTTGTAGTATTATTTGGTGTTAGTTTGTCTTGAGTATAAAATTGTACTAGTGCACTTGGTGTGTATTGAGCAGGACCACTGTGAGATCGTTTGGTTTATACTGACTATATAATAGAACTTGATCTCTTTTATTATGGATGTTCGTACTCTTAATCCTTATACAATAACCTCGACATGTAAGCCATTATTTATTTCTTTGATTCATCAATGGGTGAGATTTAAATATTAAATCAATAAGCTCGGTGAGTTGGGAGATAGTGTTGTCTCTATGGTTATCTATCGGTATGGTTGTAGTGTGATTTGGCATTAGTTTATCTTGACTATAAAATTGCACTAGTGCAATTTATGTGTATTGAGCAGGACCACTGTGAGATCGTTTGATTTATACTGACTATATAATAGAACTTGATCTCTGTTATTATGGATGTTCGCACTCTTAATCCCTATACAATAACATCGACACATAAGCCAATATTTATTTCTTTGATTTATCAATGGTTGAGATTTAAATATTAAATCAATAAGCTCGGTGAGTTGGGAGATGGTGTTGTCTCTATGGTGTGATGTTGATTGTAGAAGGAATCTGTGTCCTAACGAAATTGGTTGATAATGTCCCCTTGAGGAGCTCATAATGATTATCATGTAAACCCTGCAAGTGGATTTATTCCAGCATGATAATAAGGTTGAATGGTACTACTCTCGGTAAATATATTAATTAATAGAGTTGTCAGTAACTTAATTAATTAATGGGTATTGAATTTTAAACACGGGGAGATTAACGGTCTCATAAGAAGAAGGAGCTCATAATGTAATTTGGGATTTGGGTGGCAGTGCAATAATATTTCTTTAGTGGACTGATTTATTATTATTTGATTTAAGTATAAGTTTTTGGCTAAACTTGGATGCTTAAGCCCAATGAGAGGCTCAACCCTAATTTCTCCTCGTGGTCCCTGTTGTAGCCTATAAATAGCCAATCTCAGCCGTCCGGAAAAACTGTAAGTCATGCCTAAAACCATGAGCAAGCAAGATTGACTGTAGATTGAGATAGTCTTATAGATCGTTGCCCACACAACGTCAATACGTGGCTTAGGAATACAACAGAAGATCGGAAGGTCATTTGTTCTTGCTACTGTTCAACCTCTACATCAAACCCTAGTGAAAGGTAATACGATTCTACTCTTTTGCTTCCTTTGCTGTAGAATTGCATGGAATCCTAACATTTCACGTTAATCAAAAGATCCAAACGCCAACATGTAACACATACGACCTTTATCAAAGGGGATAAGGAATTCAATGGCATCTCCACATTGACGTTTAGAGATGGTTACTGAAGGAGTATATGCAACCAATGATTGGTTACGATAGTCGCTACTTCAGCAGTAGAAAAGGGAACACCTTTTTCTCACTTAAGAAGACATTCAAGTTGGTTTAATAATGCAGAGCTAGAATCAATGTCACTACTCTCATACATCAGACTGAAATCTAAGTCAACCAACTCAATTTCCTCCTCAAGAGCGGACACGGAGGGGCTGGACATAAGCCAAATCCCCCTCGTTGTTTGATGAAGAGGATTCAGGACTTTCAGACAAAGAGTTAGTAACACGAGGGGATAAATCTTTACGACTCATAGCAAGTCTAAAACAAAGGAGAAAAGAGAAAGAAAGAGAAGGGGACGAGATAAACACCCATATTGCACAACTGAGAAAAAACCTTAAATGGCAGCAACAAAAGGAAATTGGAGAAATTAGAAAGGGCAAAGTGAAATTTGAAAGCGAATAAGAGAGGGAAAGGAAAATAGTACCTGATTTAAAATATAGATAGAGTCACCAGGAAGAATCCCGACTGGTGGAAAGAAATAGAAGGAAGGAGAAGTCGCGACTCTTCAATAGGATTTGAAAAGGTACGAAGGTGTGTACGGACGGGCATGAGTTTCAAAATTCAAATTTTAAATCTCTCAGAAATATAAAAAATATCAAAAATGCAACGACAAAGAAACATACGGCCTAGAAAACTAAAGGAGTATAGGACCTAGCCCAAAAATCCAACGGGAGGAAAAGTAAGGAAAGAATCAACGCACAGTACCATGTGGGATATAATTTATAGGAAAAGAAAAAACATATATTTCGACCCCAAATAAATCAGTTTTTCTCAAGATTATTTGAGCTCGAGGGGCTAATATTATGGGTATTATATCCCCCAAGCTAATTGTCCGAAAGCCCCATTACAAGGAGGCCCAAATACAATGGAGCCCACATACCAAAGGATTGGCGGGCCCAGGAAATGAACAGGCCACGAACACCTGTAATGGCCCAAGAGGAAGGCTCACTATAGGAATAATCGTGTAATCGGTATAAGGCCCAAAAGGCCAGCCCATAACTCGAGAAGGACTAGGTCGAAAGGCAACTTGGGAAGATAAGGCCAAAACGTTATCTGGGAAAGCAAGGCCGAAGCCTTTCTCGGCTCGACCATAATCTCCTTCGGACTTCGAAGGGTACTCTAGGAATGGGAAGGGTAAAGTCCATCGGACCATCTCGTATCTGATAAAGTGTTCGGCATCATACCACATCAAATAGGACCTCGAAAAGGCAGAGGGCGACGACCTTCCCCTAGAATACGTGGAGCATATGAGGACAAGGATAAAGGTTTGGATAAGTCATTCTAAACATCACTCTCAGTAAAGGACAGCACTCATAGGACATACTCTCTCTTTCCATCAATGAAATGCTGTTACAAGACAAAAGACACCTGCCACCACTTGCAGCCATCGGCAATAGCCCAACAGTAGCTTTACGCGCATCCACTCAGCCCGGACAACTGATCTCCCAGCTAGATGGCGAGCTCTCATTGGTCCATGATTAGGATTGTTTTAAGAAAAACATATAAAAGCTTTTCCCTTGTTAGATAAAGCAAATTACTCATTGATTGGCCATTTTGTAGTAAGGATGACCAACTAAAACAATTTATCGAATCACATGGAGGAAGGTAATAGAGTTCAAGCGATGTGTCTTTCATAGTTTTATAGAGACGATCAAGAAAAAGAGATAATCAAGAAATGACAATAAAATAAATGGATAGATGAATGGAAGATGGATGAATGAGCCAAGTAGATAGAGAATGAGACTAGCAATACTTTAAGTATGAAAAATCTAGGTATCATGCAACGAATTCATATGTGTCATGGGTATAGACTAAGGGTCAATACTAGTTCACTTAAACTCCCTCTCGAAATGAATAGGATATTATCAATACATAACTCAAACGATTGGTTCTCACTCAAATAATTTCAACTAGGTACTAAGCTTCAAATGAGAGTCCCTTCACATGATTAATCAATCTCTCGATCAAACCAATCGGATGTCCTATCAAAGGATTCTAAACTCCAAAGGATTTCTCAATCTCTTTACATTTTATAATGCACATGAAGTGTATGATGAAATGATTCAATTAATTATTCTAAATATGCAATTGACTTCTCAATCTAATCACATGTTTAAAACAAAAAACCATACAAATCATCATAAACATCAAGACCTAAAGCATCAATGATAGAAAATCAATTATCCCAATCAACATAATCATTCAATTGCAAATGCCCAAAATTATCCAACACAATTCATATTGTTTATCTCACAAAGGAGATTAGTTTCTCATAGTCACAAGGAATTCAACATAGACATTAAAATCCTTACAAAATATGATAAACACAAGGTTTCAGTACAAAGATTAAATAAAAACTCCCTTGGATGATTACAATGGTGATCTTCTTCTTCTCTTTGCAATTCTCCTCTCTCCCTTGCTTCTCTAGCTAAATGGATGAAGGATTTGATGGTAGGATGATGATTGATGGGATGGATGAAGAATGGATGAAGATGAAGGTATAAAATGGAGGAAATGGTGTGTGAGGTAGGTGTAAGGGTGAAAACCCTCGACCAATCTGATCTAAAATTGAAGTATTGGGTATTTATACCCTTAGAAAGCTTCTAGAAGGATTCTGATATTTTTCTGATGTTGTAGCAACACGGCCACAGGGTGGCCGTGTAGGCGTTTCTAATGTCAGAAAATGGCCAAGGCTTATAGGGCCATGTTGCTTAACATGGCTCGTGTGCTGCAACATGGCTCGTGTGCTGCAACACGGCCGGCCGTGTTGGTGCAACCCCTGTTTTTACAATTTTGTTTTGGCTCGTTCTCCCTCGTTTCAACTCCGAATTGAGATCCATTTTTTCCTACGTCTTCCTTTTCGCGTCTAGGATCTATTTTTGCCTGAAAATTATACGTTTAAGCTCATTCACACCATCTCCATAAAAACACAAAATACAACCATTAGTACACAAATACGGATAAAATAATACGAAAACACACATAAAAAGATACTAAATCTAGGTAAAAATATCACTCATCACACCCCCAAACTTAAAGTGATGTGCTTCCCCGCACAACGAAAATAATAAATCAAGGGGTGAGAATTTCACCTAGGAAAAGACTAAAAGAACATAAGTAATAACACATCAATAACAATAAGAACCACAACTTATGCTAGTCTTCCTACAACATTAAATTCATAACATGAAGAATTGACATGTTCAATTTCAAGAGAATAAAGTGTAATATAGTCCTTCTTTGTCCAAGCCTCACAATGGGATATCAATTTCACTCAACAGTCTTTCCAGTAAGGTAGCAACACTCATCAATCGTTTGGCTTGACTCGCTATAAGCTTGCTCGTGGATTACATTCAAAAACCACCAAAGTTTCCATTAGTGATCAAAAAGGTCTTTAATTAGGATGTAATGATATGCTCTTTGGTAGGGTAGGAAGAATATGGATACAAGTGACTAATCAAGTGTAAGTAATCGAAGAGGTAGCTACTTTCTTCTATTCCTTAACTTATCTTTCTTCCTTTCTCAACTTTGGTAATCACAATCACTAATCATCAATTTTCCTTAGATTGAGCTTGTTTTGATTTATGCTTCCTTCTTTGGACTTTTAAAAACTTAAGCATATTGTTGGTACTTTGCTTTTTTTTGTTATTTTATGGTTGCATGTCCATTCTTTGCTTGTGCTCTTTTCATCCTCTTTCTTACTTGTTTGCCATTTCCTTTTTTTCTCTTGTTATTCAATCTATCCTTTCTAGCTACCACCTCATCAATCACTCACACAAAAGGGTAAATATATAAGGCTCACGTGGGTAATTAAGGCTTGTAATGTGCTTATATCACAAGAAAAAGGCTTATAGGCTCAAAGTGGTTGACTAGGGATGATGTTCGTAGTAGGGAAATATTTGGCAATGACTATTAATGACAAGGATGGCCTTAGATCATGTCACTAATCTCCATTAATCGAGCTCGTTCCTATAGTCCTTGAGCGAGTTCTAGTTTATCAAACACAATCAATCCACTCATGAAAAAAATACCATGTATGCACGGTTGAGGCTCAAATTCTCACAAGCTTATGCATTGGACCTTAAGGAACTTACTACACCACATTCATCTCGAAATTGAACAAGTTAAGTAGAACATGTCACAATTCGAAAGTGTAGAGATTCTTAATCATAACTTGTCATCACTTACTACCAACAACATATCATCACTCACATTCAAAAATAACTCACTACATCCCAAAACAAACCACCAAACAACCCTAGACAAGAATAAGAATACACACAAAACATATAAGAAAAGACTCAGCAAACAAGACACAAAACAAAAGCACATAACATGCAAAAACAAAAATCACCATCAATAAACAATGAAGCACACATTCATATCATCCATGACAATTAAGCTCACAAACATCCTCATCTTTGATTGAAAATGAAACCTCGCAAAAACATAACATATGAAGTAACATGCTAATCACAATCATTCCAAATCAAATCAAATTATGCTAAACACATAGAAGTGATGAGTGTAAAGTAAACTCCCTAAATAGGCATTTTGTAATGGAAATGGTTGGCACGAGCTTCCGTATTGAATTCACAATGAATCTCGATTTGATCTCTGGCTCAATTCGTACTTCCACTACACTTCATTCATGCTCAACAACTCATCAAAACTATTAGCTCGACAATTATAATAAGAATATAAACTATCATACACTTCAACACAACCAATCGGGCCAAAATCAATCCCAAACTCATGAGAAATTTTTCAAAATTGCCCCAAAAATACGAAAAGTATATGCCTTCAAGAAAAAGTATGTCACACCACGCTATATTCCCCCAAACTTAAATTGAAACAAGAGTTTCGAGTTAAGTTTACATAAAATGGTGTGACTTACCTACACACTTCAAATTTAGCACTTCTCGTATCTCCAATACTCATCTTCCTCACGAGCACAATCAACCTACATGCCAAAATGCAAGAAATAAAAAATCAATCATCCTTGTTGAAAGCATTAAATAAAGCAATAAAGATAACGATGGGTTGCCTCCCATCTAGCGTTAAGTTTAACGTCTTCAAGCCGGACGGGATATGGAGAACTCATCGAAATGGCCACGGATATCTTTCGTTCTTGCCATCAAATTTTAACCGTTGTGCTTCTTTTGTCTAATAGGCACTTGTGGCAAGTAACGACCTCCGTTGCATCTTTCGAGCATGGCTTTAAAAATTCAACTTTCTTGAGCTTACACTCCATTGCCCTTTCCATTCTCGAACACCACTTATTCCTCCTTACCAAATAGACCCCCAACATCTCTTCGAGTTCCCTTTTGTTTCTAAGGATATGAGAAAAATCAATGGGTAAGACAAAGTCAATGTAAAATAATATTATCAAATTCAAAGAAACTTAAAGAGTTTAAAGGTTTAGAAATGCTCATTTCACTCTTCAAATCATCATCATTTGCTTTTTGACTTTGTTCCTCTTCATCAACATCATTTGCTTCAATAGGCTCTTCAAATACTTCTTTTGATTCTACATCTCCCAAATTCTCTTCTTTCTCTAATCCTTCTTTAACTTTATTCTCCTCTTCAAATTCTTCAGCTTGTTGAAAATTGGTCAAAACAATTACAATTTGGCTTACTTGATGCTCCAAAGCTTCTAACCTCTTCTAAGTTGCCTCATCTCTTTTCTTGTCCTCCTCAAGGCTTGCTTCCATCATCTCAATCAAGACTTCTATAGATGATTTTTCTTCCTTAACTTGTTGAAAGTTTCCTCCCTCTTGGTTGTCAAAATTCCATCCTTGAATTGGTGGACAATTCCCTTGAAAACTTCTTTCATAGTTGTATAGAAGATTTCCTTGGAAATTATCCACTCCAATTAAAGAAGCATCTCCTACTTGTTGATTAGGCATCCTCCACTTTTCTTGCTCCATAAGGCTAGGAATCGACACACCTTGCACATTTTGACCACCCTCCAAACTTGAACTAGGCAAGACTTGACCATAAGCACCTTGATTCATCATCCTTATTTGTCTTGTCAATTCCAAAGTAGCGGGGATAATTATCTCGGAGGATTCATTTTGAAGAAAACTTGATTGAGGATTTTGACCTTCATCACTACCTTGAGCACATCTTCTATATAATTCCAATAAGGCGTAATTTTTAAACGGAGGAGAAGTGTTGGTGTTGGGATTTGGTGGAGAATAAGTGTATGCTTGATACGGGTGGAATGTATTTGCATTGTAAGCTTGTTGTCATTCTTCATTTCTTCCTTGATTGTAGTATTGAGAGCTATCTTGATTCATTTGGAAATTATATCCATAGTTGCTCTCATTCATGTTGTCATTTGATTGTGGAGGTGGAATTCTAGTACCTTGATCCCCAAAGACATTTGTGAATTGATTCCAACCATCCATTTAAATACTCTTCTCAAGGCTTACTACAATTCTTCTCCAGACGCTCGTTAGGCTCCGCATTAATGACCCTCTGAACATAGGTCACGTCAATCAGGGACTTACGCTTTAAAAGAGGGGCTTCTTCTCTTGTCATAATTTCGTCTTCCTCTAACTTTCCTTCCATTTATCGATTATACCCAGGTATGAGTTCTGTTGGTTAGCCAACTAGTCAGTCGGGCCCTCGACGTGCGACGAGCAGTGGTGTGGTGGTGTCGAAGTTTCTGGAAAGGGCCTTCCAAGATTTGCAGGAAGAAACAGAGGTCTCTTCTTATCGCCGAAGGCTCCCGCCGGCCACTCGCTCATTGCTTTCTTCGTTTGCTACGATGAATGACGTGCCAGATCTAGAAACATTCTAGCACGGATCGCGTCTCACGATGGAGCTCACAATGGGATGTGGGTCCATCTTCATGATAGCACTATTACTCATGCCCAGTTTGAGGAGTTGTGTTCGAGATATGCGGAGCCAGGAGTGGACTTTATCCTGCTGGCCGAGAATGACAAGGCAAGCAAACTGGACCCAGGGCGAGTGGCGGTGAACGTTCATATGTTAAACTTAGGGTTTCGCTTGCCCCTTCACCCTTGTTTGGCGGAGCTTCTTAACTATTAGAATTTGGCCCCTCATCAACTTTCTCCGAATGCATGGGCTACGATTATTGGGTTCATACTTATGTTCTGCAAGAAAGGGTATCGGCACTTATCTCCCAAGGAAATCGATTACTTATGCAGTCCTTCAGAGGAGAATGTGCATAAGGGATTCTACCGAGTCAACCCTTCTCGAGGATTGACTCTTTCAGGGAAGTCCACCTCCATCAAGAATTGGAAGGAGTGGTGGTGCTGGGTTCCGGGTCCCTTCCGCCTTTCAATTGATTCGTTCCCGTGAAGGTACACCTTTTTTCCTCTTTCTTTCTTTCTTTATACGAGTGGCATACTCACGATGTCTCTCGCCTTATCTTCCAGATAGGAATGCTCATCTCGGCCCTCCTCCTTCCAAAGAATTCTTGGAGTTGGTTGGCGTCATAAGCAAAATGAGCGCCCAAGAGAGGAGCACCGACATCATTACTGACATGCTTTTGAAGGAGTATGTGCTAATGGTGGACCCAAGGGTGCCGACTCCCTTGTCATTGGTGACCGTGGCAGCTCACACTATCACTCATTCAGAGCCCCCGGCTGCTTTCCTCATCGATCTGGATATCCCAGTTAGGGTGGCGCTGATCCCGGTCGGGCCTTCCACCTCCCATGATCAAAAGGTCTCGAGGCCCGACTCTTTGACTAACGTAATAGAGATGGACAAATTTTCTCTTATGGAGATGAGTCCTCGAGCTTTTCGGGGAGACGCTACCGTACTTGTACTAGGAGCAAGGGATTTGGAGAGAGATGATGCTGGTGCAGGTGATGAGTCGACTGGCGCTAGGGTTCAAAAGGGTTTGGATGACGTGGTAGTCATTTCGGATTAAGGACGCAGGGAGGACTTCATGCTTCACGATTCTGGTTGTTCTTCTCTAGTCGTTCATATAGTGTAACGGCATTCTTCTGGTTCTAGCGGGATGGTAATGGATGACCGTTCGACGCCTGTTAGTGGGCCTTCTGAGCCCCCTAGCAAGAGGGTTAGGGTGGACAGCTATGGCCTCTTCTCCGGCAGAGCTGCTTTAGGGGCGCCTTCAATCGAAACCCCTTATTTCGGTTTTAAGGTTGGTGCTTCTACTCCAGAAGTTCGTCCTCTGCCCCTGTACTCCGTATCTTGTATGGGTCGAACTCGTATGACCCCTGTCGGTCTACTCTTCCGGCGTATAAGTTGAGGGTGATGGAGTCTATCCCAACCAGCTTCACTTAGGAGGAGAATGACATAATAGGGGCTTTAAATCCGGATGACCTTATCCACGCGGCGACTGGGTATCATGCGAGGGCCATGAGTTATTCCAGTCAAACATCTTTTCTTTTAGCTCGCCAGAGTCAGGAGGTGGCTCAAGTTGCTGTCGTTAATCGTCAGAAGGATGCGGAACTAGCTTACCTAAAGGAAGAGATAGAGAAAATGGAGCAGAGGCACTCGGAAGAAATAGCGGCGATCAAAGAGGAGGCAGACCGCCAGTGCCAGGCTTCAGAGGATTCTTTGAAAGCCCTTCAGGAGGAGCTAAAGCTAGTCGAGGTGAAGTTCCTTTCAAGCGAGGCGTCATCGAGGGCGGTCAAGGAGGCTTTAAGAGAGTCGGAGGAAGGAAAGAACCGACTCGTTCAAGAGTTGAATGACGCGAAGGGGCAACTGGCCGATGCCCAAGAAGGGCTGAAGGCCAAGGGAATGGAGGTGGCCGCCTTGTCCAATAAATACGAGGCGGACTTATCTTCGTTAATTAATTCCGAGAGAAAAGTCGCCGGAATAGTCAGTTTTGCTAAAGCCCTGGCTCACTCGGCGCGATTGGCCAATGAAATCGGTGCCACTATTCTCACAAAAATTTTTTGCCAAATGTTGCTTGCCCGTATAGCGGCTTCGGGGCTGCCGGCTGGTATAGATTGGGAGTCGGAGGGGATGAACTTGGCGCCGTTGGGGCTTGTGTCGAACTGTTTCCGCATCCCTAGTTTTCCCAGTCGGGTGGCGTCCCAACCTTCTACGGCGTCGACTTCCAACGTGGCCCCTGCTCAATCTGTTCCTCCTCCGCCTAGCGAGACTTAGCTTTTTAGGGTGGAATTGTAACTCGTACTCTCTTTTTGTTGCTTTTCGCCTGGCTTGTAATTTTGTTCTTTAATAACAATGATTGTTTTTAATGGTGGTTTTGACATGCATTTATTAGCATTTAATGCGGTGGATCCCTCATATCCTCGCCGCTAGTTTTTCTTTCGAACTGTCACATCAACATCCAACCCCACGATCTTCCATCCTTGATTTTGTTCCACGTGTCCTGATCGAACGCCACATAATTTTCTTTGCAAGTGGGCTCTTCGAATTCCAAGGAGTGGGACTGAGAGTGGGGCAGTTATTGGGCCCCCACTTTTCTTTGTCTCCGCTTCTCCCTATAAAAGGGGGTGGCCATGTTGAAATCTAAACCTGCACTTAAACATCCCAGAGCAAGCTTCTTCTTTCAATTGAACTTGTTTTCCCAAGAATGGTAATTTCTTCGTCTTTAGCATTATTTGCACTTCTCTTTCTGCTTTTTGTTGTTCTTATTCCTTCCCTTATGGCGGTAGATTCGCGGTCCTCCCAGGAATTTCTCAGTTTCAAGGAGGAGGAAGAAGTTAGTAATGTTAGGGCTCCTTCCATCACTCCCGTGACGCGGAGTGGGCACCGTTCAGTTCATCCGCCCCCACATTATGAGATTTCTCGGGAGCCTGGTCTTCAAGGAAGGGGTTCGTCGCGGCGGCGAGTGGTTCCTAAGACAGAAAGCAGAGCCTCTTCATCTTTTGTTAACTTGGAAGATTCTGCCGGCCCTAATAGCACAAGCCGTCCTTCCAGTCGGGGCCGCGCAGTGACTGATTCTACTCTGCGGGGTTATCCCACCAGTATGCGGGATGAGGATGTGGACGGGGTCTTCGCTCTATACAGTTATCCTGGGATTGAGTTTGGAACGCCTGGTTACCCGAACGTCCCTAGAGTGGTGAGCCTGATCACGCTGCCATTAATACAGGTATGTTTGCTGCAGCGTCAGGTTGCCTCTGGCCCACGTTATCGGGCGAATATTGATTAATTGGGGTTTGGCCCCTATGCAGATAATCCCTTCAGCTTTGGCGAACTTGATTGACCTACTAGTATTGCTCCATGAGAATGGATGTCCTTCTCCTTCTGCCCGGGATATCGACTGTCTATCGCTACATCCTCGACCCTGGTCGTCATGGTCATTACTACTTACTGGTGCAGAAGGGCGTTCGTCCCATATCCAGTAAGAATTCAATCGGTGGGCAGCATTGGAGGCGCCAGTGGTTCTGGGTGCGGGGCTTTGAATGTCGTGACCCACAAGGAAATTATCTGCCTGTACCATGTGCTTTTCGGATTCCTGAATCTAGTATGTCTCATCGTCGCCTTTTCCTTATATTTTTACTGTAACTTACTCTATTTTTTTTTGTAGCCTTGCTCCGGTCGACTGAGGAAGAGCTATCCCTAAGGTTCAGCCGTGTTTTTGACGCGATCAACCGCATGAATCTTCCCCGCGATGTGTTATCACTTTTATCGGATGACAGACTGTCGGGGGCGAATCTTTATCAGAATCCAACTGGAGCACCGCTGGTAAGCTTTGAAGGGAGAGTAAGTGATAATTTCTCATCTTGGGATGCTGCTCTTGACGAGTATTTTTCAGATCAGGTTGTTTTTCCTTTGCATCGAAGGCCCCATCAAGAAGCCGGCTCTAGCACGATCGTGGTCGAAAATGATTCCACAGTCGCAAGGGATAGGACTGGTCTTCGAGGTGTTGTAATTGTTTATGCTGACGGAACCGAGGAGGCGGTGGTGAGTGCGACTCAAGCTAGAGCTTCAGCCGGTGAGACGGCACATCCTTGGTCATTGGACAAGAGAAAAGCTCCTATGAAGGAGATTAAGATGCGAGGAAGTGAACAAACAACAATCCTGAAAGCCATTCGTAGAGATAGTCGGGGCGCCAGAGTTCGGATCAATCCAATTGAAGATCCGCCTAGTGCCAGTCAGCCTCAAATTCCCCTCCCCGATAGAGATCCGACTTCCGGAGAGGAAAGGCGTGAGAACGTTGACCAACCTCGGGCTTCACCGGTACTGGAGACTCTTGTCCTAGAAGACGGGGTTGGTGGAAGCATACCCCTAGTTGCATTGGATGAGTTGTTATGATTGAGGAGTATGGGTGATGCTCGATCGGCTATTGAGTCAGAGCTGAGTGTCTCGGAAGCTGGCTTTGTCCCTGCTCGTTCATGAAATCCTATGTTGTCTCACTGGTTGCAGAGTGCGGGGCCTCATGAAATTAGGAATGCCGCCTTGGTGAGTGTTGGTCATGCTTTGACTTTTCTATGTCGTTTTCTTCTCGTGACAGAGTCTGGGCAGTCTATCCCTCCTGGAGTCAGTCTTAGTGCGGGGGCCTCTACCAGTGCTGAGGCTTCCTTCTATGGTGGAGACTCGTCAAACTATGGTGGCAGAGCAACTTATTACTGCAGCTAACACTAGGGCTACGTCCTACAGGGAGAGAACACGCATGGTCAAATGTCAGGTTTATCAATTAGAAGTTGCACGTTACCTGGCTGAGTATGAAGCCCAACTGGAGGCGGAGGTAGCATGGATGAGGAGTTTCCATAACTTCTCAGGGGCTGGTGATGGTGCGGGCCCTAGCGGCGCGGGACCTAATGATACGGGGGGTGCAGGCCCTAGTGGCGTTTGATGGGGGGCCCTTTGTTTTGAGTTTCTATTTTGCTGTATAAACTTATTTCAGATGTTATGATGGTACTTTGTGATTTTTATGCACATCTTGTTATGACTTTATATCCTTATTGTACAGCTTAATACTTTAGGCAAAGAAACGCTTCAAATTCTGGATATTCCATGGATGCTTGATAGTATCGCCATTTAGCCCATGAATTTCGTAAGCTCTGTTACCCAAACTCCTTTTTATCATGTATGGTCCTTCCCAATTTGCTCCAAACACTCCACCCAGTTGACAGACTTTCCTCATCACCAAATTCCCAACTGCGAAGTCTCTGCTACGTACCTTTTTGTTATATTGAGATTCCAATCTTGATTTATATATAGCATGTCTTTATGCTGCCTACAGTCGGAGTTCCTCCAATATGTCCAATATGAGTTTTACAGCTTCTGCATTAGTTTCTCCTTCCTTAGGGGACACACAAAATGTCAGACAGACTACTTCGGCTGGTATGATCGCCTCCGTTCCATATGTCAACGAGAAGGAAGTTTCTCCAATTGACGTCCTGGCGGTGGTGCGAATTGACCAGAGGACTCCAGGTAGTTGCACGGCTCAATTCTTCTGAAGACTTTCTTACCTAGTTTTTAGAGTATGTTTGATCACTTTATTTACTACTTCGACCTATCCGTTTGATTGTGGGTGATAAAGAGTTGAGAATAGCTTTCGTATCCCTAATCCTTCGCAAAACTTCTAAAACTGCATGCCTTCAAACTGGTTTCCATTATCTGTCACAATTGCGTTGGGTATTTCGAAGCGGCAGACGATGTTTTTCCATATGAAAGTTATCATGTTAACCTCGCTAATCGTTGCTAGCGCTTCAGCCTCTGCCCATTTTGAGAAGTAATCAACTGCAACCATGGCGTACTTGACACCTCCCCTTCCAAGTGGGAATGGGCCTATCAAGTTGATTCCCCATTTAGAAAAAGGCCAGAGGGCCGCCATTGTGACTAGTTCCATAGAAGGGGCTCTGAATATAGGAGAATAAATCTGACAACTTTTACATGTTCTGACGTATTTGATAGCGTCCTTCCTGAGGGTAGGCCAGAAATATCCTTGTCGGATCACTTTTAGTGCCACCCCTTCATGAATTTCCATCAATACTTTGGCGGCTTCAGCTTTATTCAAACATCTTAATAGCGGCATCAGGTATCCTTTCTTATACAGCACATCATTTATTATGGTATACCTGGTTGCTCGGAGCTTTAGTCATCTTGCTTCCGTCTTATCTTCCGGCTCCTTTACTTCTTCTAGAAAGGCTTTGATAGGGGCCATCCACGTTTCTTCTTTGTCAACTTGCCAAATCATCCGATCACTCGGAGTCTCTTGTCTCATGATGATAATGCTTTCCAATTGCTCGGAATACTCCAAAGTTGCCAACCGAGCCAACGCGTCCGCCTGCGTGTTTCGCAGTCTGGGACCCGCGTGATGTAGACATGATCAAATTTTTTGATTATGTCCGCTACTAGTTTGCGGTAACTAACTAACTGCTGATCTTTAGCCTCGTAATCTCCTTTGATTTGATTAACCATTAATTCTGAGTCGCTTTAGATCATTACTCTTTTTACCCCAATTGTCAACGTCATCCTCATTCCTGATAGCAGGGCTTCATATTCGACTTCGTTGTTAGTCGCTGGGAATCCAAACCTAATGGCTGAACAAAACATTTCTCTAGTAGGGCTAGTAAGTACTACACCAGCTTCGGCGGTATAAGTAGTGGATGATCCATTTACCGACATCTGTCAAGGTCGATCGGTTACCTCTCCGGGCAAAGTGGGGATAGTAAGTTCAACAATGAACTTGGCTAAAGCTTGCGCCTTGATTGCTAATCGGGGCACGTATTTGATGTCGAACTAGCTTAGTTCTATGGCCCATCTCATCAGTCTCCCCGCTACATCCGGTTTTGAGAGTACTTGCCTTAAGGGAAAAGACATCACTACCTCGATGGGATGTCCAAAGAAGTATGGTCACAACTTTCGCGCGGTCATGACCAAGGCATAGGCGAGTTTCTCGACCGATGGGTATCTGAGCTTAGTATCATGAAGCATATGGCTCACATAGTATATCAGCTCTTGTTGTTTCTTCTCAGTTCGGACCAATACCGCGCTCAACGCCGACTCAGAAGTGGCTAAGTATAATTTAAGAGGCTCATCCGGTAGTGGTTTGGATAAGGTTTGCGTGTTAGCCAACGTGTCCTTCAGCTCTTCGAAGGCCCTTTGCGCCGTCGGCATCCACTCGAACTTTTCTTTTTTAATTACATCCATCAGGGGTTTGCATTTGTCGGACGCTCTAGGTAAGAACCGACTAAGAGATGCGATTCTTCATGCCAACCTATGTACTCCCTTTGAGTGCTTGGGAGCCTCCATGTCTTGTATAGCCTTTACTTTATCCAGGTTCGCTTCTATTCCCCTCTTACTCACCATGTATCCTAGGAATTTCCTGGCAGACACTCCGAACGTGCATTTTTTGGGATTTAGTTTCATCTTATATTGCCGCAAGATGTCAAATTTTATCCTCAAGTGGCGCACGTGATCGCTCGTGTCTACACTTTTAACCAGCATGTCGTCCACATATACTTCCATAGTTTTGCCCAGCTCCTCCCAGAACATCTTATTTACCAATCATTGGTACGTGGCGCCCGCATTTTTTAACCCGAATGGCATCATCATCCAGCACAATAGGTTTCTTTTGGTATAGAAAGCCATTTTTTCCACGTCATCCGGGTGCATAGGGATCTGGTGGTATCCCGAATATGCATCCATGATACTCATTACTTCATGGCCAGCCGTGGCATCTACCATCTGATCAACATGTGGCAGTGGAAAACTATCTTTTGGGCATGCCTTATTGAGATCCGTGAAGTCGATGCATAATCTCCACGATTTGTTCGCCTTTTGTACCAGAACTGGGTTAGCTACCCAATCGGGGAATAGCGTCTCTCTTACCAGATTGTTGGCCAATAATTTTCTAGCTTCCGCTTCAATGATTTCGTATTTTTCAGGGCTGTACTTCCTCTTTTTTTGCTCTACCGGGCGGTAGCATGGGTTGGTATTAAGTCGGTGGCACACGTGTTTTGGATCTATGCCCTGGATGTCGCTGGGCGTCCAGGCGAACATGTCTAAAATGGACTTTAGGAATTCAACTAGAGTCGTTCGATGGGGCTCCTTTAGTTGTGATCCAATATACAACTCCAAATCTGGACTGCTCGGCTCCACACTAATGGCTTCAGTTTCTTTGGCCAGTTCCTCCCTTTTTCGTTTCATGTCTGCCCTCGGGTCCTCGTCAATTATTGGAGGAAGACCAACTCCCGGGTCGTCAAAGGGTCTGAGCTTCCGGTGACTCCCCACCGTCGAGTCTTTCGGGGGCGGATCCTCCTCACGATTTGCTTCTTCTTCGTGATTTTGTTGTTCCATCATCATTAACTGGAAACTTGGGTCATGATAATTGAGTCCGTCTCCTTTTTCGATGAACGATCACTCTCTAGCTTTTCTCTGGCTCCCTCTAACTACACCGAATCAGCCGTCAGTGGTTTCAAACTTTATGCATTGATGAAGCGTAGAAGGGACATAGTTCAATTGATGAATGAATGTTCGTCCTAGGATGCAGTTGCAAGGTGATGGAAGATTTATTACACTAAATTCAAGAGAGTGTTGGACTTTTACCACCTGCTTCTCATCTATCAGTTGGACTGACAGGTCGGTTTTTATCAAAGGTACGGTGACGGCATTTCTAAAACTCCGAATCTCATCACTGTAGGGGAACTTCTTATGATGAGAGGGTCCTCCTATGGCCTCGAACGCTTTCTCGAACATGATGTTCGTGTACGCGCATGTGTCAACCAAACACCGTTGCACTCTTACTCCTGATATGATGGCTGAAATCACTAAAGGATCATTGTGAGGAGTTCATATTTCAGCGAGGTCTTCTTCGGAGAAGAAGATATCAGCTTCGTGTAACAGCGGTCGTGGACTTTCGACAAGCACATGTTGATATCTGTCGAGTTCCCTCAACTCAGCTTTCCGCTTTCTTCGCGACTTGGTGGTTAAGGCCTGGGAAGTCCCTACATATCCTCGTTCAGCATATACACCTCCCTGGGTGGCGTAGGCAGACGGTCTTCCAACCCCCTTTGGCCTTGTGGTTGGGCCGGCACAATAGGCCGTTCGGCCACGGTGTGGGGCTGTTCTCTCTTCTGTTTTGGGCCAGCCACCAGTCGGTCCAATTTTCTGTCCTCGAATAGCCTGATGAGCTCGGCATTTATTGCTGTCGTGGATAATGGATTTGTGATACTTATAAAATTCCTTTTTATTTAGCTTAGCTGGATCTGCACGCATCCTAGGCGAAGGGCTTAACAGGTTGGTATCTTGTATTTTGCCGAATATTTCTTTGGGTGTGAGTTCGAGCAACTCAGTTATCTCTTGGATTTGATCATCGTTCGGAAATGGTTTAAAAGAAGGAGCCTTATAATCCTTCTCGTCTTTTCTCCTCTTCTTGTCGCTCTCCTTAGGGTCTACTCTAGTCTTCTTGTATTCTTCGAGGATTTCTTCGTTATGGATGAATGCTTGGGCCACGGCCATAAAAGCGGTGTAGCTGCTTGGTAATTTCTGTTGACAGCTGGTCCACATGGGAGACCCGGGGAGTAAGGCGGCGGTTGCCAAGATGGTCGATGTTTCGTCCGACACTTCCTCCGTGTTAGCGCACTGTTCATTGAATTTCTTCATGAAGTCCTTCAAAGACTCCTTCGGACCTTGTCGTAAGCAAGCTAATTTCTATTTTGGCTCCTTTCCTTGCCCAAATACGCAAAGTGGGACGAAAAGGCGGTGGCGAGTTGCGCCCATGAATCGATGGAATTCGCAGGGAGCGATTCGAACCACGAGTGCGCTTTGTTGCCCAGAGTTAAAGGGAACATCTTACACCGATCCTCTTCCGAGCATCCTTGCGCCAACATCCACCCAATATATTTATTGAGATGCGAGATAGGGCTGGACTCGCCGGCATATTTTGGGGGATATGGGGGATTTGTATCTTCTTCATAGTTGCTGCCATGATCACCCGGTGGGTGAATGGAGTTCTTCCAAATTCCGTGTCAGGAACATTGTGAAACCTGGTGTTGTTTCTTCTTTACACTTGCTCAAGTCATCTCTTTAACACATTTATTTCCTCATCGTGCTGCCATTTGAGTCGAGCGACTGGATCATCCCCTGCGCTTTCCTCTACTTGCTCGTGTCGGGTCCTCGCAGGATCTGATCCCAATCGATCTTTTGCGCTCACGCGACCAATTGTTTGTGCGGGGGAACGGCTGGCGACCGTGTTGGCCCGAGACGCTATCCTCCTTCATTTGCATCCCTCGTCTACCACCTTCTGGGCCTTTCCTGGCTCTTTGGATGCACCTTTTTGCGTCATTCGTTCGTGTACCGACTTCCTGGGAGGAGTTCGTTCATGTCGCTATTCGTTCATCTGTTCGGCCGAGTTTTCCTCGAGACTAAAGCTGAGTCTTCGACTGGCAGTCGTCGCTCGCTTTCCCTTCATCTGTTTGAGAAGATCAAAGTACTTTTGTCAGAAGTCGGCCTATGGATCGTCTTCTTCTAGGCCCGCATCACGTGGCGGAACTTCCTTTTCCACGGTCCGGAGAAGATTGGGGTCCTCCTGGCGGCCGCATTGGCCCTATTAGGAGTGGCTTCATCTCGCTCATCCATCATCGAGTGTACGATAAGGTAGGGACGAACTTAAGGGTTCCGATCGTCGGCGGCTTTAGGCAAAGCAGACGGCTGCGTGCCGATTTCCACAGACGGCGCCAAATGTTGCTAGTGGAATTTTCTAATCCTTCCCTAATTGTTGGATAATGTAGTTAGCTGGGGGATTAATACTCGTAAAGCGATCATAAAGGAGAAAGGATTGCCCATCAGGCTTTTTCGAGCCTTTTTTAGAGGGGTGGAAGGATGATATTTACTGCCATGGGTTTCCCATTTTATACTGGATAATCTGACGTCACCCGTATCCGGGCAAATTGATAGATTATCGTGTACAGTGTGAGCATTAAATGTGTTTTAGCCTCATGTGACTATTTTTAGGATGTAATCTAGGATGCCCTCTACGCGTGTATCTTGTAGCAGATTCTGCGTATCGAAGACAGCTGGATCAAGTGGCCCACTTGGCTTAGTCAGGCGGAGCTTCTTTGCTTTTGGCTGGGAGGTTTATGAATTCTCAAGGGAACATTGGGCCGGTGGGCCCAATTTATGAACAGGTGAAAGGCCCATATATTATACACACAACATTATCAATACATAACTCAAACGATTGGTTCTCACTCAAACAATTTCAACTAGGTACTAAGCTTGAAATGAGAGTCCCTTCACACGATTAATCAACCTCTCGATCAAACCAATCGGATGTCCTATCAAAGGGTTCTAAACTCCAAAGTATTTATCAATCTCTTTACAATTTATAATGCACATGAAGTGTATGATGAAATGATTTAATTAATTATCCTAAATATGCAATTGACTTCTCAATCTAATCACATGTTTAAAACAACAAACCACACAAATCATCATAAACATCAAGATCTAAAGCATCAATGATAGAAAATCAAGTATCTCAATTAACATAATCATTCAATTGCAAATGCCCAAAATTATCCAACACAATTCATATTGCTAATCTCACAAAGGAGATTAGCTTCTCATAGTCACAAGAAATTCAACATAGACATTAAAATCCTTACAAAACATGATAAACAACAATGTTTCAATACAAAGATTAGATAAAAACTCTCTTGGATGGCTCCAATGGTGAACTTCTTCTTCCCTTTGCAATTCTCCTCTCTCCCTTGCTTCTCTAGCTAAATGGATGAAGGATTTGATGGTGAGATGATGATAGATGGGATGGATGAAGAATGGATGAAGATGAAGTTATCAAATGAAGGAAATGGTGTGTGAGCTATGTGTAAGGGTGAAAACCCTCGACCAATCTGATCTAAAATTGAAGTATTGGGTATTTATACCCCTTAGGAAGCTTCTAGAAGGATTCTGATATGTTTCTGATGCTGCACCAACACGACTCGTGTACTGCAACACGGCCACAGGGTGGCCTTGTAGGCGTTTCTGATGTCAGAAAATGGCCAAGGCTTACACGGTCGTGTTGCGTAATACGGTTCGTATGCTGCAACATGGTTCGTGTACTGCAACACAGCCGGCCGTGTTGGTGCAACCCCTGTTTTTACAATTTTGTTTCACCTCGTTCTCCCTCGTTTCAACTCCGAATTGATATCCGCTTTTTCCTACGTCTTCCTTTACGCGTCTAGGATATATTTTTGCCTGAAAATCATACGTTTAAGCTCATTCACAAACATCTCCATAAAAATACAAAACACAACCAATTAGTACACAAATACGGATAAAATAATACGAAAACACACATAAAAAGACACTAAAATCTAAGTGAAAATATCACTCATCACTCATTTTGCACAAGTCTTTACCACACTTAGAGGGAGAGAGAGAGTTCTTGTAAGAGTGTTGTTCTCGAGTGATATCAATAAAATACAGAGTGTTTTTGGTTGGATCGCTTCTCTCTCATATCTTTTGTGTTTGATGTTTTTGTTCTCAGTGTTAGTTAATCACTACTCCAATTTAATTAATTTTATTATAACTCGCTAAAACACCCATATAACATTCATTATATTTGTAAATACCAATAATATTTTCCTTGGTATCATTTTAACTTTTTGAATGCATTTTATAATAAAATAAATGACTTTGAATAATAATAATAATAAATCGATGAAAATATAATAATAATATAAACGAAAAACAACTTTTAATTATTTAATTATAACTGTACCTCTACATTCATGTAATTTCTTCATCATAAAAACTAGTACTAACTACTATTAATTTATGGAGTATTAGTATTTTTTTAAATAAAAAAATAAAAGAAATCTTAATAGGAAAAGAAGTTATTAAATGTAGTCAGCAAGTGTGAGGAATTATATGGGGTCAGTTGGTTCAATGACTAATAATGTTGGGCAAAAATAATGATTTTAGTTTGGGTGGGCAAAAATGATTTTTCAAATTTCAAAGTGGGCATATGAAACCATTTTACATAAAAATTGGTGTGTCATAATTAAACACCTACAGAGGTGTCTGTCTATAAATACAGAGCAGTCTAGAGAGAGAGAGCTAGAAGATGAGAGAGAGGGAGTGAGGTGTGTCGGTGCATTTTGTCGTAAGATTGGGTGTTGCAGGCAAAAAAACTAACGTGGCTTCTCGCCCAGATGACAAGAGCCTCACCGCGTCTCGCCTCTCTTTGTCGCTTCTTCATGCCTCCTCGCCTATTAATTACTCCCACCCCACTCTACCACACATAATTACTCCCACCACCATGAACGCCTCCGCCGCCGCCACCACTCGGAGGCGCTCCGACCGCCCCTACAAGGGCATACGCATGCGCAAGTGGGGCAAGTGGGTGGCCGAAATCCGGGAGCCAAACAAGCGCTCCAGAATCTGGCTCGGCTCCTACTTCACCCCCGTCGCCGCCGCCCGAGCCTACGACATCGCCGTCTACTACCTCCGCGGCCCCACCGCCAAGCTCAACTTCCCCGACGAAATCGCTTCCGTGGGACTGAAAGACCTCTCGGCCGCCTCCATTCGACAGAAGGCGGCCGAGGTGGGCGCCAGAGTGGACGCCCTCCATAACGCCGCCTTGACCGCAGCGTCTGGGGCGGGCCACGGGCCGCATGCAATGAGTCAAACGGGCTGGTTTGAAGATGGGATTGATCTGAATAAAAAGCCCGAGCCCGAGGACCCGAGAGTTGAATATTGGTAGATGAGGGGTAATAATCACTTGTTAATTATAATTAGTGTTTTTTTTTTTAGCATGAGGGCGCGATGGTAATTAGCATATGCACCTCAGGGACCATTCTAATTAATCTGTAATTTTGTTTTTTCCCTTTAATTTTATTGGGTTTTTTTTGTAATTGTGGTGTTTCTTGGATAGAACAGTACTTCAGTTAATTATGTGGAAGATTAAGGTAATTAATTTGTGTTTATGTGTGGATTAGGAAATGGTTGTGTGTGATAGAGTTGTATTTGTATATGCATGTGGGATGATGATGATTGAGATGGTGTGGGGTTGGGGAAACAGGCATGGACCTACCACTAGTTGTTTGGTGCAAGTGGGTATTTGTTGGTAACAAGAATTGTGGAATAACAAGTTAATGATTTTGATTTCTTGGTATTAATTCTAATTTCCAGGAGAAATGGTGGGCGCCACCGTAGGCAGCGGCCGGCCGCCCACCCCACCTTAGAATTCCTTGTCAAATCACCTGGTCGCCACCACACTCAACTTGCACAAACAACTACACTCCCTTTCCCACTCCTTACGGATTGTATCCTGGAAGAGTCACTCTTTCCAAATACCTATATGTTCCTCGCAAATGAGATCACCTATTTTACAGAGGTGTTTCATTTTTTATTTCATAAATTAAATATTTGACACGTATCATAATTAATGCTTAAAATTCAATACATGTCTAAAAAGTGTAATAGTCATTTGTATGATATAATTTTTTTTATATTGTGAAACATTAATAAAATGTGTGGAATATGGATTCAACTCGGTTCCTTTGAGCTCTTCACAAATTCTGTAGATATGTAATTTAAGAAAATTAATTTTTTGACCAACAAATAGGTCATGTGAGTTGAGAGTGATATTTTTAAAAATATAATATAGTAAGAGGTTATTTATTTAAAATTTTTAGTGGAACAAATAAATAAAAAAAGAGTAAAATGTCATGTGAGTTGAGAGTGATATTTTTAAAAATATAATATAGTAAGAGGTTATTTATTTAAAATTTTTAGTGGAACAAATAAATAAAAAAAAGAGTAAAATGTTTGCTGGATGGAGGGGTATTAAAGATTAAAAGTTAGAATTACTCTATATATGACATTAAAAATGAAAGTGTGAAAAAAAATACTCTTTCTATCCATTTTATTCTTTATATATTTTTAATTTGGACGTCTCTTTTTAATATTTCTGTTGTCAATTTTTCAATTTTAATATATCGAATCTACCCAAAATTATTAATATATCACTATAGAACTCACATTTATCATTAATATAATTATTCACTTTGAATTAAATATTATATTTTTTAATTTACTATATATTAAAATATTATATTCTTTATTTTTTAGGTAAAAAATAAAATGTAAGTATTGAAATGGGAAGTAGACGAGGAATAGGAAGAAAGGGAGTGTTTGATATATTAATACAATACACTGATCTCTTGTTTTTTATGGGTAGCAAGTGGAATTGTACACACTATGTTTTTTGTGTTTTTATTAAAGTAAATAATAAAAGAGAGAATGAGTGGCCAATTTTAAAGTCGGCATAAACGTTCTAGAATCAGCCCTGAATATACCATGTCTTATAAAAAATATATACACTACTATTAAATTATTTTTACAGATGATTATGACCATTTATCACTATATAGTAGTATAAGAATAATGATACTTTTTAATAATTCTTGTAGCTATAACATTGTTAGACTTCAAATTTGTGTAATACTTCAATTTTAAATCATTGTGTAATGCCTGAATTTAATTAAATACATGTAATTGAAATATAGCCTCAAAATGAGATATAGGATAGAATCAAATTGCTTTATATTGCATGGCCTAATGTGTACATAGGTAGGGTGGGATTCAAACCAAGGGAGACTTTTAAAATATGCTATACCTTGAAAAATACTCCCATTAAAAAAAATAAAATCTCAATCCTAATTTTCTTAATTATAAGGCAAATACTTGGGGATTAAAATCATTTTTATCCCAGACTATTTGATTTCAATACCAAAAGACTAACTAGACATGTTTTTAAAATGATTGACACATTATTAAAGTATATTTATTAATTAATAGGTGAAGTATAGTTGATAATTAAAATATATGTAGTGAATAATATTTAATAAAAAATTATACTTAATAAGAATAATAATTATTTATTAATATAATAATTATATTTAAATACATCTCACAAAATATTTCACATAATCCACATCTCACAATTAGAGACCTTATCTATCCAAATATGTGTCACCTCGAAGACGTAGAAGTTTACACCATGCTTAATATTTTTCAGAGAGAAAATAAACTAGAAATTGTTTCATATTTTTTTATTAGTTATAATTTTTCATTAAATATATTATTTTTTGACAAAGTTTCTTATGAGATGGGTTATTTATGAGATGGATCGATCCATCACTAAAGTATGCTTATTGTATAGATAAAATATGTTTAATGGTTGTTAAAGCTATATATTTTCTAAAATATATTGGATTATGAATTAAAGTATGATTTTAATGTGTTATAATATGAATTATTATTAACATACTTTAATTATAAATTAGCATACTTTAACTATATAATAAACATACTATAGTGATGGGTCGACCTGTCTCACACCCATCTCATAAATAACCCGTCTCACAAGAGAGTCTCTCTTATTTTTTTATTTATGTTAAAAGGTTTTTTTATCAAATAATTTAATTAAATTATTATTATTCTTTAATTTTTATTAAAAATATTCACTTTAATTTATTCGAAAGTCATTATTACTTTAAAACGATTTCCAAAAAATGTAATTATAGGGAGGTGTGTATGTAACTAATTTTTCTTGAGCGGAGCCCACTAGGAGGCTCCGGACAAACTTCATTTTGTTTGATATGGATATGAGCTTTGCCAGTCCCCACTTGATGATAAATTCGAGGGTAATAACTAGATATTTAATAATACTAATAATAATAATTACTATTATTATAATAATAATAATTGGCCCCAATTCATAATAAAATTGTTTGGGAAAATAATTATGGAAAATGCAAGAATTTAAGCAAACTTAGCATAAATCATTTTATTTATTTTCTTAAGTTAAGAATCACTTTTCATTAAATATTTTACTATCACTTTTCATCTATCATAAAAAATATTCATAAAATAATTTAATTTAAAAGTTATCACTTTTAAATTTTTAATTGAACATGTATTCCTTTATATATATATATATATATATATATATATATATATATATATATATATATATATATATATATATATGGATTAAACTTGCATGTCTTCGAGTGCATCGAGAGTCCAGATCCGACAACTTCAGAAAATTGTACTCCCTACGTCCCACAATAAGAGTGGTGAAACTTTTTTTCACGTAGATTAAGGGATATAATATTTAATGGGTAGTTGGGGATAATTGAGGTGAGAGAAATAATATTTTAATGTATAGTGGGTAGGTGTATTAGTATGATGTGTAGGTCCCATGGAGATATATTAAGGCAAAAGCTCATGCGCCCCCGGAGACATGTCGTGCCCCATGGAAACACAACACTCCCTCTATATTCTATTTAAACACATGTATTGCTAGGGGTTTAAATTGCAAAGAGGCATGGAGTCCCCGGGGGCACAAGAGCCTCACTCATATATTAATTGTTTTGTGTGGGTCCCATTTATTAAAAAGAAAATTGCACCTCTTGTATTGAGACGGACGAAAATGATAAAATGCATTCCTTGTTGTAAGACGGAGGGAGTATTTTTTAATATTAAATATTGTACATTTTAGTGTAAAAACTTACATTAACATTACAGTATATTTTTTTTAAAAACTAAGTATTATACCCTTGAACGTCTTGTGAGCCCGAACGCACTAGAGAACAACTATCCACAATACTCATCTAATAAGTTGGCCTTATATAAGGTTTTACCACATATTCAGGTCATTTATTTCATATAGTATCTTTATTATAATGCAAATATTTCAGTGCATCTTGATACACGAATTCAAACTTTGTATACACATTTATAAGTTATAAACTAATGAATAAAAATACGTTCCTGTCGTTTGTTTTTTACGTAAATAAATTAAGAGATATAATATTTTAATGTATAGTGAGGTGAGATTGGAGTAATATCGAATTCAAACTTTGTACACTCTCATTTATAAGTTATAAACTAATGAATAAAAATACTCCCCCGTCCCGTGTTAACGTTTACGTTTACTTTTTGTACGTAGATTAAAAGATATAATATTTAAATGCGTAGTGAGGTGAGAGAGGAGTAATATTTAATGTGAAGTGAGTAGTTGCATTAGTATTGTGTGGGTCCTATATAGAATAATTAATTGTTTTCTGTGAGCCTAACTTGACAAAAAATAAAATGCAAACTTAACTTGTGACAACTTCAAATGAAAAATGTAACTCTTAACACTGGGCGGAGGGAGTATACATTAATGAATAAGAACTAAGACACTTTTTTAGCAAATTTTATGTTAGTTATTTAATGACAACTTGAATATATTAAAAAAATTATACATTTATTAAGAAACACATACCACATATTATTGAATAAAAATTAATACATACATTATTAAATAAAAATTAATACCGAATACACGCGTTTATAAGTTAACATGATATGAACTCTTATTATATTTTAGTAATTGAGAAGGAATATATGTGGAAGCAGACTTGTTTCAAAATGAAAAAGTTTTCAACACTATTTCGTCGTGTTTCCATATAAAGAAATACAACGTTAAATGTCATTATCATCAAATTAATTAAATTTGTTGGACATGAATTGTTCGCCACTCCTTTCATTTTTTTAACAAGGAGAATTATTCAACACGTTCGAAGAAGAGTGAATTTATTTATTAGGATTAGAGAAATTATATACTAATCAAAGAGATTGTCTAATTAAATTCCAGTTTACATAAACCTATGTGATCATGTCTTGGAATTTAACACTAAATTATCACTAAAAAAAATGGTTTTTTACCAATGGAATATTTCGTTGGTAAAACTTTAATTTCATTGTTAAATTGGTTTACCAACGGAATCCGTTGGTAAGTTCCGTTCATTAAAGTGGTGATTGATAAATTTTTATCAACGAAAAATCAATTTTGTTGGTAAATAATTTCGTTAGTAATCTGTTGTTAATAATTCTGTTGGTAATTATATAATGATTCCTTTGGTAATCCATTGGTAATTAGCAACGGATTGCATTCCGTTGCTAAAATAGATAATAAATCTATTGACATTCCGTTGCTAAAATAAAAATATCATTTTTATTGCTAATTCATTGGTAATTACCACTAATTGAATTCTGTTAGTAAATTCAGTGACTAAAAATTAGTACTTCTTTTTTTAGTGTATAATGATAGAGATTAGATTTGGAAGTGTATTAGATACACAAATACATATAGATTAATAAATTTTAACTGATTATACAAAACTACCTTATATATAATATATATACTTACAAACCTTATAATTTATGCACACCAAACTTCTATATATATTCTCTCTATTCATTTTTTTTTCTTTATGTCTCCAAGTTCTTTTTTTTATATACAAATGAATATCTTCTTACATACTCCCTCCGTCCCGGCAAAGAGATGCATTTGCTTTTTGCACGTAGAGTAAGGAGTATTATTATTTTATGTAATGTGGGTAGGTGTATTAGAGAGATGTGATGGATAGTAGTGGGCCATTGATAGACCATTTTTACTAAAAGAGGAAAATTGTGCAATTTAGACGGAACGCCCAATATAGTAAAATTGTGTTATTTGGCCGGGATGGGGGGAGTATTTATTTAACATTAATTTAAAACTCAAAGCAAACACATTCCATATTATTATGGCAAATCATTATGTGCACCCACTTTCAAAAGCATATAATACACTTATGAATAAAAATATGTGTATTATAATGAATAAAAATGTAATATACATTTTGTTAGCTAACTTTCGATTAATTTTTTAATGAAAAAATTGAATGTAAAAAAATTATATAATTATTAAAAAAACATATACTATTAAAAAAAAACTTATACAAATATGCATGTGAATACACATAATATCAACTCTATTATTATTAATTAAGTTTTCAAAATCAAAATTTAGTCTCCAAAAACCCTAACCTGAACTTAATAAGCGTACATACTTTGATGTGCAAGGAATGAATAAGAGTTAATAAGAATATGGTAAAAAAAACTAATTGTCGCTAGTTGTGAGATGGACCAGACGATGATATATATATATATATATATATATATATATATATATATATATATATATATATATATATATATAATGTAAAGAAAAAGAAAGATGCAAGACATTGATAAGGAAAAAAGGGCAATGAATTGATTGGTAATGGACCACACCTCCTCTGCTCTATCACATTTGCCTACTCAAAACTAATCTATATCCTACTATTTCTACTTATCCTCTCCTCTTGCACTTTGATATTTTGACACACACACTAAGGCTTGTATAGTACTCCCTCTACACTACAATAACTTGAGCCGTTGTTATAGTTACAGAATTTAAGAAAAGTTTTTTTTTTATCAATTTTATTGACTTTTTAGGATAAAGTAAACTTTTTATATAATAAATAAATTATAAAGTACTGAAATGAAATAAATTACAAAATATGTTATGTATATTAGGTAGGAGTGATAAATTTGTAATTAAAATGAACTTTTGAGGTTAGGAGTTGATTTGAAATTTCTTTTTTAGGTGATGCAAATTATTGTAGGCGAACGGAAACGAAAAATATGAAGTTTATTGTGAGATGGAGGTTGTACTATATGTGAACATAAACAAACACATTTGATGCCACTGGAATAAACTAGAAATTTTAAATTTGAAATTAAAATCTTTATATATAATAAAACACACTTAAAAAATCAAAATTGAACTAATTTTTAATCTATACCATTGATTTTGATTACTAAACCTTTTTTTAATCTCATCCGTTCATCACATTATTCAATATCATCCATTCATCATAATTAAAACACACTTTAAAAGTCAAAATTGAATCAATTTTTAATCTATACCATTGATTTTGATTACTAAATCATTTTAATCTCATCCGTTCATCACATTATTCGATCTCATCCATTCATCACAATTATGATATTAGATTTTGGCCATTGATTTTTTGGTCATAATAATGATACCTTATTTAATTTAAAATGATATCTTATTTAAAATGATTCCTTATATGTGTGATTAATATTCATTAAATTAAATATAATACATAACTACTACTAATTTTAATTATTTCAAATTATTACGTTAATTATTCCTAAACAATTTGAATTAATTTTTTCAAATTATGTTAATTATTCCTAAATAATTTGAATTAATTTTTAATTATACGGTTTCGGGTTTAGGGTAATATTATTTAATTATTATAATAACTTATAAAATTAGGGTTTAGGTTATATTTTTGTAATAAAATTATATTATATTTATTTTATATTTAATCAGTAGTAGTATAAGTACATTTAAAATATTAATTTTAATCAATAAAAAAATACTTTTAAAAATAATATTAAATGGATATGAATAATTTATGAGTATTTTTTGATGCACCGGTATCCGATCCATAGACCGACTAATTTGGGGGAGGCCAGAACACACTGTCCACTAAAAGACTTTGGAACGGATACAAATATTGTAATGAATTTTTAAATTAATGTAAAGTGAAGTAAAGTGAAGTGAGAGAAATAATATTTAATATGTAGTGGGTAGTTGTATTAGAGGTGATATGTGGGGTCCATGAGAATAGATAAATTGTTTTTGTGTGGGTCCTATGTATTAAAAAGGAAATGTGTCAACTTTAGTGGGACAAACCAAAAAGAAAAATTTGTCAACTTCTATGGGACGGAGGGAGTAATAAACATCCTAAAAAATTGAGTACGAGTAGTTCAAAACAAATATCATTAGAATTTGAAATTAAAATAAAAAATTATAATATTTTTGTATTCAATATGCATTACAATAAACCAAAGATAAAAAATAAATAGTAGTTTATCGGTTTTTAGTTATAAGCATATAAATACATTATAAATATAATAATTATAATTTTCATGGGTAGTTCAAAAAAATATCATTAGAATTTGAATGGTATACGTGTATAAATTAGATATCCACAAATATTAAAATTATACAAAATATTTTATTTATATTATATAATATTTTATAAATTTTATTTGATCATATTAAAAATAATAAAGTTCATATTATATTTAATTCATAATTAATTAATAATAATATAATTTTTATTAAAATATTAATTTTAACACAAAAAAATATATGTATATAAATTAATTAATACATTAATTTAAACACTAAAAAATATAAATATATTATAAATATATATTACTAATTATAATTTTTAGGGTCACTTACTAAAGGGTACACAAAAAAATACATAATTGTTTTAAACTACATGACTCAAAGCACATTACCCCTAACTAAACAATTATGACTGTAATACCATAAATACTCATATATGTTTGCACAATTTGTCTGCACAAATTGATTTTGCACAATTTGGTTCTGCATAATTGTTCTGCATAATTTTATTTTTGCATATTTTATTTGCACATTTTAAATTCCGACAGCAGGCGGCGGCGATCAACGCCGGTCAACAGCCGGCCAACGGCGGTCAACTGTTGGCCAACGACGGTCAACGCCGGTCAACGGCAGGTCAACGTCGGTCAACGCCGGTGGGTGGGTGAGGGGTAGGGTTGTTGGTTTAAAAGTGTATGGAGTATAAGGTTATATTTGGTATTTTACTTTAATATTTTTTATGCGAGAGTAATTATTTAAATTTCATGTATCTAATAGTAATTTAGGTTAAAAGTATGTATCTATTAGTGATTAACCCTAATTTTTATTAAATCATATTTATTTTAAATATTTTTCTAAAATAAATTAGCATTAAATGGGTATTTGTAATCTACGGGTATTGATAAACGAGTTTGAGACGGGTATGAGTATCATAATATAATTTTTTTAATGAAACGGGTAAGAAAATGAGTAGTTTATATTTAAATGGATACGAGTACATACGGATACCCCTATAGTGGATATCCTACCCGCTATAATCCCAAACAACTACGATTATACATTAAAATATTATATTTCTCAAGCTAATATATATTACAATAGTATATTCTTTAATATTTGATTTGGTTACTTGGTATAACAAATGAGTACTTTGTTTGAGAAATTAATCATTTGTTTGATTACAACTAATTTATGAGAAATATATATAAAAGGTTATAGGAAGCTCTCTTATAATATAATTAATTGAAATGTAGTCTATAATCAAATTATGCCTAGATTTAAATGTAATTTTAGGTGATTCATAAAAATGTATGAGAGAAGTTTTTCATTTTTCAAAAATATAATAACAATTTTAAGTGAACGATCTATTAATTTTTTATTTTTCAATTTATGAACAGAATCTGTATAAATAATTTTTCTTATAGAAATGAAACCGATAAATAAATATATTACATGTGAGTAATTCTTTCATCGGTCCTAATATCGATTCGTTTCACCCTTAGGTAAACATTAACCAAGCATACTGGATGCAATACAATAATAAGTTTGGAATGATATTATCATGAATTTTTTAAATTGGACATGTCTGATCATGAATGGTGAGCATTTAAATGGATACGAATTACGGGTACTCCTAACATCGATATTGATTATATCTAATAATTATATTTCATGCTACCATGTTTTACCCTAAGCATATTGATAAATAATTTTAGAGTAGTTACAAATATAGTAATAAATTTTTAAACGGCACAGATTCGGGTATGAGCGGCTGATATTTAAATAAATATGGTATCGTACCTGCGGGTACCTAAATATTAATTAATAAATATACAACTACCTAATATGATATTACATAAAAATTGGATATTATATGTAAATAATTAGTGGCATAACTTTAGAATATATTGATAAACATGTTTGAGACGTCTACGAGTATCAACAAGTGGTTTAGGGCATACTGTACCCCGATGATTTAATATTTATCAGCAATGAAATGACGACTTTACCCCTGTAATTTATAGTATACTTTTTCTCAGTGGTTTATGACATAATGTCCCACGAGGGTTTAATATATATCGGCAGGGTTTAGTGTTTGTTCCATTTGTAATATTATGACTTTACCCCTGTGGTTTATGGTATATTTTTATCCAGTAGTTTAGGGCATACTGTACCCCGAGGGTTTACCATTTATCGGTAGGAAATAGTGTTTGTTCAAATGGTGAAATTAAGATTTTACCCAGTGATTTTTGGTATACTGTACCCCAAGAGTCTACATAGCATGTATTATGGAGGGAGTATATTATATAAAAAAAAATAAAGGTATATTTTTAGTTAAGAGCTATTTATTTGACAAAATCACTGACCATGCAACACACGACACTATTTTTTTATATTCTTACTACTGCATGGGACGGTATTACTAGGTTTTTCCTTCGGGTAGAGATAGAATAATTTATGCAAAAGACATGATTTAGACTTCTCTTTCAGATTTAAATTACATCAGAATACCTTTGTTCCGTGCAACGCAACGGGTTCAAAGGCTAGTTAAAATTAAAATGCAATGGACAGAATTGCAAGAATAATAGTGTAATATTGCTACGATCTATACCGGTTCAGCACAAAAATTATATTCCATCCTTTTAATTATTTCATCATTCACCAATTCCACATTATTTAAGAAATTAACTCCTCATTTTTTAACTAACTTTAATTATTTTTTGGATCAAGTCTTATCTCAGTTACAATTTTTTCTTAATTGTTATCATTTTCTATATATAAAAAAAAATATTACTCCCTCTATTTCATGATTAACATCATCCCTACTGTAAATACATAGTTTAAAATACATATTCTCTCCGTCTCACACCAATGTTTACGCTTCCTTTGTAAATTACAAAGAAAGCGTAAGCATTGGTGTGGAACGGAGGGAGTAGTATTTTACTAACTTTATTAATTTTTTATGAATAATATAGTACTTTTAAGTATAAATATGAGTAAAATATAATGTATGTTATGAATGGAGGTGCTAGATTTTTAAATTAAAGTATATTTTGGTGTACCCACCATTAGGGGCCTTTGGTGAAAAAAAGAAATCGCATGATGTGCCTTAAATGACTTATAAAAATGTTTTACTGTTTAACTCTTTCGGAGATTGGTAAAAGATGTAAATCATATGATATGCTTCAAGTGACTCATAAAAAGGTTTTGCTGTTTAACTACCATCAGCTCAATAAGAAGATCTTTTCACCCTCTGTTTATCATTTGAGCTATGTCAATGAAAGTGTATTTTTAGGTTATGGACTAATGTAATTTTTCTTTTATTAGGTGGTGAAATTAATTGTGGAGGATAAAAACAAAAAGTATGAAAATACGAAGTAAGTATCATTTTTCACGTATCTTACGAATTATTCATAAAATAGTAATCAAACAACGAAGTAAGTATCATCTTTTACATATCTTACGAATTATTCATGAAATAATTTAATCAGACGATTATCACTTTTTATCAATTAGCTTTTTTTTCTTAAAAATGTTAAAACTTCTTTTACATCTCTTGAAACACAACTCATGAACTAGTTTTACACAAGTTTTTTTTGCCTACTTGTTAGAGTTATTTATTTTTATAATAATAATATAATATAAGTACTCTTCCATCCGCCCCAAAGGATCTCATTTTTTCTATTTTGGGCGTCTGCCCCTAAGGGTCTTATTTCATTTTTACACGCATGAGACTCATACACTCCTTCTAATACAATTAAAAGTTGGGGCCGCATACTCACTAATACAACTACTCACTACACATTAAATAATAATAATACTTTTTAATTCACGTACAAAAAGCAAATAGATCCCTTTGAATCGGACGGAGGGAGTATGAGAACGAACTATGTACATCACACGATACAAATAAAATAGTTAGAATGTTAGAAACCCAGTTTTTACTAAATTAGTACAAGAAAATGAGGAAGTCAACATAACACGCTTACATAAAAGATAAGCTAGTGTCATCATCAACTCTAGTCTAGAAACTAGAAATTAGAATACTAAAGCAATAATTCTAAAGTTCAACCACCGGCCAAATTATTATGAGATGAATTTATCAAAGAGAGCGAGATGAATTTATCAAAAGAGTGAAGTTACTGTGCACCCGAACACACGAAGCACATTTCGTGCGCCTTTACAATTTTAATGCACCTTTATAATTTAAACTCCTAGCAATACATAGATTTAAATAGGATTGAAGGGAAAGAATTGTGTTCACATGAGAACATGAAGTATCCCTATGTGTTCATGGATGCGCAGAGCTTTTGCCTATCAAAGATTACTACTCCATTATATTTATATGGGATGCAGAGGTCCCACCTTAAACTAACTTGCATAACAATAATATTAAATCATCATCAAGGGCCTGCTGATTTTATCAATGATTAGATACACCTATTAGTCTTCTTTTTATTATTGGTATCAAATTAGATTGTACACTCCACATCCAAAATTCTGTATTTATTTGGTTTTAAGATTTCGTACACTAATAAAGATTACAAGTGATCTTGCTTGTTAAGGACCTGCAATGGTGGAAGAACAGTCTCACAGAACAGCGTTGCCTGTGTCGGAAATATTCCAGCCTCTTATGCCGTCTCAATGGCTCGTTTGATTTTCAATGCAGCTCTTACTACGTTTCCTCTGGTGATAATTCCGACCTTCAAAATAGCAGTTATCAACAAAAGGAATTTCATGCAAAAACAATAATAATAATAATAATAAAAACTATAATACATGAACACGAAGAAATGATGTGGCGGATCCTCACCAGCTTACCATCGCCATCCACAACAGGTAGGCGGCGGTATTTTGTCTCAAGCAGCAATCTGATCATTAACCGAAAAAAAGTGTTAAAAAACTTTCAGTTGTTGCTTTATTGAATGCTACAGCAAACAGCCAATACCTTGCAGCATCCTCCAGATTGGTCGATTCATGAACCACTACTGGCGCTGGTGTCATCAGATCACCAACGGATTTTCCGTTTGTCTTGTTAAGCAAATTCTGTACTTGATTGAATGTCTGCGGAGGTTAATCAGAATCAGGTAAGCGGCAAAATTAATGGGGAAAATCCTGACGAAGATTTATATCATCAGCACCGCATGACGCAAGCATATAGTGCCCATGCATGAGTGTGTGTGAGAAAAAGAGACTACATCTATAAAAGACACTCAAAATCGGACACATACTAATAACAATGTGTGTAATGTTCTTACATCACCACATGCACACACAGGCCCACACAGATGCAATCAAATTCAATCCAATTTCACGAATCAGAAGAAAAGCTTACGTATCAGTGTAACCGTATAGCACCAAAAGTACTAAATAATAAGCAAATAAAAAATGTGGTGTCATCAATTAAAATACTCTCACCACATGCGGCTTTTATAATCACTAATGCCATACTCAATTATACTATATATATATATATATATATATATATATAAAAGTTAATATTACATTAGTTATGTCCCATGTACGTTATATATAGGTTTAAAAATGAAAATATAGTTGTTCCATAATTTTAGAGAAATGGAACATCCACGCCCCTCAAATTTTACTCCAAGTTCAAGCAAGCCCTTAAAATGTTTTTTTTTGGTGCATTCAAGCTTCTCATGTAATAGTTCCACGTAGACCAACTAAAGTATCTTTAAGTGCAAATAAATACTTAATCTTTTCAAGATAAAAACTTCTGCTAATAAAAAGTAAACATACATTTTGTTCAACTAATGTTGTTCAGTGACAAATCCCTCATTTTAACAATCATACAAATATAGTAAATGTTTTATGTACAAAATTATGCTAACATAAAAAGGCCTATAATTAACGACCACAATTTCATATTTATCTATAATGAATACAACAAGCTCAAGACACATTATTCATTTATTATTAAGAAACATTCAAAGAAAATTAAAAAACAAAAATCATATTGCCAAATTTGGAGGGTAAACATTATAACAGATGTGAATTATTTTTTGGTTTAAGAGAATTTAAACCAATAAAATACATTTAAGGACAAATTTGTTTTATTTTGCAAATTTGCATTAAAAAGTGTATTATAGGCTTTACTCGAACCTAAAGCAATACTTGAAGGGTCTAGAAGTGATGGAGTTAGGGAAGTAAAACACACACAAACGACATAACCAACAAGATAAACCAGGAGCTACAGCCATCCAAGCCAATAGGCCGAAATCTAATATTTTTGTATTAGTGCAAAACAAAAACATTTGCAGATACTTATAGTTTCTCAGGCCCATGGACCAAAGATCTACAATAATTACTGAAATAGAAAGGAACTAAAGCAATTAAGACAACAATAATAAGCATGGGAATAAATAAACTGCTGCCTGTCATCCATGGGAGGAGTATCAAGATGTACCTCATCCTTATTAAATTGGAATATAAGTATGTGGAAATGATAGAATATCTGAACTGATTAATGCATATATAAAAAGGTGTGAAGCAACAATAGGTTTGGCATAGTTATGTAAATGAATAGTGTCACTAATATTTTATGAGCTATAAATAGTCATATAGATGATTTGTGAAATGAAAACAAACAGGCTCCACAATTCTTCACCTAAATCTTTAACTTTGATGGGTTAAAAGTGTATACGCTGCAAGAGCTTGCTAAAATTTTCAAATTTAAAATAGCCCTTCGGAAGTGAATTCGTCAATTAGAAGAAAAAGGCAATGAATTGATTGGAATGAACTTCTCTTACACTTGGTCTATAAAGACCATCTGGAGCTGAATGAAACTATATCATAGTATTGATACAATCCTTTCATGATAAATATGGTCCTAGCAATACTGTACCAGCTACAAGATTCTAAAAACTCGGATTGTAAGAAAACCAATATTCATGGGAATAATCCTATGTAGAAGTTCTCCATCATCAGCATTGCATGATGCAAGCATACATGTGCGTGTGAGAGAGAGAGAGACTTAAACAGCCACATAACCAACACAAAAATTATGATATTATTATCAGGTCCAAAATGCATATATATGTATAAACAAGGGCACACAGAGGGTTTAAGGTTTAGAGCTGCAACCAAATAATCTCTCATTCTAGAAGAGCATTTCACATGATAATACCATGTAACAGTATAAGCATTAGATATATTACATAGACCATAATCATAACATGCAGCTCTAATCATCACTATTCTCATTCCCACTTCTAAATTTCTGCATTTCTAGGCTAAAATTATAATCACCATATAGGCTGCATAGGTTTAGAAATGAAAATAAATTTGTTTCATGCAATAAAAAATGTTAAATGGTAGCATACTAAAAAATGAATTAATAGGGGTATGAAAAAACATGAATCATTAATGGGTTTTGGAAAAGAGAGCAGTAAACATACAAATTGGAAATATATTGTAAATGAAAACAAGGCTCCACAATGCTTGTCTACTTCTTTCTAACTTTGATTCAAAGCACTTTGCGAGGGCTATGCAGAAAAGTTTCAATGTAAAAAAATTAGTTGTTCTTCAATTAGCATTTTGTCTTCCTTTTTATTTGGTTTCTTTATTTTAATTGTTTTTTTTTAACATTTCTGTCATGTTGTAGGATGAGATAGGAAAAAAATTACCTAATCATATTACTATTAGTTTTATTTGATGCATTTTCTTGTATTCCTATGCTTGATCATGTTGAAGCAACTAGCCTTAAGGTTATATTATATATAGGTCTCAAGTAGATGTTAGAGATGTGCCCCCAGGAGCTCCAAGTGAAGCGCCTATGGCGTGCCTTTTACACACAATGTTTAGTTGCATTCTAAAAGCATGTTCTTATGTGTCAGTCTAATAAACTTGTGAGAGAACAAGATCATATGTTCATTCTTGCACAAAGAATACTCTCTTTGTCCAACTAAGTTTTCACATTTCCTCATTTATTTGTCCCAATACAGATTTCACACAAAAAAAAATAATAAAAGTACTCAACAAAAAATAACCTCTAAAAACACTTCATTTTAAAAAATGTCATCCCCACCTAACACACATTATTTACATGCTTTATTCATTACACATTTATTACCCAAAAGATACATTATCATCATAAAGTCAATAAAATAACACATGCATAAAATTTTTTAGTAGTAAGTGAGAACTTCACCAGGATGGAGGGAGTTCCATATTTTGATGAGGATGATCATTATCAATTTAATCAAGATGATTGTTGATTAGTAAAAGATAGGTACTTTGTTAGTCATTTTACTTGATGCACTTTGTGGTATTGTCTTGAAGATTTAAAGTTGAACTTTATGGTATTTTTATAATATTTATTTTTAATTAGTATTTACGTTATGTGTTACTGTTCAAATTGTTATTTATGAGTTATTATGTAATATTGTGTCTTTCAATTTTATATAATAGTTTGAAGTTTATGAACTTCGAAGTTGATTATGTATAAATGTTCCATATGTTATTATCTTATTTATTTATGAGTTTTATGTATTATTATGAGACATAATAAGGTTTTTTAACCTTTATTTGGATAGGTAATTATGTGCAAGTAGGATACATTTTATGTATATAACTTGTACAAAATATACTTGAGCATGTGTATAAGAGGCACACACCTCTAACCTAAGACTTCAACAGCGTCCTTGCGCCCCATGTGCCTTCCGCCTCTAAAAACTATGGTTCAACTGGAAAATCTAGTGGATTTTGAAATCCTAATGAATAGTAATAGTTGTTTTGAGTTTTATTGGTAAAGTAGGACATAAATTTATGCCAACATGAAGAGTGGGTAGCATGTGAGTAGGAGGGGGATAATGAGATGTGTAAAAAGGTATTATTATATTATCATTTGATGAGCAAGAAGAGAGAGAGACAAAAAGATGAGAGATCATTAATTTTGGTGAGTAGGCTATTAGTAGGGTTTTATACCAAATATCAAAATCCCAATAACATATTAAGGATTTGGAAAATCTAAAACTGGTTTACAAAATCCAAATCAAATATACCCACATAGATATTATCATTTTTCAAGAGGCATTGTAAAGACATAAACATTAAAAGCATTTAAGCAACACCCCATGAAAAGTGAACTACAATATCCCACGTGAATACTGAATACTCTTATTAGTGACAAGAGGATTTTGTGAAAATGAATACATTACCATGATTTTCGCAGTTATCATTCCCTTAAACCCATAGAGCACAATTCAACAATAAGAAGCCATTGCAAGAAGCCAAGAACACAAATCTTGTTCGACATATAAACAAATTTATGACTTATTACCAGCAAAATGATTACTCGAATGATTTGTGTTATTTACATTGCTAGAAGCATGCATAAATAGTAACCACAGGTAGTAGTTTAATGAAGCTTTCAGCAAATTGCATTTTTCACAGATTCCTTCATTCACCTTTGACCTTAGGGACACTAATATAGTTGACCAGTCAAGCTAATATCATGGAATGTAAGGAAAGAACAATTATCTTATAGACACATATAAAAGGAAAGGATGAACAGTAAAAGAATCTCTAACATACTTTCCAAGTGCTATCAACTTCAGGAAACATGTCAGCATCAGTCCTTCCAGTACCTGATGGTGGGCATTAGATGATTTCTCGTGTTAGTATTTTTCAATTGTCATAGGCATACATGACTTTGCATGGATATAAAGAATAAACCAATAGGAAACATATTTCAATCAAAGTAATGCTATGAGATCAATGAAAAACATGATCCAAGATCAATTTATGTCGCAATTTTCAATTTGAAAGTCTTCCAAAGGAGCATGTGAAGGGACAGTTAAAACATGAATCACTGGGCACAGATATGTATTCACTTGAGCTTTGGTTTCGCCAACAATTAATTGTCTTTCAAAGTTTCAAGCACTCCATCATTTTAGTAATTGATAAGAATAAATGTCAATAATCTTACCATGCAGTTACATTCTATGATTAAAGATGAAACAATAGCATAATTTATGTTCTGTGCAAAGCAAATATCATAGTTTTCACTTTTACTCACCCAATTAATAATGAGAAGACAGTACAGGTGTCTAAAATTTAATATGAAAAATCCCACATTTTCCGAGTGTCTCTACATACACATTGATGAAAAGAGACTGGATGTTGGATCATAGCAACAAATGTACGATTGACAATCTAAATCCTAGAAACATGTCTCCTCATTCCATCTTTGCAACGAATAACACATGATCAATCCCACAAATATTTCTTGCAGACAAGTATAGCAATCATGCAAAATCGTAGTTAGACATATCATTGGTAAACAAGAAAGGGGCAAAACCTGAGATGGAGTCCAGTGCTAGCAAATCATAGTCTGACACAAGACCAACCTGCACAGCACATGGATTCAATAAGTAAATCGCAATCATGGCATGATAATAAAAATATGCATCAGCGCATTGAAATTTTCAATTAATCCTTAATGGTTACAATAACTCAGAAAGCATGAAGTGAACAAAAATAAAAAATTAATAAGAACAATAATAATAATAAATAACTATCAGATCACCTCATGCAAGCAACCAAATTTAATTGAAAATAAACTTTGTTCTTAAGAACATGTAAAATAGGTGGCCAAACTACTTCTCATCTTGTCTTTGGCTTATTGTCTATGCTTATTTTGCATTTTGATGAGAGACATAGTTTCTCTACATAATTCCTGGTGATGTAAACTACGACTCAAGTTTAATTATCGATATTATGATTTGGACAGTAGACCCATTCTTTTATGGAATTAGAACTCTGTTTAGCATCCATCATGTTCTGAACGAGTTTATGTAGGTAAAAAGACCTGATTTTGAAGTTTAAAAAAAAAATAGGCGGCCAAAATATTCCACCTTTTGAGTTCAGTAAAAATGACAGCAGCACCAGCATACCATTAGAATGCATGGAGAGAATATAAATACACCCTAGTGCAGGTTAGAAACTTCAAAAGAAACCATTTAATTTTGTTAGCCACAAACCCCAGTGCAAAGGTATACTTCAAGAGTTCAGGAAGTTATGCTATTTCAAATGTTACTACTTTTTTAATTTTTTGGGTGCACAGGTATCTGGCCTAGTGTTGTGAACCGACTAATTCAGGGAGACCAAAAACCCCATCCACCAGTGCTGCCCCAATCTCAATCAGAGCTCTGTGCTCTGGATGGACAGACCCCTTAAGTTACTCTTGTTTCTCTCATGTATAATTGGTCACAAATATGGAAAAGTGGTTGAGTCTTTCATATCTCCATGAAGATGATTTCACAATTACAGGCTTCTACTCTATTATTCAAGAAAATCAAACAAATTCAGCTCAAGGTACTTTTACTGTGCAATGCTCAGTGAATACCTACTTACCAATTTCCAATCATCGTCAATCACAGGAAAACCAGTTATTCTGTTTTCTACAAGCATTTCCAAAGCTGTTGCATCAAAATTTAAACACAGATTAACAAGTGTCAACTATCTGGAAAACAATCAGGAATAACCCACTGAAAAAATAAAACCAAATTAAATTCCCAAACCTTCGTCTACAGTTGTGGTCGCCTTCACAACATGCATATCTTCTTTCTTCGTCATAAATCCACCCACTGTATAAACCCCATTTCTTGGCTGCACAACAAACTACAAAATTAGTCAATTTTACTCTTAAAAAGATTACATGTTCTCACATGTGAGTTGATAAGAAAGCATTACAGGAACATCGTTGGCGATTAACGTGGTAGATGCGCTGACTTTAACGGGTCTAAAAGGACCCGATATTCGATCGAACTCGAGGAGAATAGTGGAAAGAGGAGAGTTATTCGGGGCGAGATGATGTAAAAAGCGACAGGGGGTTTGGTGTTGTAGCCGAGCAGAGGAAGAGGGGAGAAGAGAGAGTGGAAGAAGTTCCAAGCGAAATACAGAGGCCATTCCGGTGAGAGTGGGCGGCGGAGTAATGGGTGTGGCTCCGACGGATATACTCCAAGTTCGAAGCCCAGTGAAGTGAATAGGAAATGGGGGTCCTTATTGCAGCTTTGCTTATATGGAGATTGGAGCATTATTATTTTATTTATGAAAAAGTGGGTAGGTATATTAGAGAGATGTGATGGGTAGTAGTGGGCAATGGTGGGCTCTTTTTACTAAAAATGAAAAATGGTGCAATTTGAACAGGACACCCAATATAGTAAAATTGTACTATTTGAGCAGGATGGAGGGATTATCTCTTTTATCTCCCTCTTTTAAGTTAAATAAATAGATTTTTTTTAATTTAATGTATTGAATATAATATACTGTCATTTTTTCTATTTTGGATGCTCGCTAATTTAAAAGATTTAAACCTCCCTTTCCGTTAGAATTGAAAATCTTGTATTTTACATATACATACATATACTTGAGTTTCAGGAATTCTTTACAAGTAAAACAATTTAAATTTAAAAGATATAAACCTCCCTTTCCTACTAGGATTGGAAATCATACACACACGATTGAGTCTCAAGAATTCTCTACAAGTAAAACAATTTAATTTAAGGGATGTGGGAAAGATAATCTACTTTCATTAAGTGATTTATTAGATAATCGAAAACAAAGGGGATACTACTAGGTCCGATAAAATAAACGAAGTGGTTTTGATCATTAAAAAGTAACCAACCCAATTGTATTTAACATCCAAAAAACTGCCAAATAATATCATTTCCCTTTTTTAGAAATATAGGACCCACGCACGCTATCAATATAACTAAAATATGGGAATCATATATTTCATTAATACAATTACTCATTACATAGTAAATAATACTGATATTTATTCATTCATGTGCAAAAAACAAATGATACCCAGAATGGACGAAGGGTGCAATAGAAAATGAGACGAATTGAATAAAATAATTTATCTCTAGGGTTTAGGGTATAATTGTAATTTTACCCTTGTGATTTAGGTATAATTTATCCCTTAGGGTTTAGGGTATAATTGTAATTTTACTGTTGTGGTTTAGGGTATAATTTATCCCTAGAGTTTAGGGTTTAATGTATAATTGTAATTTTACCCTTGTGGTTTAGGATATAATTTATTCCTAGGGTTTAGGGTATAATTGTAATTGTACCCTTGTGATTTAGGGTATAATTTATCCATATGGTTTAGGGTATAATACTCATTTGAATAAAATAAATTTAAAATAAAATAAAAAACAACATTAATAAATAAGCGAATTAATTAAGAATGGTGGGATCAAGGTTTCAATTAGTACATCCGATTGTACCCTAATCCATCTCTAAAAATTAAAATGGGACGACTTGAACTAAATGAGAATGGGACGAATGGAACAAAATAAAAGTGAACTAAATAGAATAAGATGAAAATGAAATGAGCTACACAAAATGAATTACTTATTATTAATGGACTTAAGTGGTGTGATTGGTAAAACCATGAGGCGCATAAGCCCACTAGGGGATATATAACTCTAATATCTTCTACCAATCTCTATCATAGCCTTTCATAAGCCTAGACTTAGCTGTCTATCATAATAATATACAAACTCACGAATATGAGAGGGTAAATTAGCGGGACGACTTAAGATTATTTGGAAGATCTAGGTCGAGTGGTTGTTCAGCAGATCGTCTTCTTCAAAGACAATCTTTAATCTAAGGTAAAACTTTAGATCTCTTTCTATTGTGTTAGATATACATCAATTATACATATACACACTGTTATGGGTATTATATCCCCAATGCCAAACGGGCCGAAAGCCCAACAAGCTAGCCTATCACGAACAAAGGCCCAACTACGAAGAGGCCCTAGAGCAGGAATAAATGATAATTTAGGGGAGATGGCAGCCCAATGGTAAGCCCATGAGGCAACCGAGGAATAACCGAGAGGAAGCCCAAAAAACAAGTCCATCATCTAGGGCCGAAGAACTCAGGAAGACGAAATCAGGAGAGGGCCGAGAGGCAGGAAGCCCGCCAAGGGAATAGACAGCCGAGACATCTCGGCGGGACATCTCGGTTCCAAAGCCAAGGGAGACGCTCAAGGACTCAGATGGGCAACGCGGCCTCGGAAACCTACCCATCTAAAGGTCGAAAGGATTATCAGACCTGTAGGACAAAGTACGGACATCACTGACCTATCCATCCGAAGGTCGAAAGGATTATCAGACCTGTAGGGCAAAGTACAGACATCACTGGGAGAACGGCTAGACGTGGCAGGCTAGAGGACAAGAATAACAGTAAGAAGGGATGTCTTGGACAACACTCCCAACTAGAAGACAACACACGACAGATACATCCCTCTTCATCCGCCAATGGGAAGCAAGCAAAGGACAAAAAGACATGTTGTACCCTGCAAGACACCTGGCAGCTCCCTGCACCAGCCCCAAAGTCGTCGGTGTACTGGCCAACTCCATTTATGATTGTTTGTCTTCGTTCAGGTGACGCCACGGGATTGGACAATCGTTAGGGTTTATTGGTAGTATAAATAGCTTCTCTCACAAGAGATGAGCATGTTACTCATTCTCATACTAGACATTATACTTGTAATTGGGAGGATTTTATGAGTGTTTTTCTTGAGGAGAGTAATAAAATTGGTTAAGGTATTTGGTCGGGATCCCCATCTCTCACCCGTTTATTAGTTTATTATGTTTGATTGTGATCGTTCTTAGCTCAGTTACATAACCTTATCTTCTTCCTTAATCTTAAAATTAACTAGCTAAGAACATGCATCAACACACACCAACAAGATGACCATCAAATTCTTATCGTATAATAATTTTATTTTCAATTCATAACTGAAGAGGATGTTAATAATACCTAATTCATAGACACGAACTCAAAACTAAAAGTGATTCATAAGAACTAAAAATGAGTCTAGATACCCGACACTCATTCGAATTCCCTATATCATTTTGTTACACAAAAAATAATGTACAAAAATGACAGCAGAAAATTCGAACTGCTCAGCACTTTCAAGCGCCACACTTTCGATGTATCAACTACACCCAGTGGTTTCATGCTATCATCCCTCTAGATTTAAATACCAACATGCATAAGAAAATGAAGAATATAGTATTTTAACAAGCATAATATTGTTTCGAAGTAACTTTATAATCAAATTATGAATGACCACAAATAATTACTCCCTCCGTCCCATAGAAGTCGGTATAATTTTTTTGGGCACGGAGATTAAGGAGTATAATAATTTAATATAAAGTGAAGTAAAGTGAAGTGAGAGAAATAATATTTAATGTGTAGTTGTATTAGAGGTGATATGTAGGGTCCATGCGAATAGATTAATTGTTTTTGTGTGAGTTACATGTATTAAAAAGGAAATGTGTCAACTTTAGTGAGACAAATCAAAAAAAAAAATGTGTCAACTTATATAGGAGGGAGGAAGTACATGTTTTAACAAGAATAGGTAACATGTTCTTGAGAACACACCAAGTAATATTAGCGCCAATTTACTTTTTCAAAATGAATGCTTCAAAAATTGGGGGGTCCCTAATTAAAAAGGCAGGCAAATCCACCCCTTATACACACTCCCACTCAAAAGATGTCACTCACCAATTCTAAACACTACATGTAAACTACAATTCATTCTGCACTATAAACCCCTTCTTCCATCACCCACATCCCTCGAACTATCATCCATAATCTCCTTTATATTGGTAATCATCTTCAATACTTGCCACATCGTTGGCCGCTGCTCCGGCGACGTCAAGCTACAGATACTAGCTACCTCAACCAGCATCCTCAGCCTCGTCTCGTCCTCACACTCGTCGTCTCTCATTGCATGGATCCAATCCGGCATATCCGGAGGTGCAAGGCACGGGTGTTGGGACGGGGGCTTACCCGACAAAAGCTCTAGCAAGAGAACTCCAAATGCATACACATCAGATTTGGAAGTGGCTCCACGGGTAGAGTTTCGAATCTCGGGGGCTCTGAAGCTGGCATAATCGGGATCATCCTCCGATGAGGTGTCAGCAAGCATGGAGAGGCAGTAGTCTGTTATGCATGCCTCGAAATCGGATCCCAGAAGAACGTTTGAAGATTTTAGGTTTCCATGAACGAATTTCGATGCTTGATGGATGTAGGCTAAACCTTGAGCTACATCTTCTGCGATTTTCAGACATGAAGTCCAGTGGAGAGGCTTTGCCCTGGTTGATCTTGAACCTGAGGATCACAGAGGGGAATAAAGAAAGAATCAAAATGATGTCTTTTTCAAGGATTTCGTGTTCTATTTTAGTCTCTCATATTCTGCGTCACACGGGTTCGAATTTCCCCTATTTCGTCCAACGGTGTGACAAAAAAAAGTTACCCCATAGTAGCATACGCAATATTTCTAATCAAAATGAAGATCAAGATTCATCATCTTTTTCAACATAAAGAGGGCAAAAATAACATCTAATGTTGCATGTTGTGTTACAAATCAAGGGAGAAAATGACCCATAAATTAAAACCTAATAAAAAAAAAGTTACAAATAAAAGCTCTGTAATCACAAGGTTTTAATTTTCTTTTCATGATCATACATTGCATGGGTAGTTAGACCAACAGCCCAACTACAAATTAAATGATTGATTAGGATATCCTACAACAGAATTAAACTCATCAATACGTTATCTCAAGTGCAACTGATCTAATTATACAAATATTCCACTCGTGAGTGATGCCAAACAACTCCTCATTATTTACAAGAATAATAGGAGTTCGACTAAAGAGCCATATCACTATAAGACCCCACAAAAATATTACCTGTTTGGCAACAAAGAAATGTTTGATCACAATTGTCGGCAGCAATAAAAGTGGGATCCAATTTTCCATCTAAAGCCAAGAAAGTTTCTGCATAACTCATTCCTCCCACTATTCTACACCATTCCATCTTTCCGTTCAAAATAATAACAATAACAAAAATAAAAGTATGTTCGTGTGTTATATGAATGAGCTCATCTCACCATCACACATCTCATATCTACATTAATCCACATTACATCCTCCGTAATAGAAAAACACACACAAGCAAAGACAGAAGGAATCTGCTATATATGCTATGCTATTTTAAGGTATTCACCATGGATAAGATTGCATTTAAACAGTTGAATATGAGTAATTACCATGGATAAGATTGAAGAGACTTCCATTGGGCTGATAATCGAATATGATCAATCTTTCCTGGTGAGCCTGAAAGAAAGCTCGGACAGGAACCAAGTTAGGATGGCGAAGAACTCCGACCGTTTCCATGTGTTGTTCAAATGCTTCACCACTTGTAATGGCGGTCTTACATGCATCCAATCTTTTCACAGAAACGATGAACTGGTTCGACATCACAGCTTTATAAGTTGTTCCAATGGTGCCCCTCCCCAGAAGCTCTGCTGATGCCCTCATCAATTGCTCCAGTGTGTACACCTCTTCTTCCCCTGAACAGAACACCAAACTCCCACTTTTCACTACTTTAAAACCCTGCAATTTCTTCGCTTCATTAATGCTCTGAGACTGTGCTGCAGTAGCCTCAGCTTGCAGTGATGACAATGTTGTACCCATTTTTGCCACTGTGGTTTCCTCAGTACCCACTTTTGCTTCTCTCTCTTCCCTTCTCTTTCTCATCAACGCCATGAGACTCAAAATTGCTGCTGCCAGAATCAAAACCCCAATCACAAAACCTAAAACCAACCCCACTTTTCTACCCTCCTTTTTAGGCGATTGGGAAGCCTCACTCAACCCTTGCTCCGACTGCGCGTTCTGCAGGAGCGGCGCCGGTGTGGATGGGGCGCCGCCGTCGGAGGAGTTGAAAAAAGGGTAATCGCGGCAGGGTTTGTGAATAATCTCCCCACAGAGATTCGGGTTGTACAGAAACGAAAAGGTAGTGAACTTTTTGAGAGTAGAGGTCACCGGTATTGGGCCACTGAGATTATTATTGGAGACGTTGAAAACTGCCAGAGTCGTCTGATTCAACGGCGGAACGGCGCCGGAAAACCGGTTGGAGTTGAGGCGGAGGTAGGCTAACCGGTCCAGGGCGGTGAGGTTTAGGGGCAGGGAACCGGTGAGGTTGTTGTGCGACAAATCGAGAACGAGGAGGCGGTGTAAGGAGAGGAGGGAGGGAGGAAATCGGTCGGAAAAATAGTTGTGGTCTAAGAAAAGAGTCTTGAGATAGAGGAGGGAGGAGAGATCGGGGAGAGGGCCGGAAAGGGAGTTGTTGCGGAGGCTGAGGACCCGGAGCTGGTCGAGGCGGCTGAGGGAGGCGGCGGAGAGGGTGCCGCGGAGGCCGAAGCTCAGGACAACGTAGCGGACGACGCGGCCTTGGGCGCATTTGACGCCCTGCCATTCGCAGTAGTCGAAGCGTTCGTTGGTGGTGTAGAGGAGCTTGTTGTCGAGGTCGGCGTTGGATTTGAAGGAGAGTAGAGCGACGGCGTCGGGTGGGAGAGTGGTGTCGCCGGCGGCGCAGATGGTAGGTAGTAGCAGTAAGAGTAGTGTGAGGAGCATGGTGGGTTGGGGTGGGGTTGGGGGTGGAGGTCAGTAGGGAGGGGTGGTGTGATTGGGACTGGGAGGCATTAGGGGGAGGAGTGGTGGGAATTGCGGAGCAGCTGGAGGTGGCTGTGGGTCAAAAAGTCACGTGAAAGTGGGAAGGCTCTGTTTGTTTGAAATATGTGTCAAGGTCTTTTGTGATGGTATTCCTTCACCCTCTCTCACTGTTCGAATGTACCCTCACATTTTACATGACCTTACAGCAAAATTTTATATTTGTTAAATAATACTCGCTCTGTCCGCCCACAAGGTGGACATTGTGTCATTTTGATCGTCCGCACCAAAGGTCTATATTTTTCTTTTTAAACATATGGGACCCACACACATCACTAATACAATAAATATATGAGACTCATATACACCACTAATACAACTACCATCTACACATAAAATATTAATACTCTTTAATATATGCGTGAAAAGCAAATGTGGACGTTAGAAGCGGACGGAGGGAGTAATTAAAGAAAAGGTAACAATTGAAGAAAGAAAGTAACATCAAGAAGAAGAAGAGAGGAGAAGAAGAAATAAGATGAAGATAAGGATCTTCTATATTCAAAATTATAATCTTTTTTCTCTTATTCATTACATGAAATTTTCAACTTCTTAAATAAGAACATAAGCCACCTAATCCATATTAGTAATGGTAATGGCCACCTAATCCATATTAGTAATGGCCACCTAATCCATATTACAACACTCCCCCTTGGATATTACGTTGTTCATGCCTCGTTAAAAATCTCCCTAGAAAACTCTGTAGAAAAAACTAGTTGAGGAAAAGAGTACATGTCTTATGATTTCAATGTATTATAATAGTTACCTCATTAAAAACCTTCAACTAAGAAAACCCAGTGGGAAAAACTTAGTTAAAGAAAAAAGAGTATAGCTTGATCTTCAGGATCCAATCTTCAGGATTGTTTAGAAGTGATCGTTCTTCTTTAACATAATAATCTAGCTTGTCTCATTAAAAACCTTTAACTAAGAAAACCTCATGGGAAAAATTTAGTTAAAAAAAAGAGTGCAGCATCGATCTTCAGGACCCAATCTTCCGGATTGTTTAGAAATTGTCGCTCCCGTGAAGATAATAGCTTCCCTAACCTTCGCATTCCAATATTATAAACAAGTCTTTCAAAAGTTGATGTGGGGAGAGATTTTGTGAATAAATTTGTTAGATTTTCACTAGATCGAACCTTTTGTATAGTAATTTTACTATTTTGTTGGAGCTCATGTGGATAAAAGAATTTTAGAGATATATGTTTTGTTAGGTTTCCTTTAACATATCCACTGCTTATTTGCGCTACGCAAGCTGCATTATCTTCATATAAGACTGTAGGAGAGGTATTATCATTTTCTATTCCACTTGAGCTATGAATATGATTTATCAACGATCTTAACCATACACATTCACGTGATGCTTCATACAGAGCAATAATTTCTGAGTGGTTTGAGGAAGTAGTAACCATTATTTGTTTAACAGATCTCCATGAGATTGCAGTACCACCATAGAGAAAAACATAACCAATCTGAGATCTAGCATTATGGGGATCAGACATATAACCAGCATCTGAATAACCCACCAATGATATATTTTTATTCTTTTCATAAAACAAACCAAGATCTTTTGTTCCTTGCAAATATCTCAGGATATGTTTAATGTCATTCCAATGTCTCTTTGTAGGAGATGCACTAAATCTCGATAATAAGTTAACTGCAAATGCAATATCAGATCTAGTACAATTTGCGAGATAAAGGAGTGCTCCAATGGCACTCATGTAAGGAACTTCTGGTCCTAAAATGTCCTCATTTTCTTCTTTAGGTCGGAAAGGTTCTTTATCCCTATCAAGGGATCGAACAATCATTGGTGTGCTAAGTGGATGAGATTTGTCCACATAAAATCTTTCTAAAACTTTAATTGCATAGGTTGACTGGTATATAAAGATTCCTTCAGGGAGATGCTCGATCCTGCAGGCCGAGACAATATTTGGTTTGACCCAAATCTTTCATTTCAAATTCCATCTTTAAGTATGAACGAGCTTCTTCAAGTTCATTACATGTTCCTATAATGTTTATGTCATCAACATAGACTGAGATAATACAAAAACCGTTTAATAATTTTTTTATGAACACGCAAGGGCATATATCATTATTTATGTATCACTTTTTTAGGAGGAATTCACTCAGGCGATTGTATCACATTCTTCCAGATTGTTTTAATCCATACAATGACTTTTGTAATTTAATACAATACATATTGCGATTTTCATTATGATCCAAACTGTTAATTTTTAATCCTTCTGGGATTTTCATATAAATGTCAGTGTCTAATGATCCGTATAAGTACGCGGCCACGACGTCCATTAACTGCATATTTAGATTCATATTAATTGCCAGAGATATTAAATAGCGGAAAGTTATGTCATCCATAACAGGAGAATATGTTTCATCAAAGTCTATTCTGGGTCTCTGCGTAAACCCTTGAGCTACTAATCTCGCTTTGTATCTCACCACTTTGTTATTTTCATTTCTTTTTCGTACAAACACCCACTTATATCCTATAGGGATAATATTTTCTGGTGTACGAATCATTGAACCAAATATTTTTCTTTTGTTTAACGAATCAAGCTCTGCCTCAATTGCATCTTTCCATCTTACCCAATCGGAGCGCTTTCGGCACTCTGCTATTGATTTAGGTTCTGAATCCAAATTATCATTCGAGATAGTATGCGCAATTGTAGATGCAAATATATTGTCGACAACTATGATATTTCTGTTATAAGTTTTTCCTGTGTTTGTAAAATTCATGGCAACTTCTATATTTATATCAACCAAATTTTTGTTATTTCCCAAAAACTCTAAATTTGGTTTTTCCGAATCCCCAGTGGTATGAGTATTTGATGCACGTGCAAATCGACTGGGGTTTTTGTCTTCAAGACAACTCTCTTCTGGAGATTTTTTATTTTGAGACTGTAAGAGTGATTGTGTTTCATTATTAATTTTGGATTTCCACGGATTTTTATCTTTTGCACCAATGGGTCTCCCACGCTTCAGGCGTTGAGAAGCATCAGTTGAATTTTCTAGTCCCTGGGGAACTTTCACATTTGCTGGTGCATTAACAGCAGGTATATGAGACTTTGTCACTCCTTTATGATCAATAAATGCATCTGGCAATTTATTTGCTAAATCTTGCAAATTAATAATCCATAGTTCTGTTTGACTAGTGTGTGTATCTAAATGTTGAAGATTGTTTTTATTCCATGAAATTTCTCGGCATTCTTTTGAATTTAAGCTTTTATCTTCCCCTAATGCCAGGAAATAATCTTCATCAAATGTGCAGTTAGCGTATCGAGCAATAAATTGATCCCCTGTCGTTGGCTCTAGGTATTTAAGAATAGATGGTGAATTATAACTAACATATATACCTAATTTTCTTTGTGGGCCCATTGAAGTACGCTTTGGTGGTGATATAGGAATATAAACTGCACAATCGAAAGTTCGCAGATGAAAAATATTAGGTTCTTCACCATGCACTAGTTGTAAGGTTGGTCGGATCTGAATTAAAGAAACAGCATGTAAAACTGCATGTCCCCAACAAGAAATATGCAAATTGGAATTTTTTAGTATTGGTCTAGCGATCAATTTGATACGTTTAATAAGTGATTCAGCTAGACCATTTTGAGTGTGGACATATGGAATTGGATGCTCTACTGTAATGCCCAATGACATACAAAATTCATCAAATGCTTTTGATGTGAATTCGCCGGCATTGTCCATTCTTACTGACTTAATTGGATAATCAGTAAATTGGGCTCGCAATTCAATAATTTTAGCAATAAATTTTGCAAAGTATTGTTTCGAGTGGATAATAAACACACATATGTCCACCGAGTAGAAGCATCAATCAGAACCATGAAATATCGAAATGGCCCTGAAGAGGGATGAATAGGTCCACATATATCTCCTTGAATTCTTTGTAGGAAAATAGGAGATTCAATTATAACTTTTGTTCGAGAAGGTTTAATTATGAGTTTTCCTTTCACACAAGCTTCACAAATAAATTCAGTTGGAGAAGGAATATTTTTGCTTAGTATATTATGCCCAAAAGAATCACTCCATCCGTCTCATAGAAGTTGACACACAAGCTTCTTCAATAATTAGTGTTGTACCCATCGGGAGTATAATTGAAGCTCTGCCGGAGCCCATTATTAAAATATTGTCATTTGCAATAGTAGTAACACTCCATTTTTTTTCAGTTAAAGTTTGGAAAATTTTTCTATCTTTAAATATTGTATGAATAGTAGCACTGTCTACTAGGCATAAAGTATCCTCGTTCTCCATAGGTTAATTACTGAAAAATTCAATTTAATAAGATATATAAAAAGAAACACGAACAATAAAAAAATGAAACATGAACATAATTTCATCACCACAAATAAGTAAACATATAGTGTAGCAAATATCTAGAGTTTTAAAAACAACTAGAATACATGAAATACATAATAAAATAAGTTGTCTGACATAAGAAACATTAGCAACGTGAAAAATAAGATCACATTTGATCTCCATAATCCTCGAGCTCGAGTCCCAAGAGGTCATCATTGTCATGGTCAAAATCTTTATTTGCTTCAGGCAATTTTGTATGATGTGATTCACCATTGATGGCCCTTCTTGTCATTTTGCATTCTTTGATAAGCTTTAACTAAGTGTTTTAATGTTCGACAAGTGCGAGACCAATGACCATCGCATCCACATCTATAACAAATCTGATTCTGGTTTTGTTGAGTAGAATTTGGAATTTGTTCATGGGTATTATTTTGAGTCATTCCACTACCCTGAGCCTTATCAATACCTTTAAATCATCTTCCTCGACCTCGACCACGTCGAAGTAATAAACTTGAGTTGCCTCGACCACCTCTTTGAGGCCCACTTAAGTTTCCTCTACCACTGTGATGAGCCCAATGTGAATTCCCTCGACCATTTCCTCTTGCTCTTCCTCTACCCCTTCCACGTCGATTCATATAGAATGTGCTATGTACTTCAGACACAGGTTTTGAACTAACTGGTCTAGCATTATGATTTTTCATTAACAACTGATTATGTTTTTCTGCTACCAATAATGCAGAAATAAGCTCTGAGTGTTTAGTATAATTTTTGGCTCTGTACTGCTGCTGGAGTACAAGATTGCTAGCATGGAAGGTGGAAAGAGTCTTTTCAATCAATTCAATTTCAGTAATTGTCTGCTTACAAAGTTTCAACTGCGAGACAATACGATGTAGAGTGGAATTGTATTCTGTAACTGGTTTGAAATCTTGAAATCTTAAAATTCAACCAATCATATTGAGCTTGAGGGAGAATTATCACAGTTTGTTGATCAAAGCGATCCTTCAGGGACTGCCATAAGATAAGAGGATCTTTTTCTGTTAGGTACTCATTTTTTAAATCTTTGTTTAAATGATGACAAATGAATATGAGTGATTTAGCCTTCTGGGCTGGAGTAGTATTAACATTTGAAATGATAGTGTCACTCAAATCACTAGCAACTATGTGCATTTCCACATCTAGGACCCAAGTTAAATAATTGTTGTCATTTATGGCGAGCTCGGTGAATTCTTTCTTAGTGATGTCAGACATATTCAATGAACTACAATTATTAAAAAAATAAGAATCAATTATTTTTAGAAGCATATAAATTTAAAAGATAAAATCATATTATGCAAATATATTTTTTTTTTTTAATTTTATTTTAAATAAGCCACGTATTTCTGACTAAATAAAACAAAGTATATAACATATTTTCAACTGATAATATTCAAATTTGATGTCGTCATTATTAGACCTTAAATAACATCATAGCGGTTAATAATATTCTACACGTTACAACTTTACAAATTTACTAATTTCCAAACAAAATAAAATTTGAGAAATTGGTTTAACTTCTTGTTATGATTGACTAGGTATTCTGACTTTGCTCTTTTCATGATAACCTTCTAGAGGAAATGCAAACAAGAAATAAAATAATCATAGTTTTGAATCTTAAGACATAAACCATCCAAACACCAGATTATTCTCTGTAGTGGTTTCTAACTTGGAAATCAAAAATTATTTTTCTTTTAATAGTGTATATATATATATACTATTATTGTAAAATAAAGGGTGTAATGATTCAAAGGTCAATCTTCATGATTGAACAAATTATTGTAAAATTTTTAGTAATACCTTGCAGAAAAGATACGATTCTTTTCTACGATTCTTTTCTAGGGTTTCCTTCCAGTGGTTAGAACTTCGTGCTAATAACATGTTGAGTAATAATTAAAGAAAAGGTAACAATCAATAGTAAATTGAAGAAAGAAAGTAACATCAAGAAGAAGAAGAGAGGAGAAGAAGAAATAAGATGAAGATAAGGATCTTCTATATTCAAAATTATAATATTTTTCTCTTATTCATTACAAGAAATTTTCAACTTCTTAAATAAGAACATAAGCCACCTAATCCATATTAGTAATGGTAATGGCCACCTAATCCATATCACAACAATATTATATTTTTTGAATAATAAGCACGCATGATATTTGAATGATAATTCAAATGAATCAAATTTGGGAATTTGGATAAACAATTTCTATTTATTATCTCATTTCTCTTTTAATTTGATTTCTTTGGAATTTTAATTTTCCAGTCAGAGAGTCGGATCTTTATTATCGTTAATTTGGAGATGTGAGACTCTATTCGAATCAAACTTTAATTTAAGGACTTTTCTCGAAGAATGCCATTGAATTTGGAGGGCGTTGTTGACTTCACAATGAAGTCTGCATGAACCTGATTTGCAGAATTGTCAAATCACTTTCCGGATGAACATCGTTGAATCCACAAAGAACACTAAAATTTTGACTTGAAGAATGTCGTATTAAAGGCAATCTGTATCTCAAGAACACTATGATCATTCTCTAGAACTTCTAGAGAATTTGAAGAACTCATGGTTATGAGTGGAGATAAGGTGGAGGAATAAATTTATTATGAGATATTCTCTCTTTGGAAAAATAATACTAAAATCTAGAGGTTGAGGAATAAAATTATTATGAGATATTCTCTCTTTGAAAAAATAATACTAAAATCGAAGAAAAACTAGCAAAACCATATAGATTCATAATCACACAATAATACATGATCTTTCTTGTGACAATTTTGAAAACATAAACTAAATTTCAAGCATGGAGACTATAACCTACCCATAGACATGCGAATGTTATGACGGTACACAAATTACAGTCAAAGCATGTCTTCAATCCAAATGAATAATCCTTGACCAATCTAGATTTCATTTTACCTATCCATATATATTTTCTATTTCGGGTCTGTGTTTCATATAATAATAATGGAATGAAATACTCCATTTATCTTTTTAATTTGTTTTGAGTTTTTTACGGTTTTAAAACCATTGATAGTATCATATGTTTTGTTTTAAGTTTTTGGTAGGGTAAATTTTAATTTTATATTAAATCAATATGTTAAAAGTGGGTAATGATATGTATAAAATTGTATTAATTGACATGAGAGAAGAGATGAAAAAGAAGAGAGAAATAAAGAAAAAATATTAATTGAAGTGAGAAAATGTATAAAATATGGATGAACAAAATGTTAATAGAATTAGTACGCAAGTGCATAAATAAATAATTTTGAAAACTTGAATGTAGATTGAACGCTAATTTCCTTATGTGTGAATAGAGCAAGTGTGATATGTTAGAGTAGTTTTAGATTACCAAGTTAAATATCGATCAACGAGAGATGGAAACCCCCAGTGTATCTGTATTTGTGCCCAATTATACTTTATAAGAGTTACAGAAATTAGATAGGATTGTGATAAGCAATCATAAATAACAATTATCTACTAAAAAGAACCAAAGTAAACAATTATCAATAGCAAACGATGAAATGAATGTGGATGAAATGCTAATCTAAGGAATAAAGTAAGGCTACCCATACTATGATTAAGGATGATTCTAGATTTAAGGACATGCAATGGATTATTTCATTAATCAAGGCATAGAGGCAACCATTGTGCACACCTAATTCGTATGGGCAAGGCGAAAAAAATTTGAACTCGTTACAAGTTCTAAATAGCTCCTAAGATTGATCAAATACTTTTAATTCTCATAAAGGTACTATGATCTTATTAGTTAGATTTCTCCCACTAAGTGTATTAATCCACCTAATGTTCTATATCAAGTGTTCCAAATATTAGAAGGTTTTGCACAAACTCCCTCACACTAACATGCATAAATTCTAAAATGAGACGTTTCAATCAATCATCATAATATTAATTGGAATGGTCATCCTAATCATATGAGAGAATGAATCAACCACACAACTCAAGAAATATAGAAATTATGACTAAATATTAAATATCAATATAGAAATTATGACTAAATATTAAATATCAATTCAATAAACCATTACAAAGCTATAAATCTAGACATCCCTAATCAATCAAGTGTCTAGCCTCACTAATGAGATTAGCCTATTATAATCTCCATGAAAATACTAACAAAAGTATTACATGAATGCAATTCTTTTTAACTCTTGATCTCCTCCTAAGAATAGGTGATGGATGGATGATTGGTGGAACTTTGAGTGGAAATTATGAAGATATTGATGGGAGATGATAATGGGAGAAATGAGAGAAAATGCATGTGAAAAGAGGTGTTGGGGTATGTGTTTTTTATTCAAGAAATGAAAACTATATTATGAATGATGAAAGAAAGTTAAAATATTCAATCGAGGGAATATTTTGGACTTTCTGAAAAGCTAGCAATTTTTCGCCGCAACTTGCCTCAATTCTCTATTTGCCCTTTCGCAGGGGGCAAGTTTGAGATTCTAATTTAGTACTGTTCTAGCTCGCCTATTTGGAGGTCTAGTACCGAACTCGTGCCGAGTTGGGATACTAAACTCGTGGTGAGTTGCAATATTTGATATGAGTTTGGGCCCTACTTTCAGCATTTCTTTGTTTGCATGTTTTTTTTTTGTTCCTTTAATATCTATTTTAAACACATTTTAATCAAATCCTGAGCATTTATGTTATCACACCAAATGCTACACAATCAATAATATAAAAACGGAAATAAAAACACATTAAAATAACTAAAATAACACTATAAAACTTAGGTGAAAATGACGTTGATCATAAATTTTGAAAATCAAAAACGAACATAGAAGAGATAATCTCATATAGATCAGATTGTAAGTTAACGCTTTATATTTATAAATTAAAAATATAATTATAACCTTACATATTTTATACCTAAAAATAAACATTAAAGTATACTCCATAGTCCATATAAACCAACTCCTCCTGCAATAGAAAAGAGGAAAATCAGCACGTAATAGATTCTTACCTAAATTCCTTTTTCAAATTATAGATAATATGTTGGAGTAGCTTTAGCCCCTGGCAACGGGCATTATCATCTTCCGAAAACAAAGGCAAAGAGATACATTGACAGACACTACAATGCAAAGCACATCTTCATCTGGGAATATTAATTTCAATTCCATTATTTATTGCGTTTTCTTCAGATGAATATTTCTCGGGCAGCCTATCACCGGCGGTTAAAATATGTGCCATTGTTATTGGGTTCTACCGTGGGGTAGGCGAAAGATGCATGCCAATCGATTACAGCTCAGAATCAACCAGTGCAAGAGCCCGGCCCGGCCCGCTTATTTCGAACGCCACAGCAGCGGCGTAAAACCCCAATTTTCGGTCGGCCGCCGGAGTGAAGTCGACGGCGATACCCGTGGTTCACTTTCGAAAGCGACGTACACGTGTAAGTTTGAAATTACCGTGGAGCTGAGAACACGACAGACACGTGGCAACAGAATTGATGAAGGAGCCAGTGACGGCGGAGGGGCTACCGGTTAGATACCTGCCCCTTTCTGCCCCAACTCACATGCTTTATATACATGTGTATGTGTATGTGTATGTGTATGTGTATTGTATGTGTATGTGTATATACTCTTTCGCTCTCTCTTAAACTCTTATCTCTTGCCTGCCAGCTGGAAAATCAACACACAGAGCGACGCCATGGCTACGAACTTCAAATCCATCCCTGTTATCGGTACTTCCTATCTTCTCAATTTCTCACTGTTAAACCTACAAATCATTCCTCCCTCTTTTGTCAGATATAACTTCACTTGTGGACAAGTGGAATGACCCCAACATTGCACAAGACGAAGGACTTGCCGGTGTTGTTCGACAACTGGATCAAGCTTGTAGAGAAGCTGGCTTTTTCTATGTGGAAATTTTAAATCCTCTTTTCTTTTGATGAAATTGGAAAATTGAAAGTCGAATTCTGAGGAGTTCAACAATTTGTTGATGAATTTCAGAAAGGTCATGGCATTCCCTGCTCTCTAATTAAAGAAATCAGAAGCATATCCCGCCAATTTTTCCATCTACCGGATGAGGAGAAGCTCCAAATAAAACTCTCCGCAGCAACCGGATACAGGTGTTCATTATTTCGTAAACACAATTTTTCGGTTAATGTTTGTTTATCTAGTAATAATTCTCCTTTCAAATAGCGCTCCGTGATCTCGTTTAACAAAAAAATAAATAAAAAATTATCAACTTTGTTAACTCCATAGGTTATTATAAAAATTTGTTGACTCCATAGGTTATTATAGTGCTTAGGTAATTAAAAATTACTTTAAAATCATAAAGTAAAATGAGGGACAAATTTGAAATTAAAATAAAATTGTTAGATAAAAGACATTTTTTCTGTGCGAAGGATTTTGTGGGATTGAGAAAGGTTATGTGTCAATATGATTTGCCACTTACAATTCTACATATATGCAGAGGATATCAACGGGTTGGTGTGTTGGACAAGCATGAAGCTATTGATGTAGGTTTGCTTACTAGTTACAGTTAACTGCCGTAATTTGGTCAACGCTGCTTTTTTAATTTTCAATTGTTAGTGTTTTTGACTTTCCAGTAAGCAGAGTAGTTCTGTTTAGGTTGTTACTTCTGTCGTTTGCAACCTCTTTGGTCATTAACCAAGTTATTTCAACCTGAATTGACATATTAGATGGCTGAAATATGTCTCCAATACATAATCCAGATCGAGATCATTAACAGTAAATTGTAAGTTATGTCTTAAGGTGCATCAAATATATTTAGGCCGTAAACCCGACCGAATGCTGCCCAAATAGGTTGACGCCACTAGTCAAGCATCTAACATGGAAATGTCAATGGTAATCAAGGAATCCACAGTAGCTAATATGATTTGAATTTTCACCTCTGATCTTAAATCTGAGACAATTCTGTATGTGGATCCTGCTTTTTTCTTTTATTTTTGCATATTTTGGAGACGTTAAATGGTCGTTAGAGCATTGCTATCCATCATTAGGGCTATTATGCTTTCATTGTTAATCCACAAGATAATACTTAAAAGTCCTTGTGTTTAGCATGAAAATATTACAAAGCAACACTCAGAGAAGTGATTTCTCTTAGATTGACAAGTCTATTTGGGTCATATTCGTAATGAACACAACTGAATCCTTGTATGCATGCAAAATATGGAATTGTATATTTGTTTGCTCTTGAATTTGCTAATTCCGCAAGACAGTGCTACCGAGAAGTCAAACCAGGAATGTATGGAGGTCTTGGTGAAGTTATGGAAGGATGTAACTGGTATGTGTTTTTGTAATAACTAATTAAAGGCCAAATGCCATTCTGTTGTACATAGTTTATTGCATTGTTTTGCATTTAACTTGTTGAAGTCCTTTGTGCCTATGCAGAAGCAAGGAGTTGATCTCTCGTCAAGATTTTCACAAGTGTTTCACTCTAACACTTTCCTTCTAAAATTGCTGAAGCCAATATTTTAAATCTTATATTTCCTACTTAATGGAAATTTGTCTTTCCAGTTGTGCAAAGAGTCTTGTCAATTCCAGTTCAAATGTATATGTTTTGAATTTTTCAGTGGTCAATGTTACGTCGTTTGAGCTTTTGAGGTTGTTACAAAGATTCATTCTGTGGAATGTTTATGTATTCAAGTCTATCTTATTTGAGGGTGTTACCATAACTAATTTTTTTCTACTGTTTTCTTGAAAATATCACTCCTGTATTTCCATGCCAAAGATTCCAAAAATTATACTTGGGAGTATATTTGTGTTATATCAATAAAAAGAACCCCTTCCGTCCTGTACCGCTGTACATATTTTCACAATTATTGTGGACACGGATATTAAGAAATTTCAAAATTTGACTTAATATATTTACTTTTTAGGGGTAATTTGATATTTTTAAGTTTTAAATAAAGTGTAAAGTGAGTTATGAAGTATGTGTTAGGTGGGGATGATAAATTTTGAAATTAAAATGTATTATTATGTGCTTACTGAAGCCTTTCCTATGTGCAGGCCAAGTGAGGCTCAAGATTTTAAAATTTTGATGGAGCAATATCTCGATCTTTGCACAAGTGTTCAATTAATAAGGTTTAAAACTTGTTAAGATGAGTTCTGTCTGAAATTGCTAACTAAATGCATAATACATTGTCATAGAACTGTCTAAAAAAATAATGAGAGGCATTGCCTTAGCTTTGGGTGGACCGGTGGATGCGTTCGAAGGTAATATAGCTGGAGACCCATTTTGGGTTCTTAGGGTGATTGGGTATCCTCACGGGAAGAGCAAGGAAATGCATATTTCAAATAACGAAGTTGGATGGTAAGCTTTCAAATCATTGTCGACCTTCTCTTATTATATAGTTTTCACATCTTCTAATGTTTGATGCTTTTGCATTCCCCGTCTTCGACTTGACCAATTCCAGTGGAGCACACACTGACTATGGTACTCTAATAGTGCTTGAACTTTTGTTCTTTTATCCTTCTGTTCATGGCGATGATGTTTTGCTTTCGATTCTAGGTTTACTGACATTGGTTAATCAGGATGATGATATTACTGCTCTAGAGGTGACCCATTACCTCCCTCATTTCATTGTTTATTATCTAAGTATCAAATAAATTGTCTTTCACATTTCTTAGATTATTCAAATGAAGTCTTAGATGATTCTTTGGATAATTGAAGGTGAAAAACTGCAATGGGGAATGGATATCAGCTGTACCCATTCCAGGCACATTCGTATGCAATATCGGAGACATGCTAAAGGTATGAATCAAAGCGACCTTACCGTTTAGCACCTCTTACACTCAGTGATGGACTTGAGGTGTGTGTGTGTGTGGGGGGGGGGGGGGGGGGGGGGGGGTGTTTAGAGTTTAGGCTCCTTTGGATCCATAATAATTTCAACTTAATACATAAGAATTTTTATTATTAGATTTGTAACTTGTAAAGATTGGTGACCCTTTACTAAAACACTATTTCATTCCCTTTAACAAAGTTCCAAGAGAGTCCTTTCTTTCACTTGATCATATTGTATGTGTGTGTATATATATATATATATATATATATATGCATGTATGTTACATATGGGTTATTTGCAGATTTTACGAATGGTCTCTATGAATCAACGCTGCATCGGGTCATCAACAACTCCCCGAAGTACCGAATTTGCGTTGCATACTTCTATGAGGTAAATCTTGTAACAGTATATATATCTATCGTATTTCAGTTAAATATATAGTCATACGTGGTCATTATGTATTCCCCAAATTTTGTTTCACTTTATCAATCAGCCAAACTACGATGCTGCTATAGAGCCACTTGATTTATGCGTCGAGAAGACGGGCGGTGCCAAGAAGTTCGAAGGAGCTGTCTACGGGAAGCATTTGGTCAATAAAGTGCTGAACAATTTTGTGATGATAGAAGGGTAGTAGCATTAAATTAAGATGTGTGATGTAAGGTTTTTGTTTGTTGTAGAAGTAAAATAAATTTGTGATCTTTGAAGATTTTTTGAAGTAATATTTGCTTAATGGATTGGTGTTAATTTTATGGTTTATTATGTTTGCCAAACAATACTTGCATGTATCGAGAAAATATCAATTTTGGTCCTATATCTTTTATGAAATCTAATTTTAGTTTTAATATTTTCAATTTTAGTTTTTTTAGTTTTAATTTTGATCCTACAACTTTTAAAATTTCAATTTTAGTCCTATAAATTTCAAATTTAGTCATATATCTTTTTTAATTATCAAAATTAGTCTTATATATTTTGAAATATGATATAATTTATAGGACTAATTTTGATAATTAAAAAAGATATAGAATTAATTAAAAGACCAAAATTGAAATTAAAAAAATTAAAATTGAAAATATTAAAAGTTATAAGACTAAAATTAAATTTGATAAAAGATACGAGACTTTTCTCTGCATATAGAGAGTTAATGGTGAGAAGGTATATTCTGTCGAGTTTTCACATTTTTGTTTGCAATTAGTCACCCCATTTCTTTTCTTTTGAAAATTGAAAATTTATTCAGAAGATGTACTCGGCAACAAATGAGCAAATTAAAAGCAAAACTAATTGTAAATTACAATCAGCAATCATTAATAAAGATGTTTAAGTCGAGCAGTTTTCAATGGGCTAATGTTTGCGTATCTCTAGTTACCGTATATTCAAATTTTACATTTTTCGAAAATTATATTCTTTAATATTAAATAGTATACTCTATATTCTTAACTTTGTAAAAAAAATTTATTTTTTTAATTAAATATTTATACTATCTTAGAGACATTTTACCTCCTTCGAATAGTACTGCGTTTCTGCATTCCCACACCTTCACCAGCTGAGCTTCTTATCCGTTAACGTGACTCTTCACTCTTCCATTCATGATGAAGTTTATTTTTTCTTAATTAGTCATTGTTTTTTTACTAAAGATAATATTCACGAATTTTTTTATTAAATATTTAACTATAACGGTTATCACCTCTATATCAATCAAATAGTATTATTTTTATTAAAATATTTTTTTTAAATGATCTCACACGATTTTTTTTCATATGCTTAAAACTTTTCTAATGTATAAGGAATGATTTAGAATATAAATTTCAAATGTAAAAATATTATTATAAAAAAATTCAATTGAAATTTTAAACACCATAAAAGGAAAAAGAATTAATTAAATTGACATATAAGATGTTTAACTTCTGTTTCAATCAAATCTAATCATCTCATTTGCGTTGTTTTCAATATGATTTCATAACCTTTCTGCATTTAACGTACAAAGTTAATAATAAAGGCAACAAAAAGAATAGAATTTAATGGGTAATGACCATTATTGTTAAAGTGGCACTCCAACGTCATATATTTGACTCCGCGCCGTGTGTGATGTATGTCGGTTCGGATCTACTGTTATATTTTGGTGTTACATCTCCTGTTACAAATTATTGGATGATTGACATGTAGAATATTATTCTATACCCTAACAATCAACCCTAAGAGAAAAGGTTGAGATTTTCCTCTTCACACACGTGTTATTCATCTAACGCGTATAACAAGAGATGTAACACCAAAATGTAATAGGACATCCAAGATCGATGTCTGGATAATGTTTTGAAAATTACTATACTCCCTTGTTCCCCATATTTTTATTTGTTTGTACGAACACAAATATTAAGAAGTATTATTTTTTAATATATAATGAAAGAAAATTTATGTACTCCCTCCGTCTCACTTAAATAGCATAATTTTACTATTTTGGCATCTCATCCAAATTGCAACATTTTTCTCTTTTAGTAAAAATGATCCACCATTACCCATCACATCTCTCTAATACACCTACCCACTTTACATAAAATAATAATACTCCTTAATCTACGTGCAAAAAGGAAATGCATCTTTGGGTGGGACGGAGGGAGTATAAATTAGTAATTTTGAGAGAAAAAAATAAAATTTTTGAAAATTATGAATAAAGTGTAAAAAATTATTCCCTCCGTCCCACCGAAAGGTCCCCATTTTAATATATTGAGCGTCTCATTCAAATGTCTCAATTTTTCTCTTTTAGTAAAAGTGTCACATATATGGCTCACCACTCACTACTAATACAATTACCCACTATGCCCCCAGAGCATAGCTCAAGTGGTAGAGGGAATGGTGGAAAAGCCTTTCAACTGAGCTTGGTTGCTGCAGGATGGGGGTTCGAATCCCGCCTTTGGCATGGATTTGGCCTCTTGCAAGCACAAGTTTAACAGTGAGCCCTCTCTATAAGCCACTTGAGGCACATCCTGCTATTTACCTCCTCCACCAATCCCCAGAGCAGGGGCGGTGGGGGCCCCTAATGGTGGGGTACACCATTTACAATTACCCACTATATATAATATAATATAATATAATAATACTCCTTAGTCCACGTACAAAAAGTAATTGAGGACCTATGACCGGGAGGGAGGGAGTAAATAAAGTTATTGGAATTGATGATTAAAGTTTAAAAAGTATGTAAAATGTATAGTGTAATTTTACCATTAATAAAATAGGTAAAATACGTGAGACGACTCAAAATAGAAAGTAGGCATGAATATGTGGGACTAAGAGAGTATTTTGATTTAGAAAACATACTGAATAATGAATAGTGATATATACTCACTTCGTCCCACTACAAGAGTTATATTTTATTAATTAGGGTGTCCCGTTACAAGAGTTACATTTCCTTTATTAGTATATGAGACTCACATAAATCAATCACTTTATCTTCATGAGGTCCACACATAACATTAATACAACTATCCATTATACATTAAATTATGAAAAAATTGAAATAATACACTAAATTCATTATGCAATATCTTTACTAACACTTTTTTTTACTATCTTTTTTACACAATTATACTTTTTTGGACTTCTTTACTCTTATTATTCAAACTCAATACTCAATGTGGGTCACCCACATGGCCAACGACAGCCGGCGGTATGTTTGGGTCTTGGTGTGGGTGACCCACTCCCGGCGGTGGGTGTGGGTCACCCACACGGTCAGCGGCAGCCAGCGATAGGTGTGGGTCACCCACACGGCGGGCGGCCGCCAGCGGAAGGTGTGGGTCAGTGTGTGGGTCACCCACACGGCCGGCGGCGGTCGGTGGTGGATGTGGGTAACGGTGTGGGTCACCCACACAGATATCGGCCGGGCGGTGGTGGTTGCCGGCGGCAGTGGGGTGTGTGGGTATAGACTTAGAATTTTTTTTTAATTTTGGGGGAAGGGTAATAAGGGTATAATGGTCCTTTTAGGAGAGTTTTGGTTAAAAAAGAAAGAAGTTTTTTGAGTTGCTGGTAATAATATTTGTATATGGAGAGTTGGGTATATTTGCCTATTAACACTTAAATTATTATATCTATCAACTCACTACACATTAAAATATTATATTTCTTAATCTCCATGTAAACAGTAAACATAACTTTTTTCATGGGACGGAGGGAGTATTTATTTTGAGTTTTTGATAGAGTAAGTTTTTACTTTATATCAAATTAATGTGTAAGAATGTATTAATTTATATTAAAAAAAGGAGAACAGAGAAAAAAATATATTAAATAAGGAGAGAAAATATATTTATTAGATAATTAAATTTTAAGTCGTCGGTGTGATATCATCATACAAAACGAATTTGATAAAATTAATAAAAATGATAACATTTTAATTAAAAGTAAATATATGATACTAAATTCATAAAAAAAATTATAGTTGCTTAAGTAAAATATTTAATGAATATTTATAGTAGTAAAAGAAATATAATATCTTAATAAAATATTAATAATATTTTTATTAAAAAATAATCCCACTAATAACTAATTAAAAGAAATATAAAATAACTTAATAAAATAATAATAATATTTTTATTAAAAAATACTTCTACTAATAACTAATTAAAAGAAATATAAAATGATTTCAATTTTGGGACACCTTGCTCAAATCAATTTCATACATCTATCTAATGTACTTCATCTGTTTTACCGTAAGGTCTTCATTTTATTATATTGAGCGTATCACTCAAATATTCTCATTTTTTCCCCTTTTAGTAAAAGTGTCCCACATATAGACACAATTCACAACTAATATAAGTATACAACTACCAACTACACATAAAATAATAATACTTCTTAATCCATGTGAAAAAAGCAAATGGAGACCTTTGGGCGGAACGGAGGTAGTATATGTTAATGTTGAATAGCTGATACTTGTCACTTCCTCTTTGACTCGGACCACATAATGTTTACATATTTTAATTTTGATTGTCTTATAAAAAGCTTTATATTATACTTTATAGTAAATGAAACTCACACAAAACATTTAAATATCTTCATAAGGCCCGCAAGTCACAACACTATACTAATATAATTATTTATTATATATTAAAATATTATACCTCCATCCTCTGTACTCATTAAAATATTACTTAATTTCCATGTTGAATTTTGGAAAGGAACAAGTTAGTTCCATTGGATTTTAAAAGAAAGGAATTAAAGTTTTAAAGATTTAGAATTTGGGAATGAAAGAGAGCAAATTATATACTCCTTCTATCCCGCTCAAAGGGTGCATTTTGCTTTTTTGCACGTAAATTAAGAAATATTATTATATAATGTGTAGTGAGTAATTATATTAATGGAAGTGTGTGCCTCATATTTTAATTGTATTATAGGATGTGTATGTGATCCATGTGTAACAGGAAAGGAAATCCTTTGAGTGGAATGCCTAGTAAAAAAGAGGTTTTTTTGAGTGGGATGGATGAAGTAGTAATAAATCCGCAAAAACCTCTATTATTGGATAATAATGCTAATATGCACATTGCACATGAAGTAATATCAGTGGTATTACGTAATCATTACAACTTTGGAGTCAAACTGCGTAATTTATAAATGAGAGATTCCTACTGAATATGATGAACTAATCTAGGATTTCAACTTGGGTGTGTTTGGTTGGTGGGTAGAGAGTACTAATGGAATGTGAATGAAGAAAACATATTTGGTAATAAAGTTTGAAAGTGCTACACTACATTTCATTTCTAAAAATCAAGGAATGCGCCATACCTGAGCAAATCCACTGCTATGACTTTCATTCCATTGTCCATTTCCAATTTACCTCTGTTTTATATTATAAATTTTTATAAATTTTTTTTAAAAATATTAAACAATATTTTTGTTTTAAAAATAATAATATGTTATTAAAATAAAAATTTAATGATAAAAATTATGAATCAATTCCTAAAGAATTTATTCATACCAAACAACATCACCAATGGTTATTATAGTTATTTCCTACTATCAACCAAACAATATAATTATAAATAACAAACTCATTACTATTCCCCACTACTGTCACTATTATACTCATTCGAATTCCTTTTACTAAACCAAATATACTATTTGAAAATACTATTTGACCCTTCATTAGTGCTATTGGTAACGTTCATTTTCGTTTTTAAACTCAGATTTTTGTTTTCAAAACTTATATCCACATTTTAAAAATCACCCGTATATATATCTACTACATTTTCTCTCCTTAATTAATAACTTTCTCTCTTTATATCTCCCCTCTCATTTAACATTTTAAATAAATTAATACATTAATTTTATATAAAGTTACAACCTAACATACCAAAACTTAAAACAAACATAAAATGACTATTTATGATTTTTAAATCCCACAAAACCCCAAACCAAACATAGCGTTCATCTCTCTATTTAGGGAAAATGTAATTTTCAACTTGACACCTCATTGAATCACCTATTTTATTTACTATTTCATTTATTCAAACCTCAAATATAATTTATGAAGTATCATTGAAAGGATTTTACTACCATTCTCCACAAATAATAGCTATAGGAGTTGGGAGAGTATGAGTAGTGTATATTCAAACTCAACTTAGTATTTATAGAATTGAGCTCGAACTCAACTCGATTTCGATTAGTTAATAAGCTTATAATTAAACTTTACTCGATTTGAAAATTACTTTCGACTCGATTCATTAAGCAAATTGAGTCGAGTTTTCGAATCTTAGTGAATCCCGTTATTAATTGTACATTTTATATTTATTATTAAATTTACTAATTGTTATGGAGTATATAATATAAATAAATAATACTCCCTCCATCCCGATAATTTCGTCCTCAACCAGAAATATAAGTGCGTGCCCGAATGGATTCTCCTTGCGCACTCCAACTTCCCTATAAGCCTCTTCTCATTGCCTGCCCCTCCTTGAAAAGGTCCAAGCGAAACTCATAGGTTGGAAAGCAAAAAGTCTCTCCTATATTTGCTTCTACCAAGAGTGCTTATTCCGCAACAACAAGGGTAAGCCCGATGGATAAAGCGTAAACAGTGTCTTCATGAACAGTTGATTCGTCTTTTCTTTTAAACTTGCTCCCGTAAGCGATGGTACACTAACATCTCTTGGTCTTAGCTCCTTGCGGAAGCACTACAAAGGGTAGGAGTGGACCAAGAGCCAAAGCCCAATAGTTCTACCAAGCTTCGTCTCGTTAATTACAAAGAATTGGCTCACCTTCTGTGGAGTTTTTAAAAGTTCCCTATCGTTTCTTTCCCATTGGTGGAACGAACTTGAAACGCAAAGCTCGGGCTGCCGGCAAGCGAGTGGTTAGTGGTCAATAGTTGATGGCATTCCTCTCTGCGTCTGGCACTCGAGGAACCACGGGACACTCTATATAGAGTAAGCAAGTCTTAGGGATGAGACGCTCTCCTTCGCATTACTACCCAAAAGAGTATTAATTGACAAGTGGACTGTAATTACAACTATAGAGATAGTACGATGTATTAAGCTTCCTACATTAAAAGCTCGTTATAATGAGCTATTTCACTATCCTTAGTACACATATAACCTTTCATACTTAGGAAAATGTGGTCAACCCCAAATTAGGGATGGCAAAATGACCCGTCCCGCACGGGCCAGGTCAGGTCTGGGTCCTAGCACTGCTCCGGCCCGCCCCGTATTAATTTTTTTTATATTAAATTATTTATCTATTTATATATTACAATAATATACTCCATATAATTCTATATATTTACTTTCCTATAGTTTGGAAATTAGGTTTTCCAAATGTTGTATTTCATGGTTTGTAATAGATATTTTTATCTATGAATTTAGTTCTTTATAATAAATTATGGTTGATATTGATTATTTTAATCAACTTATTATTGGTATAAATATTGTAGTTTGTAATGAAAATACTGTCGATATTGATCTTATAATATTAGAATGATATGTTTCTATTCAAGGTAGATATTTGATACTTTTTAAGTAAACAAAATTTGAAATGTAACTTTTTATAATATATACTCAAATAAAAAAAATGGGGCGGGTCATGTCTGGGTCTTAAAATCCTGAGCCGCAGCGGGGCACGGGGCGGGTCCCGCCCGCCCCACCCCATCCCATCCCATTGTCATCCCTACCCCAAATGCACATTTCACTTGTAATTGTAAAGATAGTGTGCACAAATTATCGGGATAGAGAGAGTATTTAATATTATTATTAATATTTTTAATTATAATTACTATTGTCAATCTTTAACGGGTCGAGTTCAGTTTAATAACTTAGATGAGTATTATATGAGCTATCAAACAAGTGGTTTAATTTAATACCTCTATCCACAGAGGACCGACACATTTTGAAAATTAATTGGGTCACCTCATAGTTGTTAGAAGCTTTGATGGTCACAATTCATTTTGATAAAATTAAGGAGTATCTTTCTGGTATATATATATATTCATTCCAGAGGTATATATATATATTGAGTTTCTTACTGACTTACATACTCTCTATGTTTAACTCTGGCATTTTTCTACTTGATCTGCATCACAACTCAGAAACAAATCTCTATTTATTGAATCCTTATTGGTGTGCCCACAAATTGTTTTATCTAATGCCTCACTCAAACTATTCATTTTTTTCTTGAGCAAATTTACTTTGTTTGCAGGAAAATTTAAAGTTTTGCAGCCAGTTATGGTAGTATTGACTGTGAAATTGTCAAGTTATATATAAATGCAATTATGTTCATTGTGGTCCATATACAACTTTTTTTTATTTATAACTTTTTAATGTTGACAAACCTTCTTTGCTTTGTCGCAAGCACACAAGGGAATCCCCACTAGATATTGTTAGATGAAGATAAATAACATGAATTTTCTTCTGAGGAGATAGGTAACGATTAATTTAATATAGTCCATTGGCTGATGCACATTTATAATCATCTTACTCTTACCACATTTTTTGTAGTTTAAAATCAAAATCATCTTATATAAATTTACTTTATTTAAAATAATTTTAAAAAACTTATTTTTCAAAGTTTTATAAGTTTTTAAATTCTTACCAAAATGGTGATTTCACTCAAAAGTGTCTAATTATTTTAATTTCTTGGGGACTGAACCATGAAATTGAATTAGAATGTTTACAAAAGTAACAGAAAGAAATTGGTAAAAAATAGGAGTATTATTTTATGATGACAAAATCAAACTAAACTAAAAGATTCATGAGATATTTTAGAATCTTTTCTTAAAAAAAATAAGAAGAGTTATATTTTAAACTTCACCATTGTATATTTTTCTTTTTTCATTTAATCATTAATTTTTAATAAATAAAGATATTTTCATTCCTACAAATTGAACAGGCACACAAATTTTTGCTTTATCATTCATATAAACAAGTTCAGTTGAGTTACACAATGAGCGGAGTACATTATTCTTGCTTAAATCAATCTTGATACAATTATACCGCTTCATATCTATAAATATCTACACAACATTTTTTTTTTCTTCATAAAATAGACAAGTTTAATTTAATAACAAAATGCTTTAATAATTAATTAAAATCATATCTGCAGAGCTGCATACGTACGAGGTACAGCCATGAGTCGCCGATAATTCTTTTTCGCCGGCGACACCGATCTCCCGACGGCGGCGCACGGCATAACCTTCATCAATTCCGGGTAGGGGCACGATTTCTGCTTGGTGAAGAAAGCTTCGCACTCTTTGGGGCTCCTCTGCCATGGCAGATCCAGAATGCAGTTCTTCCCAACTTCTAGAATCTTCCTGTCGATCAGCTTCCGGCACGCGGGCCCCACCTCCGTGATGAAGTTGTCGTTCAGCGTGATCTTCTCCAGATCCGCCAGCTGGCACAGCGATTCCGGCACCCGGCCGTACAGCTTGTTGTAGGAGATGTTCAGAAGCTGCAGATTTTCGAGGCAGCCGAACGAGTTGGGAATCGGCCCGGTGAGTGAGTTCTGGCCCGCGTCGAATAGTGTCATCTTCTTCAGAAACCCGATCTCGTACGGCAGGCAGCCCGAGAGGCGGTTGTTGAGGAAGAGGATCTCACGCAGTGTGCGTGAGGCCTCGCCGATGCTTCTGGGGATGCCGCCGGTGAAGTAGTTGTTGGCCAGGGTGACGTAGAGCGCCGGAGTTGATCCCAGATTGGCCGGAATTTGGCCGGAGAAGTAATTGTTGTTGAGGAAGAGTACGTCGACGTCGAGGGTGAATGCCTCCTGCGGGACTTCTCCGACAAATTGGTTGAATCTCAGATCTAGGAAGGTGAGGTTGGCGGTGAGGACTGTCCGGGGGAAGGCTCCAGTGAGCTTGTTGTTGCTGAGATCGAGTTCGTAGAGGAATCGGATGCTCTTGGTGTCGATGCCGGAGGGGACTCCGCCGGCGAAGAAGTTGGAGTTAGCGTGGAAGACGATGAGGTCGGTGAGGTTGTTGAGGAATCTGTTGAGAGCGAGTAGTTTGGAAGGAAAGCCGTTGAGTCGGAAGCCATTGAAGTTGACGAGAGCAACTCTTTGCTTGTTGTCGCTTCTGGTGGTGTCGCAGATGAAGCCCCTGTAGTTCTTCCCTTGGCATATATTACCTTTCCATGTCTTCGTAACACCAAGGGGATCGTCTTTTATTGTTAATCTGAATTCTTCGATCACTGCTTTGGCCCTTTCGAGCTCAGGTGACTGGCGTGTGGGAGATGGTGAGGGTCTCGGTTTTGGAGGATGAGATGGGGAGGGCGGTTTTGGAGGTGGAGGTGGAGGTGGAGGTGGAGGTGGAGGTGGAGGTGGAGGTGGAGGTGGTGGTGGTGGTGGTGGTGGTGGAGGTGGAGGTGGTGGTGGTGGAGGTGGTGGTGGTGGTGGAGGTGGAGGAGGGAGTTCAGGGGTAGGGCATACAGGCTCCGGCGGAGGCGGAGGAGGGAGTTCAGGTGAAGGGCATACAGGCTCCGGGGGAGGGGGAGGAGCGGGTTCGGGGCAGCCCACCTGAGGAGGGTATGGAGGAGAGGTGTATGAGTGACCTCCGATGATTACTTCAAGATCTTGTCGGGTGTTGATGGAGTGAGCTTGTGAGAAGGATATCAAAAATGGTAGGAGTATGAGAATTGGAGTGATGATTGAGATTGAGAATAAACCCTTTCTCTTTCTACGCTCCATCTCTTATTTCTTTCTTTCAATTGGATTCCATTTTACATTTATACATAATACTAATAAAATATGATATATGAGTAATTACTACTCCCTCAATCCCAAATTCAAATTCATATTTATCATAGATATGAAATTTAAGAAAAGTCACTTTTTAACTTACTTTTGAGGGTAGTATGATATTTTTAGGTAATAAATAAATGATAAAGTATGTTATGTGTGTTAAAATTGTGATGACAAATTTGAAATTAAAGTATGTTAGAAGGATATTAGTTTGTTGCTTTTTCCTTTTATGGAAGTGTGAAGTTGAATTTGGGACGGATCAAAACGGAAAGTGTAAAGTTGAAGTTGGGACATACTCCCTCATTCCCGGAGAAGTTGATATATTTTTTTTTGAGCACGGAGATTAAGGATTATAATAATTTATTGTAAAGTGAAGTGAGAGAAATAATATTTAATTTATAGTGTGTAGTTTTATTAGAGATGATATGTAGGGCCCATGAGAATAGATTAATTGTTTTTGTGTAGGTCCTATGTATTAAAAAGGAAATGTGTCAACTTTAGTGGGATAAATCAAAAAGGAAAGTGTATCAACTTCTATGGGACAAAGGAGTATGTCGTATTGTTTAAATAAATAAATAAATCAAGAGGACACTTAAACTGGGTATTTGATTTTAGAAGTAACAGGCAAGCCCATTACTCTATTATAATTAAAAATAAATAAAAAATTCCGAGTATGGTTTCATTTAAAAATATACTCCATACTATATAGATTTGATTGTTCTTCCTTCTAAAATAAATATTGAGTTAATTGTAAATATTTATCTTTTAAATTGAGTTAAAGATACTTTTATCATTTTAGACATTTTAACATTCATTACTAAATATTCGACATAATGTTTATTTTTCTAAGCCTAAAAGACTATAATAAAATTTTGGCAAATCCTCTTGGATATATATATTCAAAACTTATAAACTAATGAATAATATACATAAATAAATAAAAATTAATGCATTTTGTTAATAAATTTTATGTTAGTTTTTTTTAACAAAAGACAGAATAAAAAAAATACATTTGCTAGAAAATACATATATACACAATTAAATAAAAATTAATAGACGTAGTCACGTAGGGAATACATATGTTTATACGAATGCACTAGACATCAACTCTAACATTTACCCTTGATTTCATGTGTTACTTTCGTGTATGATATACATCATAGAAAAAGATTATCGAATTTTCCCTCTGTTCGGATTCAAGGGTGTTATTTGTTATTGGGCACGGAGATTAAGGAATATTGTTATTTAATGTATAGTGGGTAGTTGTATTAGTAGAGGTGTGTGTCATATTTTTTAGTTGTATTAGTGTGTGTGTGTGAATAAAAGAGAAAATGAAACCCTTGGGACGGACGCTCAAAATAAAAAAATAATACCCTTAAAATGGACGGTGGGAATAATTGACTTTAAGATTTATAAATTTTTTATATGATTCATTTAATGATTTGACACAAAATATCCTACGTAATAGCTGGACTGATAATACATTTATAAGGCCGGACTTATTTGGGATTATTTAATAAATTATGGCTGTTTTTATTTTTATTTAACCAAATATAGCATTTGTATATTTATTTAATGAAATAAGCAGACACGCCACTTCAATCGGCGCCTTTGCGAAATTTAAAAATTTTAATTCTTTCATATCAAACCAAAAGTATTTAATTTTTATATTTAATTTTTTTAAATTTTTTATATATAAATAAGAATTTAATATGTCATTTATATTATAAATAATTTAAAATATGTGATATAATATACTGTATTCTCTCTGTCCAAACTTTAACTTTACTAATTATAAATGTATATTACTCCCTCCCTCCACTGTTGATGTGTCAATTTTACTATTTTGGACCGTCCACTCTTAATATATCTATTTTCCTTTTTAGAGGGAAGTGGTGGGTCATATTGCATATTTTTTTACTAAATAGAGGAAATGAATATTTTTGAACCGAATGCAAAAAATAGTAAAATGAACATTTTAAAAGACATAATATTAATACAATTACCTAATATATACTGAAATATTATATAACTTAACTCACTATACATATATTTCTTAATTTTGTGTAAACAGTAAATATAACAACATTAGCGAGATGGAAAGAATATTTAATTTTTAAAATCACAACACACTTTAATTTAAAAATTGTTATACACTTTTAAGTCAAATTTCTTTAATATACTATTATTATACTTGGCTTTGTGAATTGGTCTTGGACATAAAAATATACTCTTATTATTTCACAAACAAGTTCACATTTATTATTACATATTATTTAAAAAAGTTATTTTTACTTTATTGATGTTGGAGGTATTTAATATTTTTAGTTAATAAATAAATAAATTGTAAGGTAATGTGTCTATTATGTAAGAGTGACGACTTTGAAATTAAAGTATGCTTTGTGTGTTAAAAAAATACAAATTTTAAAATTAAATTATATTATAAGAATGCATATGTGAAGTTAAAACTGAAACGGATTAAAACAGATTTTGTAGAGTTAAAATTGAGACGGAGAAAGTATATTATATCACATATTTTAAAATTATTTATAATATAAATGTATATTAAATTCTTATTTATATATAAAAACTTAAAAATAATTTTAAATAAAAAATAAAGACATTTGATTTGATGGTGGAAGAATTAAAACTGTTAAAAAAACAGAAAGCAATGCAAAGGTCATTAGACATACACACAAACACTATATTTTGTTAAAGAAAAATAGAAACAACAATAATTTATTAAATAACCCGACTTATTTGCTAAGCAGATCAAACTTGGGCTCATAAAAAGTCAATTGCAGATAACAAGTCAGATTAGGCCTAAAGATTTTATAACAGACCTCACACACTCTAGCTAACTCGGCCTACTTTCACCCTATAAACCCCTAAAATGTTCAACTTTTTTTTTTTTTTTTTTCATTTTACTTGTATTTGTTATTTATATAACGCATTGAATAAGTACTCGGTTTGTCCCACAAAAATTTTCATACCTAAAAAGATAAACTCACTTTATTAAATAATTTTAAAATTATTTTAATTTCAAATATATTGCTTCTTTTTCACATATATATATACTATTACTTTATAATATTTTTTTTATTATAAAAAAATATTACAATATACTTTAAAGTTAATAAAATTGGTCAAAAAGAGCAAATTTTTAACAACGTGAAACATTAAAAAATAAGCATCAAGCATTCAGAGTATAACATAGATACAATATATAGTGATATAATAAGGAGATCTTATTTGAAGTAGCTTGTTATCCATAAAAGTATTAATTATAATCATCCAACACAATAACTTTCTGGATAACCATTCTACACATTGAATTTAATGGCATGGGCTATTCAAATTAAATTAAATAGGGTTGTGTTATTATTATTCTGTTACAAAATGATCAAGATACTTTATAACCTGTACTCCATCTTTCCCAACACATCCATGGGTTTGAAAATTCAAAATGAGGTTGGATTAATTGCATATTTCCTCTATCCGGTCAAACAGCTACGTTTGACTGCATAAAGCTCTCACAAAAATTACAGTAAATGCATCTCTTTGCCCGGGACAGAGGGAGTATATTAGTTAAAAATTCAAAATGAGGTTGGATTAATTGCATATATTAGTTAAAGATATTATAGTATTATAGATGGTGCCCCATGGGTAGTGTGGTACACCCCAGCATAGGAGATAATGGCAGTGGTGGTTGCTGAAAGAAGGGTAGATCAAGGAGTAATGAAGATATACAATTAAAGCTGGTAGTGGCATATCCATTTGGTGAGTGAAGAAGTTGATTTGAGATTCATTGTTGTATTGCATGTGCTGTGGGGTGCCCACTACTGACCAACACTTAATGCATCAAGTACCACCATTTTTATCCACAGAATTACATATCTGCAAATTTAAATTCAAACACTATTCCCCTCCTCTCTCAACCACTCTCACAATGCAAAATTTATAATCTTATAGAAATATAAAAAAATTCCTCATTTTTAATGAATTAATCCATTGGTCATGCATGCAAGATATTGGAATTTGGAATTGGATTTCATGTGACCAAATGATGAACATCAATTGAAGATTTAACATGAACATTAGATCCAAATTAAAACTAATAAAGATGGATATTAAATTGGCCGGTTTGGATATCCATTCAAATTGGAACTGATATTGATGTTACATTCGGTGTTCCAACAATACCAATAAATGCCACATCATACTTTTTAAAATTTCATGTGGCATTCGCATATATTGTTGGAATACCAAATGGAACATCACATGAATTAGGGAACATGGACTAAATAAAAGTAAGTAGAATTTTTTTTAAAGTAGCAAAATAGATGTTCCACGTTTAAGTAACTTGATACATTTCCACCAAGGCATTTGTTAAATTCGGAAGGTTATGAATATATATTTAAAAGTAACTATATCAACTAAGTATAATAAGTAAGCAAAAGTTTGTGGAAAATGGGAGAGTGGATCAATGATATTTATAGAGGTGGAAGTAAAATTGGAGACGAGCTTTGTTTGCAAGAGATCAAGAAGTGGAGTTTGCAAAACTTGAAAATACTATTAACCAGTGTTTCATTTCTCACAATGCCAATGATAGTTGGAGGTAGAAATATTCAGCAGGAGGATAATTTATTTCAAAAAAAGTCTATGAATGGAGATGTCATCTTGTTGAAAATGACAACAGTAATGAAGATTTGAATATAACATACAGATTAATTTGGTGTAGTACTATTCCTAATAAGATCATCATCCACTCTTGGAGAGTTTTGAAAGAAAGACTACCTACAAAAAAAAAACTTGCTGCAGCCAAAAGTATTTTTCTTTCTAATAATAATTTGAGTTGCGTTTTTTGTGGTGAATGCATCGTATCTTTGAGACATATATTGTTTGAATGTCAATTCGCCCATAATATGTGGATGGAAATTAGTTGGAAATTAGTAGATGGTTGGGATATTGTTTTGTTGTAACTTTGGATCCTTTAACTCATCTTCTATATTTTTGCGGTCTTTTCTATGGTATGTAGAAGGAGAACTATGGCTATATGTATTTGGGAGTATACAGTTTGATTTATTTGGAAATTAAAATATGAAAAAATTTCAATAATGAAAAGTTTTTAATGAACAAAGTGGTTGATGAATTGAAGTCGAGAATTTGGAGTTGACTCACGATAAAGAAAAGAGTGGATATGAAGTACTATTCTTTTTGAGAATGGAGTAGAAATTCTAGAATTTTTTATTGAACGATAATTTATTGAAATTAATAAAAAGACACTCTGTTGTGAGATGTGTTTATGTGAGACGGGTCAACCCGTTGTTAAGGTATAGTTATTATATAAATAAAATATGTTTATTAGTAGTTAAAATACGTTTATTGTAAATCATACTATAAAAACATACTTTAATTCATTATTCATCGTACTTAAAAAAATACTTTAATTACAAATTAATACACTTACCTATATAAAAAATATATTTTAATAACTGATTGACACATCTCACATAATTATCGTCTCAAAATAAAAATATTTAATAAATTATCTTTTTCCCAAAAAAAAAAAACTCTTATTTTAGTTTTATGGCCGACGGATTACTTTTTGAAGAGTGGGGAAGTCAACTGAAAGTCGTGATGGTCAGTATTACTTACAGAGTAAGTGGGTCCCACAATATTACATAAGATAAACGTCGTGTGGCCTGACAACATGCAACTTTTTCGCTGCACAAAACTTTCTTAATTTATATTGATTAATAAAAATTTAGATTCGAATAATGTTATTATGGGTATAACATGTTACTCTTATAATCAATTTAATTGTCAATGCGGATTATTTTTTTATTTTTTTAATTTAAAATAAATACTCTCCTTGTACACTCTCAATAATTAGTTTGCTTTTTATGAGTAAGTTAAAGTAAAATTATATTCCTTCCGGCCAAAAATAATTAACATACTTTTTTTTAATTATTTTACAAAATATGACAAATTTTCATTTTTAAGTAGATGAGACTTACACAAAATAATAATCTCACTAACAAGACTAATACAGTTACCTACTACACATTGAAAAAATTATTAATATCTTTAAGACAAAGAGAGTAGTATTTTAGTGTGCGATGAGTTGAAAGATATAATATTTTAATATATGATAAATATTTGTATTAGTATTGTGTATGGACTCAATAGATATATATTAATTATTTTGTATTGATTTCATATACTCCCCTTCATCCCAGGCTAAGAGGGCCAGATACCTTATGTTAAACATAAGATCTCTGACCCCTCGTTAACTGGGACGGAGGGAGTATAAAAAGGAAATGCCCAAATTAAATATATAAATATTTATTATTGTAAAATGGAGGGTGTCCTCATTATATTGATTGGGTAGCTTTATTTATTTAAATGATGAATATTATATCTATAAATCAATTCCATATTAAAATATTATACTTTCTCCGGCCATCGTCAATCTATTCATTTACTCAATCTGTTCCGTCTTTATGGTTACGTTTGCTTTTTGCATGGGGATTAATGAATATAATATTTTAATGTATATTGAGGTGAGAGAAATAATAATTTAATGTAAAGTGAGTAGGTGTATTAGTGGGATGTGTGGGGTCATAGAGAGAGAAGTAATTAATTTGTGTGAGTCTCATATACTAAAAATGGAAATGTAACCATTAGGATGAAGCGCCCAAAATGGAAACATGTAACCATTAGGATGAGACGGAAGTACACGTGCAAAAACATGTAACCATTATGAGGCCGACACACAACACCATTAATTCAACTACCCAATTCAATTAAAATATTATATTTATCAATTCATTATATATTAAAATATTATTTATCTTAATGTACGTGCAAAAAGTACACGTCAACATAAATGCATATGGAGTGAGTATTTATAATAAGAAAATTAAAATAAGTTAATTTAAAATGGAAGGGAATTTTATGTTATACTCTATATATCCATTCCCATAAAGTTACCATTTTGTTATTTTGGGTGTTTAATCCAAAAGATTTTATTTTTTTCCGTTTAAAAAAATGACTCATTATTAATCCATAATTATTTATTAATATAACTACTCTACATAAAATAATAGTAATACTTTTTAATTCCTATGAAAAAATACAACCGACTGGAGGGAGTACTAGAATGAATTCCTCAAATTCTTTTGTAAGTTTATACAAACAGAAAAGACATTTGAGACATAAACTTCTATTTATTTTATTATATTTTGCTCTCATCTTTCTATGGTGCTAATAATAATTCATTTGTCCCCGGGTATAACCTCAAAGGCATACCCCGTGTGCTAGGGAAAGGGTAGAAATATATTCCAATTTAATTGGTAGTTATAGAGTAAAAGTTTAAATCATGTCTTTAGTATAGATTTTGACCTCTTATAAGTACAGTCAAATAATAATTTTTTATCATAAACCACTTGAATTGCTAATTCTCATCATTAGTCAATTGAATCGTTAAGTCCCAGAGTAGTTTAAAAAACGGTGAGATCTCTATTATAAGTTACTTGAATTTCAATAACTAGAACAAAAGCAGTTTTTGAAAATAATAAGCTTTCCATCATAAGCTTTATTGAATTTCCAATCCCCAGTATCGGTTTTGAACCCATTGCAAATACAACCAAATTATGAGCTTTTTATTATAACTCACTTGAATTACCAATATTCAGGGCAAATGCAATTTCAGACTTCTTGCAATCATACACGGTCAAACAATGAATTCTCCATCACAAGCCACTTGAATCACCGATTCACAAGGCAAGAGCAAGTTTGGACTCTTTGCAAGAAAGGTAAAAAAGTGAGTTCTCCATCATAAACCACTTGAATCGTAATTTCCAAAGAAGAAACGATGGAGGCCCTAATTGTTGGGTACACTATTTAATAATAATTCATATCTAAAAGTGAGTTTAACTTCATGTCTGTGAGGCCCCTAATGGTCTCTAATGGATCGCTTATTATTATTATTTAATCTCATATTTAACTTAAAATACTTGTCATATATTATAATTAATATTAAATTAATGTTGTATACAAGGATTTAATGATTATTTATTAAAATATAATCCCTCCGGCCACGTGAAAGGTAACCATTTGCTGTTTGCACGTGGACACTTGTAAGGTCTTTATTTGCTTTTTACACGTGAATTAAGGAGTATTATTATTATAGGTAAAGTGGGTAGTTGTATTAGAGGGAAGTGGTAACCGTTTGCTGTTTGCACGTGAACAACTCATTGTGTACTTTCTTTACTAAATAGAGGAAATTGATATCTTTGAAGCGAACGCCAGAAATAGTGAAATGGATACATTGTAAGTGGCCGGATGGAGTAATATTCTAATAAAAAAATAAATTATAAAATACGAAGTAAAATACTACTTTATAAAATATAAGAGATCACACCGTTAGTAATGGTGTAATACACCATTTAATAATAATTCATCTAAAAGTGAGGTTAACACCATGCGATTTCATAATGTTGCCGACAAAGACCAAAAAGAAAGAAAGAGAGATTTATTGCATTCCTTCGAATAACTTTTTACTCGGATGTGCGTGTTGATGGAGCCAATATTATTTAAATCCAAAAATAATTATTCCATTTCAACTTCAACTTTACATTGTTCATTTTAATCTATCTAAACTTCAACTTTATATTTATATAAAAAAAAATGACCCTTAACTAATATAATAAATCACCTTATGTTTAAAATTATCATCCATTTTTAACGCACAACATATTTTACAATTTATGTATTATTAAAAAACATCAAATACCCAAAAAATAAGTAATAAGTGTCTTTCATAAACGCCCCTTACAAACCATAAATATAAACTTAAAATTGGGACTGAAATAGAAGTTATTAGTAGTATGTTCTGAACCTTTGCTCTATTTGTACCAAAACTAGTAATTAGGGGGTATACAGCTAAAGGCATTATATATTTGCATATACAATCAAATAATCTTATGGTCCACATATCTTTAAGAGTTGTGCCATTTCAGGTGCGATCTGGAACAAGACTCCATGCTCTATGCATCATATCATCGTCTACGAATGGCCGTAGAGTCCACATCTGGCAATACGTCTCGAGCTCTCCCGGTGAAGACTTGTGGTTGAGAGATGATACAATTCGAGCCTGCAATGAACGATGTGTCGAACAGATTAGCGCAAAGCAGAGGACAACTGAGAATGACAAGTTATAAAATATGTTATGGGAGGAAGTTTGAGTCAAGCTCAAGTTCAGGTTCTAAGTTATCGAGGCTAAGATAATATTTTACTGAAAGAGTAACCAAGTCGAAACTTATCCAGTTGTATTAACTACAACAAGCTCATCAAGTTTGCTCGGCTGAACTCAGCTCGTTACACCCTTACAGGGCTATGGGTGTTACCTGCATCGTGTAGTCTTGTTTGACCATATTATATATTATAGCCATTGTGGTAGCATAATCTTCACGTTCTGAAAGGTTAGTAGACGGAACCTCCTCCTGGAAAATTCAAACATCGGGATGAAATATTTCACTTCATTTTAAATGTTTGCAAGCATCCCAATGCAGGTGAAAGAATGATAACTTGTCCATAAAATTACACAATATAAGAAAAGCAGACAACTTACTCGCTTACAACATTGCAACAATTACTCAAGCATGACCCAATAAAAGAATCTCGTATGTAAAACTATTTTTTGTCCCAGTAAAGGAGTCATGCTTTGAAAGTTGAAGATTCTTTTAGTTGAAGTTTGTGTAACGAGCCACAAATAACAAATTCCAGATTGTGTTAATGTTAGGCCAACTAAATAAACTAATGGACGAAAATGAGATTTAAAGACTTCCATGAGCAAAAATAAATTGGGTTTTAGGTGTAGGGACTATCCTAAACACGGTAATTATTTCATGCAGATGCAGGCATAGAGAAACTACAAGGCAAACCAATTAACAGAGGAAGGGAGAAATTTTTTACTTCGAGACTTGAACTAACCACGGAATCAGAATTGCATTCGACATCATCATCCACCTCCATTGCAGTTTGCACGACAGACGTTGCATCATCCAGAAGGCATTCAAGTTCATCGATAAGAATTTTACCTGCAGATTAATGTACAAATTTTAAAAATAAAGCCTAAAAACCATATACAATGGATGATGTTTAACTCGGTCATTCAGTTCTGAATTGAAATGAGGAAAAGGGGATCTCACAAAATGTAGGTACAGAAAGCTGCTCAAGGCTGGCTACAGTCAAAAAATTTTATAAAGAGCCAAAGGCATCTTAACATTACTATTCAGTGATTTCTTTCATGTAGACTAAACCTGATTGTGTTAATAAATCATACACATTCACTGTTCTTTTAAGAGTTTTGATTTCTCTAACAAAGTCCAGGAGCTTTGACAACTGAACTTGTTAGGTTATTGTTCCCAATTTTCTCAAGACCCAAGGTATCAAAATCAAAACTTAAAGTAGAAGAGGTGTTACTAAATAATCAGCAAGCATTGTATGCAACTAATAATAAAAGGTATATTATTATATAAATAAATAATGCAGCATGTAGGAATTCCATAAACCCATGAGAGTTTAAAATGATTATTGACTGCCATTTGTTTCACAAAGCAGTTAAAAGAAAAAAAAAACTATTTGACTTCAATTTTAGTTAATCAGACAATATTAATATATTAAAAGAATAAGAATATATTCTTATTATTTTTTTACAGCAATGATGAAAACTTACTAATTATCCTAGAACATGATGTTGTACTAGATGTAGAAACTGAAAACAGAATATGCATATTTATACACGCACACATAAACAAAAACAAAAGAATCCAAGTAGAGGGATCATTAGAGCTAACGGTATTTAAAAAATGACATGCATTAAGGAAAATCGAGCATTAGATAAAAAAAAAAAGCATATACCATACATAAGATGGCTAGTCTTGGACATAAACACGATATTACAATTGTTACAGATAATATGCCAGATATGATGGCACCCATACTTTTTGGAACCTGTTATACATGCAGTGCAATCGTGCAAACACCCTAGATGCAATTAATAAGATTGATTGCTAGTAGCAGATCTGCAGATGTCAACTTAGTCTTAAAAGAGATACTGAGTAGTTAAAAGCAATCTGAAAAGAATTACCTTTATTTACAAAATCCAGAAGCCCAAGATGGCACATATGCACTTCTGCACGATATCCACAAGTTGTGGAAGATAATAATTAGCAGCAAGATGCAAGTTGCAGAACAGGAAATATAAGAAACCAAATTAATTGCATATCAACAGCAACAGTAGCCATTAAGTGGCAAGGCTATAGTTGATGCAGGTACTCGATGCTTCCTCTAAACACCTATAGAATTTTTAAATCTTTTATGCCTTAACTGGATAAACCTACTTAGATAGGTCATTGGTTTGAGCCCCTTATATGCCCCTCTAAAGTGGGCCCACTCACAACAAAACAAAGGAAGAACAAGAAAACAGCTGGATGAGAAGATGTCAAAGACCCTATAGTGCAAGTTTATTCATATGTAGCAGAGGTACGGAAATTGTGAATAGGCATGATTAACAATAAGAAAAATTACTATAGAAAATTTTTCATGCCTTGCTATGCATGTCCTACTTTTTGCACAATCACCGAAAAACTAGAAGGGCGAAAGATGGTGCTACTGACAAAGCAAACAAAAATGACAGCGTGAGGCATCAGTATGTACTGGACTTAATACGGGTGCTTTGAGGGACATAATAGGAATGGTTTGATACCGTCTGCAATATCATTTCCTTCTAAGAAGTAAGAACCCTAAACCCTAAACCGATTCAGAAGCCATTCTAAATGCATGATATTAACATGACCCCTCATGAATATTAAAATAAGGCTACTGAAAGTTCAAAGTTAGTAACATATAGAATTAAAAAAAAACATATCCGTCCTTTATTCTTAAAAACCAAAGGACACTTTGTAACTGACTTACACTTGCTCACGTTTTGTAAACTGTCATGACTGTTGATGCATCCAGCTCCGACATATGACAAAACCCTTTTTGAACCATGAGCCTTGATAATATCCTCAACCAAAGAAGATGACTTGTCAATTGGATGTCGCCCTAAAAACCCTGTCCAAAAATTAGGTGAATATGATTACTTTTCCAACTGGCACTACCTAGTTGAGGTAAATATCAGCATACACACAACAGTCAATAATAGCGTGATGCGCCATGCAAACTGAATCTACTATTTTAATTCTTGATAGTATAATTATTGTTGCATATCGTTCACACAAATTTGGATACTCAGAAACCAACCAGGAGACCAGTGCATTTAAATACGAGTAAAAAAACACTACCAGACCAAATTATAGATCACAAAAAACTGATGCAAACCCACTCACCAATTGCCTGATGGAAGCCAAAGAGTAACCTGCTTCCAGTAGAAACTAGTTCTTCAAATTGTGTAATCCTAAGATAGATGCACCAGTAATACAAAGGAGTAAGTTATAAAGGGTGATAGAACAAAATCTCCAGTTTGAAATAAATATAGATACACCATTCTAGAACATAAAATGATAGTGATGAAATAGAACAGAAGTGCATGTGATGAATTCAACCTTGTCATGAAATCTGCATATATTTCGATGATGTTGTATCTTGACTCACTTTTTCCATGTTCTCCATTTTCCATTCTGCACTACAACAGAATATTAAGGCACAAAATCATCTTTGTGGTTTCTGGAGCCAATAGTGTGTGAAATTCATAAAATAAAAATCATCCTTCGAAGCACCGGAGACTTGCAGCTTTAAAGAAACGAGGTTCAGCGGCCATGCAAGGAGATGTGGAGCTAAGAATGTGATGATTATGAGCAGATGTACAGGATTCGAAGCACTGAAGTGAATGCTTTATGGAATCCCTCAACTAAACAAGGAATTAATGTGTGAACTTGCTGTCGCAGAATTTATAACATTACTAATTTATAACATAATTTCAACTGCGCGCAGAGGCATAGATGTCTCATAATGTTTCAATTCATTAGAATATTTCTTAAGGCACTTCAATTATAGAAATGATCAGTCTCAAGAAAATCTTATACTACCTACAGTCTACGAGTATGATGAATCATGAACTTGATGCATAAATTGTTATTCCTGTCAGAGAAGAGTTTCACCCTTTCCAACAGTTGTCGCCCCTTCTCAAGAAAAATATAAATATTACATTTAAATAAGCTTGAGCAAAAGGGACTCTAAAGAACACATTACTTAGATACATTTTATTAACATGCCTTAGAAGTTAGAAGTTAGCCATCAACAAGACTTCCTGTATCCTACTTGAACACTATCCACCACAAAATCTATGCACCTTCTTAATATCACAAATAAAAATAAAAGTGATACACCACACAAACATATCATATTTCTGAATAATAGCTTCTTAATATGATTATACAGCACACATATAGCAACAATGATAATGCTAAAATGTTAGTAAAATCATTCAAAACCACCCATATCAAGATCATATTTGAATTGTACAAATTACTTTATTATTACCTCAGCTATCAGCAGTAACAGGAGATTAAAATGCTTTCACATACAGAATCACGTGTACATATACACATAGAAAATTGAAGAGCGCAGCAACTAGCCAATCTCAACCTACTGCACACTATGCATAAACTTCAGTAACTAGCAGCAAAGGTATTAGCAGAGCAAATCCAAAAACACATCTCATGACTATTCACAGGAAAAATCAACGTTTTTTAGTGGAAGCAGCAAATTCAGAGTATTGTCTCCAGTCAAAACTCAGAAGCAACAATCAGAAGAGCAAACGAAGAACAACAAACACAGCAAGGAGGAAGCCAAACACCACACCTACCCGTGAGGATGAGTCGGACAAATTCCTCGAGAGAACGAGTCTTTGGTAGGAGCAAACTCTAGAAACAAGATCAGAGAAGGGTGGGAGAAATCTGATGCTCTGCAAACGACTTACCAGAGGGCTTGGCGCCGCCGTCAGTGCCTATTCTCCACTAGGGTTCCGCCGCATAAGAAGGGAACATGCTCGAGGAACCCCCAAATCGAATATTGGATCAGAATCGAGTAGGGAAAATTTCTCCAGTGAAGAGGACAATCACACATTCAATCGCTCAGCGCTCAGGACTAAAATGTGAGAAAAATCTGGGCTAAGGATTTCACCCCCTCGCGCAAGCAACAGCGAAATAGGTTAGAGCTTCCAGGGGGAAGTTCTTAACTTCGAGGGCTTAGGCAGTCGGCTTCAAGGTAGAGTCGATACTAAGAGTGCAAATTGGAACGAAGCCAATTGAAATGGCAATTCCACCTATTCACGGCGGCAGGAAGCCGAAAGAAGGGCTAATCGAGAGCAAGAATGGGCCGGGGAAGAGGGCTTTGTCCTTGGGAGGGCTCTGTGCTTGGAAGCACAGCCTGTCACACCGGAATCCTTCTTCTCGGCCGACCAGAGGGAGCGACGGAAAAATAGAGGAGAAGAAAGGGTTTTTAGAGGGAGAGAAGAGTGTAGAAGAGGAATGTTTCGTAGTGAATATCCTTTAAATTTGGGAATATGGGTAAACGAGAGTAAGTAATGAGTATAATAATTTAATGTAAAGTGAATTAAATTGAGAGAAATAATATTTAATGTATAGTGGGTAATTGTATTAGAGGTGATATGTGGGGCTCATGAGAATAGATTAATTATTTTTTTGGGTCCCATGTATTAAAAAGAAAATGTGTCAACTTTAGTGAGATGAACCAAAAAGGAAAGTGTGTCAACTTTTATGAACGGAGGGAATATTTATTTATTTTTACACAAATGAATTTTAAGACATCAAAGATTATACATCGGTGTGTTAAAACCGAAGTCAATCTGCAATATTAAGTGAGTATTTTCAATAAACATCAGTACCAAAGACATCAGTTTGAAGAACCTATGTCTAACAAAACATTAACATCATGTGGGAAGACATCGGTTATAAGAACAGATTTCTATCAGCGTGTTTCTATAAGAGTTGAGAATATACATCGGTTGAAAGACATCGGTTTTCACCGATGTCTATCAGCATATTTTTGGCTGATAGACATCGGTTAGGCATAAGACATCGGTTTTTGATAAAAAGACATCACATTTCATGAAAAAGATGGTCTTCTTTTGTTGGGGGAAGGATTTAAGTTAAAATGGAGAGGTCAATTAAGTAATTTACCTTTGTTAACCTGAGGGATAAAAATTAGGACTTGGATCTCTTCGGAGTCAATTTCCTCTCATATGAACAGTGAAATTCATATGAGAGAAAATTCTCTCCAATTACTAGAGGGGGATCCTCACCCTAAAAATTAACAGCCCTTTGGGCTGTTTAACAAACCAACTCCACATTGGAATTAACACCGTGCTCTTGATGGCCCGGGTATTAAACCTCTTTCTTAACCCAGTAAGTAAACAAGTTTTTCTATGAATTACTATGTGAAAACTCTAGCTAACCTTGCAGGTAAACGGCCCCTTAACTCTCTTCTAAACTAAACCAAACGAAATTATATGTTTTCTATTCATCATCAACAAATATATTTTCGGAATAGCAATTCAAAATATTTTTAAGATTATGAAATTATAAATTTATTATAATTAAGTTATTACTAATAGATAAATTCAAAGGCAAAAATTTCTGTGCATCCGGGCGCACGGATCACATTACGTGCCTTTTAGAATTTTATGTTAAATTGTATACCCTTTAGTATAAAGATGTGTACATTTTATTTTCTAAAGAAAATTATTGTATATATCTGTGCGCATGGACAACACTCCGTGCGCCTTTAAAATTTTGTGTTAAATTGTATACCCTTTAGTATAAAAATGTGTACCTTTTATTTTCTAAAGAAAAAAAATGTTAATTAAAAGTGTATACCCTTTAGAATAAAATTGTGTACCTTTTATTAATTAAAGTGTATACCCTTTAGACCAAAGCAATGTACTCTTACCCATAATACTAAACTTCTAAAGGCGCACGAAATGTGTTCCCGCGTTCGGGCACACGCAAGCCTCACTCAAGTTCAAATGTAATTTATGAAAATTTTAATTTAAAAATTAATTTATATAGAAAAGAGATTAAAACTAATAATGATAAAAAAATAAAATCAAACTATTTGAATATGAGATTCTCTTGTGAGGCGAGTTATTTGTTTGACATGTGTGAGACGGGTCGATTTATCACTAAAATATGCTTATTGTATAGTTAAAGTATGCTAATGATAAATCATATTATAAAACACTAAAATCTTACATTAATGCATAATTCAGCATACTTTAGAAAACATACTTTAACAATTATTAAACACACTTTATCTATATAATAAGCATACTTTAATGATGAATCAAGATGTCTCACACCCGTCTCATAAGAGACTTTATCTTTGAATATACTCAATATAAACATATACTCCGTATAGTATATATTTTATTAACTAATTCTATAAAAATAATAAAAAAGTGTGTGCCTTTATTTTTATCATATAATAAGACTAGTGCTTAATACATTGGTGAATTATAATTATAATTACTCGTGGTTTAGAGTATATTTCATCTTTAAAGTTTATGGTATAATTGTAATTTCATCCTTGTGGTTTAATGTATACTTTACCTTAAGGATTTAAAGATTCGGGTATAATTGTAATTTCACCCTTGTGGTTTAGGGTAAATTTTATTTATAAACTTTAGGATTTAGGATATAATAGTCATTTAGATATAATAAATTTAAAAATAAATAAAAAACCAACATTAATAAAGAATGAAAAATTAATTCGAGGGTAAAGACCAAAGGTTCCACTAATTCATTTGATGAAACCAACTCTATTCTTTTTTAAATTAGTAGTTTATTTTTAAATTAAAGGGATAACTATCTGGTTAACTTCTTAACCCTTTCTTATCACATGTTTATTACTTTCAAGGTTTTAGAAGTGGTATTTTACAATATTACCCTTGCTACACAACAAATGTTTGGCGCCTCACGTAATACCCTACATAAATAGAATAAAAAGTGATAATTTTTATGATAAAAGTAATACTCAATTAATGAAAAATGATAATACTATTATTGTCCAAAGCAGTATCGACTAATAAGCTAAGGTAGGACAAATCAGTCAACATGAATAATAATAATAACAACAGTATTTTAAAATAAAAGTTATCATTTGCTTTTATTTTTAAAGGAAAGATAAATGTCATCAAGTGAACATATTTTTCAAACGAGAGTGTATACATCCCTCGTCTAGGATTTTCTATTCTAGACCTTGATCAATACACATAAAATTAATGGCTGCAACACATTGATTAGCAATGCTAGAGTTTCATCATGCTTACTTTTTATTTTTATTTAATCTTTAGATGACTACTTTATGAAAGATATTAGTGAGTGCAGTGTCTTAATAAATGTGATATTGGAAAGAGGTAAATACCCTCCTTGCTTTCTCACAAACAGTGCTTCCATGGCTAACATATGGAGCACAAACTGGTGAGAGAAGAAGCTCATTATGTGAACATACTTAATTAGAAAATCTGATATTGCAGTAGTTAGATAAAGCTACAATACTTTGGAAGCAGCATTTTGCTTACACAACATGCATGATACAATGAAATTACTTTCAAACTGCAGTTGAGTTACTTCATAAATAGACAAAAGCAGTAATTTGCAAGGGCAACACAAAAAAATAATATAAAAAAGGCAACCTTTTGTTGAGAGGCATATTATCAAACACGACATTGACATACATTTTCTATCTCATCCATGTGAGAAACCCAAATCACAGTAGAAGTAGAAAGTATATTTCACTATTCGTTTCAGACTACCCGTCAGACGCATCACAGCGAGCTCACTTTAAATGAACGCAAAAATATTTTTGGCCAATATTTTGTGAAATCCAAAACATATTCAAATTGGAAATATATCTCTAAAATAGGAAATCAAGAAAAATCAGATACCACTTCTGCAAAATTCCGCAGACTAAACACGGGGAGAAACTGGGGACGTGGAAACGTGGGTAGGAAAACATATTTGATTTAAAACACATACCATATTGCCGTCGAAAGTGCAGAAGAATGAACCAATACACCACCGGAGAATACGATTTCACCTGATATATGCTCAATCTGCAGTAGAGCCGTGCTCCCTTCCTAGCTCTATAACATTGTGCGCTCTGCAGCCAACGAAAAGAAACCTGTGAGACAAAGTCCAAATTGAAGAGGGTTTGAAAACCCTATCCAAACTTCTCTCAGACAAAAATGGGAGGAAATGAAAGGGCAGCAACGCAATCTTCTACCTTAACCCTTGATTCACTTTCTTATTCACCCAAAAAGGGGTGACAGTGAGATTAAGGCCGAGCCGACAGAGGCCCAGGTCACTTTTTAAAAGTTAACCCTAAATGTAATCAGGGTGTGATGTAAGGTTACTATAAGGGTTAACCTCACTCAACCCTTCACGTAAACGGTCCCTAAGAGATCAAACGTATATTCCAAGGTTATCATTCAAACCCACAAAAAAATCAAGCTAACACCGTTAAATTATATGGTTTCCTGTGAACAGTCTCATGACAAAGTCTCAGTTGAGTTTCACCAAAATTGGTTAAAGACAAAATGTCTCGTGAAGTTGTATCACCCTGTAGTTTAGTTTGCCCACAAAATGTTAGAAAGGGCATAATCTAGAATAAAGTCTACAAAAGTTCAAACCCAGGCAAATGGAAATAAGAGATCCTCATCCCCAGAACCGACTTATCAATCCCTTCTTTTCTTTCTTCATCTTGTTCACCAGAGATGGGAACTCAATTAGATCGTAGGCCAGATCACGCACAATTGGATTTCGCGGAACAGCTTGGAATGCAGGCGGGAATGCTTCAATGCGCGGGATCGACTTTGTGGTGGGATCACCAATAGCTGATTCGTAGTCATTCAGTTTCTCCAACAGCAATTTTCCAGGCTGAAGCAAATGAGATAAATGCAATACAAATATAGCGTAAGAATACAGAAACGAGGATGTGGGAGAAAATAGGAAGAAGTTCTCACAAGAATTCTATGGAAGAGAAATGTACAAGTTCCTCATTTCCATGAAAATGTATATCAACTCTTTTTATTTCCTTAACTCCAGCAGTTTACTACTACAGAAGTTCATTGATTTTTCAACATAAAATTTAGCAAGTTTGTTCTATTGAACACAAGTCTAAAAAGAGATTATAAATACTATTTCATAGACAAATTCATGTAAAGAAAAAAAGAATATCCAAACCATTAATTAGTTATTAAAGAACAGAAGAAGTTGCACAACATACCTTCTTATTATTTCCTGTTATCGAGATATTCGGAATCTGGTTAGAGAGACTTTCTGGAGCCTTTTCTTCCTCCATAACTCCAGTTGCATGTTCTATGCAAATGTTGGATCGACAATCATTGTAAAGCATTGTCAACTCCTAGATAGCAACCTGAAATACACCAAGATACCACTCTTAAGTTAAGTATAAGGAGTTCCTGAAGGGAATTACATTGGATAAGCTAACTTAATTCAAGGAAATTGCAAATTAAATAAATAAAATAATGGTAGAACAGAAACAGTCTCATACTTGTATATAACAGGATAGATGGCAACCTTATTTTTAAAAAAATATTTCATATTCAGATTAAAAGGAATCATCTTTACAAAGAAAACATCAATAAGCTATTGTGAACTCTGCATGAAGCAAGCAAAAGGAGCGTCTTTAAAATAAGGGGCATGGAATTGCACCTGATCAGTATGACTTGAGCTTTGAAGTTTCTTAATAGCATTCTCAACTAGAGAGCGGGCTTTGCAGTATAAGGCATATGCTTCCGGCCTTTGGCTGGCGAAACTGTATGACTTTGCCAGGTAAAAACACCTACACGAAATTGACAACAGGTCCATATGACCATATAGAATACTAAAAGTCAATTTAGAATCAAAGAGTGCCAAGAGCTAAAATTATAAATAGAGAAAATCAGAGAGAAATTTAAGATGATATACAAAACTAGTAAAGAAAGAGAAAATTACAATGTCAATTATATAAATACATGGGTTATAATAACTATATCATGACCCTAGTATATAATAACTACAACAAAAAGCAAAGTGTACACAACAATACACGTGCATTTATCAACTGTTTAATCATTTAAATATTTGAGGGAGGTAGATATGTGTTTATTAAGACAGGCCCACTACAAATATCAAACAATATGTTACTAGACAAAGAGAACTTAAACAATCAGACCAAGAAAATTAAAAAAATATCTGCAGAAGAGGAATGTCTGACACAAGTTGTTGTAACTAGAGCTATATAAGATGTCTGGAGACAAGAGCAAGACAGAGGAGAAAATGTAAGATACAAGGACCAAACCTTTCAGCTCGGAAAACCAAACATTTCAGTTCACATTGCTCACCAAAAGCCACTTCTTCAGGTTTTCTGTCTCTTCCTGAACTAACCAGATTGGAAAGATCAGCAGCATTCTGAGTGAAAAACATGTTACAAAAGCTTTTGCCATTATATTTTATACAGTTAAAGCATTGTTAACACTAATACTACTGTGACTCACCTGAAGCAGGAGATCATATAATCGAACAAGTTCTTCAGGTTTTGTGACTTTTTCATTTTTATCATCACGAACTTTACTAAATTTACTTTTTGCCACACGCACAAGCAACTGATTACGCTCCATGGTCCGCTCCCCTAGGACAGCACCAATAGCTTTATCAACCCACTCAGGTCATCCTTCATGCTTTCAGAATTACCCGTGTTGGCATAAATAACAGAAAACAACTGAATCAGACTCAACAAAAACACCATGATTATGTTTAAATCTCCGTCTCCAACAAATAATGTGTGCTTCTATGCACTAAAAATGATACACATGCATATACATAGAGCAGAAATTTTTCACGGAGTAGTCCTCACCAAGTCATTTCGTATGCAGCTCCTTGCTTCATCATAAGCAGCAAAAATTTTGTCAAACATGGACAGTTTTTTCTCTGCAGGTACTGAATCTGCTGCTGAACCACTAACATCTTTCTCCAGTTCTTGAGCTGATTAAATTTGGTCATGCATAAAGAGTTTGAGATTTGGTGAATGGATGTTTAAAAAAAAAATTAAAAGTGAAGCTAGAAATAGAATCCAATCGACATAAGAGCAGCATATACATGTAGTAGTAGCAGCTATGAGGAAATGGTATGTGCACATATAAAAGATGCACTTCATATAATGCTTAAATTATTAAAAAGGTTTCCAATCAGTTTTAAAATCTTTACTAAAGCCCTTGCTCACAGGAAGAAAAAAAAGTTGAAAATTACTAGATAACTCAATTGACTTTAAAGAGGGATGCAAGGACAAGTGTAACAGCTTGCTTATTACATAAAAATAGTAGAAGAAAAAATATCACTCTATTAGAAAGTTCTCCGTAAACCAAAGAAAAGAAATGAGCAAAGCCACCAGCCTCATCCTTCCTCCACAACACAACTTATGCCTGCAAGACCACATCACACCTAAAAACCCTGTCCTAAGCTGAAACTAAAGAGAACTCTGCAGTTAAGTTCTATCTTGCGTATGCCAACCCCATCCACCCACCCACCCACCACCCAAAAAAAGAAGGCCAATCCTTATCCTCAAACCCCCTACAAAGGCCACACCAAGACAAATGACACCAATAGCTTCCCACACATGGTGTTGGAGGGGTTATTAGAAAAGGAGAGTCTTCATTTTCTTTTGTGACATAAGGTCAATTAAGTATATTGATGCACAAAAGTAGTTGACAAAAAGGTTGAGAGGTTCAAAACAGCAGATAACTTTACATCTATTGGTTAAGTATATCTTCAAACTCATCATTTGTTTTGATCTGATGCAGATTCAAAACAGCTAAGATCTGAAAAATATCCTTAGAGAAGTGCTTTGAATCATCTCCTGATTTGAACTCTTGAACCACACTGTTCACCTCAATTGAACTACAGCCTGGTGTTTTCTTCATGCTCATACTTCTAATGACTTTCCTGATTCTTGAAACCCCGTCCCACTTGCCCAAATCCGCGTAGATATTTGCAAGCAAGACGAGGTTCCCCGTGTCATCCGGTTCAAGCTCTATAAGACGTTGCGTTGCCATAACCGCAGTTTCAAGATCACGATGAGTTCTACAAGAACTTAATAGAGAACCCCATATTGCAGAATCTGGCTTCATTTTCATGCTCTCTATGAGTTTTAATGCTCGGTCTATGTGCCCAGTTCGTCCAAGAAGATCGATCAGACATCCATAATGCTCGATTCGAGGCTCCATATTGTAACCATTTTGCATCAAATCAAAATATTTCAGTCCCTCATCCACCAAACCAACATGCCCACAAGCTGATAAGAGACCTACAAATGTGATCTCATCTGGCTTGATGTTTAGCTTCTCCATCTCGTGAAACAATTCAATTGCTTCGTATACTCTCCCGTGATGCGCTAGCCCCGCAATCATCGTACTCCAGGAGATAACATCTCTTTCCGACATTTTAAAAAACAGCTGCAAAGCTAGGCTCACACTTCCACACTTAGTGTACAATTCAATCAACGCATTGCATACACTCGTCTTCCTCAAGAATCCCTTCTTCTCTGCGTAATGATGGATCCATTTTCCGAGTTCTAATGCTCCCAGCTGTGCACAAGCAGGCAAAACCGCGACTAAACTGATACAATCGGGTTGCATACCGAACATCTGCATTCTTCTGAAAACATCCAATGCATCACTAAAACACCCGGTTTTCGTGTACCCTGAAATCATAGTAGTCCAAGAAACGATGGTTTTATTTGGAATCATTTCAAACAACACTCTAGCTTTTCTTACTTGGCCCAACTTCATGTATCCAGAAACAAGATTGTTCCAAGAAATCACATCCCTTTCAGGCATTTCATCGAACACCATACGTGCGTCGCCTACTGCGTCACACTTGACATACATATACAACAGTGAATTCTCTGTTATGCTACGACCCATCAACCCAAATTTGCAAACATGCCCATGAACTTGTTTTCCACACAAAACATCCACAAGTTCCCCACAAGATCTGATAATGAATGGGTATGTAAAACTATCTGGAAAAATCTGTTCTTCAGCTTGTCTAGAGTTTCTCAGTAAAGTCTTGTACACATTGATAGCCAATACATGCATGCTGTTGTTCGAATATGCTCTAATCATTGCATTATACAAGAAAATATTAGGTTCAACAATTTTTCTATACAGCGAACTTGCGTATTCGACCTCTCCATTTTTGTCACAAATCTCCAACATTCTTGTCACCAAGAAATTGCTCTGCAGTAACGAAAACTTCTCCATTTGGGCATGGATCCTTCTCAGCAATCCTGTGTTCTTGCATTTTCTTAATATGGATACGAAAACATCCTCCAATTCTCTGATGCTCACTCTTGCTGCCATTTTAGGGTGTGTTGATACGAAAATTTGGATCTTTCAGGCGAAAATGGAATGACAACATAATAATTTGATTGAAATACTCTTTCTTTCTGCAAAAACTCGAATTTTAAATCCATAATTTTCAATCTGATTTTCTGTGTCATTAATTAAAGTAACTCAGAAAATTTTAAAATTAAAATGGCGCAGAAAATGCAGATAAATGTTTGCATTGTTGCACAGGTTCTTTGTGGAAGAATTTAAAACAAACATAGAATTCAGGATCATTAACATTGTTAGATATGAGGTGTGTGTGCGTGAATTTTTTCCAGAATAAAACTACAATGACAAAGGGATAACCAATTTGCCAAAATGAAAAAATAATAAATATAAATATTTCAGCAACGAAGAAATCAAGAAGAGAAAATACACTAACGGAGAGAGAGTATTAATAAACTATTCATCAGCATGTAAGGATCATCTGTAGACATATTTACTCCCAGGCGGTGTGAAAAGCCGGAGCTTAAGTTAACTAACCCAATACAACCTGTCCGTTGGGTCTAGGGATGTTAATTGGGCTTGGGCCCGCCAGCTCGGCCCGTTTAGCACTTTAATTTTTAGGGCTGGATTCCTAAATATAGTGGCCCGATTAAAACAGGGTCTTTTTGGCTCGGACAGACTAGCCTACGGGCTAAATTGGCCAGTCCGTTTAAATTTTTATTAATTAAATCAATGTTTTTATAATCAAACCGGAGACTGAACCGGTGTCTCCACCGATTCGAGGTTCAACCAAAAAAATTAAATTTATTTATTTTTAATTATATTTTAATATAATCATTAAAGAAATACAATAAATAAAGTTATTTTACAAAATATGATAATTAGTTCAGCCCATTTAGCTCTTTATTTTCAAGCTCATGAAGCAAAAGCAAGCCCATCCATCAAAATATAATGTTAAGAGTTCAATAGCAAACCTGCCAGTTTTTTGCAGAGATTAAACAGCAGAGGCGATGGTTTAGTGTTTCATCCGGCTTGGGGAAGAAATGGTTTTTCTAGATTTTCTTTGTTTTATTAGATTCGACTACGAACGTATGTATATAATGTATATTGAGATTTAATTGAGATTTTAGTTATTTTGAACGAAATAGAAATGAAAAATGTTTGGAATTCATTCTGAGGTTCCACTAGTTTTACCAGTTTTTGATTTTGACCGGTTTCAACCAGGTTTTCCCGGTTCAACCATCGGTTACAGGGGTTGTTCCGGACCGGTATCGGCTCCGGTTCCCGTTCAATCGGTTCAGGTCCGGTTCGATTTTGAAAACATTGAATTAAATAGTATTCTTTTAGTTGGGCCAATTCACTTAAATTTTTGTTAATTAAATATTTGTGTTAATTGTGCCATTCAAATTAAATATCATATTCATATTTCATTTTTTTTATTACATGTTTTAATCTCATATTTTGCATGTTAGTTTATTATTTTTAGGTTAGAAATTTTATTATTTTTAGGTTACAAAAATTTTATTAAATGTTTGCTGTTTAAATTTTTATTTGATTGTTTATTATATACTACAAACTTTTAAATTATATTTTACTTTTTATTTTTATATATAAGGAATACATAATACTACATAATATGTATTGTATGCTTAATTATTCATATTCTACATTATATATATATATATATATATATATATATATATATATGACAAAAACTTGTGTAAGACTCTTAAAAAGTGATACTAAATTAATGAAAAGTGATAATATTATTTTATGAACAATTTATAGTATAAATGAAAAGTGATAACATTTTATAGCGAAAGTGATAACTATTTTAAAAAGTGTAAAATGGTCTCATGTAAGCCCTTACGTCTCATATATATATATATATATATATATATATATATATATATATATATATATATATCTATATATTTTTTTTTTAAATTTCGTAGCCCGTTAGTTGCCCATTTAGCCCGAAAGCCATTAGAGTTAGGGTTAGGTCCTTAATATTAGAGGCACATTTAACACGGCCCGCTTAGGCCCGTAAACCGTTTAGCTCTGGCCCTATAGGGCTAGGGTCAACCCATTTAACAACTCTAATTGGGTTTGTTTATTTTGAGGGTTTATGCACAATTACGAAATCTTAAATATACTAATAGAGAGTTTAATATTAAATATTATTTTTCTTTAATTTAATTTAATACTTATTTCCAAAATTTTATATTTCTCTCACCTTCGTAGTTTCTTTATTAATGAGTGAATAAATTCATATTATTAATGAGTGAATAAATGTTTGATTTAATGCATGCAATAATTAAAACTTATTCCAAACTAAAATTTTGGTAATAATTTAGATTAATTAATTTAAAATGCATCTTCAATAATATATATATATATTTTATATATTATATTTTCTTTACTACATGAAAAATACTACTTACATTATCTCAGAAATTGGAAAACAAAATGTTGAAATAAGAAATCCATACCGGAGGTGGCGAAGAATATTTACCCCAGGCATAAACTCGCTCGTCCCGCCAATGGCCGACTTACTCCAACATAGCAGTCGTGATTTCGTGGGATTTCAGCAGAAAATGAAGGAGTGGAGTTTCAATCTCATTTGAAACCAGTGAAAATCTCTCGTAAAGTGATTTCATTTTGGATTTATGTGAAGGGCAATGAATGATTTTCCACCAACATGCCGGTAAAGTAAATGGGGGGAGGGGAAGGGTTAAATGGGGTGGGGGATGTCTCTGGTTAAATGGGAAAGTAGAAAGCCCCTTAAAGTTTTATAATTTACTATGGCTACCCATATAAGTACGATAAACCCTCATTCCCGCCCTTTGAAGTTCCAACCATGAAATTGGGGGATTCTATAGGTCCATAATTTGATTCATGATTTTCAGAAATAACAATGGGGAATGGCCGATTTTTACTTTTGGGTGTAATTAACCTGAGAATTGTTTTCAACAGCAGCAACATGGACATACGCTACAGTTGTCGACCGAGAGGCTCCTCTAAGATGGCTTCCATCCAAAACCCTACACATATCTACACTGTTTTGTGTGTGTATTCCATCTGCCTGTATTTTTCCGCAAATAGGTGTATGGATTTAGTTTGATGACTGTAGTTGAATTTTTGTATATGGTATATACATCTGGCTGCATTTATGGTCTTATAGACCTAATACTTATCTGTTGTATAATGGGATTAGTTCAGATTATTGAATTGTGGTTGTGTGTTTATATTGGCAAATATAGAATGTACAGATACAATTGAGCAAATAGTTTGGAAATCTATGACATTTGTTTTGAAATATGATTGTTAGAAACTGATTTAATTGGAAATATATTCTGTTATCCAGTGATATTCTGTCTTCCCAATCTTGAATGATGAGTTAATTGTTCATGTTTATGCTTTTTATGTAATGCCAGTTCAATTGCCTTTTTAAGGTAATATTATTCTCTATGTTACCGTCCTAGTTTGTCTTTAGAGGTTTTTTAATTGAATAGGATATTAGATTTTTTTTTAATATCGCACATACACGAGACTTATCATTCCACGTACTTGGTATGTATATTTGTGTATGTTAAGCCAGCTTCGTATTGAGCATGATGCAAGCTTGTTACTAATGCTACTAGCTTGTGAGATGGTGAATATGTTGATTGTTTATATTGAATTCTGAATATAAAACACACATGTAAATTGAATGAGGAAATTAAGATCCATGTAATCTTATTGGTAATAGTTGGTGGGTGAAATGTAATAATAAAAAGAGACAACCATTTGGGATTCTGATAATATGTTCAAGATTAAGAGTAAATTTATTTGCCAGCACAGCAAATTTAATGGTTTAAATTAGTTTGTTTAGGCTAAAACAATCCTCTACAATTCTTACATATGTCTAATAGAAATTAGGGAGTCCCAGAACTTCTTTCTCCCAATTCTATAAAATTTAGAACTGGAGTCTAGAAGAACCACCGATTGTTTGGATCATAAAAAATTTCATTAGCAAACAAGAAGTTAGTTGCTTTGGAGCTATAAAATGCCAACAATTACAGTGGTCTAGAGCATCTTCTGAGTTATTGAAACTTAAAACTTCACAGCTTTTTACTTCTTTGTCATTGTAACTCCTCATCAAAATTATTGACGGATTTGACAAAGCATAGTTTTGAGTCCTAAATCTGGTGTACTAAACACATAGCAGTGCTAAGTTCTATTGTAAGTGGTCTGGTTCTGAAATGGCAAGAGCAGAAACAACAGTTGGTCAGGGTTGCAAAAGAGGTAGGGGTTTGATCAGAGGACGCGAGGACGGAGGAAGATATGCTCGATATTCAGAGGAGCAGATCGAGGTTCTTGAAAAAGCTTATGCTGAATGCTCAAATCCAAACCACTTTCAGAGGCAACAGATTATGCGTGACCAGCCTATTCTGAGGACATAGATCACAAACAACTGAAAGTCTGGTTCCAAAACCGCAGGTGAGATTTATTTCTGGTCTGAGTTTGTCGTTTCTGTTCCATGGATTCTTCATCATTAATATTGTTATGAATCATTCATGCTTTTGATAGATCTGAAGAATTTAGTGCACTAGTCATTGGTTGTGCTGATTTAGATGAGAGTGTTGCTTAAATACTGATTAATCATCCTTAGTTTTTAACGCTGCATTTATGTTGTTGTTGACTACCTTTAGTCACGTGATATATTTAATACAATTGTTATTAATCTAATCGTGGTTATGGAAACTTTTGTGAATATTTGTGGAAAATCACGTACTTAAAATACTATTTAATCTACAGCAAAAGAAAAAATGTAGGTTTGACGATAATAAACTAAATTATTCATATTCAACTTAGAGGCGAATTGCGCTGAAAGCATTTAAGCAGAGGTCAAGGATACTCATTATGTTGGTTATCTATCTGCATTTATAACTTGCTATCAACTCCAAAAGGGCACCGATAAGATGCCAAACATTTTATCAATTCAAACTCTGTCCTGGGATTAAGATTGACAATTTTTTTTTATCTTACTCTTTTCCATGTATAGCAGTTATAAAGAATTACCGTATGCACGTCCACATATACTACGAAGAAATATAACCTGTGATAATATATTACTATAATGATAATGATGGTCACTATCACACTTCTTTAGCTCAACGAATAAATGATAACCAATAAAAGAGAACCTAGGCATCTGAATATGGGTCTAACAGAGGTTGAATAACATTTTATGGTTTGTGTAGTATTTTTTCCAGTTTTTTCATGTCAATGCAATGATACATCGAGTTTTTTCATTTCAACACAAAGATACATACAGATTCATGGAGTTATTTCATCAAACTTCTTAAGAGTAGAGACATATTGATTAGGATAATAATACATTGTGAGATTTTCTTCTAGAATTTGAGTTAGTCAGTATAAATTATGCACTTCCTATTATCAGATCGTATGGATTGATGGTAATAGATTTCCAAATAAGATATGATATAATCCTATTGTGTTAATTGCAACGTCATTATATTTGATTTTAGGTTTTATAGGGCCTTTATATTGGGGGTCTTGGCAGTTGCCTTAGTTCTACGCCTGCGCTGTTTGCTTGATCTTCCTTTTAAGGACGACTGCAAAATTTCCTTTCAAGAACTAAATTGGATTTCTATCCCTCACTTTCGCTCGAGAAGAAACCAGATGATCAAAATGATTTCATGTATGGTTAAAATAATTTGTTTGATTTGTTTTTCCTCTTTCAGATGTCGTGAAAAGCAGAAGAAGGAAAGTGTTAATCTTGTCTTGGAAAATAGGCGATTGACTGCAGCAAATAAGCTTTTAAAAGAAGAAAATGATGGCTTGCAGACAAAGTTATCACTATTGATTTGTGAGAATGAGAGTTTGCGGATCCAAGTCCTCAGTGTATGTTATGTTTCTCCTTAAATAAGCACTAAATCTTGCTGAAAATGTCTCAATGATTATCATTTGATGGTTTGGATCTCAAGTAGAGGAATTATAACTTCTCATTATTCTGTCTTCTACTAACAAATGTTTGATTGATTTAAAAAGTTAATCATGTTTAGTGGTGTTTTACCAAATTTTATATTATATCTGATCATCCTGTTTTAGGATTGGTGCATAGCTCTTCAACATTACCAAAGGATATGTTAGGAAATATTTTGTGATATTGTTCCATTGGTATACCATATTTATCATGCCTACCTACATACTTCTCCCTGTCCCCCTCACCCCCAAAAAATATTTAAAAAATTAAATACTAATTTTTTTTTTAAAAGTCATAATTCAATGAAACTTTTATAATGCCTCATCTTAGTAATGCTTAAAAGGGTTTATGTAATTGAATATGTCAAACACATAGAAGAATATAATTGACATTGATGGAGTATTGAAAGTTGTATCTTCATCAAGTTGACCAAAAAAAAAAAAGCCCGAAGTCGTTACCTTAACCGCAAGGGGGGGATGCCGAAGGCAGGGCTAGTGACTGGAGTGAAGTCGTAACAAGGTAGCCGTACATTTGTCACAGACAGCTAAAGTCTGAACCTCTGAGCTGTCATTTTGCAGAGGGAGATATATATTCATTTTCCATGTATTATGCAACTCTTGTTATAATACCAGAACAACTGCCTTGTTTGCATGATTTCTACCTTGTGTGCATGATTTCGTTTTCTTAAAAGTAGGAATAACTTTGTTTGCATAATGTATGGTACATTGTGCAGTTAACTTCTAAAACTACCACCTATGACGTGGGCCATCAGCCTGAAGCCAATAATCCTGAGGTGCCCATCAATGCTGATGAAAACAGAAAGTATTATGACTGTTTATAAAATTACATTTAGTTTCCATTAGTTATATTAGTGTGCTGATTGCATTTTAATTCTTGATCATATAGCCTTCTCTCGTTAGCTGAGGAAATCAGGGAAGAGTTCCTGTCTAAAGCAATCGGAACTGCCATTGACTGGATCCCTGTACCATGGCTGAAGGTTGCGACTCGTATCACTCATGTTTCAGAAGTTATTGTGGATTACTGTACAGCTGCGCTTACAATCTTGATCCACTCATATATTTCTTTTCAGGTGCATGACCCAGAGTCAGTTGGTACTATCTTTGTCCCCTCTTCTTGCACTGGAGTGGCAGCACGAGCATGTGCCACAATACCTTTTGATCCTTTGAAGGCAAGCTTTGTTTTCCTCTATAGATCTTCCATATTACTAGCAAAGAATGGCATTATTTTATTTTAAAGTAGTTTGCATTTGTCCATCTCTATCACACTGTAAGTAGTTGTGAAAGTTCTAAAAGCCGAAACAAGTGAGACAAACATCAGGTCTAATGGATTTAATTAAACCTAGAATTTTCAATTAAATTGCTAGTTTAATCATGATCACGTATCCATTATAAATAGTAAATAGTAAAGGAAAAAAGAGGTCTGTTAATTTTGTCTATAATTTGCTTAAACAATATTTCCTCTTCATTTCATGCAGATATTAGAAATCCTCAAAGACTGGACCACCTGGTCTCGACTTTGTCGTAATATGGATGTTGTTGCTAACTATCCTGCCAACAATGGAGGAACAATTGAATTGCTCTACACGCAGGTAAGAAAAAGTGGAATACATTTTACATTTTCTTGAGTTTACAGTTTGAAGGATCTTATGTCGATATCTCTTATGGCTATTTGTTTGCTTCTAAATTTTCATATTTCTTGTCCAGTATTATGCTCCCACCATGATGGCTTGTGCTCGAGACTTTTGGACATTAAGATACCCTTCTGTATTAGATGATGGCTGCTATGTGGTAAAATTGCATCTTCCTTGTTATAATATGTGAATTTGTCTATGGAGTTTCTGACTTGTAATTTCATCTCCTTTTAGATTTAGTTTAGAGCTTGGGTGTACCATGGCATATAATCCCACAGATTGCATGAAACAGTTGATTGTACTGTATATATTGTCAGTCTTGCTCGATATGCGCCATATCCTGTTACTATACTTTTATTTTATTATAAGGTGTGTGAGAAATCAATTTCTGATGCAAATGCTGCTCCAAGTTCACCTGCTCCCCTTGAGTTTGTGAAAGGCAGGATGCTGGCAAGTGGCTGTCTGATTCGTGCCAATGGAGAGGGTTCAACCGTTCATCTTGTTGAACACTTCGATTTGGAGGTGCAATCATTTCTCTAATAAGCAAGCTGCAAAAATCAGAGACTCTTTAGATCTGATGAAGAATTTGGATTAATGTTATAAATTCATTTCAGGCATCATCTGTCCCAGAGGTGGTGCGACCTCTGTATGAGTCTTCGGAACTTGTGGCCAGGAAGATGGTTTTTTCTGTGAGTACTTTGTTTAGTTTAGATTCCTTCATTCTGCCTCGTAATAATCATAACTTACTCCTGTCTATATCTTACTTTTCTAAAAATATATTAAATTGGAAAGTTTGGTCTAAGTTTGAAGTACCTACAACTTGACTTAGAATATGGGATGTGGCATTTGGGGAAAGCTAGCTGAGTTGATTCTTCTGGTTTACTTACCTTTCCATTGAATCATTCATGTATTGATGTTTGTCAATCTTTTCTTCTCATATGATAATGTTTGAATGTGAGAATATATATGAATCTTTACTTTGAAATAGAATGTTCATATATTTGTAATTTTTATATGAAAAACTAATTTCTAATCTTGAAAGTTATATTAAATATTTCTTCACATCTTCATTTTTTTCTACCTCATGTGTGATGCGTCAATTAATATACATGCAGACAAAATATGTAACTCATTGTGATTTATTGATAAGTTATATCTGTGACTACTTTTTTCTTAAAAAAAGTTCCTGCTCTACAAGAAGTTGCAGCTATTCTATGTAGGCCATAATGAGTTTTCTATGTGCAGAAGACTAATAGAGTTCTTCTCAATGAAGGCAATCCAGTATCTTGAGCATGTAGCTAATGAGGATAATGGCGTGGTAATACGTGCTTCTCGTGAGGATCCTACTTTTCTGAGAACTTTGAGCAGGAGAGTTAGCAGGTAAGATTCCTGGGCTTGTTCAAATGTCAAATTGTCATTTGGCTTTGTATACCTCACTAATGCCTAATTTCATTGGATGATGCACTATGAAGTTTTTATGGTCATACAACATCATGTTCTGGTTTCAGGGAAGTTCCCCTGAGGACTTGTAGGATTTTAAGTTATTATCTGACTTGAGAACTATCATTCTAATCATCTAAATTGGGTTTTGATCCTTTCCCTGAAGATCAAAAGGTGTTTTTGTGCAAGAAAGATTTTTTACTTGATGACAAAATGGCTGATAAAGTCATTAAGTGCATGAAAGCTTAGCTGTGGCATATTTTCCGAATTGGATTATACTCCTGTGTTTCATTTTGGAGAACCACAGAGAATCTCTGTTCAAGCATTTATATACCATTGCTGCTTTGTTACAGGTTCTTCAACGATGCTATCAATTGTTTTTCTAAAGATGGGTGGACATTGATGAATGGTGATGGTTCTGATGATGTTATTACATCCATCAAACGAACTAAGAATTATGGTGACTTATCCGATTTTGATAGTGTAATTTGTGTGAAAGCCTCTTTGCTACTTCAAGTGAGTTATTTTATTCTATTTTATTGTTGTTGCTGTTGTTGTTTTTATTATTATTAATATTGTAATAGCTAAATCATCTATTCTATGTTCAGTTAGTTGGGACTAGAATTACTTGTCGGATGAAATTTAGTTGCACATTACTGCCTAATATTTGTACGAGTAAATCTTAGTAGAGAATTGAAACTTTGTTACAGTTTCTAATGATTTATTAGTCTATTTAATCCATTTAGATTGTGTTTAACCATTTGTGAATTGTTGAAGACCATTCAAGAGAACACTGAGATACTTTTTCTTTCAAATTTCAATTAATAATGGCAAGGAGCTAGAATTTAATATATGGAAGTAGGATAATGGTTATGTTGGAAAAGTTCAATATGTTTTGGTTTATTGGGGAAAAAAGAAAGAAATAAAGTGCACAATTTTAAGTATGTTATGGTTTCATCCTTATGTGGATCCTTGATTCAGTTAAAAAGCTCTGACATGGTTTGGGCTACTATGCTTCGCCCCTGCAATTAAGTAAATTATCTGTACTGTCCTTAAAGATGTTAGAAGCCTAGTATTAAAAACTTATGTGATTTTGAAGACGTGTTTAATTTCTGAATCTTTCTCTAGCTTTTTTGGGTGATATTAACAGTGTATTTTATTGGTGGCAGAATGTTTCCCCTGCAAGCTTGGTGAGGCTTTTAAAGGAGCGTCGCTTAGCATGGATGGATTTCAACTTTACTAGCCATTCTACAGTTTTTACCAGAGCTGCGTGCTTTGCATATCCTGGATTGAACACTCATAGGTTTAGTGATAAGCCTGTGGTGCTTGGCTACTCCAATAAAGAGGATGAGGTTTCATTAAACTTGATAATACTCTGTTCCTTTTAATTTTTGTAGTAACTGACCATTTTAGGAAAATGGTCGACAAGAATTAGAACTTATTGCCTTCTACTGCGTTGCATATAACAGTTATTTAAATCTTTGTGATTTTTTTTACATTTTTTTGCGCCTATGTCCATTTTAGTCATTGGAAGTAACAAGCTTTAAATACACTGCGGATCGCCAGCTTGATGTTTGTCCACCAAGGGAGCTACATCATTTGCAGGTAACTCTATTTTTCCCATATCATTGTTGACTGTTATTGGTTATGTCCTTTCCCCATCCTAACCAATCTATTTATGATTGCTTCTTTCCTTTTCAAGTACAACTTGGCAGAAATTTTATATTGCCCTCTTGTTTTACATCACTTTTAGTTGCAGGTCTACCAAAATCTGAAAAAATATGTCTATAACTTATCTTGGAACCATTCTAGATTCTTATCCATCACTTTTTTTTATTCACCCTTTCCTCTTGTGTTGGAGAAGAGAGGAATAAGGAGTAAGAGTACACATATCTCTTTTTGGACCCAACATGCTTTGTGGAGATTTGCAAAGAGATTGCATTTCAAGATGGGGGGATCACAGCCTTGACTAGAATAATCATACACGTGATTGTTCATATTCTATAACCAAGAAAATCATGGTCCAGAAATATAGCAAATACATATTTGTTATGGCCTATCAAATTACAAGATATTTCTCTTACTGACATTGAACGCAACTTCATATAGAACTCTCGTTATTCATGCAGATTTGCTGTGGATTGGAAGATGTTGGTTTTGGATCATGCTCAGAACTAATATTTGCACCAATCGACAGGAAGCTACCTGAAGATGCTAAACTACTAGCTGCTGGATTTCGACTCTACTTGTTGGGTACAAATACAGTTGAGTTCCAATATTTTTTGGTTTCCCATCTCTGTTAATTTCTTCCTAAATGCTAGTTTTGAATTTTATCATGGTCTAACCAAGAAATTATAATGTTCTGATTTATCCATGTCCTTATTGTTTTCTTTGTAGAGGATAGGAAAGGGTTAGTGTTGAATTTAGGTGTTATACACTTCACAGTACTTGATTACTTGTTCAGTTGATGTACATTATAGTACTACATAACTAGAATGTTGTAGTCTGTTAGTGCTTTTCCTTTGCCCATTCCCTCTCTAATTTTCTGCATTAACTGAATCATGGGCAGGGTACAAGTTCACCTGCCAATCAGGCATCAATGTTGATTGTAGCTCAGTTTCCTTTTGAAGCCCATCTTCTGGAGGATGTTGCAGCCATGGCCCGAGAATATATCCGATATGCAATTTCTTCTGTGAAAAAAATGTCTATGGAAGCAATGATACCATTACCAAATCCTGAAATGGTTTGTAATTTGGCTGAGCCAGCCCTGGGGCTCAATAGTACTGCAGAATCCACTTTTGCTTTTAACCTCACTAACTTGATGTGCCAAAGTTATAGGCAAGCAATTTTTAATTTCAAGATTATGATTTACAAACTTCTATCCTATCGTAATTAACTTGTCAACTTATATTGCATGCAAGCACTCTGATGAAAATTGAGCTTTATGTATTTAAGTTCTTGAATATTCAAGTACTTCATATATTCAGACAATGGATGGCTCTCATGCTGCATTCATCTTAGTTTTAGGCATTTTGTTGCACTTAAGAAATGTTTGAATAACCGATCATAGCCTTTTTCTGCTTCAAACAGGTCAATATTGGGTGTGGATATGCTTGGCTTCAACTGCCAATCTTCTGTTTCAATGTTAGCACAGATGCAGAATCACCAGTTTGCTATACTGTGCTTCTCATTAATGGTAAGTTTATACTGGATTTTATCTTGGATAGGATGCTTATGACATTCTAGTGTATAGGTTCGATACCATATTTCTTGATGCAACCATGATTGTCTTACTTATTAAAAAAAAAAAAAACTGTTATTACTCGGATTTAAGTAGCAGCAGCAGTATAATGCACATCTCAAATGTGATTCTGTGCTGCAACTCTGTTGGAGTTGAAAAGATAAATATAGATAAATTGAGTCCTGTCTTTTATTTTTACCTCTTGCATAAATTTTTTTTGTTGTCAAAATGCTTCTGTACAGCTGCAGTCTGTCCCAGTGTACATTTACGCCAATCAAACTGCACTGAACATGCTAGAGACTACAGTGGACCATCAGCAAAACCTCATGGTGGATAGGATACTCGGTGGCTCTACTAATTTATCACTATATTCTGTTCTCCCCACTATAGTACAACAGGTAATTTTAAAAAATAAAAAAATTTACCTTAACTTAGGTTTTACTCTAGAAAATAATCAATCCAGTTACATCTAGTAGTTTTGGTGGTCTGGGCTGCAAAGCCTGGCTTTTGATGGTAGATGAGAGTGTTTTTGTGAGAAAATATCAATTTTGGTCTCGTATCTTTTACCAAATTCAATTTTAGTCCTATAACTTTTAATATTTTCAATTTTAATCCTTTTAGTTTCAATTTTGGTCCTATATCTTTTAAAATTTCAATTTTAGTCCTATTAGTTTCAAAATTAGTCCTATATCTTTTTTAATTTTCAAAATTAGTCCTATTATAAATTATATCATATTTCAAAATATACGGGACTAATTTTGAAAATTTAAAAAAATATAGGACTAACTTTGAAACTTATAGGACTAAAATTTAAAAGTTATAGGACTAAAATTGAAACTAAAAGGACTAAAATTGAAAATATTAAAAGTTACAGGACTAAAATTGATTTGGTAAAAGATATAGGACCAAAATTGATATTTTCTCGTATTTTTGTCATCCGGAATCGTCAGTTTTATTTTTATTTTTTTTTATGCCTAATGGTGTAGGTGGAATTGAAGAGACAAGAACGGTAAATGTATAGTATAGCTTTGTGAAGAATTGAGTCGATTTGTTGTCAAACAAGAAGTGTTTGTATATTTACATTCCTTGAGAGTAAGTGTTGGTAATTTGCAGGGATATGCTATTCTTCCACCTGGAAGCACACTGTCACTAGAGAACCGATGCGTTACATACGAGCAAGCTGTGGTGTGGCAAGTGCACTTTCCAGATGGTTCTGTGCAGTGCCTTGCATTAGCATTCCTTGGTTGGTCCTGCACCTGAGTGATTTCTGCTGTCTTCTCGCAAAAAAACAACCTTATTTCTATTTCATTTGAACAAATGAACTGTCGATTGACTCCACCTCCGGTTTACTGATGTCATTTCAAACATGAGACATGGATTCATTGTGACTATTAACTGTTGTTAGACTTTTGAGTTTTTTATATATGGATCTGTTCTGTAGAGACATTCTGATGACCACTATTTTATTAAGTTTTGTGATAATTTGATGCCACACTATTAGCTCAACGGGATGTTTTGTAATACTTTAATAATGAGATATATGCCATCTCTTTAATAATTCACTTGTGGCTGGGATGACAAATCTAATCTCTTGTAGGAATAACAATTTTACCTGTTGGGTCGGGTTACCTTTCAGGTACCCACATATTGGGTGTGAAAAAATGGAATAATGGGTCAGGTAGTACCCGAACCTGAAAGAGAACTATGCGGGTACGGTTCTCTTATTTTTATTCGTACCCGACTCGAATTTTACCTGAATATATATATATATATATATATATATATATATATATATATATATATATATATATATATATATATATATATATATATATATATATAATTAAATGTCTAAATCTATTCCAGATTTAATATAATAATATTGTTGATGTAAAATTTATGATGTATTTAATATTTATTTATCATAATATGTTTAATATTTTTAATTAAAATTTATATTCTTATCCTAATATAAATATAAGAAAAGTAATTAAGAATTATAATAAATCTTGTTCTATTTTATAATATTATGTATTATTTATAATTATTTTTAATTAAAAATAATATAATGGAGTAATATTTATTTACATTAATTGAGAAATATAATTATTTTTTTAATATTTTAACAAAGAATGATATTCGAATTAATAAAAATGATAGTGGTTCAGTGAATTATTTTATGAATAATCTATGTGTATAAATAAAAGGTAATAACATTTTTAATGAAAAATAAAATTAATATATTTGATAAAAAGCAGTAATAGTTATTTAAGAAAGGAACTGTTTCAAAAAAAAGAGAAAGGAACTGTCTTGTTTGAGACCGTTTCTCGGATAAACCATATTATATTTTCCGTTTTCATAATAATTTATCAATTTTTATTAAAAATATTATCACTTTCTTTTAAAAATATTTTCACAAAAGTCTTTGCCTTCACAATTTACACATTAACTGTAAATAGACTAAATATTTTATTGTATTATTTAGGTTTTGACAGAGTATATAAATAAATTAAACATATAGCAAAAACATAATCTCTAAATTATGAGATTATATATTATTGTATTATTTTGAAATATTCAAATGGATAACATGTATATTATTTTATTCATGTTCTACTGTAAATTATACTTATATATTATACTTTTTTTGAATTAATTAATAAGATAAAAATATTAAAATGTAAAATTTGTTTTTTTTCGTGATTATATTTTTTATTAAGAATTCTTTTTAGTATATCTTATTAGACAAACTCTCTTGTGAGACATTATATATATAAGATGTTTTGTGAAACGTGTTAAAGTATATCTATTATATAGATAAAATATGTTTAATGATTGTTAAAATATATTTTTTAAAGTATAATAAATGATGAATTAAAGTATGCTTTTAGGATGTTATAATATGATTCATTATTGACATACTTTAACCGTGGATTATAGAAAAAAAATATTGGGGCAAGTAAGGTCGGGTAACTTGGATTATCCACAAAATCTATCAAGATTGAGAGTATCTGTTTACCCACAAATTATCCGTATACCCGTTGGATATACCCGTACCCTACCCGAAACTTTATTTTAGGATAATATGGTAGGGTATGGGTAGGGGGTAGGGTATAGGATAGTATGTGAGTTTGTCATACCCGTGCCCTACCCATTGTCATCCCTACTCTTGTTCTTATAATTTATACATTAACTCAGAATATTTTCTATTTTCAACGTGTCACTCGTTTAAAAGAGTGACATAAGAGATGTCATATTTACGTGTCAGATATCCAGTCCCAGCTCAGTTATAGGTTGGTCATGTGTCCCTCTCCAATTTCCTTGTGAGTTTCAAGTTATTTTTTGTACTAGTAATGCCCCGCGCGATGCGCGGAATAATCGCACAGATAAATATTATGTAAATTATTACATTAAAATTAATAATAAAATAAATAAATAAAAATAAATAAATGAAAAAATCTCTTGTAAAACATTGATTATGTGAAATGGATTTAATTTAAATGTAATTAATATATACATATATAAAGTATGTTTATTGATGATTAATATATATATATATATATATATATATATATATATATATATATATATATAATATTAAAGTATAATTTTATGGTATTGGTTAATTAATAAAGTAAAAATACATCCTTTCAGTACAGATAATTTTTTTTAAAAAAAAATTCACATCCCCTACCATAAGTATAATACTCTATAATGCATTTAATTTAATGCTTAAAAATACTTAATTTGCTTTAAGGGAAAAATATTTTTTGTACACTTTGAAATATATTACTCTATTTTTGTTTACAAACTTGCTTAAAAGACTAAAACAGTAAAAGTCATGAGTTCACTTTAATTGAAGTTTTAATTGGCAGGTCAAACTATGAAATTTAAAAAAAATATATAAATAAATAAAATAATATTAAATAATTGTAAAAATTAATGCAAAATGTCAACCATCTTAATATATTTGAATGCAGAATACTTTATTTTTTTAAATAAATACAATGAGTTCGGTATTTTCATTCTTGGCGTCCAAAATTTATTATTATTATTATTATTATTATTATTATTATTATTATTATTAAAACACTCGGGCGATTCACGAATAATATAAAATTTTCATTGAAATATAATATTATTTTTTATTTAGAAAAAAATTATATAAAATATTTGTGTGGATAATTCATAAAAGAATAAAATATTATTTTGCAATTACCTGATTCATGTATTCTAAATGAATTAAAAAGTGGCTTCAAATTTTTTGAGTGTCTAACAATATTTTTAAAGAGGTGATAGAGTTTTGTTCTTATGATTATTTATATAGGATGAGAAATTAAAAAAAAAACTTGTTGGGAAAGATAAATTCTTGCTATTTGGGAATATGAATGAATATTTACTTATTTTTAGCTTTCTAATTTCCAATACAAAAACAAATTGAAAAGTTTTGGTTTATTTATCAATGTATGTATTTTCACGGCAAATGTCAGAAGTAAATAATTGTTGCATTTCGATATTTTATATTTATTGAACAAACAAAGTGATTTTTATTTATGTGAAGATGGTTTGGTAAATAATATGAATGATTACTGTATCAATTTAACATATTTTTATATCTCTTTATTTTCAGTATAATTTTAATGAATTTCATCATGTATATTTCTTCCTATTTTTATATTTTGCATTCCTCTTTTAAAATAAACACATTTTGTTTATTTATTTATAAAAAAATAAAAATCAATTCTTATTATATTTTCTTTTTAAATATTATACTAATATTTTGAAACTTATTTAAATCAAATAATTATTTAATCATAACAAAATAAATTAAAATATTGACATGGATACATATAAGATTAAAATAAGATTATTAAAAATAATATATTGTATATTATTATTCAATTTTATAATAATAAGTAGAAAATATTATAATAATAAAAAAAATTAAAACCATAATACTATATGCATAGGAGACAATCACATCAATAATACTAAATGAACTTTTAATTTACAATCTTAAAAAATAATTAAATATATTAATATTTCAATAATTATGATCAATATTAAATTTGAATATTAAAATATTCTATATAATTATATATTATATATACAATATGGATGTTAAATTAAAGATTTTTAAAAGATGGTTAATTTGATGTATTATTTTTTAGAAAACATTTAAAATAAAAAGTTATGAACAATTAAAAATTTGAGTAGGTTGTTATTTTAAATATGAAAAAAAGAAAATTTTTTATTGATGGTGACAAAAGTATTTTTTATGCATACTCTCCCTTGTGAGCTCTTACAACTTACCCACAAATCAACTCTTACTATGTGATCTTTTTCTTTTTTATTTTATTTATTTATTAATTAATAGGTAATAGGTTTAGTGAATATTTTTGGGATCTTTCCTTTTATATCACATAAATATTTATTATATATGTATATGGATATAGATATATAAATGAAACTAACTAAATAATGTGAAAAAATATCAATCTATATACATAAATATAGAGTTTTATTTTTAAATAAAATTATAACTTTTAATACTAAATGTTATACTTTTTATTATATATATTTTTATTATATATTTCTTTCATGTTCAATCTATTAATAGAAATTAGAATAAAAACGATAACTATAGTATTAAGGAAATGGTAACACGTAAAGATTGTTTGATAAATAATAGGAGTGATTATGATATTAATTTAACATATTTTTAAAGCCACTTATATCTTTCTTTTTCGTACAATTTTTATGAATTGATATCTTTTCCTTCCTATGTGTACAATTTTAATGAATTTCATAAGCATGTTTTTATATTTTTCATTTCACTTAAAAATCAACACATTTTGTTTATTTATTAAAAAAATCAATTTTCATTTTTTTTCTTGAATATTATAATGTTATTTTGGAACTTATTTAAATAAAATAAGTGATATTTTTCTTTCTCTTTCAATAATATATATTTTAACCTTTCTTCTATATACATATATAACATAGTAATTGTATAGTATGTTTTTTTTAAAATAAATTGAATTATCAATTATACAATGTCCACGTTAACACGAAATATTCCTAAGATAAAAAGTTCAATTTTTTATTGCTCCTAAATATATAGGATCGTAAACATTAGTTGAATAATACACAAATGCAACAAATTTATACCATTCTCTACTTTTATATGAACTTAGAACTCTCATTCACGTCTCCTAAACTTAGAACTCCCCTTCATATCTTTTATATGAACTTAAAACTCTCATTCACATCTCCTGAACTTAGAACTCTCCTTCATATCTTCGTATGAAGTTAGAACTCCCATTCACATTAATTTTACAATGTATAGTATAAATCTATACTATAGATTTCTGTTTATACATTAAAATTCAAAATTCTATATGAAGTTCAATAATACGATATATAATTTTACAATGTATAATATAAATCTATAATGTAACATTCAAAATTCTATATGAAGTTCAATAATACGATATACTCCCTCCGTCCCGGAGAAGTTGACGCATTTTTTTTGGGCACAGAGATCAAAGAGTATAATAATTTAATGTAAAGTGAAGTAAAGTGAGAAAAATAATATTTAATATGTAGTGGGTAGTTGTATTAGATGTGGTATGTGGGCCCCATGAGAATAAAATAATTATTTTTGTGTGGGTCTCATGTATTAAAAAAGAAATGTGTCAACTTTAATGAGTCAAACCAAAAAGGAATGTGTGCCAATTTCTATGGGATGAAGAGATTATAATTTACAATGTAGTAATCTTTAAATATATCTTATATAAAAATATTAAAAAATAACAAAGCCAATGTAAAAAATAACTCGTGTTTCTAATTTCTTAACTTAGCTCTAATATTTCTTTCTTTACAATAATATTTTTTTTTTCTTTTCTTTTTCTTCATGAAGATTATACATATTCTGTATTATTGAAACTTATTTCATAATATGTATTATTGAAACTTATTTCAATCAATTAAATGATACATGTGATTTTTTCTATTTTTATTTTCCTTTTTCAATAATATTTATTTCCTTTTTTTTTCTTCCTGAATATTATACTATTTTAATTTTAGATCTTATATTTGAATCATATATAATTTTTTACTATACTATTTTTATTTTGGATCTTATTTGAATCATATATGATTTTTTTTAAAAAAAAATTCCTCTTTCCTTCTCGATGTAGCGAGACAAATGCTGTGCAAAGCTAACATCATCATCTTCCTGTCTAGATTACCTAGATAGTTTGCTATGGTATCCTTGTTTTTTTTAGGGGATTTTTTTTCTTCCGCACATGTAGAAATCTTAGTATACGGATTACGGAGTAACCCGTTCTTGGGCAGCAACTACTTGTTCTTCTGCTCGGTGGATCTTCCACAGTTGCTTCTTCCTTCTTCCTTCTCTGACCGGTCAGAGGAGTGGAGTGGTTCTTCCATGGTTAATAGCCAACACATTGTCTAATCGTCTGCCATTAAGATCATCATCATCAAATTCATTCAAAACAGTTTTAGCATACATGAAAAGCCAACGAATATCTCTCCTTGAATTCCTGTCATCCCATAGATCTAACTTTGATGATTCCTCTGTTCATAAATATTCAGTTCAAGAAACTAATTTCATAAAAAAATATTAAAAAATGTTTGAGAGAAGAAAGATGTAATACCAGATTGAGAGAGTGAGTATGATCTTGAAAAACTTTAGACTTTTAGAAGACGCATCCTTCAGTATTGCAACCGAGAGCCATTGTTGAGTGGTCATTGTTGAACCGAAATTAAATTTTCGTTGAAGGATTTCAATGGCGACGCTGCACACGGCCATGGGAGGGTTTTGACTGTGGCAAAAACATGAGTACTTAGAAATGAATCCAAACCCCATCTTAATAAATAAATAAATATATTAAAACTTAAAACTTAATGGAGAAGAGTTGCACATCTTTCAAAACACAAAAGAAATAAATAATAGTACTAAATAATTATTCATCTCTAATTTCATTAAAACATTGACGTACAAACTCTAATAGGCAAGGGAGAAATCTTACCTTTCTCCGTAGGGTTAAGTCACAGCGGAAGAATATCCACGAACCTGTTGGTACTCACGGGAAACACTGTGATCTCTGGATCAAACCATACAACACAGGGTTGTAGATTGTATTCCACGATATGGTTTAATCTGTGGAATATGAGAAACTGGAATTTGCGTTGTGATTCGAAAGAGAAAATAAACACCGAGGGAGAGAGCGCATCTTAGCGTTCTGCATGTAGTGTTCTCAACGTTACAAGCGTATATCCTCAGACAACTGCTTGTCCGCAATATTTTGTTCCCAATAGATAGGAGTTAAGAAAACTAAATCTTAACTCATTTCTCTCCCTCATCCACTCATATGTGGAAATTAATTAAATATTATTTAATTAATTATAATTTACATCTCCCACTCACATATGAAGTCAAAAGTCACCTGACTCATTTTCTTCATTAATCATATTCTCGCGCAGATTAATAAATCGTGTGACCCATGAGATATGCGTTTTAATCGCTATACACTTGTTAGAGATATATAGCAACTCAACCAGTTTATCAATGAAACTCAACAAGCTCGCTATACCCCAGAACTCTTGAACATTTAACATAAGTTGACATATCTCATTTCAATCCCTGAACTTATCAGAGCATATTCAACCCTTTTGCAAATAATTATGTATTCAAAATCAAGACCCTGCTTGATTGACTAGTCAATGAATCACAATAGTATATGTTAAAATAAAACGTTCTTCCCATCTCACTAAAGTATCTACAGTCTCCCACTGTAGCTGCTTTCCTAGACATGTACTGCATCGCCGTTATTAACCATAGCTCTTTTGGTAATATGTTAAAGTAGCAACACCAAAGTGAAGACTTAGAATACAGTAGAAAGTCATAAGGGTAACCAATAGATAAGGACTCATACATTTGAGAAAATAGGGATAATTTTCTCAATCCTGTTGGGGTCAACTTAGCACATGTGTTTTCCTAAAATACATGTCACAATGTGTTTAACTTCCTTCCAAGAAAGCGTATGTCGTATTTCATCTAATTTATATATTGCGTAAATCAGAGTTCAAGTGTGTCCCATACACTTAACCGGATATCCTCCCTCCAACGTATAGGATTTCCGTCGAATTAGCTTTACATCAAGTTGGATTAGATTCGTGGCGAAATCTATCCCGATTACATTAATCATCGTAATCTCATCTCTACGCTCCCACTGAGCCAAAGGCGATTGCTCGTATGAGAGAGCCAATCATAACTTGCCGACATACTATTATATATGAACCATTAACATACATAAACATATTCAATACATTGTTTTAAATCCTTTGCAAACCCAATCCCTTTATATGTACTATATATACATCTCTAGGAATTGGTTTGGTAAAAGGATCTGCTAACATCAAACGAGTAGAAATTATAACTAAGAATCACCTTCTTTTTGTCTACAATATCTCTAACAAAGTTGAACTTCATGTCAATGTGTTTGGTCTTTCCATGACATTTGGGGTCTTTTGTGTAAGCAATAACCGGTTGATTATCACAATTAATTAAAACAGCTCCGACTGGAGTGTTTGAGACCTCCAAATGTTTCATGAATCTTCTCAACCAAATAGCCTCTTGAACTGTAGACGCACATGCTACAAATTCGGCTTCCATAGTGGACAACGCTATGCAAGTCTGTTTCTTACTACACCATGAGATTGCTCCATTGTTGAGCAAGAATACGTAACCGAAAGTTGATTTACGTTTATCTAAATCACCACTCCAGTCAGCATCTGTATACTCATTCAGTGTACTGTTATTCTCTTGATAACAGAGAGAATAATCTGCAGTCAATCACATTGGCATATGGTACTCTAGTCATTTCATTATTTTCATCTTGAGTCTTAGGACACATTTGCTGACTCAATTATTCGCCTTTCATAATAGAAGTATCTATAGGTTTGCAGGTATCCATCTTGAATCGTTCTAAAAGTTTCTTGATGTAAGTCTCTTGAGACAAACCCAATAACTTCTTTGAACGATCCTTATGGATCTACACACTAAGTTTGTAGTCTACTTCACCTATATTTTTCATTTCGAAATTCGAAGATAACCATCCTTTTATGGTTTCAAGATACTCTTTGATATTTCCAGCTAGTAGTATGTCATCCACATACAAGGATAGAATTACAAAACAACCATTTGACCGTTTAACGTAAACACAGTGGTCTTCGTTTATCATAACGAAGTTATATGAGATGATCATAGTATGGAACCTCAAATACCACTATCTAGAGGATTGTTTGAGCCCGTAAATCGACTTCTTCAATCTACAAACTTTATCCTCTTGACCTCGAAGAATAAATCCTATAGGCTGTGCATGTAGATTTCTTTTTCTAATTCTCCATTGAGAAATGCGGTCTTAACATCCATTTGGTATAACTCTAAATCCATACTAGCCACTATAGCCAACATTAGACGAATCGAGGCAAACCTCACCGCAGGTAAAAAAGTTTCTTCATGGTCAATACCCTCTTGTTGAGTATAACCTTTTTTCTACCAGACGTGCTTTGTACCTCTCTATTGAGCCTTTCTCTTAATTTTGAGAATCCATTTATTCCCAATTGCCTTTCGTTCCTTCGGAAGATCTATAAGTTCCCAGACTTGATTTGACTTCATAGACTCCATCTCCTCTTTTATCGCTTTCATCCATTTTTCCTTTACCGAACAAGTCAGAGATTCTTTGATATTTTTGGGCTCTTCCTTATCAACAGGAGAAACATCTCAATTTTCTGGTAAAACAATGAAGGCATGTCCTTCAATATCATAATGCCTTTTGGGCACAAGTTTCCTAGAAGTTTTTCGAGATAGCTGATGATGGTTTTCTGTAGAAAAATGCTCTCATTGAGAATCGCTTGATCCTCAATCGGAAAATATCTATCAAGATCCACACCATCAGCAAAACTACTACTTCCACTTAATCTTGTAGGTATTGGTTTTCTACTATCTCGAAAATAGGTTCAGCATCAATGATGCCTTCTACTCTACTAGGAAATTTAGTTTCCAGAAAATGAGCATTATGTGATTCTGTCTTAGTTAAGCTCTCATCCAGATCTCCTATGAACACGTAACCCTTAGAATGTTTGCCTCTAGGATCCAACTTTCCATACTGACTCGATGAATCATGTAGATAAGTTGCTGATTCTCAAGCTCTAAGGTTACTCAAGTCAGGTTTTCTACCCGTCCAAAATTCATATTGAGTCGAAGCAACTGACATAGAAGACAAGCGATTAAGCACATAAACTGCTGTAAGAAACGCATCTCCCAAAAAGAGATCAGTAGATTAGCTTGTGCCATCATGGATCTAACCATCTCCAACAAAGTCCCATTCCTTCTTTCAACAACACCATTTCGTTGAAGTGTATAAGGAACATTTAATTGTCGCATTATACCCTTTTCATTATAAAATTTCTTGAATTGTTTAGATAGATATTCACGTCCTCTATCAATTCTTAAAAACTATGATAGATTTGCCTTTTGATTTTTAACTTCACTCTAGTATCGTCTAAAACAATCCAATGCTTCAGACTTATGAAATATCAAATAGACATATCCAAAACGTGAATGATCATCAATGAACGTAATGAAATAGTGAGCTCCATGTCGTGCTCTAACATTTACAGGACCACATATATTGGAATGGATTACTTCCAATGGAGATTGAGACACAATAACTTTACTAAAAGGTATTCTAGTCATTTTTCCAGTAAGACAATATTCGCATTAGGATAATTCAACTTTTGAAGAAAGACTCAATAATCCTTCTTTTACAAGTCTATTCATCCTATCTTGCCCAATATGACCCAATCTAGCATGCCAAACATTATCATTCACATTTGCATTACTAGAAGAATGAGCAGTTAGCGAATATGAATAATCTTCATAATAACTAAACGTCATTCTATTACAATTTTAAACCATAAAGTCATCAGTTATATATCCAGATGCATAACAAATATCATTAATGCTCATTACCATAGTGCCTTTAGTGAATAATACATCATAACCCAAATTAAGTAGAACTGAAACAGAAATTAAATTTCGCGTGATTCTCCGGAGCATATAGAACATCATGTAGGATAAAGTCCGGACCATCGTCAAGGTCTAATTTGCAAGTTCCAAGTCCTTTGACTTCGACTCGTGCATTGTTTCCTACATATTTCCACCTAGTCCCCTTCGGAACATGGCGAAAATCTACAAAAACTCCTCTGTCTCTCGTCACATGGTCCATTGCTCCTGAGACTATAATCCACAATGGATAAGAATCAGACAGCAAGACAGAACTCGAGACCTTAATTTCATATAAAACAGAATAAGATGAATCAACCTTGTCCCTTCTGGGCTCAGGACATTCACAAGCATAATGACCAAACTTACTACAATTGTAATATGACATCTTGCTTTTATCTATCTTATTCTTTTCATCACGCTTGTTTTTCCTTTTCTGTTCATTAGTTTTTGTAGTTAGATTATCGTCAGGCTTACCACCATCACCATGAAATCGTCTTCCCTCCTTTCACTTTTTCCAATTCCTTTTCCTTTTGAAGCCCGAAACTCCCTTAGAAGTAGAACTGGCATAGAAGGTCCCAGAGGAAGGCTTTGAGGCTCTGAGCCTCTCATCTTCTAGCTCAACATGACGAGCAGCATAATGGAAAACTTTAATGTTTTTATTATGTGTCAAGTTGAATTTGAGATATTCCCAACGATCAGGTAGAGAGCGGATCAAGGCTTGGATTTACTGTTCATCAGAGAGTATATGATCGGCAATTTTAAATTCGATTATCATATTAGACATCTCCCTAAGATGTTGTCTAATGTTATGATCAGGTTTCCTTTTGTAGGTGTCAAACTTAATAGTCAATTGCCTAAACCTTGCAACCGATGTACCACCATACTTCTCACGCATATACACCCTGGTACGCTTCTTGGTCACGTCTCCATTGATTTCCAATACCCGTGCTTGGATCAACCATCACTTGATTTATAGCATTCAATGCATCTTGTTCATACAATACGTACCAAATTTTATGGCGCCTTGTGTCATAATTGTCACCATTGAGTTTCTCACCTTTGTTCAACTCAACGACAATAGATTTCGATGCTCATTACTTTGATAGAGATTAAAGTGATCTAGTATGTTAATAATATTTTATTAAGTTTTACGTTAAGTTAAACAGAGTCATCTCAATCAATAACACAAGATTTAATCTCGAAAAATAGCTCGGAGTCTACTAATCATCAATCTCATCAAGTGTCATAATACTAGATTCTTGTATCAAAGCGTAAAATACATTTAAAGTTCAAGTAATCAACAATAACATTGAACAGCCACTCATAAGTAGAACTTAAACAACCATCCACAATAGCAAAAAACTCCAAGTAAGTCATGAAAATACAATTCTTATGAACTCCCTGAGTTTCCAATTAGAAATACAATGGAAATACACTAGCGATAAATACTAATTGTATCTCTTAACTTATCACTAGATTCAAAATAACGTTCTCAATCAAATTCTTTAGTCCCCACACTAGAGACAACTCACCCTAGATGATCTATATGAGGATTCTTTATCTGACGTTTATTTCGACCATTCAATCTCAAAAAATCAGAACGTCGAATCCTTCTCATCCTCAAGCAGGCTGATCTCAGTGCCCGTGTCCTATCTTTTGCCACAGAAGCATCGACCAAATCAAGCATAATGAAATAACCATTAGGTTTGACTTGGAAAGTCTCCCACTGAGCCCAATAATCCTTTTGTAGGTGGGGAGGCAAAGTGTTCGCCCAGGTATGAGGACTAGTAATTTGAAAATACTCATTACTTGCAATCGTTTTGCTATAAATTAAACACATCATCTGGTTGTAGAGTTTAATCAAAACAATTGCGTGGTCTCTTATGTTGTGTGTAGGCTTTATTTTATAATTCAAGAATTCATGGAGGACCTCATCTTTAGTCTTAATGTCATCCTCTGTAATTGTTCCCGATCCTGACATGTCGCTGAGAAAAATGAGTAACCAAATATCAAACACACCAGTGTTAGTCAAACTATGTCACATGAATTTCTTCTCTAAATAATGCATATGGAAATAACTTTCCAAGATGCAATAGGCATATTCACAAGTGTATTAGTCCAACTCACTTTGGCTCCAACTTTCATAGGCTACAGGAGTTTGAACAATTCATACATCACTCAACATCATGAATTTAGAATTAAATGACATATTAAAGTGCATTATTACCAAAAATTACAACCAAATAGTCACCCCATAGATTCGTATTCAATAAATATGTCATAAAATGAAGCAAAACCACACATACATACTAAAGATGACATTAAACGCTCTCGAAAACGTCACCATTGGACTCCACACGTTGACACACGTTGGACTACATCGGAAAAACCATCGGAAAAAAGCTTCACGTGCCGGCACGAGCTAGCACGCTCCGACAACACGCCCACACGCGCCACCATGCTCCTGCTGGAGGTCCCACGCGCCGACACGCGCCCTCACACTAGATCGGCTATTGGAAGGACACTGATCGGCGCGAGTGTCACACGCGCCACTGTAGGAGGCGGTGTCTGTCGGCGTGTGTACACCACGTGCCACCACCGGAATTGCCATTTTCGGCGCGTGAAACCCATGCGCCACTGCCGGAGCCATCGTCCGCCGAAGCATTATCACCACGCGCCACCATCGGACCCTGACCCCTGTTGGGCTCGGTTCCGGGCTGACCCACTTGGCCCGACCCTGTTTAAAGACAGTTTTGATTTATTACAGAAAGGTCCCTGAACTTTCTCTAATTTTCAAAAAACGACCCCGCAATTTTCTGAAACTTTGCAAATTTGACCCAGTTTCGTGAATAACTTCAAAAAATCATAACTGGAGTTTTAGAAGGCCAAAAAATGCATAAAAAATACTGACGAACTCCTCTCGACGAGACCTATCCATTAGTATAAACAAAACATGCTTTTTCTTGCACAAAAAAATGACGAAAATTTAACCCATTAACAATTAAGGTGAAAAAAATCGTCACATGCACATAACCACTGGAAAAACATAATCTGCCTCAAACTTACATAAATGACCCATCAATGTCACACAATGCAACAATCATATAATATCAAAACTAGGATCATGTATAAGCATTTGAATCATAAAGGCAGAAAACTTTAAAACGTGAAATTTCAGAGAGAAAAAATATACACGGAGTACCAACCATTGGCTCTGATACCAATGTTGAAAAAACTCATATTCATTAACGTACAAACCCTAATCATGCAAGGGAGAAATCTTACATTTCTCCGTAGGGTTAAATCGCAACGGAAGAATATCTACGAACCTGTTGGTACTCACGGGATACACTGTGATCTCTGGATCAAACCATACGACACAGGGCTGTAGATAGTATTACACGATATGGTACTAATCTGTGGAATATGAAGAACTTGAATTTGAGTTGTGATTCGGAAGAGAAAATAAACACCGAGGAAGAGAGCGCATCTTAGCGTTCTGCATGTAGTGTTCTCAACGTTACAATCGTATATCCTCATACAACTATTTGTCCGCAGTATCTTGTTCCCAAAAGATGAGAGTTAAGAAAATTAAATCTTAACTTCTTTCTCTCCCTTATCCACTCATATGTGGAAATTAATTAAATATTATTTAATTAATTATAATTTACAAATATTACTATTAAATTATAACATAGCTTACTCTCCTACTGCACGATTTTTTACGGCTGTAAACAACTAACATTAATTATTTTTAACACTTTCCCTTTTTTAGAATGAAACTCTTGGCCGCAACATACTACTCTAATTTTATATTAGTATAGATAGATTATTATAAACAATTGAAATAAAGTAGCTACTAATAAGGTTAATTCCTAAAAAATTTCAAAAAAATTCATCATCTTATTAAGAAATTTCAAATCTATCACGACCTTTTATTTTTGTCAATTCAATACACAATCTATTTAATATTTTTAATTCTATCACGAACTTTTATTTTTATCGCGATCTATTTAATATTTTTAATTTTATCACAACTTTTATTTTTACAATTTCATACCCCACATATTTTATATTTTCAATTCAATTAAATGCATTATTATTATTATTATAGTGTTATTATTATTATTAATAAAAGTTATTTAAAAATTAATTAAAACACACAATTCGATCATTTATTTCATAAGAATTTTTTTTATTATAGTAAATTGACATGTGATAAAAAAATTATGTTAGTTGGTTGACCTTATGTAAAATTATTTTTAACCATAACGAATAAAATTATATAATAATAATAATAATTATTATTATTTCTGTTCGAACTTATCACTATTATTATATATGAATCCACAACTCTAATAAAAATATATTATAAATAAAATTATTTATTGAAAATAAAAATTTTATAGCAAAAGAAATTAATTAGTAACCAATTTAATTTAAAAATAAAAATAAAAAATTTGGATGGAGTATTAATTCCATTAATTAATAAGTAAATAGTTATACTTTTATTATTATATTAATAATAATAACAATAATAATAATAATGAATTTAATTGAATTGAAAAAATAAAATAAGTGGTGTATCAAATAACAAAAAATAAAAGTTGTGATAGAATTGAAAATAATAAATAGATCGCGTATTAAATTGACAAAAATAAAAGTTCGTGAAAGAATTGAAAATATTAAATAGATCGTGTATTGAATTGACAAAAATAAAAGATCGTGATAGATTTGAAACCCCCCAATAAGGTGGTGAATTTTTTAGGAATTAACCCTTATAATATAGGCAAACTTTGTGTGAGAAAGTTTTATGATGATACAATTTCATCTTTTTTAAAAAAATTATACTGTATATTTATTTATTTATTTATCAAGTAAATAAAATTTATTAATAAAGTTTACGTTTATTTGGCAAAAACTACCCCTTCAATTATATCGAATCGGCTCCTCTTCTTCTTTTTTATACTTCATGATAATAAAAAAAAAATATGTGTATGAAATACTTATGAATTAACACTGAACTAATTTTTTAATTATAATTCACTCTATTTTACTTTAGGAGTTCGGACATTAATATTTATCTTTAGAATTTAATTTTAATTTTTTTGTATATTTATGATTTTTTTTAGTTCACATCCTATTTTACGCTTATGATTTATATTGGCTAATTCATTCGTAGAAAATAATTTAATTACACTTTTATAATTGTATTTTATTTGTAATATTTATATTTAATTTAATTAATTTTTAAAGTATAATTTATAATTATAATTTCACCGTGTTCATAATTAGTATGAAAAAAAATTACGATGTTGCAACCGATTTCACCTAACTCAATTTTCATACATATAATTGAATACAAATTATTCATAAAATTCATTCACTATTTTAATATTATGATTGGTGTCTTTATAATCATTTCACCCAAACATGTTTGTAAAATAAGGGATTTAAATTGCATATTTATTTTTAAATTACTTTACGTAAATAATTTAAATAAATCATCCAAACTCTAAATATAATAGTATATTTTAATTAAATATTTTTATTTTAAATATATGCAATATTGATATTAAATTAAAGATCTTAAAGAGATAATTAGTTTAATATATTTTTTAATAAAAATAAATTTGAAGTAAAAAACTTATAGACATTTAAAATTTTGATTAATTAAAAGGGTTAAAGAAAATTTTGATTGGTTCATTGTTATTTAATTTTCCAGCATTAAATTTTCAATGCATTTACACTCTTTTCCCTGTACATTCACTCTCTTTCCTTACACGTAAATTGCACTTATACCTAATGGGAGTGACATGTGTCAATTAATTCTATTATATATTTATTTTTATAATACTTTCTATTTTTTGAAACTCATTTTCGCGGGAACTTTCCATATTTAGCACTATTATGTTTTTATGTATACTAGTTGTTATGAGTATTATATAGCCCATGGTGTGAAGGCCCAAAACTCAAAAACTCCTATAGTACCTGAAGAAAGAGGCCCAATCCTTTAGCGGCCCAAACCGAGGACACCATAATTAAGGCAACCCAAGGAGGTCACTGCAGCCTAAAGGCCCGGTCGAAGAAATGATAAAAAAAGGAAACCATTAAAGGGGCCGAAGTTAGGAAGCACCCTCGGCAGGGAACCTCGGCGAAATCTTCCTCCTGCCCGAGGGTTCGGACGAGCACCACAGCACCAGAAGTCAACCTATCCGAGGACCAAAAGGACTACAGAAGTAGGGCAATAAAGAACAAACACCATCATGAACACTGACAGGTGCAGCAGGCTAGAAGACAAGGCTAACGGGAAGAAAAGATGTCTTGGACAGCAATCCTAACTAGAAGACAACAACTGACTGGTACATCTTACCCAACTACCAATGGGAAGCCAACAAAGGATGGAGGCGCTCTGTGAAACCCTGCAAAAGCAACCAGCGACCTCCAGACTTCTCCTCAGGCTGGTCGGAGTACCAGACAACCCCCATTAAGGCGGCTTGTCTCCATCCAATTGGCACAAAGCGATTGGCTTCGCATTAAGGTTTGTAGATGATATAAATAGCCTCTCTCACAGGAGAGAGGTAGGACACTGATACTCACTTTAAACATTACACTTGTAAGAAATTGGGAGAGAAAGAGTGTTGTTCTAAAGGGGGAGTAATAAAATTAGTTAAGTTCTTTGGTGGAATTAAATCTCGGCTGTTTGTGATCCCTTTATTTGTAGCTTATTATGTTTGATTGTATTCGTTCTTGGATTCGTTATCAAATATCTTAATCATTCAAATACTAAATTAACAAGCCAAGAACAGCCGTCAACATCTGGTGCCGTCTGTGCGAAACGCTACGATTAGCCATCCCTGTTCTATTTCTTCTCAAAGTCTTGGTTTAATTCTGTGAAAAAAATCTCTGATTTTTGCTCTGTTTCTATAAATCAAAATGGGAGGTGACGGATTTACAGTCCGTGGCAACGAAGAAAATGGAGAGTATTCTAGAGCTCAACGGAATGTGACAAGGAGTGGAAATAATGTTCAAATTAGTGCTCCAGTCAGAGAGATATCCACTTCTGCGAGGTCTATTCCTGTCCCAAACCTGGGCGATCCTCAAAAGGCGAAAGAAATGAATGAAAAGATCCAAAGGGTGATTAATGAGTATGCTGCAGAAGCTCTCCTGGTTCAATCGGCGAGGTTGATCTTTAGCGGTCCTCACAGGGGAAGCCATAACGATCTGCAGGAAGATCTTGAAAGGAGGAAAGAGGCCAAAAAAGAACACAGCATAAGATGGAGGAACATCGGAGAAGGGGAGAGTGTTGACAAAACTCCAGCAGAAGGGAGGCGTAGCGAATACCTTCGTCGACTAGAGATAGGACCTCAAAGACAACCGCGATCGAGAATGCATCAAAAAGTGAAAAATCCTCCACCCCGGAGGTATCCGTGAGAAATGATTCTCAAAGGCAATCACGGCAAGAACGGAATCAAGAGGCAGGAAATCCTCCACCAAGGGAAAGGTTAAGGGCAGAAGGATCTCACCAGCATCGCTCACTAAATCAAAGGAGAGGTCGACCCGCCACTAGGGAAGTGCCGGCGGGAGAAGAAGCCCCACGAAGAACCCCATCCGTCTCTCAAAGGAGGCATAACCGATGCAGAAGGCCAAGGAACTAGAGATCCCATTCATCTTCGACGCCCTATTCACAGGAGAGTCGAGATCCCTCGTGGAAAGATCTGCCCATAGCAGAGTTGTCTTTACCATAGGACAGGAGAAATGTGGGACCCGACTCACGAAGAGGGACAAGACGGAGGGTGACCCAGGTAGAGATGCAGTCGGAGAATAAAGAAATATTCCCCAAGGCCCCAACCGGAGATCTATAGGCCTTGATAAACGAGGAGGTAAACAAGCATTTTGCGAATCTGGAAAGGAAGATGTCCGAAACCGGAGGGGTCCTCTAGGTAGCTCCTTCACCTTTCACGGCAGAAATCAGCAATGCCCCTCGACAACAAGGGATCAAGTTTCCCTCCAGTTTGATTTTCGATTGTGATTACAACCCATATTCTCACATTGAAAAACATTTAATGTGAATGAGAGCACAAGGTGCAAATGAGATCACACTATGCCGAATGTTCCTGCTGACCTTGGGAAACAAGGCTCACGCCTGGTTTAGGACGGTCCCGACAGCCTCCGTCAGAAGCTGGGGGGAGTTGATGGAGGTATTCATGATGCAATACTCGTATCTTGGAGCACCGAAGGAACCAAAGCACAAGCTGATCAACATCCTTCAAGGTTCAACAGAAAGCTTACGAGACTTTCTGAAAGGATTCAATGAGTAAAGGTCGATGGGGGAAGTCATGGGGGACAAAGCTTGTCTCATCACGGTGATGGGGGCTGTTCACCCGGAAGGTAGATTATAGAAAGCAGTCCAACTTAAACCACCCACGTCTTATGCTGCCTTCATGGTCATGGCGAATGAGCATATTCAAGTGGAAGATATTTCCAAGATGGTAAAGAAAGTAACCAACCAGAACCCCTCGGCAGAACCGAGCAAGAAGAGGATCGATACTGGAAGAACAGAGGAATACAAAATGCCCGCCACTTTCAAACCCTTTACGGAGGACACCGAGGTCCAGCAGATGTACGAGGAACTAAAATCGGGAACCAACTTGAACATTGTCGAGGTCTCCTATTGTGTCAAGGATTAACAAGTTCTTTAGATGCCGAGGCCAATTCTATGAACCTCGGAACTCACCAACCCCAGGAAGTACTGTATGTACCATCAGACACACAGGCATAACACAGACCAATGCCGAGATCTAATTACGGAATTGTGAAAGTTGTTTAAAGAGAGGAGATTAAGAGGGATGTTGCAGGCCCCGAGGCCGAGGGTATATAGGAGAGACGCTAATCTTCCCCCTCTCCCGGATCGACAGAGGTCCCCGGGCAGAGGGCGGAATGGAGTAGCGATGCCCATAACCCGTCCGCCTCCAGGACGACCGCCAGTGTTTGACAGGATCGGGGGACAAGCCCCGAGAGTAGACAGACCCAGAGAAATACATATGATGGAGACAATAGAGGAAACTCCTTACATCGGAACCTCTCAAGCACTGACCACGGTATCGAAACGGAAGAGGAAGGCAGAACTGAGAGACTTAGACCAACAAATCCCCCAAGTGTGGATGCTAACCCCGGTGGCGAAAGGGATAACAAAAGCGGATATTACCTTCACGGAAGCGGACTTCTACGGGGTAAGTACTCCTCATTCCGACCCTTTAGTCATTTCGCCAATACTGTCAAGAGTCAAAGTTCATAAATGCTTAGTGGATACCGGGGCGTACGCCAACATAATCTATAAAGAAGGTTCGCCACCATAAAGTGAGTCCTTGTGGTGATGAGATCAAAGGTTTCAGCAATGCGTTCACTAGGCCAACCATGGAGGTTGATTTGTCAGTTCAGTTAGAAGGTTCGGATGGTAGAACCCGGATGCAAAAACAGTTGACGTTCAAGATCGTGGACCAAGCCTCCACCTACAATTGCATACTGGGACGCCCAATGATCCATGCCTTCAGAGCTATTCCGTCCACCCTCTACCAGTGTCTCAAATTTGTCACGGAAGATGGCAGGATAGCGACGGTGATAGAAAATCAGAGGAGAGCGAAGAAATGCTCGTTTATAAAAAAGGCGGAAGGTCTGAGTTATCATGACATAGACTACGAGATGCTGAGCTTCGAGGATATCATGAAAAAGGGAGAGACCCATGAAATGCCAACAGAAGTGAAAAAACCACCGAAGGGGGATCAAAGGAATAAAGAGACCGAAACGATCTTGTTAATCACTGAAGAAAAGGGAGCAGAGGAGCAAGGGGACGAAATGCTTGTGGCAACAATTGGAAAGCGTCAGGATCCAGTTGTTAAAGAATGAGAAGAAAAAGAAGCAGCGACAGGGATGTCGAGGTGAAAGCAAATAATGCCGGACGAAGATTCGAGAATGAAATTGAAAGAGAGAGCCTCGGCAGCAGAAAAAACATAGGAGGTACAATTGGACCCAATGGATGCTGATATCAAGGTCAAGATTGGGATAGAGTGGGAAATCGGATTCAAGAAAGAACTAACCCAATTACTTAAAGAAAACTTGGATGTGTTTGCATGGAACCCAAACGAAACACCCGGGGTACATTCGAAGTACGCTTGCCACAAGTTGAACATCGACCCCAACATCCCACCGTTTCACCAGAAGAAGAGAAAGTTCAGCCCAGAGAATAGTTGAAGTCTACGTGGATGATACCATGGTGAAAAGCCTGAGAAGGATAGATCATTTCGACCACCTCAGAAAGGTTTTTGAAATCTTCCAACACTATGGAATAAAACTAAACCCGAAGAAATGTATGTTCGGAGTAAGCAATGAGAGTTTTCTCGGATATTTGGTCAGCTCTAGAGGGATCGAGATGAACCCGGAAAAGGTGAAGGCTATCCTAAAGATGGATTCGCCGAGGCACATGAAAGAGGTCCAGAACCTGACGGGTAGGTTGGCAGCTTTGAACAGGTTCATATCTAAAGCATCAGATAAATGTAAACCCTTCTTTGACGTCATCAAAAAGGCTAAGTTTGAATGGACAGAAGAGTGCAGGAAGGCATTCGACGAGATCAAAAGGGAGCTGTCGGACCCCAAGATCCTCTCCAAACCCTCACCGAGCGAGACGTTGCAGCTGTACCTGGTGGTGTCAGGAACAACATTCAGTTCGGTATTGGTCAAAACAGAGGAGAAGAATCAGAAGCCAGTGTACTTTGTAAGTCAATCCCTTAGGGACGCAGAACTTAGATACCCAGTAATTGAGAAGATGTCGTACGCTCTCGTTATGAGCTCTAGGAAGCTGAGACCATACTTCATGGAGCATACTATCGAGGTATTGACAACGTTCCCTTTGAGGCAGGTACTCCAAAGGCCAGACACCGCAGGACGACTGTTAAAATGGTCCGTCGAACTAGGGCAGTTTGATATAGCATACCTACCAAGGAATACAGTCAAGGGGCAAGTCATGGCGGACTTCATAGTGGAACTGACCTTCCCTGTACCAGCCGAGGATGAAAAGAGAAAGCCTTGGATCATGCATGTGGATGGTTCGACAACGGTAGCAGCATCGGGTGCAGGAATCATCATCCGAACGCCGTCTGGAGAAGCCTTTTCAACCGCGATCTAGTTCGGTTTCTTGGCTTCTAACAATGAGGCAGAATACGAGGCCCTACTAAATGGTTTAAGAATGACGCTAGCTATGGGAGCAGGTGAGCTGATGATATACAGCGACTTACAGTTGGTGGTGAACCAGGTGAAAGGAGAGTACGAGGCCAATGATGAACACATGAGCCTTTATAGAGGATTGGCTGTAGGCTTACTGCAGAAATTCGAACACGTGTTTTTAGAATGCATTGACAGGAAAGACAACATGGGAGCCGGCGCGTTGGCTAAACTGGTCACGGCGTCGAATGTTGAGGACCTAAATAACATCAATTTTGTAAGGCAAGAGAACCCATCAGACACCGCCGTGTGGGTTCTGAATGAACAACCAACAGAAGAGTCATGGATGACTCCAGTCAGGGCATATTTGGAAGAAGGAAGAGTACCCTCGGATAAGAACAAGGCTCGGTAAATAAGGCTTCGATCAGCGAGGTACGTTCTAATAGAAGAGAGGCTATATAAGAGAGGCTATTCGTCACCGCTTCTGAAATGCCAAACCCCTGAAGAAGCGAGCTATGTGTTAGTAGAGATACATGAAGGCGTATGCGGGAACCATACATGCGGGATTGCTCTAGCACACAAGTGATCAGACAAGGTTACTTCTAGCCGACGCTAAAAAAAGATGCAACGCAAGAGCATGCGCGATTTGCTAGAGGCTGGCTCCGATAGTCAGAGCACCCTCGGAATAATTGACCTCAGTGTTCAGTCCATGGCCCTTTCGCGAAATGGGGGATTGATTTGATCGGACCGTTGCCTACTGGGAAAGGTAGAAATAAATTTGCCATCGTAGCAGTAGATTATTTCATAAAATGGGCAGAGACTGAACCCCTCTCGACGATAACCGAGGCTCGGGTCGAGAAGTTTATTTGGGAAAATATCATATGCTGGTTTGGGATACTGATCGCCATAGTGACCAACAATGGCAAGCAGTTTGACAACGATAAACTGAGAAAGTTTTGTGAAGACTACGACATTAAGAAATGGTCCCTCACGCCATACCTCCTGCAGTCCAATGGGCAAGTCGAGGTAGTGAACAATATCATCAAACACACACTAAAAGCCAGGTTGGAAAAGCTAGATGGAAATGGCCAAAAGAATTGTCGATAGTGCTGTGGTCCTACAGAACGACGACGAGAATATCCATCAATAAGACCCCTTTCTCAATGGCCTTCGGTGCGGTGGTGATAATACCAATGGAAATAGGAGAACCCTGCCCTAGGGTCACTTTCCACCAAGAAGGGACAAATGATGACTTGATCCAAGAGAGTCTAAACCTATTGGAGGAAAAAAGATTGAATGCGGAGTTGCATAATGCAGTTTACATGCAGAGAGCATAGAGTCTAAAATTGAGGAGGTTCAAAGGTGGAGAACTGGTGCTATGAAAAATAGTGGGCCCAACGGCACAGGGTAGCGGCCAAAACTGGGAAGGCCCCTACGTAATCAAGAGGATTCTGGAAGGAGGAGCATATGAGTTGGAAGAAGTGGATGGCAAAAACATACCGCACCCATGGAATGCGCAATACTTGAAGAAATATTATCAATAAAGTAGAAAGAAGGCGAGATGAATGAGGTTGGTGACACGACTTTTTACAGCTTTTTATCAAGGCATTAGGCCATCCTATATGGAAATGCAAATTGTATGGAAATTTTTTTAATGATATATGGTTAAGGATATAAATGTGTTTATCACAAAAGAGGGAAAGGTATTTATTGGGACATCGTGGTCTTGGGAATATCAGCAAGTTTATGTATGGTTAAAGGGATCAGTATGCTCATCACAAATGATAAAAAGTATTCATGTGTCGGGATAACATGGCTTCGGGAAAATACTAAAATATAAACATCATCCTGTAAACTGATAAAGAATACTGCAAACATAAATAAAAGGATATCGAAGGGAAATATCTAAAAAAGGGAAACGGAAAGACAAGGCGGATTAAAAAGGTAGAGTCAAACTGGTAATAAAGGGCGAAAAAATCGGATTCAGGAAAATTAGAACAAAGACGCCGAGGCATCGGGCTAGGAAGTCAAAACTAAGGTATCGAATATCAAAACTAAAAAAGCTGGTTGAAGGAACCCTGGTATAAGGGGATTGAATTACTTCCGATATAAATTGGAATTGCGGGGCCGACAAGAAGGGGCAACAACTGACCTCGGATGGGAGTCAAAGGAGGGCGCAGTTAGGTATATAAAACGGAGATGTACAAGGATCGAAACATAAGGTTCGGAATAAATGGAATGGGCTTCGGGATATCATTGGAAATAAACATGAATATATACACATGACGGGTGTATAACAAGATCGGAAGAACAAGACGAGGACAAAGGAAGTGAACTTCGGAAGGACGAATAAAGTAGCACGAAGGTACAATACAGCAAAGGATGGAGACACGAATTATAAGTAGAAGTCTAGACTTCAGAATCTAAGTAAAAGCCGGAGAGAGCGGAAACAAATGGAAGGTTCATGACCTCAGAATGGGGTGGAACTCATGAACCACCAAGCGCAAATCCCCACGGAACGAAGCAAAGATGCATATCAAGTGACAAAAGCAGAACAAAGCACACCTACAACCTTGAATTAAATAAAGGTACATCAACCACCTTAAATAGTCAAATTCACAAACTATGGGCTCATCTACCAGGAAAAGGCAAAATAAAAATAGAGAAAATCAGGTGGCAGAGTTCATACATAGTCAAGACAAAAACAACAAACACAATCCCAAGCAACACCGGGATGGGGGGCAGAATAAAATCAACTGGTAAAAGGAGGAAACATAGGGGCTTCAATCTTTTGTACGACTACTAAGAGAATGGAAAATGACTAATAAGCCGATTAGCAAATAAAAGATATTGGTCCATAAAGTGCAAAGAAGAGGTGAGTGAAGCAACAAAAACTCCAGCCATCACGGCTAAATCGGAAGAATCTTGCGAAAGAGAATTGGGGAAAACGTTGGCAAAGCTTGATGAGGAGTCCGATGAAAGGCACCTGCAATAAAGCCCTGAGTCCCTAGCTCCCAAAACTCGGCTAGGTCAGGTTATCATCTTTCTCAATTGTACCTTTTCCTCATGCACGGGCCCTCTCGGCAGCTAAACTGGCGGCTTCAACATAAGCGTCAGTAGGACCAGTTGCTGCGGCAGCACCTGTAAGGTTCGGATCGGGAAGAGGAACTGCCGGAACAACGTGAGAGGTAGAAGGGGCAGGACTAACATTAGCTCTGGGTGCAGACCTCACCCTCGGCCCAACAATCATATCGTAATCCTCGGCTTCAAAGCAGCTACCCTCCCCAACTTCGGGAGCTTCCGCCAGCCCAAGATTCTCCTCGGAATCCTCCTCCTCTAAATCTCTCTCAAGATCTTCCTCTAGACCCTCATCGGCCTCCTCAGGATCTTCCTCTAAAACTTCTTCAGGATCCTCCTCTGGATCTTCCTCAGGAATTACTCCGGCCCAGAACTCGACGAGAGAAGGATATGCAAAAAGACACCATGGGTGAGAATGCAACGAACACAAAAAAGATAATGAAGCACGAACAGAGACAATTATCTCCTTTAATCTAATAGCAAAAAGGTCGAACTCACCAACGGAAGGAGAGAGACGAGGCACGTAGCTAATTATGGTTGGTCGAAAAGGCCCGCCATGCTCATAAACACTTCTTTCTCTCTTTTCGAGCAGAGAGAAAGAAGTGGATTCAGAACCGGGAATGGAAGAAACACCAGAGTGGGCAACGAATGAACAATGCAAACTTCGACGAGGAGGCGACATAGGGGGCAGAACCCTATTTTTGATAAGCTGCACAGTCAACAGATCTTCACCAAGTTTCGTATCCTCGGACCCAACGGATAGGTCATCCATCTTTCCATCTTTGTCGGGAGATGGAAAACGACCAGAATAATCGGGGTCGGCTTCATCATCTAAAAATTAGTACACATACTTGTACGAAGTCAAGAACAAACCAGCTACAGAACCCGTTGATCCCACCGAAGACAGGGCATTCTGGAGTTTGCCTACAAAAAAGAAAGAAAAGTCGGACATATATGATCAAGAGAACAGAAACGGAATAATAGAAGGGATTACCAGTTGTGGCACCACGGCCGAGAGTAGACAACCCGGCTGAGACTAGGACAGGCTCGGAAAGCAATGGAAAAACACGGTAAGTATTCCTCCCACGAGATAAAATCTCATAAACACGGTGAAAACCATCACCCAACCTTTCAAGGGGGCGACGGGAAGGACCTGCATGATGTAAATGCCAGAGAAGAACATCAAAAACCGTAGAAGATAGTCCATAACTCGGAAGACGAGGGAGAATCATACACTTATCCAATGGAAGAAAGCAGATGGAAAAAGTCATGGAAGCACCATTGACACGGGAACGGTAATCACTAGACAACCAGAAAGAGCATAAAAGAAAAGAAACAGTGACATAGTAGATATTAGACGCAACCAAGAGGAGGGAGCAAATGGAGCAAATGGTAGAAACTACCAGAACAACCAGAAAGAGCATAAAAGAAAAGAAACTCTAATTCGAATAGGTCTCGTATGGTATGACCCAACACATGAAACAGTGACATAGTAGATATTAGACGCAACCAAGAGGAGGGCAGCAACTGGCCTATAGCCATATCCCACCTTTGCAGCAACAAACCAATAACAAGAGGAAGGGGGAGAAGCAAACCAGCGAGAAAGAGAGAATAATAAAATGTGGTACGACCTTAAGGGGGATCAGAAATGGGAACTCCGTCCAAGGGAAGCTCGGAGGTGACATTGGGATTGTCGTACCGACGATGGAGTTTCGCTAGGCGCTCTGGGGATAACCTGGAGGCTGGTACCCAATCGAGTTGCTGGGCCATTCCTCAGAGTGCGGCCCCCAAGTCATCGATATCTCGACAACCAAGAAGGTAGTCCCTCGCGTTCAGAGGGAGTATAGCGCCCAAATCCATATCGATAAATATCGCGGCACCACCAGCACCCGCGGCACGCACGGTAGGGACCGATTGCCTATCGGAAGAGGGAACAGAAGCTGGGTTGCCACCTGAAGATGAAGAAGTGGACAAATCTCTCAAATTGGGACAAGGCATCCTGCGGAGACGATTGGAGCTACGAATACTGGGTCGCACGCGGCGCTTCGGCGTATCATCAGAGGTGTTCACCTCTTGAACATCAGGCGGAGGAGGAGTACCTTCACCAGACATTTTTTACTAGAACAAAGGATTTGAGAATTAGGGTTTGGTGAAGATATAGGCAGAGGAAAGCGAGATTTTCATAATGCACAAAGATAGCGAAATTTTGAGGAATCGCAAAGATATTAGGAGAATTAAGTTAAAGGAAACACATGAATATAGGGGAAGGATACGGGAGATTTGAATTTCAAAAAACCAAAATGGTCTGACAAGATGAGTAGCAACACATATCACCATTGGAAATTATGGAACAAAAACGGCTAAGATCCAACGGCTGGAATGAAGAGACCTTACAATTCCCAAGGAAAAGGAAGGGCCCAGATTAATCCACGCAATACCTGACCAAAGACGTGACAACCCACGACAGAGAAACAACGATTGTATTTAAAATCAATGGTAAGTTACCAAAATATCTTTACATGACCCATTAACATGGATAGAAAAATACTTCATTCATGAATGATGAATTACAAAAAGAAGCGGAAATAACTCAGAATTTTTTCGACCGATAATTAAAGGAAATATAAGGGAGGTACAGAATAAACGCCCTAATAAGGAAGATACATTCGATTAAACACTAGTGGCTCGGTAACACTTTATGGACCCATCTCGGAGAATACCCAAAGAGACTCTGGAGGTCACCGGCCCCAATGAAATGTCAACTCTCTCGGTGCTACCTGAAGCGAGTTCGACCTCTGAGATCGAAGGAATGAGGGTGGGGGGGGAGCAGTAGCAATCTCAGAAGGTAGGGATTTGGAGGTCTCAGCGGTAACAGCCTGACTAGGAGCGCGTGCATCTCCAGATTCTAGAAATTCGGCCTCAATGGGTGCCTCTTAGAGAGACACCCCTACGGATTCGAGAGGAAAGGCGACAACCGAATCCTTAGCCCTAGAATCCACCGTAGCAAAATCCAAGACACCGTCAACAAACTCCTCGTCAGATCCGTGCTCATCGGAATCCTCAGAAGATTCTTTAGGAATATCGATGATAAAGTCAGAGTACTCACCAATCACACTAAAATCAATGTCGTTATTTAAAGTCTTCCCCGGAGGCATCTTCTCCTCACTGATGGCTTTGCAGAGAATCTCACGCATGGCATCGAGACAATTAGAGTACAATTTCTCAGAAAAGGCTCGAGCAAATGCAGAAGCGCAAGAGCAGAAACAGTAAATCTTGGTTTTCGGAAGGATAACTTATCTATAGCATAGATTGTCGACTTCTGATAGGAGGAACGTATCCTTCTCGCGCTCTACTTCGGCCAAGGCCACATCACGCTCGCTCAAGACCTCAGCAACAATATCCTCGGACGCCTTAATCTTCTGAGTATGAGAAACTCGGACGCTTCTTTCTCTTGCCGTACCTTTTCGAGCTCCTGTTACGAAGACATCTGGAAAGAGTGGAAGTTATTCTGAACTTGAGATAGCTCGACTTAGAGCCGATTCTCCTTCGCTGTGATCTCTTCTTGGTGCTTAACCTCCAAAGCCGCAATCTCGTCCGAGAGCATCTTGTTCCAAAGTTTCAAAGCACTCTTCTCATCCTCGGATTTGGCTAACAGGCTGTCATACCAAATGCAGAGGATATCAAAGGTTCCTTGGAGCTCGGCTCTTTTGTCTTGCTCAACCCTCAACTGACCTCTAATAAGAGCCTCAGCCGCGCCTGCCCCAGATGTTTTTCTCTCATAATCCTTCACCTTCTGAGTCAGTGAAGTAACCTTGTCTTACAAACGGGAGTCGCTTTGTTCCAACTCAGAAATACGGTGCAAGGCATTAACGGCATGAAGCACCTGTCGACCTATGTAGCCGGAAATACTATGGATAGAATCCTTAGCAGACATATTCTCCATATGGCTGAGGAGCTCTCGTGTACAACCTTTAAAAGGAAAGGTGGCAGCACGGCCAGACACGCCGGGGCGTAGAAATCAAACAAAAGCTCTTGAGTTCGGAGGAAGGTTTTTCCAACTTCGTCCATATGACCATGTCTTTGTAAGAGCTCCTGATCGGCTATCGAATATATTGGAAGAAATGGAGTGGCATCATCAGACAGGGGCAGAGCAGAGGAGGCACCCTCGGTAGAAGATCCACCATGTGACCAAAAATGCAAGGGGTTTTTCCCGGGTAATATTGCCACATCTCGGAAGGAGAACAACGGGATGTCGGGTCATAGGAAGTACCACAAGGGGTTTGCTGAGGGCTGTGCAAAGTAGGACCACCTGGCTGTCCGAAAGTAACAAAAGGGGACCGCGTAAAAGCTTCAGGAGAAGGGGAAGAACTGATATCACAAACTTCAACAGTCTCCCGAGGAGCTGCAGAGGAACCACCGGCAACGACACCCACATCCTCGTCCTTGGTTTTCTTCGAAGGACGAGTAATAAGGGTGGCAATTTCATGAGTACTCTCCTCGGAAGTCTCGTCCATCAACTTATACTTTCATTTTGGAGCAACAGACTTAGCAACAGCGACCTCGGACACCCCTTTCTTAGACTTCGGGGCTCGAGGGGCTTTCTTGGAAATTTTCTCCTGAGGACCCATAGTTGAGTCCTGGATGAGATCAGCCTCCAACCTCAAGGAGACAAGATCCAAAGGCCCTTCAATCCTGACGGATGAGAGAGGCTGCACGACAAGAGGTGCTCCAGAGACCTTCGGAGAAGAAATATTAGAAATTTTCTTCTTCCCTTTAGAGAGTGCGGCCCGCTGACGAGCAGAGGAGAGAGTGGCCATACGGGAGATGTCGGTCAAAAGATGTTTCTCGTCTCTTAAACATAATCAAAAAGAGGAAGGGTCAATACGATAAGGAGAAACATACAACGAATGCCGCAGGATGAGGAAACAATGATAATAAATCACCTGGCATAGCTATGGACGAAGTAGTAAAGCCGGCTCGAAAAAGGTTCTTCCCTCTGAGAACACGCTTGTAATGGCGCCTTTTGTTGGAAAGTTTGCTAATACGACAGAAGGCGTCCTGGAACTCTGCCGAAAACTTCTCAAGACCACACGATTTTCCTACTGCATAAAGCAAAAGAAAGAAATAATAGAATACCCCAAATAATATAGAAGAGAGCCGAGAGAAACATACACGCACTGAGAACAGGCTTGAAGAAGGAACTTCTAGGAAGCACTGTGGGATTTCGAGGATCCCTGAGGTCATAGACAGAATCTCCCTTCCAGGGACCGTGAACCCAGAACCATGGATTCTTCTTCCCTTTGACCGAACTGGGCAAAGAGGCAACAACGTTTGTACGATGAGGTACCAAATAATAATACCCCTTCGTCCTATTATTTGAGGTAAGCCGGTACAAGAAGTTGATCTCAGTAGTAGTCAAGAAGGAGTACTTTTTCTTGCAAAAAAGAACCAAAATCCACATCAATGCCGCCTGAACTTAGTCACATTTTTAGTAAAATGTCAAGATCAAGTGTACTCTACCGTTGTTGTATACGCGTGACCAAGTGCTAAATTTATAAGATTATTGCCCCAAGGGAAAGCAAACATTGGCTAGTATCTGAATTGTTCATCGATTTATGCTTTGTAAAGATAATATGTTTGAAGGTTTGGTATTAAAACTAATGCTTAAAATTCTATTCAAATAACTAGAATGTGAACTAGATAAGTAAATGATCAAATAACGAGCAAATGATTGATGGAATGGATGTAGAATACACTTGAGAAGAGAGCAAGGCTAATCATACTTATAGTTGAGACTTGAGCTAGATATGCAAAACCCTTCATAGTAATTTTCATTAACTTGTGGATTAAAAGCAATAAAAAATTTACCCCTAGTCCCTATGCCCAAGACAACTAGGTTCTCGACTCTTTTACAAGCCTAAGTCTCCTAAGATTGGTCTTAATCTCAATTCCCTTAAGGTACTATGATTATAAGTTGGTTCTTTTCACTCAATTTCTTAAGTGTCCCTCTATGAATGTTCTAAGCCTAAGGAGGGTATGGTTTACCTCCCCTTATACTAACATGCATGCACAACTCAATATATGATTCAATTAAAGCTTCACTCACAACATTGGAATGATCATCCTAATATAATGAATAGAGAATTTAATCACACATACATTGAAATGAAACATGATTGATATATCATAGAAGAAAATCCACAAATCAATTCAAATCACTACTCAAGTTTTACATATCTAACTCTTCCCGTCAACCACTCATATGACTAGCCCTACTATAAAACTAGCCACTAAACATGGTAATTAATTCAATACAAATCAAGCTTTGCTCCATTTGAGCCATAATAAGAAGAAAATTAACAATTGGAAAGTAGATTTGCTTCCCTTGTATAAGAAAAGCCTTTCTCCTCTTCAATTGATCAACTCCTTCAACAATTGATGCTCCAATCTTCTCAAATGGTCGTAGGATGGATGGGATGAAAGTTTTATGGATTGAAAATGTAAATCAAATGGTGGTTTGATGGATCTAGATGGTAGAGATGGATTTTGGATCTAGTGTGTGAGGAAATGTGGTGTTTTAGTGTGTGTAACTGCTCCAATCTGATCTTCAATAAATTCTTCTCTTTAATTTCGCACAAATCATGATTTTATATCACTTATGGACCTTCTAGAAGCTTCTAGAACATTCTGAAAATTACACAGGATTTTGCACCTACACGGCCCGTGCTGCAGCGCACGGCCCGTGTAGGGCACACCTACTTCGGCGTGTTTGTGGTGCTTCCGGACACGGCTCGAGCTGTTCTGCACGGCCATGGTCATGGCCTTGTAGCATTTTCTGACGACAATGCATGACTTTTTCTTATTGGGCCGTGCTCCATACACGGGGCGTGCAGTAATGCATGGCCCATGCACCAGCGCACGGCCATCTTCCTGGGCGAGTAGCAAGTTCTGACGACACTACACGGCCAGTGGTTACAGGGCCGTGCTCCGCACACGGCCCATGTACCAACATGGCCTGTTCTTCCATCTCCCTTTCGCTCTCGATTCCGTTTTTGTCCATTTCTTGACCTGTTTTACACATATTTAAACCCATTTACACAATTATATCAATTTATACCACATTCCTCAAAGTATCAATAACTCCACCAAAATTAACACAAATACGGATAAAAACATCCGAAAATACATAAATAAAGACACTAAAATCTAGGTGAAAATGACTACGATCACCGCCCAACCATTGGGAGCCAATTGAGCAGGGGCTATGCCCTAAAACTCAAAAATATCTCGAATGCAGGGATAGAGGGAAAACTTAAGGCCGAGCTCAAGTTGCAACTCATAGGTTGCAACAGCATTCGACGGAGCATAACACATACGGCCATCGGGAGAAGGAAGGAAGAAATTGATATCTTTCCCACATTGAAATTTGCTGAGAGCAATGACGGCGCTCTTTCTCAACCAAGAATCATCAAGGGTCGAGGAGACCTCAGCAGCGAAAAAGGGAGTGTCATTGTCCCAACGTAGAAATTCCCCGAGATGGGCCAATAGCCCAGGACGGCGTAGGAAATCTGAGAATTATGCTCTAACGTAAAAGTAGAAATGAAATCGGCAACCCTCTGATCAAAAGCGACTCAGGAGGGAGACGGGGGACCCGAACTCTCCCCTGAAGACGACGAAGAGGACCCCGAACTACCAAGTGAAGAATTGGTCGAACGAAAAGGGGATCTAGGAGATCTAAGAGGAGAGAAAGAATCCTCACAGGCCATATCGTGCTAATCGTAACAGGAAATGGAATGCAGAGAGAGAGAGAGAGATGGATAAGGAAACCCTAAGCGCCGGCGGAGGAAAACTAAAGAGAGAGATGAGAGAATAGTACCTGAAGGAAGAAGATGAACGCACTGAATAAAAGGAACGCCAACCGCTTACAAGATCAAGAGAAAAAAGAGGGAGAATGGAAAAGGGAAACTGGCAAAAAAGATTCAAAATTCAAATCGACAGTTACACCCAAAATACCAGAAGTACCCCCACTCGAACAAAAATACCTCAAAGACGTCACAGAAAGCCCGATAATACAGGAACTTATCAGGATGAAGACAGCGAGTGAGAACAACGAAGAGCCAAGATGGAAAGAACACCGAAGTATGAGGGATATAACCCGTGAAATACAGTTCGATCCTGAACAATCTCAAGTCATGAAATTATTCAGGATCGAGGGGCTAATGTTATGGATATTATATCCCCCATGGTGTGAAGGCCCAAAAGCCCAAGAACTCCGATAGTACCTAAAGAAAGAGGCCCAATCCTATAGCGGCCCAAATCGAGGACACCATAATTAAGGCAGCCTAAGGAGGTCACTGCAGCCCAAAGGCCCGGTCGAGGAAGGACAAAAAATGAAACCATTAAAGGGGCCGAAGCCAGGAAGCACTCTCGGCAGGGAACCTCGGCGAAATCTTTCCCCTGCCCGAGGGTTCGGACGAGCACTAAAGCACCGGAAGTCAACCTATCAGAGGGCCAAAAGGACTACAGAAGCAGGGCAGTAAAGAACAAACACCATCACGAAGACTGACAGGTACAGCAAGCTAGAAGACAAGGCTAACGGGAAGAAGAGATGTCTTGGACAACAATCCTAACTAGAAGACAGCAACTGACTGATACATTTTACCCCAACTACCACTGGGAAGCCAACAAAGGACGGAGGCGCTCTGTGAAACCCTGCAAAAAGTAACCAGCGACCTCCAGACTTCTCCTCAGGCTGGTCGGCGTACCAGACAGCCCCCATTAAAGCGGCTTGTCTCCATCCAAGTGGGGCAAAGCGATTGGCTCCGGATTACGGTTTGTAGTTGATATAAATAGCCTCTCTCACATGAGAGAGGCAGGACACTGATACTCACTTTAGACATTACACTTGTAAAAAATTGGGAGAGAAAGAGTGTTGTTCTAAAGGGGGAGTAATAAAATTGGTAAATTCTTTGGTGGAATTAAATCTCGGCTGTTTGTGATCCCTTTATTTGTAGCTTATTATGTTTGATTGTTTTCGTTCTTAGTTTCGTTATCAAATATCTTAATCCTTCAAATACTAAATTAACGAGTCAAGAACAGTCATCAACACTAGTATTACACTCGTGCGTTGCACGGGTATATTATTATATAAATAAATATTATTAAAAAATTATTATATACTCAAATAAATAAGATGATAAATAAATCTTTCAAAATAAAAAATTAAAATTTTGAGTGATATACATTAAGAACTTATATTTATTTTATAGTAAAATATATTTAGTGTAGTATACGTGGCATTTTTAGGTCTTTAAATAATTTAGGGGGAAAAAGAGCAGGTGAAATGTTTTTGGAATTAATAATTACGAAAAAATACAAGATAAATTTGTTAAAATGTTTGATGGTGCAACAATATAAATACAACTTGCAATAAATAAAATGGTTGACTCTTAGTTTATAAATTTTAAATTTTTATACTTGATCGAAGCTAACTGTATAAAATATCAAAATCTACATCTAACAAAAAGAACTACCGATTATAATTAGTCACATAAATTTTCTAAAATAATTCTAAACTTATTAGAAATTAAATTGAAAATTATTATTATTATGATTAAATTAGGGTGAATTTAAATCTATTGTTAATAAAATTTATTTTAGAATTTATATTATAAAATTTCAACATTTTAAGTTTCACATTTATAAATTTTAAAAATTTTACAAATCAAATTTAGTCTTCATTGCGACCCCAATTAAATATATTCATTCATACTTTTTATAAAAGTAACATTTTCATGAGTAATACCATTTTATATGTTTATAATTTATTGAACATTTATCCAATTCATTAAAATATACTCAATTAATCATCTTAATTATTCTATAATTAATCATCTTAATTATTCTATTTGTTTTTTTAGGGATAAAACTCACCCTACATAAATTTCAAAATAATATTGATTATAAAATTTATAAATCTTATCATTTCTAAACTCAATTTTATTATTCTAACTAAACAAACACAGTAGTGATTAAAATATTTAAAAATTATCTTCACAATTTTTAAGTAATAAGATTTACATGAAAAATGATTCATAGAGACTCTCCCTACTTTCAAGGTAAATTGATTTTTTTAATAAGTAAATTATAAAGTTGTGATTTAGAAAGTGGTTATAATATTAAATTTAAACTGTTTTTTTTTAAAAATGTGAATAGAATAATAAGACAAACAAATAATAAAAATTTGAATTTATTTATGAGTTGAACGGAGCAATTTTTATTAATTATATTTTTACAAAAATTAATATAAAAATGATATATACTTTCATGTAAATAAGTGTTGTACTTCGTTTTGAAATGTATTACTCTTTAAAACGTTGAGTTGCTTGAATATTACATTTTTTGAAAGAGTTATTAATTTATAATTTACAAAATTTAAAATTTATTACCTTTTGTTTAATTATTTATAATAATTATTTTTTATTAATTAATTTAAAAATAGTTTCCTCTATTTTATATAAAAAGATCTATCAAAATTTAATAATATAACAAATTTAAAATATCAATATGTTTTATATGGAGTAAATATTCATATTATAAAGATATATTTTTTTAATTTTGATTTTTTTTAAATATGTATGTAACTTTTTTAGAACTATTTTATTTTTTTATTGATAAAAAATTGTGTGAATTTTTTTTCTTCTAATTTCGAAGAACTATTTTAACAATATATTATCAAATATTATTTAATTGCAAACAAATTAAGTTCTCAATATTTATACCAATTTAAACATATTATCAAAACATTTGATTTGTCCCCGACCAAAACTATTAATTAATCACACTTTTCTTCTCCAACTCGTGTCTCTCTTCTATTTCATAAATAAATATAACTTTAATGATTTTTTTTCATTCTTTTTTTTAAATTACGTAATATTATTTATTTATATAAAAATGATAGATTTCAATTTTTTCTTCTTCAATGAATATTACACAAATTTTGTATTATTTTCAAACCTATTTGCACCTTCATTAAATAAGTGATATATACTCTCTATATTATATACTTTTTTTCTCTATATATTTCAATAATATTTTTTTAAGTTTTCTATATACTTAAAATATATATATATATATATATATATATATATATATATATATTTCTAATGAAATTTTAATAATATTCATATTAATATAAAATATTCATAAGAAAAAAAAACTAATAACTTCTAAATATATTACATTAATTGAATGGTGTATTTGTGAAATAGTACAATATTTTTTTACAATTTTTTTTGTTAATGAATTATAAACCTTACAATAATTTTAAAACTTATGCATTTACTATTTATCATTAACAAATGATTATTGTAATTTTTAATTTATTCATTTCATTATTTTTGCATTCATGATTTCTCAGCAATAAATATATTTCAACACATTCTCTTTTAAGATTTAGCGAAACCCTACTTATCAATTAAATTATATAGCTCTTGGTTACACCAACCATCTTCTTATTTATTTTCCTTTTCTAATTCTATATGAGAATTTCAAATAACTACTTTTCTAATTCTATATGAGAATTTCAAATAACTATAAATTGATGAAGAGCTTCGTTTCCTTTTCTAATGCTATATGAAAATTTCAAATAACTATAAATTGATGAAGAGAGGTGGATGATGAAGAAACGCCTAGTCTAACAATAAGAGATCTCTCAATGATCAATTGACGAAGCGACCATCAAATCTACAAAATAAATCGACGATTTTGGGAGATCATTAAGTAGTGTCGGCTCCTCCACCATTACCGCCGACCCCCATATAAATCGACGACTTCGAAAGATCATTAAGTAGTGTCTTCGAAAGATCACTATTAAATAGTGTCGGCTCCTCCACATTCCCTCCGGCCCCCATATTTAGTCCGCAATCGACGTGAGCCACCATATTCACAAACCTACCTTGAGACTCAATAATATTTTGCCCATGACCACTTATATATAGTCAAGTATCAATCTTCTTGTAGAGGTCTTGCACATGTCTTCTTGTAAAAGTCTTGCACATATTAGTCAAATATCAATCTTCTTGTAGAAGTCTTGCAAATATCTTCTTTTGGAAGTCTTGCACCTATATTAATAAATTAAAATTCACAATAAAAAAAATTAAATTATTTTGGTGGTTTACTAAATAGTTTCTTGCCTTGTATTCTAATATATATCAAAATATATTAATAATATTGTTATTATATATATATATAAGTATATAAATCTTATTATTCTAAATAGTTTATTAAATGTTTAACATTATACTTTAATGAGAATCATTTCAAATTTTATTAATTTATACATGTTTACATGTGAAAAAAAATTATTTAATCATACCAAAATAAATTAAAACATTGACATTGATACATATAAGATGAAAATAAGAATATTAAAAATAATATATTGCATATTATCATTCAATTTTATAATAATAAGTAGAAATTATTATAATAATAAAATAAATTTTAAAATCATAATACTATCTGCATTGGGAGACAATCACAATAATAATACGACATGAAATTTTAATTAACAATCTTAAAAAATACTCCCTCCATTCCATCGAAAGGTCTTAATTTTTCTTAAGTTAATAAACAGAAAAATTAATTATTTTCAAAATATAAATATTCTAAAAACCTTATTTAATACATAACTTTATATATTATTTTGTGATGAAAAAATTTATGATCAATTATTCTAGTGATGTAAAGATGATTTTAGTAATTTAAAATAGTAGTAACTAATTTATGGAGTATTAAATACAACAAACTAATTATTTTATAAATATTTAATTAGAAAGAACCTTTAATTATTTAATACTAATAAATATATTATTTTAACTTGAATAATATATTTATTCTTTTATATATATTTATTTAATATGTAAATTTGATTAAAATGATATAAAATATATACAACCATAATAATTATTTATTATATTAGTAATATGGATGTCAAATTAAAGATCTAGAAAAGACAATTTATTTTATATAATTTTCATGTAAAATAAATTTAAAATAAAAAAGTGATATCCATTTAAAAATTTGGATAAAATTCTAAATAATAAAAGAAAAACAAAATGTTTTGGTTGGTATTGAGGGGTGGTTAATATTGTCTACTCTCCCTTTTTGGTGGATGTATTACACACCTTCATTGATAACATGATATGTGTCTTTTTGTTAATTTTAATTCACATTACTATTTATAGAAAGCTCAATTTGGCGGGAACTTTCCATTTTTAACACTATTATATTATTATTATTATATATATAGATAGATATAGATTTATTAGTTTCGAAGACGTACGTTGCATGCATATTTTATAATATTGTATTTGTAATTTTTTTTCATTTTTTACCTCTTTTTACTAATTTTTTTCTTTTAAAAATATTTTATTTTTAACATAATAATGAAAAAATGTGGTAATGGTTTTTTTAACATATAAACGTTTACATTATGTGATAATAAAAATAAAAATGAAAATGTACAAGCCACTATTTTTTTTTTTTTTAAAATCAAATCTTGTAGCTTCTAAAATTCTTACAAATAATAATTAATAATGTTAATTATTAAAAAAAAAAGTACAGCAATCACGTGATGCAGAATTTGCAAGATCACCCTATATTGAAGTGTTGAGCTTTAAGTTAATGAGGCAATTACCAAAAATATCCAAAATGAATAGACGAAAATTATTATCATTCATAAAGTGAATTGTATAACTTCCATACTTAATTATCTATTTTTAGATCAAAATTCTCCCACAATGTCGGAATGATATGTCGGGAATCTGACACTAATTTCGATATCCATTATCGAATGTCGGATATAATAGATGTCGGATTCGATGTCGGAATCCCGACATAGCATTCCGACAGGGTGGGATATTTCATCGGATGTCAGATTCGGTGTCGGAACCCGACATAACAATCCGACATGATGTTGGTATTTTAGTCCAAAAATGGACAAATGGGTAGGAATGCTATACAAATTAATTGATGATTGACAATAATTTTTACTTTTAAAAAAAGGATAAATGAGTCATTCTTCCTAAATTAATTCTATATAATGATTAATTAAACTTAAAATGGTGAATTATATACTTATTGAGTGGAGCATGACAAAAAAGGCACCAACAAGAAGAAGTAATGATGTTATTTGCAAATCATGGCACTTACATGAAGATTAATATTGATGTAGCCTTTTTTTGGACACATCAAGGACAAGAGTAGGAATGATAATAAGAGATGAAGATAGTATATTCATTACTTGCAGATCTATGTTATTCCTGAAAAGTTTCATGTGGACAAAGGTGAAGCCATGGGTCTCCTTGAGACGATGTCATGGATAAAGGATTTAGGACTTGAACGTGTTATTTTTAAAGTAAATGTCAAGACCGTCTATGATGCGATTTCAAAAGCACAAGCGAAGATATCAGTGTTTGGAGACTTCATATCAAAATGCAAAATTTTTCTTACAACAAACGTTTCTTATTCAGTTCATATTATTCCTCGTGCTGCCAATATATTAGCACATTGCATTGCTCGGGCTTTGCGATCAGTTGCTAGTCCCCATTGTTGGGTCGAGTCTCCTATTTTAGTGGATGACCTTATCGACAACTTTTGTTCTTGTTCTACTTAATAAATGAATCCTTGTTTGGTTCAAAAAAGTATTACACCGAGAGAAGTACAAATTTAATACTCCCTCCGTCCCTTGTATTTTTAGCTACTTTTCATTTTAGGATGTCCCGCGTATTTTTACTCATTCTATTAATGGTAAAAATACATAATATTTTATTACCTACTTTTTACAATCCCAACAATTTTAATTATTTTTTTTATACTTTATTCATCATTCCTAACAACTTTATTTACTTTTTCTTTTTAAATTACTAATTTATCAATACTTTTTCTTACATTATATATTAAAAAAATAGCACGTCTTAATCTCCGTGCCCGTACAAATAAGTGAAAATACCCGGGACGAAGGGAGTAAATACACATCAAATCTCCCTTCACCGTTAATTCAACATCTTAAATTCAAAAGTGGAAAATATAAGACAACACAAAAGTAGCCGTTAACTTCAACCTTCTCTACTTCTTTTAATCTCTTATAACAAAAGCAAAAAAAATTAAACCTGATAGACTTATAAAACTTACACAAAATTAGGTTTTTTTTTTTTTTCCATTTTTTAAGAGACCTAGACAACCCAAAGAATCTAACTACACAAATCATATATAAGCTCATCAACCATTACCCAGTAGTGACCCTAAGGAGGGGCGAGAAGGGCGATCGCCCTGGGCCCTAAAAATATAGGGGCCCAAAATTTATATATATATATATATATATATATAATACTTGATTAAATTATATTTTAATAAAATACATATTTTATATTAGGTCATTAGAATTTTCATAAAATTTGGTCCGTCAATCTATTGAATTTAGATATTAAAAAGCATGAACCTAATTGTGAGAAAGGAAAAAAGAAAAAGATCATAACATTTATCACAAAGAAGATTATTAGATAAATTTTTCAAAGAATTTAGAAGATTCGAAAGATATAATGCTTTAGCAAATAAATGATATAGTAATGATTAGAACATCTTAGTGAAAGACTTAACATGTATAAAAATACTATGGAACACATCACTAATATGAATAGTTTGATTGATTTATAAATTAGATTAAAAAGAACCATAAATAAAGATTTACAAGAACAAATTTTCAAAGAAAAATTACATTGGGGACAATTTCTTTTGAGTAATTGCTATAATAAAATGTCTTGCTAGAAATAAAATTTTGGCTTTTTATGGAAGAAAAGAAAGTGTTAATGAAGAAAATAATGAAAACTTTTTAGTTAATAAATATGTAGAAAGCAAGAGGGCCTATTATTTTTGTTCGCTCCGGACTTCGAAAATGTCAGGATCGGCACTGCCATTACCACTCTCAAAAACAACGTCATCATCTCCTTCCTAATGCTTCATCCGACTCCTATGTTATGCCCCTCTCTTCTAATTGAATATTCGAGAAGCTCTCCATTGTCGTTGAGAAACTCCGCCTCTAACGCCTCACCACCGCATGGACACTCCACATTTTAAAATGTTTCTTATTTACCTCTTCATATTATTATTTATTGAATGATTTTATGAATTTATTGTAATTTATAAATAATCAATTAAGGGACTCCAAGAGATTTAAATGATCTAAATGAATGTTAATAGTCTAATATAATAAATAACTTATTTATAATTAATTAGTGTTAAAGATGTGATAAAGAAAATTAAGTGGGGATTAAATGAGTAAAAATGTTAATCAAGAATCTAACCACTTCTAATATATTATATTATGATTATAATATTTTTAATATATTATAATTATAATTATGATTATGATATGATCATCATATTATTATTTCTTAAAAATTAAAGTAATAGGCAGAGTTTGCATACAGGGAGAGTTTTACTGGTTCATATTACACCTGATTTTTTTTTTTATAAAATTGCTCTTTAGAGCACATAAAAAATCAATATTAAAAAAATGGATTATTATTTTTCTGATTTATCTAAATAAGAATATAAAAAATTATAACATTTCAAAATTTGAGTAATATTATTACTCTTTTAAATTAATAATATTACTAATCTCAATAACATTTCAAAAAAAAAAAAACACTGTTTTTTCATATATTAATTAGTAATTTCGATAAGAACAATAAAGTGAACTCGATTAATACAATGCTTGGATTGCATAATTTGTGAGTAGTGAAAAAAATTTCTACTAATTCTTGTTATTTTATTTTTGGGCAACACATGCGTGAGACATTTTTAACCTTATTAAAATAGTTAACACTCTTATTAAAAATATTATTACTTTTTATTTATACTACAAATTATTCATGAAATAATCAACTTGCACACTATTACTTTTTATTTATCAAAATATTATTTTTTATTAAAATATTATCACTTCTTATCCTTCTCACGAAAGTCTTCTTGTGAGTTTGAGGTGGGTATAAAAAAAATTAAAAAATTATTTTTTATTATTTTATTATATTTTACTCCTTCCGGCCAATGCAAAGGTAATCATTTATTTTTTACACGTAGATTAATGAGTATTATTATTATATGTGTAGTGGACAGTTGTATTAAAGGGAAGTGGTGGACCATATGATGTACTTTTTTGCTAAAAAGGGCATATGAATACCTTTAAATTGGACGCCCAAAATGATAAATTGGATACATTTGCATTGACCGGAGGGAGTATATTTTTTATATATTAGATATAATTTTACACAATAAAAAGAATTTCAGACATGATTTGAGTAAGAATTTAAAAATTCTTAAAAAAAAATACTCTCTCTATCCCTCAAAACGTTTCACGTTTACTGTTTCACGTTGTTTAAGAAAAGTATTTTTTTTATCAATTTTGTTGATTTTAGAGGGTATATTTAATAAAAAGGTAATGATATATTTGTGAAAAAATTGTGGCAGATCTGAAATTAAAATAACTTTTGAGGTTATTGGATAAAATGATACCGTAGTTCTTTTTTGAGGTGTAAAGAGTTTTATCGGACAAACAAATGAAAAAAGTGTGAAAAGTTTTGTAAAACGAAAGGAGTACATATTAAATTTAATTCATGATTTGAAATATATTCATTTAAAATTATGCATTTATAAATCTGTGAATTTTAATACTGAATCAAACATGAACAAGAGATGTAAATGAAATATTTATAAATCACTTCTTATCCTCCAAAAACAATTATTATTATTTTAATGAAAAATAATATTTACTCATTTTAAAAAATATATAAAAAAACACAACTTATTAAATTGTAATGAGTGATATTTTTTAATCAGAAATATAATAATACATCCATCACTCTAATATTTTTGATGTACTAAAAAATAAGCTAAATTTAAAAAAAAAATTGTAAAAGTGAAACCAGTTCATTCTATATAACAGGGCTTGGAGGAAAGAATACTAATATAATTTTTTAGGGGAATTTAATTGGTTAGTAAAGATTAATTAATAAATTAATCACCAATTAAATAATAATAATAATTAAAGTGAAATTAGTTTCACATGTGGTATCGATCAAATATGGTAAATTGATCAAATATAGTAGTGATCACGATCACTAGTTAAAATAACAATCCTACCATATGAGAGTGATCTCTGGAACATATAATAGGGTAATTATGCATTCATTCAAACAAACAAAATACCAAAATCATTCAAGCGTCTGCATACACTTGCATAGTGCATAGTCTAGACGATCCAGTTCTCCATCCTCCTTAGTTCGGCGGAGTTCTTGCGATAGTAGTGCTACTTCATTGGAAACGATAAGTCATTTCACCTTTGGAAAAGATCCGTCAAAACCGGAGCACTACCGGGGCGTGTTTCTTCTTGCGGGAAGAGTTCTACTCGACATGACTTCGCCATCATCCCGAAACATTCAAGATTCAAGATCCTAGATCCAGATCTATAAAAAGGTTAGTAATTCTCCTTTCTATTTTTATATTCATTGTAATAGTGATTAATTGGGTACCCATAAAATAACAATCGCAAGAAGAAATATCTAGCCTCCAAACCCTATAATCACTATGACTAATCCAATGGATATTGACGGAGTTGAAACATCCAATGCTAATAACTCCTAGAGAGTTAATGCTGAGATTTCTATTGGGACTGATTCCCAAAGGATGTATCCTCCAATGGGGATGTCGATATCATTCATGGTTCCAACTCCAGCGGAGAAGCCGAGAAGTTTGGGGGTGCAAACTTCAAGAGATAGCAGCAAAAGATGTTGTTTTACCTCGCTACACTGAATCTGGTAAACTTCTTAAAGGAGTCTGCACCAGTGGTGGATGAGAATGAGACTGATACGCAAAAGCGTATAACTCTTGATCAGTGGTCCTCCGCTGATTACTTGTGCAAAAACTATATCCTCAGTGAACTTAGTGATTCACTGTACAACGTGTAACTAAATACAAAGATATCCAAAGAACTGTGAGATTCTTTGGAGAATAAGTACAAGGTAGAAGATGCCGGTATGAAGAAGTACGTGATAGCCAAGTACTTGGAGTTCATGAAGGTGGACTCTAAATCTGTGGCTGAACAAGTGCAGAAGTTCCAACTGATAGTGCAATAAATCCTCTCCGAGGGGATGATGCTTCCAGAAGCATTTGTTGTCGGCTCTGTGATTGAGATGTTTCCTCCAACATGGAAGGACTTCAAATGCTATCTCAAATACAAGCGAAAAGAGATGTCTGTAGAAGACATAATTATCAAATTGAGAATCGAGGAGAACAACAGGAAGATGGATGGGAAGTTTGACCAATCCTCAATTGAGGTAAATGCAAACTTAACTGAATATCATGCGAAACCCTCCAAAAAGAGGAAGATGTCCGATGACAAGGGCAAGAAGCCAATGTAAAAGTCCAAGTAGGCCTGATACTTGGTGTTATCTTACCCTAGAAGACATTGAGGGAAGATAGAAGGAAGAAAAAAAATCATGTTTTTCTAGAATCTTGCGCAGTAATATTGCAGAGGAAATAACCGGAGTTTTAACCGTCGGATCGAGCTGAATTTTGGTTAACACGTTCAAAATTTGTCAAAATGTATTCTGAACAGTGAAGATCATGTTTGGAGTTCTGTGTTGACGGGAATAGGCCGAAAACAGAAGTCAGGTTTTTTGGGTGATTATGTTCTGTGCAGTCTAGAGGAAAGAGTTGTTCCTCACAAATTAGCTGTTGGATTGAGCTATAATTTGGACAGCACCTTAACGACTCACACGGATAGATTCTGGACCGTGTAGATCGGATTCTGACATTCCTAGAGTTGCGAACACTGAACGATAGTTGGTGTTATTGGTGTGTAGAAGGAAAAATGACAAAACAAAAATTTCCAACAACGGAAAGGAGCACTAAACCTCTAGAGCTGATCCACACTGATACGTGTGATTTAAAACTTGTGCAAAATAGAGGGGAGAAAAAGTATTTTATTACTTTTATTGACGACTGCACAAGATTCTGTTATGAGTATCTTTTGAGAAGCAAAGATGAAGCTTTAGAAGCATTCAAACGCTACAAGAATGAAGTTGAAAATCAACTTAAATCTCGAATTAAAGCCATTCAAAATGATAGAGGTGGCGAATACGTAGCATCGTTTGAGCAAATATGTGCCGAATCTGGCATCATACATCAACAAAGCGCATGAATAGAACTTTGAAAGAAATGATGAACGCAATGTTAATCATTTCAGGGTTGCCTCAGAACTTGTAGGGGGAAGCTATCTTGTCAACTAACCACATTCCGAACAAGATTCCACACAAATCTAAGGATCAAACTCCTTATAAAATATGGAAGGGACGTAAATCGTCATACAAATACCTCAAAGTATAGGAGTGTTTGGCTAAGGTTGAAGTGCCTCTACCTAAACAAGTTAGAATCGGAACTAAAATGGTTGATTGCATATTTGTAGGGAACGCAATTAACAGCAGTACTTAAAGATTTCTGATACATAAATCGGAGGTACCTAACATGACTGAAGGCACTATGATAGAATCAAGGGATGCAATATTCTTTGAAGACATATTTCCTAGCAAAGGAAATAACAAGTGACATCTTCTAAGAGACCACTTGTAGATACTACTGCGGTTCGATCTACACAAGAGAGTATAGAACCAAGACGTAGTAAGAGAACTAGAGTAGGAAAGGACATTGGTCAAGACTTTTTCACCTACGCGGTTGAAGATGATCCCATATCCATATTTGAAGTTCTATCTTGTCCAAATGTACTATTCTAGAAAAAAGCTATAGATAGCGAAATTGATTCCATTATGCAAAATCACACATGAGAATTGGTAGATTTACCAAAGTGTTGTAAGACCTTAGGATGCAAATGGATCCTTAAAATAAAATACAAAGCTGATGGGTAAATAGACAAGTATAAAGCACGGTTGGTGGCTAAAGGCTTTAGACAAAAGAAAATGTATGATTTCTTTGATACCTACTCACCAGTAATACGAATCACGTCTATTCGGGTATTTATAGCGATTGTTGCGCTACACAATCTAGAGATACATCAAATGAATGTAAAAACGGCCTTCTTAAATGGTGAGTTAGAGAAAGAAATATACATGGACCAACCAGAATGCTTTATAGCACCTGGTAATGAGAAGAGGGTGTGCAAACTCGTGTGATCATTGTATGGACTTAAACAAGCTCCAAAATAATGGCATGTGAAATTTGACAATACAATGATGTCAAACGGTTTTCGAATCAACGAGTGTGACAAGTGTGTGTATGTGAAAATACACCCAAGGGATTTGTCATTGTCTCCCTCTATGTAGATGATATGCTTATCATAGGAAGCAGCAATGATATAATCATTGACACTAAACGGATGTTGAATCAAAACTTTGACATGAAGAACATGGGTGTAGCGGATGTGATACTTAGAATCAAAATTCAACGTACATCTGATGGAGTTGCTTTGTCACAATCTCATTACATTGGGAAAGTGTTGAAGAAATTCAATGCATTTGATGATACACAAGCTAAGACACCAATGGATCCAAAACTACACCTTAATAAGAATAAAAGGTGAACCAGTGGCTCAATCTGAGTACGCAAGGGTTATAGGGAACATAATGTACATAACCAATTGTACGCGTCCTGACATAGCGTGTTCAGTTAACAAATTGAGCAGATACACGAGTAACCCAAGCAATGAGCAATGGAAAGTGGAAAGCATTAAGAAGATGGTTGAGATACTTGAAATACACTCTTGATGTAGGGCTACACTATTCTAAGTATCCAGCAGTACTCGAAGGGTACAGTGATGCAAACTGGATGTTTGATATAAAAGACTCGTTCTCCACGAGTGGATACGTATTCACTATCGGAGGCGGAGCAGTGTCTTGGAGGTCTGCAAAATAGACTTGCATAGTCCGTTCCACAATGGAATCTGAGTTGATAGCTATAGATAAAACTGGGGAAGAAGCAGAATGACTTCGTAATTCCTTGAGGACATTCCATGTTAGAACAAACCAGTTCCTACGGTGATGATACATTGTGACAGCCAAGCCACAATTGGAAGAGCTCTTAGTGATATGTACAATGGAAAGTTTAGACATATCCGTAGACGACACAACACGGTGAGACAATTGATCTCGAGTGGTGCAATGTCAATTGACTACGTGAAGTCAAAAGACAACGTAGTGGATCCGCTTACAAAAGCAGTTAATCGAGATCAAATGAATAAATTGCTAGAAGGAATTGGACTAAAATCCAAAAAGTAATGAGCCAAAACAGTGGAAACCCAACCATAATGATTGGAGATCCCAAGAACTTGGTTCAAAGGGACAACGAAACTCTAGAGGTTCAAGTTAAACTTGGTACCTACTATTCCTTAGTAGAGCAATTCTACTAAGCATAGAACCCGTATTGTGGTGAGGTTACGTCTTTTGACGTTTAATGATTCCTAAAAAGCCAAGTAATGACTGGTTGAGTATAACGGGGTACTCAAGATAGAAGATCACCTATGTAAGTGTGAAGTGAGTGACGGCTTCAAAGTAAAACACTTATGAATCCAAAGGGGGTCCATGGCCGAAACGGACCAAAACGTGAGAACAAGGAAAATGCGAAACATTGATGCGTTCGCACTGTTGTCTCAGTATATACTAAGGAGGAATAGTTCAAAGACATTGTGTCTGCTAAGCCACTAGTATACTCGATAGTGTTGGACTACGGAAGAATCAAAGTCCCAAGTTACCTATCCGGATACATTAATGCTTCACGAGGACTGAATTGTGTGTCTTCATTGCATAGGCGTCAAATTCCACTCATGTGGGGGATTGTTGGGGAATTTAATTGATTAATAAATATTAATTAATAAATTAATCACCAATTAAATAATAATTAAAGTGAGTGAAATTAGTCTCACATGTGGTATTGATCAAATATGGTAAATTGATCAAATATGATAAATTTGATAAAATATGGTAAATTTGATCAAATATGGTAGTGTTCACGATCACTAGTTAAAATAATAATCCTACTATATGAGAGTGGTCTCTGAAACCTATAAATAGGGTAATTTTGTATTCATTCAAACAAACAAAACACCAAAATCATTCAAGCGTCTACATACACTTGCATAGTGCATAGTCTAGACGATCCAGTTCTCCATTATCCTTAGTTCGCCGGAGCTCCTGTGATAGCAATGCTGCTTCGCTGGAAACGAGAAGTTGTTTCACTTTTGGGGAAGATCCGCCAAGATCGGAGCATTACCTGGGCGTGTTTCTTCTTGCGAGAAGAGTTCTACTCGACTCAACTTCGCCATCATCCCAAAACGTTCAAGATCCAAGATCCTAGATCCAGATCTATAAAAAAAGTTAATAATTCTCATTTCTATTTTCATATTCATTGTAATAGTGATTGAATAGTGTACATATAAAATAATAATTTTAAAACATAAACTCTTCAATTAAATAAGAATAGAAGATCATACAATATATCTAGATAATACCCCATGAGTCAAACTTTGGAGTGTTAATATATGAAATTCGCAAGAGAGAGATAGATTTAAGAGTGGTGGGTCCCCTTGTAAGCAACGACATATCAATCATTCCAGCTGCATATTTTGACTTTGAAAATTTTCATATTTCCACGTAAAAGTGAATATTAAAACATGGGGTTCAAATGAAATATTGCAGCTTTCAGACCAACCAAACATGCCCTATTTCTCTCTCATCATCAGTTTCTCAAACCAAATCCAACCAAAATTCTGCCATAGTCCATGAGCAAAACAACAAAGGCAAGGTATAAGCTAAGAACCACACACCTAAGTTTGAGTAAATTATAGCCGTCCCAACTGCCAACGACTCTGTGGCCCTTTCATTTTCTTGGTCAACGCTCCCAATTTCCATCATTAAATTTGACTATGACATTTTTTAATTTTACGTTTCTTTTTAATTAATTAATTATGTAAAGAAAAATGAACTCTTGTTTGAGAGAATTTCTTGTAAAACGGATACTCACACGGTATAAAATAGGTTTTGAAACACATAGATTTAATATTAAAGTACTCCTATGATTATTATAGGAATCAAAGATACACAAGGTAAAAGCAAAAGCAAGAAATTATAATAACATAAAAATAAATGTGTACATCTATACCAAATCCACCAATGAGCCCCATCCCTTTTCTAAATTTATAATATTATTATTAATATAAATATCTAAATCTATGAAGACTTGCAAAGTGAAAAACACAAGAAACTTTTTCAACAATTTGAAACATGGGATGTGCAAAAGAGGAAAAGAGAATCCAAGGTTACAAGTAAGGCTCAAGTAAGGCGTCTCCTTCGAGACAGATCATAATTAGTTTAGTGGAAATTAATTAACAGATGCATGCAGATTGATTAATTACATCATGGGTATAAATATATAGCATGATTATTTAAGAGGATTCTAAGATTAAAGCAGTTGGAGTTTCTCCAACTGCGAGTGCGTGATTGTGATCTCCTTCGTAGGTCACAACGAGCATTGTCGGATCCTCCACCGCCCTCTCAACGTGCTTTCGAGCTGGGCACCCCCTTACGCTACTGCACTTGTAGTAGCCCCTGTTTCAACTTGCTCCGTTAATAACTCCATTTTTGCTTATAAGTAATAAAATAAGAAAAGATTTCATTGTTATCTCTAATTAACTTATTAATTGGAGAATTATTGGATCTAGGTTTCAAATATGATGCATCGTCTCCGTCACCAGTGAAAAGTTTATAAAATGTGATAACATTTTATAGCAAAAAGTGATAATTAATTACGAAAGCATAAAATTATCTCAGACGGTCACATACAAAACTAGCTTTAATTTATTAAGGTCTCTAGCAATTCTGGAAGGTATTTGGTGCATCCTATAAATTTTAATTTTAAATTTAAAATTTTTTAATTATCTCTAAATTTAGAAATGAAATTAAATTGATTTATAAATTTTTACGTATATAAAACCTATATAACAACGTTGTTATCATTAATAATAATAATAATAATAATAATTAAAAAACAAACATTTTAATCTATGATTAATTGAAAAAAAACCACAAACTTTACAAAAATTAATCCACACTTTTGAGAAATTACAAAAAAAATCACCACTAAGTATTATTGCAAAATAAACCCAAAAAAATTCTACTTCTAGTCACAAATTGAGTTTATTTTACAATAATACTTAAAGATGGTAATTTTTCTTTTGCAATTTCTAAAAAATGAGATTAATTTACAATAGAGGTGAGGTTAGGTTGGCGATTTTTTTTTTCAATTAACCCTTTTAATCTATAGTAAGTGTGAAATGTGTAGATGTAGATGAAATTACCTTGGATGTGGGGAACCTTTGATAGGCTTTTGGCCATACTTTCTCCAGGAGTAATCATCAGGGGGGATATCTGACATCTTCATGCTGATCGCCGGAACCCTAATCTCCCTCTTCACCCGTACCTTCCTGTAATTTAATTAATTAAACAATTAATCTTCACCATCATCTTAATTACTATTTTAATCAAAATTAATTACTCCATAATTATACACGTGATCATCACCTTCTTTTGGAGCAGTGGCATCGGCTGGACGAGCCACTGCACTTGCCGGAGGCCGCGTTCTCCGACGACGTGCACTTCCTCTTAAACGAAGACGACGTAGACAGAGGCGGCTTCCCGGCCGAGTTGCACGACACGTTACGAATCACCTGAAAACCCGACGGCTCTTCCGCATCGCCGCCGCTCGTCAGCGACGACATGAACGAGTTCGCGCGTGACACCACCGGCGAGTACGAGAAGCTAATCGTTTTCGACTCACCTGGATTAATATCCTTATGCTGATGAAAGTACTCCGGAAGCGGCACCTGTTGAATCGGAGTAGGGCAGTAGATTCTCGCCTCGGTGCTGTGAGCGTCCGCCGGAAGTACAGAATTAGGAGACGAAGATGACGACGGAGAAGCCGTACTCCGAATCGGACCTCGCCTGAACCGGGCATGACCGGTTCGAGTCCGGTCCAGGAGAGAGATAACGTTCTTAAATTTGCTCACCGCCGCATCCGCCACCGCCGCGTAGTCGGCTATCGGCTGCCCGTCGGCGGAGAGATTCTTCTGGTGCTGAGAAGAGAATAATCGGATCAGCTTTTCGACACTCTGGAGTCCGGAAGCAGCTTCTGCGGCGGCGGTTTCTTCGGATCCTGACGCGAAGGTGGTGGCTCTGCAGTTCATCATCAGCTCCACCGCCATCGCCGATGGAATTCTAGGGATTTAATTTTCCCCTTTTGTTGTTTATGAATATAACATAAAGGCAGTGGAGAAGAGAAAAGGAGATATATTGAGGAGTAAGATTGCTATATAAGGAGGAGAGAGAGAGAGAGAGGGTTCAAAATGAGGATAGAAAATGGTATAGAGAAAAGTCAAGGCAGATGGCAAGGTAAACAGAGGTGAGTGGCCACTCACTTTAATCTTAACATCTTAGCTGCATCGTCAAATTTTAGGTGTGAATAAGATTGGTCCACCACCTTTTTTTTTTTTTCCTCTCATTTATTCACGTGATAATAACAAAAAGTAGTAACTCTTGATTAAAAATAATTTTTAGTAATCACATATTTTAAAAATAATTTATTCTAATCACTTTTAATGGAACAGATCAAAATATTCTTGAAAGGGACCATTAATCACATGTTTGAGATTTTTTTTGATCAAAAAGTACAAAAGTACATTAATTTGTTTTACAGTTTATTGAATGCATTAATTTTTTACTTTTATATGCTTCATGAATATATTTTTTATTAAAATAAAAAAAGACGCATTAATTTTATTCGTATGAATTTTTTTTTAATTTTTTCTGGAAAAAAAGTATTGGCCGAATAGAACAAAAAATGTTGTCCAAATAGAACAAAATTGTTGATCGAATAGGCCGAATAGAAGAAATATTTTTTTTGAATTTTTTTAAATTTTTTTGAAAAAAAAAGTGTTGGCCGAATAGAACAAATAGTGTTGGCCGAATAGGCCGAATAGAAGAAATATTTTTTTTCGAATTTTTTTAATTTTTTTTGAAAAAAAAAGTATTGGCCGAATAGAACAAATAATGTTGGCCGAATAAAACAAAATTGTTGGCCGAATAGGCCGAATAGAAGAAATATTTTTTTCGAATTTTTTTTTAATTTTTCTGAAAAAAATAATTCTTATAATTTTAAATGTGGTCCCACCCACCCTATTTAATGCAGTCAACACTGACATAATCATGCCCCCATTATAGTCGTCCTTTATCTGACAGTTATGAGAGTAATTTGGGGAGTCCACTAAATAGTGGCTACTAAAAATTGTTTTTAAGGGAGGTGACTATTAAAAATTATACTTAGTCAACAGTGCCTATTTAAAATTTGGTCCGTTTATTTATTTCAAAATTGGCAAATTCTCCTTTGAGACGCAGCTTGTATAATACTACGGTTTTATTAAATAAAATAGTATGTAATAAATTAAAATATGATTTAAGATGTTATAATATGATTCATTAATATTAACATACTTTAATTATAAATAAACATATTTTATTTATATAATAAGCATACTTTAATATGGTTCCACTCTTTTAAAAAAAAACACATGTCACAAGGATAGTATATGATGAGAGTGTAAATTCAAGTAATTTGAACTCTGATTTCTGTGATAATGATGTATGATTGGGTCTTAAGTTGAGATGAATCGAGATATGTAGTGGAAAGTCACGAATCAGGTGCGTTTGAGGCCGTTTGAGTGAATTTCGAAGAAAAACAAGACAGAAGTGCTCGAAACTGGAAAAGGAGGAACTCAGCATCTGGTTCGACCAAGAAGCCAATGATTCGACCACTGGTTTGGGTCGAACCAGACACCTGTGATTTTGTTACATAGGGGTTCGACCACGATGATGTGGTTCGACCAGGCATGAAGGTCGAACCAAATGCCTAATGTGTGTTACAAGTGATTCGACCCTGATGTTTCTGATTCGACCGGTGGTTCGAGTCGAACCAGCTATCTGCAGGTTCATTACAGGCTGATTCGACCAGAGAGCTTATGGTTCGATCAAGGGCTTTGGTCGAACCAATACGCGAGAAATTTCTGTATCCTTATTTTTACACCTTCAGTATGTGTTTTCGCTCAAAAAGCCCATTAGAGGTCCTTTGGAAGAGCTGAAAGTATAAAAGGAAGACCCTACGCACCAGAAAGATACCACCTTCATTCTACACAACATCCGAAACCCTACCATCATTCTACGGAGCTGTGGAGAGAGATTCGTCTGTCGAATCAAGTGAGAACCAAGTGAAGATTCAAGACGGAGAGAGACACGACGGCGCCACATCTAGGGTTTACTTCGCTTATTAATTTATCTTGTAATTTTCAAGACTATGGGTAAGATCTATCCAACTACCATGATTGTTCTTCGATCAATCATAGGATAAAATCGCTTCGGTAGTTGATTATGAAGGTTTTATGATTTAATTGAACTTCAGTGTGTATACTCCGTATAACGCTACTTGTGGTTTATTTTGTAGTATACGACAATGCTCTATTAATTCATACTCAGAGTTTTTTTTGCATCATTAATTGTTATGTAGAGTCTGAATACATATCTTGATTATTGATTGAACGCGTTCACTGTTGAGCAGGATTACATGTTATGATTTTAAGTGAGGAAACTTTGAAGTCTCATTAGAACTATCTTATATAAATACTTGTTAATTGAATCTTATTCGGGTTAATAAGTAGGACAAAGAGAATAACTTCATAGTATCTATAAAGGGAGATCATATCAGATTATAGTACTTAGTGCACGAAAAATAATTGATACTAATAGTACCTAGAAAGGGGGTGAATTATATCTCTTGCTCCAAGGATATTCATACGTGTTATACGCTTATTTACTTGTGTCTATAAAGTAGATTTGCATGTTTTAGTGATGATCCATATTCCATAAGGCAGAGCCGGACATTGATTCGTGGAAGGAAAATTAATGAGTTAAACTGGATGGCCCGAATAACTACCAAATTTCTCACTTATTCACTTTCGTTTAATCTCTCTTGCTTTTTTTCTTTATTTGCTATTTAAATTAATTGTTTATTAGTTCATTAATTATTCCATCAATTTATTACCAACCTAATCTTAATAACTTAGAATATAATTAGATTAATGAATAATAATACGTCCCTTGGGTTCGATAAATCATTTGGTCGCTTATTTACGCTATAATAATATTCTTCGTACTTGGGATTAATTGTGTGTTGAGAAAACGCTCATCATTGTACAGTATAATAAACTTTACGATTATGATCAACTTAAGATGTTTTATAATTTATTTTTTATAGAAAAACATCAAACTATTTCAATCAAAAAAATATTTTTCTCAAACTACAGTGACCGCGAACATTTTATGTGAGGATGATAATAATTTTTACTTAGAAACGAAAGATAATTACGTAAATTTTGTGCAGAGTATTTGAACTAATTTAGCAATCATGATTTTGTTATGTTATGATCTACTAATATTTGCTACGTGTTATATAGTAGGATAAATGATGTAAAATAATACTTCATCCGTTCTATATTAAGTTGCATCGTAGATATGGAATTTAAGTAAAGCTACTACTTGTGTCTCATAATACTTTTCACATTTATTGTTTCATTTTGTTTAAAAAAATTTGCATTTTTTAACCCATTTTATTGACTTTAGAGGATATTGTAGTATTTTTAGGTATAAAAAGTATAAAGTGATGTGTGTGTGAAAAATAAGTGACAAATTTGAAATAAAATAACTTTTGAGGTTGTTAGATAAAGTGATTTTTCCTTTTTTGGGGTGTGAAAAGTTTTGTGGGACAAATAAATGAGGAAAGTGTGAAAAATATCATGGGACGGAGTGAGTATTTTTTATTAATTTTATTAACTTTTGGAGGGTAATGTATAATTTTTAAGTAATAAATAAATTATGAAGTATATTATTTATGTTAGATATGAGTAATAAATTTGTAATTAAGATATACTCCACCTTTAAAGTTGATGATTGATGTGATTTTTTTTATTATTTTTTCTTTTTTGTGGTGAAATTTAATGTTGGACGAATAAAAAAGTAATGTGTGAAATTTAATATGAGAAAGAAAGGGGAAAATATAATTAAATTTTTTAAAAAATTTAAATCGTAAGATTAATTAATTTTCTCCCAGTATGATTTGTTAAAAATAATAAAATAAGTGTTAGAATGAATTTTCTTACCGTGTGTATTTATACCCTCCCAAAAAGCCAAATTTTTAGGGTTAAAATGACTAAAATTGTCAATTATTGTGCAAGGAGACTCAACTCAAATTTGGGTGGGGAATGGGGATCGCTCGACTAGAGATCGAGCTCTTTTACAAGTGTCGAGTGCAGACCCGAATCATCTTCCTTTATAATTTCACTCAATTTCGAAAGATGATATTGAGTGAAATTATAAAAGGAGAGGACCTGCATCCATCGGGTGCATGTCTATGATACTTAACGTTGGGCATATATGCTCTCATTTGACCAAGTCGAGCCTACGCACTGCAACTTGAGTCAATTTAAAGGACTAGACTCGAGTCCAAAGTTTTAGCTTCAATACTTTGACTCATTCCATCATTTTAACTTCAATTTTATCATCATATCTTCTTACATGCTCCTCTTTCAGTAGTTTGTTCAATTATGGGCTTCAATTCATGAAATCCACATAGAAAAAACAACATTTCAAGAGGACAATGCAAGAAAAGTGTTTTATCACCCAAATAAAAGAACATGAAAATTAACTAAATGAGCAAGATAAAAACAAGCAAAGAGTAAACAAAATTACACATAACACGATTTTAAAACTAGGTGAATTAGATTATTAAACTTAAAAAATTGTTTGTCCACAGCTAAAAAAATAAAAGAAATGATATATATCACACATAGTTTAAAAGTCATGATCTTTACTGCATACTCATTTATTTGATTTTGTTTTTGTTGACGTAATAATATTATTCGTGTACAACGTAATTGTTAAAACAACTTGTGAGTCGACCCGACTGGATTTTGCAGCATAGTATTCTTCTACGCGTGTGTGTGTGTATATATATATATATATATATATATATATATATATATATATATATATATATATATATATATATATATATATATATATATAACACGAGATTATTTAATTATTATTCTTATTTTTTATAATTAAATAATCTGGATATATAACGTAACAACATTAATTAAAAAGATTTTTTTCTTATAGCTAGACAATTTCTTTCATGTAACATTTGATTTTTGATAATGTAATGTATAACTAAATCATGACTTATACTTTTTTTTAATGTTATCTTATAACATAATTTAATTGGAAACTATTTTTTACTCCCTTTGTCTCTCTAAAGATATACATGATTTAATTTGATATTAATTAATTAATTTATATCGAATGATTTATTTATTAATTACAGTTAATGATATTAAAGTAAATAATTCTAAATAAGTGTAAGAAAGAACAAAAAATATATTTTTTTTATATTAGTATATATGTAATATTGCATATGTAGGTAAAAGATGTCGTACGTATACATATTTGGAAGAGTTGGGTCAAGAATTTGAAGTTGGTTTAGCAAAGTGAATTACGTAACTTTGTTGACTAATGGTCGGAATTAATGCCATGGAATCTTGTTTGTTCCTACTTCACCCTTTTTATAATCACTCTTTTTGTACGTTTCCATTACAATAATAGACTTTATTCATTCTTAAATTTAAAGCATTGGAAAATACAATTAAAAATATTCATAAATAGATTTGATTTTCTCATGTTGGGACATAAATTTCTCCCGTGGTCTCGAATTCACTATTAATGAAAGTGAAAATTTTGTGTGAAATTTTGGTAAAATGGTTTTATACTTTCGTAATTAATTATCATTTTATTAAAGATGTTCTTTTAAAATGTTATCAAATTTTATTAATATTATAAATGGTTCATGAAATAATTCACAACACAATTATCACTTTTCATCAATTGTATGTCACTTTTTATTATAAATATTATCACTTTTTATCCGTCTAAGGAAAATAATTATGTGAGACAGTCTCACGCAAGTCTCTGCCTTAATAAAAAGCAACACTTGCGTGAAACTATTTTAGGCTTTTTGTTATAGTGATTTGATTAAGTATTAAACGATTTACCTGTCTACCAGATTAAGTTTTTAGATGTGGTGGTCATTTATCATGGTATCAAAGCTTGGCCAAAAGAAAGGTCCAGTGTTCGAACCTCACCACCACCCATTTATGAGAAAATTCCACATGCAACCCCGCCTGCATGTGAGAGGGCGTGTCCCTTGTTACTCTTAGCTCTAGTGTAAAATGTGGGTTCATATATCTAAAAAAAGAAATGGGACGACCCAAAATAATAAACTGAATAGATTAAAGATGAAAAGAGGGAGTATAAAGTATCACTTTTCATTTATATATTACGAATTGTTCATGAAATACTACATCATTATCATTTCATCAATTAAGTATCACTTTTATTAAAATATTATCATTTCACAGAACTTATAATTTCGTAAGATGGTCTCATATATGTGTTTGTGTTATTAAGAGCTTGTCTTTTGAAAACATGATTCATTATGTACCATAATTTTATTGAAATTACTCTTTAATACTTTAGATAAAACGGTTAGAGTGTGATGGATCCGATAAATGAGGGGCAAAGAACCTGAGCTCGAGATAAATTGCAATTTTTCTCTCGATTACAGTTAATCTCACTTCTATTCTTCCTCTTCTATCATTATCATCATTAATTTTTTATTTTATTTTATTTAATGAAAATTTTATATTATAGGTTATATAAAAATAGTAAAATTTTAAATAAAAAGTTGAGACACTACCTTGTGAGACGAGTTTTTGTGAGACGGGTCGACCCGTTACTAAAGTATGCTTATTATATAGGTAAAATATGCTTATTTGTAGTTAAAGTATGTCAATAATAAATCATATTATAACACTCTAAAATCATACTTCAGTTAATCATTTATCATACTTTAGAAAACATACTTTAACCATCATTAAACATACTTTGTCTATATAATAGACATACTTTAACAACTCTCACATATGTAGCGTCTCACAGGAGAGTTTGTCTAAAAAGTTATATCTGATATAAGAAAATGTGATAGTTATTTAATTGAACAATTTTATGAATATTCCGTAACTATGAAAAAAAAGTGATAACATATTTAATGAAGTATCTGATCAAGAAAAAATTATAACAATAACTGAATATTTTTCATACTTTATTAAACAAATAAAAACTAATAATATTTTTAATAAAAAGTAATATATGTAATTAAAGGAAAGTGATTATAATTCAATTGAACTATTTAACTAACCATTTATATATATAGTAACTCTCTTGTGAGACGGGTTATTTGTGAGACGGATGTAAGATGGGTTGACCCATCACTATAGTATGCTTATTGTATAGATAAAATATGCTTATTTCCAATTAAAGTATGTCATTAATAAATCAAATTATAATACACTAAAATCATACATTCATGTATAATTCAGCATACTTTACAAAACATACTTTAACAACAATTAAACATATTTTATCTAAATAATAGACATATTTTAACACATCTCACAAATCATCTCATGTAAATAATGTCTCTGATGCCGTAACACACGAATTAACATATTTGGAGGCCCATGATCCGTTGTTCAAACCAAAATTATTGCCTTAATCATTTCTACTTTATTGCTGTATTAAATAAATCTCATTATGTGTAAGGGTTCCTAAAATACTATTTATAGGTGCTGAAGACATTGTTGGCAGCAGCTTGTTTTGAGAGATTTAAATAATATTGATTACGCCTAATATACGTAGTATCAAGGCAATCGTTTTCTTGTTCACGTTTCTGCTACGTCAGTTGGTATCAGAGCCTGGGCATGATGCCTCCACGTCGTCAGCCTCCTGCTGCTGGTCAGCATGATGACGAAGTGGCCGCTTTGGGTCGCCAAGTTACAGCTTTGACAGCTGGAATGGAGGATCTCCGCCACCTTATTACCACTGCACTTCCGGCCCCTGGACAAAGCCCTCCACCCCATCACCCACGCCAACAAGGGGTTCACCAACCACCTGTCAACGGCGTGGATTCAGAGGAGGACGAGACACTCTCCGTCGACAATCTATTCGCTCCTCTTGATCCACCCCCTCTTTCGATTAGAGGATGATCGTCGATGGAAATCGGGATTCAAATTGGAAATTTATGAGTTCACGGGGAGTCTCGACCGTGCGAATTTTTGGATTGGATCACCATTGTTGAGGATTTACTCGACTTCAAATCTGTACCAAATGAGAGACGCGTGTCCCTCGTCGCCACTAGATTTCGTGGCTGCGCAGCCTCATGGTGGCAGCAGGCGAAAGCGCAGCGAGCTCGCCAGCGTAAATCAAAATTGACAGATTGGGTGGGTCAAATTCTGTAAGCATTTAGAACGTGAATTTCTACCCTACAATTATGAGAGCACCCTATTTCAACAATTTTATTCTTTACGGCAAGGGACTCGTTCAGTCAACGAGTACACAAATAACTTCTATAAATTTTTATCGAGAATTGATATTAGGGATTCTGAACTGCAATTGGTTGCACGTTACATTGGAGGGTTATAGCGCACGCTTCAGAATACTCTGAATTTATTGGCACCAGCTTCTGTTTCAGAAGCCCATCAGCGTGCCCTCCTACTTGAAGCACAAGCCACGTGCTGCCTGTTCTCGGCAGTAGCAACTTCCCAGCATGATGCAATCCCTGCACGTCCCATGGCGCCTCCTGATAAATTGCCCCCCAACCAGCCACAAAAACCTCTTGATCCAGGTGCATCATCATCGACTGTTCTTTGTTTTGAATGTGGTGAGATAGGCCATAGGCGGGCTGCTTGCCCCCACTCTCGGCAACGATCATTATACATGGATGAATGGGAAACAGAGTTTTCCACACCTATTTTTGATGAGGAGCAGCCTGTTGCATTGCAAGAAGAGCATATTGAAGGTGATGTGGGTCCTCTTTTGGTTCTCTGCAGATCGTGTTTGGCACCCAAATCTCCTATGGAATCTGACTTACAACGTAACCACATATTTGAGTCGACATGCACCATTGGGGCTTGGATACAACGATGGAATTCTTTGACAGTTGATCGTCGGGTTTGTGTGCATTTCTCTATTGGTGTTAAGTACAAGGGTACTGTGTGGTGTGATGTGGTGCCCATGGATGCCTGTCATTTGTTGTTGGGTCGTCCACGACAATTTGATCGTTCTGTAATTCATAACGGTCGATTGAATACATATGCTTTTATTTTTGAGGGGACAAAAATTGTGTTGCATGCGTCCCCTCCAAAAACTCCTACTACTCCTAATTCAGTTATGTTATTGTCTCGCTCTGAATTTTTGGGTGAGTCGTCCGCTGCTCCCTTGTTACTTTTGTTGCTGGCTATTGAGAGTGTTGCTACAAAATATGTTGTTTCCCCAATACTCCAGGGGTTGTTGGATGAATTTGTTGATGTTTTTCCTGATGAGTTACCCTCGGGTTTACCCCCGTTATGAGATATACAACACCAAATTGACCTGGTGCCAAGTGCTTCTTTGCCGAATCGTCCTCATTATCATATGAGCGTTGAACATGAGGAGTTACGAAGGCAGGTCGAGGAGCTATTATCTCGTGGCTCCGTGCGACAGAGCCTTAGCCCATGTGCTGTGCCGACGCTTCTCATTCCGAAGAAAGATTCTTCTTGGAAGATATGTGTAGACAGTCGGTCGATTAACAAAATTACTGTTCGGTACAGATTTCCCATTCCTCGTTTGGATGATCTTCTAGATTAGCTGAGTGGTGCTATTGTGTTTAGTAAGCTGGATTTGCGTAGTGGATACCACCAGATCCGCATACGTCCTGGGGATGAGTGGAAGACAACTTTCAAGACACGTGAGGGCTTGTTTGAATGGCTTGTATTGCCCTTTGGTCTCTCTAATGCACCAAGCACCTTCATGCGAGTCATGAATCAGACATTTCGATCATTGATTGGTAAGTGTGTGGTTGTATACTTTGATGACATTCTGGTGTATAGCCGTTCTTTAGAGGACCATATTCTTCACCTTCGAGTTGTGCTTTCTATTTTACGTGAGGAGAAGTTCTATGTCTCTCATAAGAAATATGTTTTTGGAGTGGACTCGTTACTATTTTTGGGGTATATGATCACATCTGAAGGCATTTGTGTTGATAACTCAAAGGTACAAGCTATTCGAGATTGGCCTTCTCCATCTTTAGTGACAGAGGCTCGAAGCTTTCATGGTCTAGCTTCTTTCTATCGCCGTTTTATTGCCCATTTTAGTGCCATTATGGCTCCAGTGACAGATTGTATTGGGACGAAACCATTTGTGTGGGCAACAGCTGCTGAGTCCGCCTTTCTGTAGATTGAGGAGCGCTTGATGACAGCACTTATTTTAGTTCTCCCTGATTTTTCTCAACCTTTTGAGTTGTCCTGTGACGTGGCCAAAGGCGGTATTGGGGTTGTTCTCACCCAAGGGGGACGTCCTGTGGCTTTCTTCAGTGAGAAAATAATAGGTCCTCGATCTCGTTACAGCACATACGATGTGGAATTCTATGCTGTTGTTTAGGCTGTTCGCCATTGGAGACATTATTTGTTCCATCGTGAGTTCGTTCTCTATTCTGACCACGAGACCCTTCATCATTTAGCTACCTAGGATAACCTATCAGCAAGACATACGTCGTGGGTGACCTTTCTACAGCGTTTGTGTTGAAGCATCGATCTGGTGTGTCAAATAGGGTCGCTGATGCATTAAGTCGACGTGCTTTGGTGTTATCGGATCAGTGCCAGGCCTTGAGTTATTGGTTGAGGCGTATGAAGAAGATAAATTCTTTGGGCTTGTTTTGGCACGTTTGACAGCTAGTGATGATTTTGATTTCATATTGGTGGATGGATTATTGTTTAAAGAGACTCACCTTTGTATTCCAGATACTAGTTTTCGTTTGCAGCTTATTAGGGAGCTCCATGGTGCAGGTCACGTAGGGAGAGATCACACTATTGAACTTGTGAAGCGATCATATTTTTGGCCTATGTTGATTCTGGATGTTACTCGGTATATCTCCCGTCGTAGGACTTGCCCAGTATCAAAGGGGACAACGGCTAATGCTGGCCTATACTGGCCTTTACCTATTCCATCTTCTCCATGGACAGCTATTAGCATGGATTTTGTGTTGGGTTTACCTCGCACTCAATGCGGGAATGATTCGATTTTTGTGGTTGTTGATCGATTCTCTAAGATGGTGCATTTTATTCCATGTAAGAAGACGACGGATGCTGTTCGAGTTGCACAACTATTCTTTAGGGAGGTCTATCGTCTTCATGGCCTACCTTTCTCCATCGTCTCTGACCGCGACACTTGGTTTCTCAGTTTCTTATGGCTGAGTTTATGGCGTATGGCCAATACCCGTCTTGAATACAGTAGTGTGTATCATCCCCAGACAGATGGGCAGACTGAAGTGGTGAACTGTTCCTTGGGCAACCTATTATGATGTTTGGTGGGGGAGCATCTGCGTTCGTGGGATGTGCGGTTGAGTCAAGTAGAGTTTACTCACAATTCTGCTGTTAACCGTAGCACGGGGTTGGCCCCTTTTCAGGTGGTGTATGCAGTGATTCCTAGAGGTCCAGCTGATTTGTTTTCGTTACCTTCTTCTATACGGGTTGATTCTACGGCTGTGGAGATGATGGAGGCACTTTGTATTACGCATCGAGCGACTCGAGACCATCTTATTGTATCGACTGAGGCTTACAAGGTGGCTGCTGATAAGGGACGGCGTGCCCTGGTGTTTGAGCCTGGGGATTTTGTTTGGGCAGTATTGACTTGTGATTGTTACCCCGCATATGAATACAACAAACTTGCTGCTCGGAAGATTTGTCCTTTGGAGGTGCTTCAGAAAATTAATCCCAATGCATACCGGTTGCGCCTCCCTTCTCATCTTCATACTTCAGATGTTTTCAACATGAATCATTTAATTCTATACACAGGAGATAATGATGATAACGTGGAAGAGATTGCGGGTTCGAGGGCGAACCTTTTCTTGACGGGGGAGAATGATGCCGTAACACACGAATTAACATATTTGGAGGCCCATGATCCGTTGTTCAAATCAAAATTGTTGCCTTAATCATTTCTACTTTAATTGCTGTATTAAATAAATCCCATTATGTGTATGGGTTCCTAAAATACTATTTATAGGTGCTGAAGACATTGTTGACAACAGCTTGTTTTGAGATATTTAAATAATATCGATTACGCCTAGTATACGTAGTATCAAACAATCATTTTCTTGTTCACGTTTCCGCTACGTCAGTCTCAGAAAAGAATTTGTCATATATATATACTTAACATTTTTAATAATAAAAAATATTATTAAAGAAAAAGTGATAGCCTTGAATCGAATCATCTCATTCATGAACAACATATAGAATTGTTAAAAAGTGAAGATATTTTAAATGAAATGTGACATTTGAATAATGAGAAGTGATAATCTTAAATTGAATTATTTTATTCATGAACAATTTATAGAATGAAGAGAAAGTGATAATACTTTAAATAAAAAATAATACATGAATAATGAAAAGTAATCTCCGTTTATTTCTCTTAAAAGATTGCACTTCCCCCAATACAGATACTAAGGAGGTATTTGATTCTCATTGTTGATGCTTGTTTGATCTAATATAATTTTTTTTCAAATATTTTTATTAATTCAATAACAACTTCACACCCTTCAATAACTTTCAATCCCACTTGTAATAAATATTAAATGATAATATGTTAGGTTTGTTATTAGGAAATATAGTGTTTTTATTTATTTATTTAAATAAAGTATATGGAGAAGGATGATTGTTTTGACTTTTTGTCTATTTTAGGGAGTTAAAAACTTTTGTGGGATGATCCAAAATGAAAAGTGTGCAATCTTTAAGGAAATAGAGAGATTATCATTTTATGAACAATTTTAAAGACAAATAAAAAATGATTTTTTTTTCCAAAAGAAAATTGTGATACTTAATCATAGAAAATGATTATATTTTTTATGAAAAATTAATCATAAAAATATATATTACTTTTGATAATTAAAAAGTAAAGTTAAACTGCATTATATTTGTTGCACAAAGATAATCTAAACTATTAGATCATAATTTTATTTAATTCTGACAACTAAATAAAATAAAATAATTAAAAATAACATTAACTATCCATTATACCCTATAAATCCTTAGTTGCACTCCAAAATAACCCTAAAAAGTAATTAATTATTGGAGTTTTTTCAATTCAGGGTTGAAAAATGGGTAAGTTATCAATACGGGCATAAATTATTTAATTTTTTTATCAATTAGAGGTTTGAAATATATAAAACTATTACTCTGTGACTTGAATTTAGACCCTAAATTAATATAATATGAGATAATATGTGTCAAATTTAGACCTCGGATTAATAGTTTTATATATTTTTGGCCCTTAATTAATAAAAAAATAATTTAGGCCCGGAATATAGTAGTTTACTATTTTTTAGACTATGAATTGTAAAAAACTTCTTAATTAAAGTATATATTAAAATCTCCTTATATATTAAAGCAAAATAAGCTTCCAAATTTAATTTTGAAAATTGTGATGTGTCATGATAAGGTTCAACGTGTATTTATGATTTTTGTAATAATGTAATGTGTTATCATAAGGTTAAATGTGTATTTATGATTTTTATAAAGATGTGAGGTGTCATGATAAGGTTAAATGAGAATTTATGATTTTTAAACTTTTATGAGAATAAATTACTTAAATTCATGAGTGCGGCTCTTGTGCCCCGGAGGTACACCATGCGCCTTTAGAATTTAGTATTATGAGTAAGAGTATTATTTTATTCTAAAGGGTATACACTTTAATTAATAAGTGTACACTGCTGAGAGTGAAAATAAGCGTGTTTTAGTGTCTAATTTAACATCTTTTAGATGTGAATTATTGTTATATATTAGCACAAGTATTTTATATTCAATATATTTGAAAAAAAGGTGCACTTGAGGTGTTTTGTTGTGTTTTAGGTGGAAAAAGGATCAAAAGTGCCAAGTTTGAAAAAAATGTGCAATTTGTGCACGAATTCTGAGAAACACACGTCCAAATTGTGTAATTTTTTTATATTCGTGTGGAGCTCTGAATTGGAAGTGTGATATATAATTGGAAAGCCACAGAAGATAGGTTCGTTTTAGCGTAAAGGACACCCCAATCGAATTCCAAATAAGAATGTTATGATCAAAGTGGTGACGTCGCGCAAGCAGTGCCGAACAGAACGGCTGTGCCACTTTGTATGACTTGTTATTTATTCAAATGTTGTAGTTTCTGTAATTTATTTATATGGATAGAAATCCAAGGAAGAGTGGATCGTGTGAGCGCAAGAATCACTCAAATCGGAGTTTTGAAGAGGAAGTTATGCTCAAAATCGTAAAGTCGCGCAGCTACCAGCGAGAATTTTCGAGAATTTCGAATTTGTGTGTGTTTTTACACCACTCAGTGTGTGTCGCGTGTTTTACATCCCACTGCATGTTTTTTCGTGTTTTTCAAGAAAAATCTCTTCCTCCATAAGGAGAGCTTACAAGTATAAAAGGAGATGTGGATCACATCATAGAGAGAGATTGAATTGGAGAGAGGCCACAACACAATACCACACCCTACAAGGGGGGATCACCCCCAAACCTTCATTAACATCCTTTCCTCCATCCATCCATCACTTTGAAGATTCATTCGTGGAATCAAGAGGAGAACCAAGAGAAAGATTTAAGATGGAGAAGGACGCGACGACTCCCGCATCTAGGGTTTATTTCGTTTCCTAATTTATCTTGTAATTTTCCAGACATTCGGTTAAGATATATCCAACACCCATGATTGTTTTTCGTAACATTATGGGCTAGAGCCTTTTTGGTAGAACTAGGGTTGTGAAGGTTTATACCAATTAATTGAACTTTCGTGTGTAAAATCCGTACAACACTACTTGTGGATTTATTTTATATATGATTGTGCTTTCTTAATCGGTCATTTTGTGCATCTTCAATTGGTATATATAGTCTGAATATATATCTTGGTTGTATATTGAGTGCGTTCACCACTGAACAAGATTTCATGTTATGATTCTAAGTGAGGGGACTCCAAAGTTTCATTAGAACTAACATATATGAATACTTATTAATTGAATTGAATTCGGGTTATTAAGTAGGATAAAGAGGATAATTTTATAGTACCTATAAAGGGAGATCATATCGGGATAGAGTACCAATTGGTCAGGGAAATAATTGATAGTGATAGTACCTAGAAAGGGGAGTGGAATTATATCTCTTGCTCTGAGGTTATTCACACGTGTTACACGCATGTTTACTTGTGTCTATAGAGTAGATATGCATGATTTAGTGATGCGTCCATATTCCATAAGGAAAAGTCGGACATCAACACACGAAAGAGAAATTAATGAGTGAAACTGAATTACCCGAGAGCTACTTATTTTCCTACTTGATCCACTTTCGTATTCTTCTAAGTGACTTTATTTTTTATTTTAATTAATTTTTTATTAGTTAATAATTAAATCCTCAAACATTATTGTCTTGTCTTAATTAATTTAGTAAATAATTAAATTAATAATACGTCGTCATTTGGGTTCGATATTCACTTGGTTGCTTGCTTAGATGCAACTGATATCCTTAATACTTGGGGATTAATTTTGTGTGCAAAGAAAACGCGCATCATATACTATTTTGTTGTAAAGGGTATACACTTTTCATTAATATTTTTTTATTTTTCTTTCAAAAATAAAGGGTACACATCTTTATACTAAAGTGTATACAATTTAATACAAAATTCTAAAGGCACACGGAATGTGGTCCGTGCGCCCGGGTGCACACAAATTTTTGCCTAAATTCATTCCATTATTTTAAGTTTTTTTTTTATTTTGTTTGGTTTGTATTTGATTTCAAAATTTAATTAGTTGATTGATTTTTTTTAATTCATTATAGGCTCAATTTTCACATGGCCCGATTTATTATTATTATTATTATTATTATTATTATTATTATTTTACCCTATTTTCAAACATAATTTTGGAATAAATATATAACTTTTACACATCTCTTTAAAATATGATTTTATTACAATTATTCAAATTTAATTTTCTCATACCATTTTTAAATAATATTTAAAATTATTTCAAATAATTCAAGTATACTATAAGTTATTTTATTACACTACTTTTAAATTGTCTTTATTGGCGCATGCGAATCTTATGGTCCACGTGATGCGTTAGGGTTCCATGCGTTTTTATGGCAACGGAAGCAAGAACATAGAAACATATTACCTTTCACCGTGGTCTAACAAACGGAAACTCGACGGGAATGAGGAAGATGAAGTCGACCAGCTACTATGAACAACCTTCCGATCTTCTGTTGTATTCCTAAGCCGCGTCTTGACGTTGTGTGGCCAACGATCTCAAAGACGAACTCAATCTGCGATTCCCTTTTCCTTTTCACGGTTTTAGGCATGAGTGTCTAAGGATACGGACAGCTGGGATTGGCTATTTATAGGCTACAACAGGGACCATGAGGAGAAATTAGGGTTGGGCCTCCCATTGGGCTTAAGCATCCAAGTTTTGTCCAAAACTTATACTTAAGTCCAATAATAATAAATCAGTCCACTAAAGAAATATTATTGCACTGCCACCCTAATCCCAAATTACGTTATGGCCGGCTCCTTTTATTATGAGCCCGTTAATCTTCCCGTGTTTAAGATTCAATGCCCATTAATTAATTAAGTTACTGACAACTCCATTAATTAATATCTTTGTCGAGCGTAGTACCACTCAACCTTATTATCATGCCGGATCAAATCCAGCTGCAGGGTTTACATGATAATCATTATGAGCTCTTCAAGGGGACATTATCAATCAATTTCGTTAGGACACAGATTCCTTCTACAATCAACAACACACCATAGAGACAGTACCATCTCCTAACTCACCAAGCTTATTGATTTACGATTAAATCTCACCCATTGATGAATCAAAGAAATAAATACTTGCTTACGTGTTGAGGTTATTGTATAAGGATTAATAGTACGAACATTCATAATAACAGAGATCTAGTTCTATTATATAGTCAGTATAAACCGAACAATCTCACCGCTGTCCTGCTCAATACACACAGAGTGCATTAGTGCAATTTTATAGTCAAGACAGACTAATGCCAAATCATACTACAACCATACTGATAGATAGTCCCTGTCTATCTCGGTTGTGAACATCTGTTTATACTTTATAAGGAGCCAATAATATGATCTTCCGTGTGATGCCGCACACCATATTATCAACAGTATAAAGCAAATGGACTTTTGCAACAATTCATAAATAATTATGCAAAATGTTTGATTACATGATTCTCATTTCAAATATTGTCTAAAATATTGTTCATACAGAAAGCTAGACTTTTAGTATACAATCCAGCAATCTCCCACTTACTAAAAGACTATGCTGTCATATCTGCTGACATGCATCTAATATCCCTTCAACATAACCCTCAAAAGCTTTCGCCGGAAGGCCCTTAGCGAAAGGATCAGCTAGGTTATCCTCCGATGCAATCTTAGCGACAACAACCTCCCCTCTTTTCACGATGTCTCTGTTGATGTTCAATTATTTGGTCAACGTGAACCGTTAGGGTTCCATACGATTTTATATCAGCTGAAGCAAGAATATAAAATCATATTACCTTTCACCAGGGTATGTTGAAGAAGAGAAATTCTCGCCGGCAGCATGCGCAGCCTCACAATTTTGGGCATAACTTCCTCATCCGATCTCCGATTTGAGTGATTTTGCGCCAAAACGATCCTCTCTTCTGTGGCTTTCTAATAGTATAACATACGAACAGTTTGGAATTACACACAATTTTAGAAAAATTGTGGAAATTGACGAACAACAGCAGCAAACGACCTCTTGATCTTCTGCTGTATTCCCAAGTCCAATCTTGACGTCGTGTGGGCGATGATCTTCAAGATCCTCTCAATCTGCTGTTCTCTCTCCCTACTCACGGTTAGACGTGTAATCTTAGGTTTAAAATAGTTGAGATGACTTATATATGGGCTACAATAGGGACCAGAAAGAGAAATTAGAGTTGGGCCTCCATTGGGCTTAAGTATCCAAGTTTAGCCCAAAACTTATACTTAAGTCCAATAATAATAATATATTCCACTAAAATATTATTACTGCACTGCCACTCTAATCCCATAATTACGTTATGAGCTCCTTCTTATTATGAGCCCATTAGTCTCCCCACGTTTAAGATATACAATGCCCATTAATTATTCAAGTTACTGACAACTCCATTAATTAATATCTCATTCTAGAGTAGTACCACTCTACCTCATTATCATGCCAGAATAAATCCACCACTTGGATTTACATGATAATCCTTATGAGCTCCTCAAGGGGACATCATCAACCTATTTTATCGGACACAGATTCCTTCTACAATCAACAGCACACCATAGTGACATCACTATTTCTCAACTCACCGAGTTTGTTGATTTAATTACATGTAAATCTCACCCATTGATAAATCAAAGAAATACATACTGCCTTACGTGTCGAGGTTATTATATAGGGATTAAGAGCACGAACATCCATAATAACTGAGATCAATTTCTCCTATAGCTAGTATAAATTGAACAATCTCAAGTGGTCCTACTCAATACACACAAAGTGCACTAATGTGATTCTATAGTCAAGATAAACTAATATCAAATCACACTACAACCATCCCGATAGATAGTCCTCGTCTATCTCGGTTGTGAGCATCTATTTATACTTTATAAGAAAACCGATAATATGATCTTTCGCAAGTTGTCGCACAACATATTATCTACAGTATAAAGTAAGTGGACTATTACATCGGACATATAAATAAATTATAAGACGCAATCATTTGATCATATGATTGTCATTTCAAATAAATTATTATAACATTGTTCATACAAAAAGGTAGACTTTTAGTATACAATCTAACAGTCTCGTATCAGGTGGTACTTGCGCTCAATGTGTTTACTCGCCTTATGGGCTCGTGGTTCCTTCGAGTTTGCAACTGCACCACTGTTATCACAATAAATTGTGATTGACTTGGACAAACCAGGAATCACATCTAAGTCCATTAAGAAGTTCATGAGCCATACTACTTCCTAAGCTGCCTTAGAGGCTGCTACATATTCAGCTTCCATGGTGGAGTCAGAAACGCATTTCTGCTTAACACTCCTCTAAACTATGGCTCCTCCTCCAAGAGTAAACACATAACCCGAGAAGAATTTACTGATGTCTTTGTCCGATTGGAAATTTGAATCCGTGTAACCCACAGGTAGCAAAGTATCTGTCCGGTAAACCAACATATAAATCCTAGTCCTTCGCAGGTACTTCAAAATATATTTTACCGCAGTCCAATGCCCCTCTCCAGGATTACTTTGATACCACTGACCATGTCCACGGCAAAACAGATATCCGATCTCGTAGATAGCATTGCATACATGAGACTTCTTACTGCCAAAGCATAAGAAATCGCCTTCATATCATTTATCTCCTTTTATGTCTTTTGACACATTTCCTTCGACAGAGGTATTTCATGTCTAAAAGGTAGAAAACCTTTCTTTTGAGTTTCGCGTGCTAAAACGAGCAAGGATAGTATCAATGTGAAGCTTGGGTTAAGCACAACATTCTCTTCTTGCAATTTCTTATTACTTTGATCCCTAGAATATGCCCGACTTCTCCTAAGTCCTTCATTTCAAACTGCTTAGATAACTATACACTTACGCCCGATAATACCTTTACATTGATTCCAATGAGCAGGATATCATCCACATAAAGCACAAGAAATACCACCACATTGCCATCACACTTCTTGTACACAAGACTCATTCGGACATTGAATAAATCCATATGACTGGATTACCTCATCAAAACGGATGTTCCATGATCTTGAAGCTTGTTTGAGTCCATAAATTGACCTATTAAGCTTGCATAAAAGATGCTCTTTGCCCTTTGCAATGAATCCCTCTGGTTGCTTCATATAGATGTTTTCCTCAAGACTTCCATTTAGGAAAGCAGTTTTGACATCCATTTGCCTTATCTCATAATCCATATGAGCAGCAATATCCAAAAGAATCCGGATTGATTTAAGCATGGCCGCAGGCGAAAAGGTTTCCTCATAATTGATACCCTCTTTCTGATTATACCCTTTCGCAACAAGCCTTGCCTTAAAGGTTTCAACCTTACCGTCAGATCCTCTTTTCCTTTTGTAGACCCACTTACATCCAATGACTTTTACACCATTTGCTGGTTCTACAAGCTCCCAAACTTGATTTGAATACATGGATTCTATCTCCAATTTCATTGCTTTTTGCCAAGAATCTGCATATTTATCTTGCAGCGCTTCGTCGTAATTTCATTGGTCAATTTCATGTTCACTAGATACCAAGTCTAACGACTCTCCCAAAAACATGAATCTATTCGGTTGTCTCACAACCCGCCCACTGCGATGAGGTACCACAGACAATTGTGTATCAGATGTGACACGCGATGCAGTTACTTGTGGTATATCCTCTTGTACATTTGGTATTAAATTAGGTGTTTCCCCTCTAACTTCTTTTAGAATAATTTTACTCATCGGTTTGTGATTTATTACATAATTATCTTCCAAGAATCTAGCGTTCGTGCTAACAATCACTTTCTAACTCTTTGGATCATAAAATAAACCACTATTCATTCCTATCGAATATCCCACAAACAGACAAATATTTATACGCAATTTTAACTTATCAGTATCTCCCCTCAACACATGTGTCGGAGCAACTCAAATCCGAATGTGCTTAAGACTAAGTGATTGGTCGTTAATAGTCGGGATGATCAATTAAAGAATTTATCGAACCTAAGGGAGAAACGTGCTAGAGTTTAAGCGATCTTAAGTTTATCGTGATTTTATAAGGACGATCGAAAAAGAGGATAGATTGTAAATAAATGTAAGTAAATTAATACAAGAACAAGAATAAAATAAATGCAAGAATAAATGGGTTCCAAATGATGCATGGATGAGATTAACAACAATCATGACATAAATAATAAATAAATCATACAATTAATTCTAATATCTCATGGACATGACATAGAAGCGATCACTAATTCCACCTAAACTCTCTCTCGAGATGGATATGATTTAGGCCCTCAATAAGGCTCCCAAAAGCACATAGGATCGAGACCAAAGTGAACACCTCCCACTAGGTACTAATTACTCTAATGAGTTCCCTAATGAGATACTAAATCATAGACAATATTCCCTTTTAAGGTACTCCTCACCTAATCTCTCGATTAAGCCAATTAAATGTTCTATCAAAGGTTCTAAATCTAGAAGGATATTTCTATCTCATTCTAAATTAATGCACATAAAGTGTATGATGAAATGATTCAATGAACTATCCTAAACACATAATTGATTTCTCAATCTAATCACATGTCCATGACAATTAATCACACAAATCATACATATACATCAAGCAATTTACATCAATGATAGAAATAACACAAATGCCCAATTAAAATTAAAATCAAATTGCATAAAGCTTAAATTATCCAACACCAATCATGGAGCTAATCTCACAAAGGAGATTAGCCTATCATAGTCTTGGAGAAAACAACTTAACAATTGTATCTACAAATCCCATGATCAAACTATAAAGAAGTTCACAAAAATTAAAAATAGATTCCCCCTTTGAAGGTCTTCAATAGAGATCTACTTCTTCTTTTTGCAATCTTCACTTTCCCTTGTTTTCTTGATCACTTGGATGGTGGATTGGATGAGTGGATTCAAGGATAAATGAATGGGACGAAGGGTAGATGGAATGGAGATGAAAGTATGTGAAAAATGGTGTGAATTAGGTGTAGATTGGATCCAGGAATAATTTCTGCCTAATTTTTACGCCAAATGATGTATTTGTAGGTCTAGAACCTTCTAGAAGACATAATGATAAAAAAAACTCACTTTTGACCAAGCTCGGGTTGAGCTCGGTACACGAGTCGAGTAGGTGCAGTGCAGTCTCACCGTTTTGGGCATAACTTCCACATTCAAAATCTAATTCAAGTGATTCTTATGCTCACATGATCCTCTCTTCCTTGGCTTTCTATCCATATAAAGATCTTACAAAAAGTCTAACATTTGAAAGTGTAACAAGTCATGAAAATGGCACACCATTTTAACCATAACTTTCTCGTTTGGACTCCGAATTGAGCTCCATTTTTTCCTACGTCTTTCCTTTCGCGTCTAGAATTCATTTTTACCTAAAAATCATACATTTAAGTTTATTTCACGTATTTCCATAAAAACACAAAACACAATCAAATAGTACACAAATACAGATATAATACGAAAACACATATAAAAAGACACTAAAATCTAGGTGAAAATATTGCCAATCACTAGGCTTTCACCCGGTCCACAATTCTAAGGCGTAGAGGGTACCGATTTAGAAGGTACTCCCTCCGTCCCATCCTAATGGTTACATATTTCCTTTTTGGGCATCCCATCCTAATGGTTACATTTCTTTTTTTGGTATATGGGACCTACATAAATTAATTACTTCTCTCTCCATGGGCCCACACATCACACTAATACACTTACCCACTTTATATTAAAATATTATTTCTCTCACCTCAATACACATTAAAATACTATATTCATTAATCTTCGCGCAAAAAGTAAACGTAACTATTAGGACGGGACGGAGGGAGTACTAAATTCAAAATGTAAGCCGCTGTTTCCAAGGAATATCCCCAAAACGAATTTGGCAATTCAGAATAGCTCATCATTGACCTAACTATTTCCAAAAGAGTCCTATTCCTTCTCTCCGCCACACCATTCTGCTGGGGTATACCCGGTGCAAACAATTGGAATTCAATCCCTTCCTCTGATAAATACTTCTTCCGTCCCGCACCAAGAGTCTCTTTTTTCCATTTTGGTCGTCCCACCCAAAGGGTTCCCTTTCCTTTTTTATACACATGAGTCTCACACTTACCCACTAATACAATTAAAACATGGGGTCCACACTCCCACTAATACAACTACCCACTACACATTAAATAATAATACTCCTTATTCTACATGCAAAAAAGCAAAATGCACCCTTGGTGCGGGACGGAGGGAGTAGTCCCTAAACTCTCCCAAGAGGTACTCGCCACCACGATCAGATCGTAGTGTTTTGATACATTTTCCTTGATGCTTCTCCACATTAGCCTTATACTCTTTGAATTTATCAAAGCACTAAGACTTGCTGCACATCAAATATATATATCCATACCTTGAATAATCGTCAATGAAGGTGACGAAATATTCATAACCACCTCTTGCTTGGATAGACATAGGACCACACAAATTAGAATGAACCAATTCCAATACATCTTTGACTCTATACCCCTTTGCCTTAAAAGGCCTTTTAGTCATTTTTCCTTCCAAACATGATTTGCAAGTTGGATAGTTTTCAAGTTCCAATGAACCCAGCGGTCCATCTTCTATCAACTTTTGAATCCTACTCAAGTTAATATGACCAAGTCTTAGATGTCAAAGATATGTTTGGTTCATTTTCGAAGGTTCTTTTCTCTTATTAAGATTAGTAGATGCATTATTAATTTCCATTTGTTGCATTGTAGGAGATACAGGATTAAGAGTATACAAATTATCAACCAACGTACCATAACAGATAACAATTCCATTCTTCTTAATAATAATCTTGTCATTAAAAGAAACAGAATATCCATTCTTAAATAATTTAGAAATCAAAATTAAATTCTTTCTAAAAGAAGGTACGTAAAGACAATCTCTCAAAATCTGAGTTTTATTTCTATCAAACGATAAATAAAAATCTCCAATTGCAACAGCCGCCACTTTCGTAGCATCATCCATGAATATGGTAATCTCTCCATCACTTAGCTGTCGGGTTGGTTGGAATCCCTGCAAAGAATTGCAGACATGATCAGTGGCTCCCATATCTACGCACCATGTGTCAGCAGATACAGCCGCTAAACACGATTCAACAAGAAGCCCAAGTTTGTAGAGCATATATAGTATGAGGTGAAAGCCCAAATTTAAGCAAATTGTAGCCCAGTCTGACGTGCAAGCCCAAGTTTACGCCGTCGGCCCGAAATATTCTATTTTAGCAAGCCCAAATTGGATGTATACAGCGTGTGCCATGTGGAGTAATATTAACTAAAATAATAATATAATATTACACTGTACACCAAAATGCTCTACTCTCTTAATTACTCCATGTGAGAACAATTTTCTCAGGCGATTTTTGTGGAAGCCCTTCTACGCTTCTTCGATGCACTCCCTACTATGCCATCAACGCCTCTTCAGCGCCCACCCTGTCGATTTCGCCATCTTCGACAGCAATTGGTTGGCTAACCACTAAAGCCGCCGTCAATTTCGCCGGCGTTGCCAAACCGTAGAATGCAAGGCCTGTCGACTAAGATTTTTAAGGTTTAATTTTGAAACTTTTATATTTACTCTAGTAATTAAGAATAAATGGGTTCATCTGTAATTATTTGTAATTATTGGTTTTTTTTATTTTTTGATCGGTAAGTGTTGGTTGTTAGTCCAGTTAGTGTTTAGTATACACCAAGCACCCTTGCTTCACTTTGTTATTTATGCTTGTCAATAATGGCCAAACAAAGCAATACTGGATAGTAGATAGGAGTCTATGATTCTTGTTCTTGAATTTAGTTGACTCGATACATTTGTGTTAAATTTTTGGGTGTCTTCCAATCTGTCCCAAGTTGATACTTTCAAATTAAGAGATGTTTCTTGTTGATATTTGCGGTCAATTTTGCTTGTTGAATAACTTGTGACTCAGTTGTAATATAGGTTTATCTCAATTATTAAAATCCCATTTAGTTTCATTCGTGAAAATGGGTACTACTTCTTCTAGTGAATAAATGTTTTTAATTGAGATCACCTCTATCAATACATGGGTTCACAAGCGATGTCAATTAAGGCTGTGCATTCACTCTAACATTGCTTTTATTTGCAGTGTGATGAGTTGCCGGAAGGCTCCAGTATCTGGTAGCAAAAAGCCTGTTGAGGATGGTCAATTAGTAATCTTTGCAGCTGGAGAAAAGGGTGAGAGCACTTTAATTTAAATGTCTTATAGAACTTCCGATAGAATTTTCAACTCTTTACAAAAAGTATGATAGAGTAGAATTTGTTTAGTTAAGAGAAAAACAGATAATATAATTTGGCAATGAAAAAGGTGCGATTTTTTTTTTTGTTGAAGTCACATTCTTTGTAGGGTTTGTGATTTATGTTCATATTGCCTTCTGCTTGATTTGTGTTTTTTTGTTGATTTTGATTGATTAATTCCTATCATCAATGATTGTTGGTGGTGTGTGAGTGTTCTGATGAGTGAGTGCATGCAAGGTGGAGAGTGTGTTGTATGTGCGTTTTCTGCATCAACATGAATTGAAGAAAGTAAATTTGAGAAGTCAATTAACTGTCTGATGGCGGTAGAGATAAATTTGTTTGCTGTAATTACTGTTGTAATACGGTTCATCTAGCCCCAAAATAAACACTATAAATAGTCCATCCTCTTTGTTTGCCAAAACCTTGAGCCAACAAAAAGAAATTGAACCTTGCAACTACATAGGGTGATCTTGTCTAGCAGGTAAAGTTCTGTAGCATGACTTCTATTGTGTCATTGAATTATTCAACTATTACTTTCTCCTGTGAGATTGCAACAAGTGAAATACTTCTTTTTTTTTAAATCTCCAAAGTTATCTTTTGAAAGAGAATTCCTTATATGATTGTATGTGGATGATTTCATTAGTTTTCCTAGTTATTGCTTCCAGACATTATGGGGAATCACAAACTTGCTTTTTAATGCTTAAATTGATATCATTTATATGTATGTGCCTTTTTTCTCCCTTGGTTTATGTTGACCTTGCAACATCTGTCTCTATGTTTCATTTTATCTTAGTAGTTTTCTGTAATTGGTTTTGCCCGAATAGAAGCAGATGCCATAGGCATTTTTTGTGTTGAGTTTGTCTGGTAGTTTACGTTGACTTAGAACTCTGTAGTTTCAATTGGTTTAAACTTCCAGTCTTTCTTTTAAGTGGAATTCTTTTTATATCTGAATTTCTATCTCCTTTTTTTGATGATGCCGACAAATTCATTTTTTTGGTATGCTGATGTATTCTAATTTCATGAACTTGGTTGGGCATCATATTCGAGTTATGTGTATATATGAGTAGCATTAGGATTCTTGTTTGTTATTCTTAATGGATCATTGTTGTCTTGTAGATTTATTTATCAATATATTGTGCTTGTTAATTCTTGGATTCATCCACACTTTTTTGTTCATTAGAATATCACGTGCAAACTCCTTTTGTTATTACAGTAAAACTACATGCATTTTGAGAACTACATGCATAGTCGTTGTATCCATAAGATCTGGTATCTTGGAGTTCGTTGTGTTAAGACTAGTCTCATTTCTTGTCAAATCTTGCAGACACTGTGTACATGCACATATTCAGCGGAAAGATGACATTATGTTGTTACGAGGTAATCCTCGATTAAAAAAAGAGATGTTGCTGAAATTAGTTATACTATGAGATATATTGAAATAAGAAAAAACGGTCTTCCATGAGCAAAAGACGTTTTCTAGGATACGCATACAAGCTATTAATCCTCGTGTTCTCATTGTCGGAGAAATCAGTATAGTTTTAAAAAGTCTCAATGATCGACAATGTTTCTGTGAATTCTTCATTGTTTTGTTTTTTACTCTGCAATCCTTTGCATGGTTATGAGTAAGACTACCCTGATGAATTGAAATGTTTATACCATCTCTATAATTTTGCAGTGTATTAAAAGGGTTTTATTTGAAAGAAGAAGCAGGTTTTTGTTGGGAAAATATTTCGAGCAATCACCATGCTTAAAGTTCCAGAGCATCAGGTTGCAGGACACCAAGCTAGTGGTGGATGCCTTGGACCGCTTGTTGATGAGTCGGGATGTTTTTACAAGCCTCTCCAGGGAGATGAGCGTGGATCTAATGAAGTTTCCTTCTATACATCATTCTCCTCAAACGCAAAAGTTCCTGACCACATCAGTAGATTCTTCCCCAAGTTTTATGGTACTCAGATCGTAGAAGCATCAGATGGATCTGGCATGAAACCTCATCTAGTTTTGCAAGACCTTACATTTGGTCGAGTCAATCCATCAGTGATGGACATTAAGATTGGTTCGAGGACATGGGCTCCACAATCCCCCGAGGGCTACATCCACAAGTGTCTAAAGAAGGATAGAGAAACTTCGAGCCTTCCATTAGGATTTAGGCTATCTGGTGTGCAAATCTTTGAAAGCATGGATTCAAAATTCTGGAAGCCTGAGAAGAGGTCATTGGTTCAGTCTCTTTCTGCTGACGAAGTTAGGTCTCTTCTGAGAAGGTTTGTTTCCTCTAAAGTGTTTGATCCGAAGCCAGATGCTACTTTTGCATCAGTTGTGTATGGTGGCTCCACGGGTATCTTATCACAGTTACTAGAGTTGAAGGCATGGTTTGAGGATCAAACGATGTATCATTTCTATTCTTGCTCGATTCTGATGATGTTTGAAAAGGAGCGTGCATTGAATGGAAACAGCTCCCGTGCAGAGATCAAGCTTGTGGATTTTGCTCATGTTTATGAAGGCAGGGGCGTCGTTGATCACAACTTCTTAGGTGGGCTCTGCTCTTTGATAAAGTTTGTCTCGGAGATCCTTACCACTCCCGAACACTCGATGGATGTTTTATCAGATGATGGTCGGAGAGTCCCCGTCTATTTGGAAAATGGTTCGGTTTGAATCTGAACCAGCTGGACCAATGATCACAACTTTCTATTTCCCCTGGCATAAATTTGGCACTTAGAATCTATTACTGCTGCTCTGATGATTTTGTTAAATCTCATACTACTGTATTGGCAGAAATTGATCATTCTGAGCAAGTAATTGGTAATAATAATGTATGTCATCATATGAATCATAATCATTCCTGACCTCAGTACATTAATGTACTTCATGAAATACAAATTGGAGTACAAAAATGTGTGAGATGTAGAACGTAAATTTCAGATTTGTAACTAACGGAAGAGGTACACTATTTTCTCCTGAAAGTCAAATTCAATTAATCGATCAAGTTCAAGCACTTATAAATAAACTCAAAGTGCCAAAAAAAAAAAAAAAATAGTATCTTAAGGAGTTAGCATTTTGTGTGGGTTCTTTAGTATATTGGACGGATGAAAATGATAAAGTCCGCAGCTATTCGCATATACGATTTTACCTTCATACACCCACTTGAATTTTAAATTAATAAATATATATACTAAATTACTAAACTATCCCTTTGACATACACACATTTACTACATTATTATTCCTAAAATAATAAATACTACAACATACACACTCCAAACACTTTAATAATAACAATTCAATAAAAACATAAATATACACACATCACATTCACATAAAACATTTGAGCAAAAATCACAAAACAAAACTCACACCCACCCACTTCTTCTTCCACATCTTCTTCCTCCAACATTCACAAACCCTAGATTTTCTCCCCATCTATAAAAACACTCACATTTGCTCACACGGTCATCATGTTGGAAGAATAAACAACTAAGGACGTAAAGGTATTTATATTTACGTATTTACACCGATTAAAAAGTTATTTTTCGCATTTTTTTTCCGTCGCTGAATTGTTCGACTAACCAGAGTTGAAATTTTTGGATGTGTTCGACCAGAGATGGTCGAATTTTTTGGAAAATTTTGACCATAACCGGCCGATTCTTTCAAAATTTTTCGACAACTTTCTGTTGAACAGTATGTATTTTTCCAGCACTATACTTGGTTTCCAGTTTTAACCCCTTTCTTTTGTACGTAGAAATCATTTTCTTCTATTAAATGTAGTGTCATCTTATTGGGGAATGAGCTTAGTACATATGTTTATATGGTTGAGGATTACACAGACTTATTTGAAACCCATTAATGGTTTAATACAAGAGAGGATTTGATAAACTGGGCTCGAAGTATTGGTTTAGATAATCAGATGGTGGTTGTAGTGAAACGCTCCGATAATGGTGGAGGAGGAGGAAAAAAGGGAAGGTTATTTTTGGGTTGTGAACGTAGTGGAAAGTATAGAGAGTTTAAGGCCAAAGTAAACCGGTACAAGGAGGTGGATCCAGAAAAGGAACGAGAGGAGAAGGGTCCAAGTAAGAAGAAAGTAAAAAAGAGAGAGACGAGTACAATGAAGAGTAATTGCCCGTTTTTGCTTAGGGGGAGAGAATTAGAGAAGGGCGGAGCATGGGCATTGGAGGTTGTTAACAGTGTTCATAACCACTCGATTGGCAATTATTTGGAGGGGAATGCCTATGCGGAGAGGTTAAAGGAGGTGGAGGAAAAATTTGTGATTGATATGTCACTCCAAGATGTCCGTCCAAAGAATATGATAGAGCTTCTAAAACATAAATTTCCCTGTAACAAGACTACAATACTGACTATATACAATTGTCGCCAAAAAAAATAGAATTTCTGATCGTGGCGGTCGCTCTCAGTTGCAATATGTGGTGAAGAAGTTTAGAGCCGTCAAAATGGGCTGGGCCCGTTCGGCCGAACTGCACCCGCCTATATAATTGGTGGGTTGGGCCGAGCATTTCTAGCCCGCAACCCGCCTAGGCCTGCACTGCCTAAGCCCGCCAAATGACGGGTTGATGCGGGTTTGGTCCGCCCCGCCTAAGCCCGCCACATATGTCAAACTCGAGAAAAATGTCTAAAGTTTATCTTTCGTGTATTATGCTTTACAAAAGTTTATTGCTTTAAACCTGTTCTTCTTTTAATTCTTGATTTAGATTGAAAATTTGAAAAAAAAATGTTGATTATGTTTATGTAATTATTTTATTTGGGGGTAATTAATATTTATGTTTGTATTTATATTCTTGCAGATTAGAAGAAAAAAATTATGGAGTTTGCCGATTTGAATCAAAGTAATAATATATATGATATTAGAAATACGAACTCAAGTAGTAAATATAAGTCGAGGGAATTTTCAAATGTTTGGAACTTTTTTGTGAAGAGAGGATTTGGTAAGAATGCAAATTCTATAGGAATCATGTTTATGTTTTAATTGTCTTGTTGATATTGTAGTATTTTGTGTCATTATTTTGGTATTTCATTAAAATATCATCCCTAATTAAAAAGAAAAAAATAAAAAAAATTGGCGGGTTGGTCCGCCATAGCCCGCGATCCGCCTTTAAATGGGTTGGGCCGAACATTTCTAGCCCACAACCAGCCTAGGCCCGCCCCGCCTAAGCCCACCAAATGGCGGGTTGAGAAGGGTTTTGGCCTGCCCCGCCCCGCTGGTCTATTTTGACGGCTCTAAAGAAGTTGGAGGAACACAAATACTATTTTCTCACCCGAAGCTGCAAGAAAACCGGTAATATTAGAGACTTATTTTTTGCACATCCCTGAAGCATAGATTTGTTGCATGCTTTTCCTCAAGTTTTGCATATGGATTCAACATACAAGACGAACAAGCACAAGATGCCTTTATTTGAGATAGTTGGTGTCACCTCAACTGACATGACGTTTTGTGTGGCAATTGTATTTTTTGAGAAGGATAAGGAAGATAACCACTCGTGGGCTCTTACAACACTTAGGGATGTAATGGGTAAAACATGTTTGTCTTCCCTAATTGTGACTGATAAAGAGGAAGCTCTAATCAATGCCATTGAGAGTGTCTTTCCTGGTATCAGTCATTTCCTTTGTCGGTGACATATAAACAAGAACATTACGGCAAATTATAAAAAAATTGTCCATCCAAAGGATAAATGGGAGGGTTTCATGCATGTGTGGAATTTGGTGGTGTTATCGAATAATGATGAACTACTCACGGAATGGGTAAAGAGGTTTAGGCATGAATTCCATGATTACCCTGAGGCGGTTGAGTATGCTATGGACAATTGGATGGAGCCCTACAAACAGAAATTTATTTCTGTGAACACGAATGCCATCAAGCATTATGGAAATACCACGACTAGCCGGTATGTAAATGATTGTTGGATTATATACTAAAAGTCTAGTTTTTTGTATGAACATATTAAAATGAGAATCATATGATCAAACGTTTTGCATATTATAATTTATTTATATGTTATTGCAAAAATTCACTTACTTTATACTGTAGATAATATGGTGTACAATGACGCACGGAAGATCATATTATCGATTTCCTTATAAAGTATAAACAAATGCTCACAACCGAGATAGATGGGGACAATCTATCGGGATGGTTGTAATGTGATTTGGTATTAGTTTGTCTTGACTATAAGATCACATTAGTGCGCTTTGTGTGTATTGAGTAGGACCGCTTGAGATTGTTTGACTTATACTGACTATATAGGAGAAATTGATCCCAGTTATTATGGATGTTCGTGCTTTAATCCATATACAATAATCTCGACACGTAAACCAATATTTATGTATTTGATTCATCAATGGGTGAGATTTATATATTAAATCAACAAACTCGGTGAGTTAGGAAATAGTGATGTCTCTATGGTGTACTATTAATTATATAAGGAATCCGTGTCCTATTAAATAGGCTGATGATGTCCTCTTGAGTAGCTCATAAGGATTATCATGTAAATCCTGTAGGTGGATTTATTCCGGCATGATAACAAGGTTGAGTGGTGCTACTCTCGGATGAAATATTAATTAATGGAGTTGTCAGTAACTTAATTAATTAATGGGCATTGTATATCTTAAACACGGGGAGACTAACGGGCTCATAATATGAAGGAGCCCATAACATAATATGAGATTAGAGCGGCAGTACATTAATAATATTTTAGTGGACTATATTATTATTATTGGACTTAAGTATAAGTTTTGGGCTAAACATTGATACTTAAGCCTAATAGAGGCCCAACTCTAATTTCTCCTCCTGGTCCCTGTTGTAGCCCGTATATAAGTCATCTCAGCTGTCCGAAAACCCTAACTGATCGCTTAATACACGTGAGGAATGGGAGAGAAAAGCAGATTGAGAGGATCTTGAAGATTGTCACCCACACGACGTTAAGATTGGACTTGGAAATACAGTAGAAGACCAAAAGGTTATTTTTTGCAGCCGTTCTTCTTCAACATACCCTGGTGAAAGGTAATGTGAATTTATATTCTTGCTTCCACTGATATAGAATTGCATGGAACCCTAACGGTTCACGTTAACCAAATAATCGAATGCAAACAAATGATATTTCAAATTCTTCTTAAGATTTTTAGTTTAAAAACTACAAATATTTATTATGTTATAAATTTTATTTCAGCGCCGAAGGCCAACACTCAGCACTAAAGAGGCAATTACAAACAAATCAATGTGATTTTGAAAAGTGTTGGACAGAAGTTAACACGTTGATGGAGGCCTCTCACATGACAATAAAACATTCTTTTGAGAAAAGCATCAACATGGTCCAGCATAAATTTTGTATTGCGCCATTTCGAGAGCTTCGTGGGCTTGTATCTACAACCGCCCTAAAGCTAATCTATGATGAGATTTCTTGTCTTGGCCAAGGTGTGTTGGATGCATCTTTGTGTGGCTGTATTCCACGTTACACTTTAGGTTTGCCCTGCAAATATGAGTTGTCTGAATTTGTTAGAAAAGGGGTGCATATCCCATTGGAAAGTATTGACGATTTCTGGATAAAGTTGGATATGAAGCCACGGAGAGTTGGTGGAAATCGAAAGTCGGATATAAAGGTGAAAGTTGTGGAGTTCATGAACAACTTCTTGTCAAACTTCGACGAGGCAGACGATGGCTATGCTGAATTGATGTGGCGTAGGATGCAAGTGACAATCATCCCCTCCACAACATCCTTGACTGCTCCAGGAGTAGCCACACGTACTAGGGACCGGCCAAAATCCTCAAAAAAGAATTCTTCGTCGACAAAGAAGGATCATAGTTCATTTGAGTTACCTGAAAATACACTAATTGATAGTTGCTCTCCTACTCCTATTGTGGTGTACGACGTCGGTCCTTCGGCCCCTAGTTCTCAATTCACAACCAAGAAACGACTAGCCAAATAAAAGGTACATATTATGTCTATTTAGCTCATTCGTTATCAGTTGACTCACTCTTAATAACAAATATGTGGTATTTTTTTATAAGATTGTTCACTGTGTCTACACATGAGTTATGGATAACGAAGGTTGTTATCTTGATGCATTGCCTCCACTTTTCGCGAAATACGTAATATCCACAAAGAATGTGAAAAGGGAATGGTCATTGCGGGTTCCGTGCACTCGCATATTGGCTTGATTATGGAGAAGAGAGTTAGGGTCAGGTGCGGACTGATCTTTTTAATGAGTTGAAAGCTCATTCAGACGTTTTTGCCAAAATATTCATTGAGATCAATCATGTGGAGTATGTGTTAAAATCACTACAATGTGACACTGAGTTTGCCCCAAAAGAAAATTGGTTTTGCATTCCGAAATTGGGTTATGTTGCCGCATCCAAGTATAACATAACTCTGATACATATAAGCAATGAATTTTGTGCCACCTTTCTCCCCTTGCGAAGTGGAATCAACCCAATTCCCAAAATTATTGCAATAGGTCTAGTAAACCAGAATCACTTCATTCAGGTAATTATTGTTTAAACTTTTAAGTTTTTTTTCATTGATCTTATAAACTAACATGATCTACAAAATTTTTAGGTTTTCTTATCCGACGAATGTTCGCTACCGCCTATTGCCTCTCAATGGACAACCCATCATCTCCCAAAAGCTGATAGTTGGGAGTCTTTCTTAAGACCACGAGTAGATGCATATGACCTACCTGCATCACTGGGAGCTGTTCAGATAAGCAAGGAAACAATTTATCTCGAGTGATTACATACTTTGTCTCCGTATTTCTTATTTTATAACTATGTTTGAATATGTGTTGGATTATTATACTTTATCTTTCATTATTCGCATTAAGAATGATTATGTGACATTAATAAGTGTTAAATAAATATGTTCGACCAACAGATTGCGCAAATTTTGACATTGTTTAGAAAAAATAGATTGAAAATTATAAAAACTTTCGACAACTAATGGAAAAAATTTTAAAAAGTGTTTCAACCAGTAGTGGTCGAAAATTTTAGAAACTGTAGATGAGAGGTGGTCGAAAATTCTTCTAAAATTTCGATAATGAGTGGTCAAAATTTTTGAAAATTTTCGACCATGTGTTCTCAAAATTTTTGAAAATTTTCGACCATATATGGTCGAACAGTAGGTGTTCTCTTGACTATTAGTGGTCGATCGGGTTGAAATCAACTCTTATGATTTATTTGTGTGTTTATAATCCAACATAGTCAATAGTTTCTGCATATATCACATAATATAACACGTGAAATAGTTGTAGGAAGTAAAGTTGCCCGCAAATTCTTGTACGATTCAAATTCTTCTACTAGAAACATCTCATTCTAGTACTACAAAGTTGACAAATCACTCTAAATAATACTGCAAAGTTTCAACCTAAACAATAGTCAGTCCAAACAAAGTTTCAACCCAAACAAAGTTTAAATTACTCCAAACAACACTACAAAGTTTTTAAATGATCATGGGTCACGAGGAGGGCCAAAGTTGTCCGCATTGATGCTACTGAGACACGTGTAGGTGCTTGCCATAGCCAGCATAGCCTCAGTCCCCGGAATGGACACACCGTCTCTCCATTGATCAAGTACTGGCCTCATATATAATTTCGGTGGTGGTGGAGACCCTCTTAAAAGGGTGGATAGCAGGGGATGGTGGGCTCAAACATCCGAGCACCTCCTCTCTCAGGTTTTTTGTACTCTGGGGCGGCCTTTATCTGCATACCATTCTAGGTAGCCCGGCACAAATTCCCATCCCGGCATAGCCAATCGATCCCTGTCCTCACTTGAGAGAATATGTTCTCTCCATCTCTCGAAAAGGTCAGCATGCGTACCCCATGCACCTCTACTATTGGCTGTAACTTTCCGAGAGTGCAACCAACTAAGTGCTAATGGCACGCGGGGAATGGTTTGCACATGCTCAAACTGTCGAAGGACCTTATATAGCATGTAGGGCTCCACAATGTCTCCTGCCGACAGTAACCCTTCAAAAAAGGTGACATCGTGCCTCGAAAATAGGTGTCTCACATTGACATATGGATCCCAAATGACCTAAATGCAATCAATAAAAATCACAATCCTTGATAAAATGAATAAATCATACATTCTAAATTAATAAATTTTACCTCACTCGCATTCATGCAATCAATCTGCTCACGCAACGCTTTAATTATTTGAATTGAGGGAGCAGAGTGAGCTTCAGGTCCCCATCTCATGGCCAGTGGGTAGCTCTCCAGGTAATTCCCATTAGGTGGAAGCCTGTACAAATATGGAAAATGCTCGTAGATCCAAGCTTGACATTAAAAGTGAATGGGTATCATCATTACAACATGAACTATAAAACTGTTGATGTGAAGTGTTAAGACCAGTGTCATCACATCTGGAATCACACATGTCCTCCACCTGTTGTTTTATTAACCACTAACGTTATTTTGTTATTTCAACTGGTATTGTACTTAATGTTGCTTTCAGGGTTGTTGCGGTTGAAGTGTTGAACATGTTGGATACAAAGACCAAGTCAAACGCAGACTTTGAAGACCCTGGAGCAAACTGGAAAGATTCGGAAGCTCTAGAAGGATGTAGAAGGCGAAAATAACTACTTCTTAGTGGGCGGTTATTTGAGCATGCATGGGTGGTTTCTACATCTCTTACGTGGGCCACTCATCAGTTAGAGGCTGCTGCCATCTATAAATAGAAGCTGCTAGTTGCCAAGTTAAATAATCGAAAAGACAACCCCACTATACAGTGTAAAAGATTCTAGATAGGTTTTCGTCATAGTGTTTGTACTGGTGTTGTAACACTTGATTCAACATCAGTTGTCTACTGTTATTCCCTTACATTTTGTGTGCACTGTTCACAGGCAGTGGAAGCTCACATGTGAAGTAGGATTAGATTCTAACAAGTCTAGGTTCTACCATTTGGGAACGTGTTTGGATTTTAGATCCGATTTTGTATTCGAAGGGTGGAAGAATTATTTCCACACCTAAGAGTCTATTTTTGTAATCACATTTTCCAATAGTGATATTTATCCCATGAGGCCGCCACAAACTTGCAAAAGTTTGTGGAAAGATTGAGTAATCCGTGTATTAAGTCTTTCGCTGATTTACAACTTGTTCTATACTTAGTCAAGTTACATTCTGATACATACAATGTTGTTCAAAGTGTCACCATACTTAGGACAACATCATACCAAAAACATACTTTGCACCATTGGGCACCCGACAAGTGGCATCAGATCCAACACTTGATAATACTAAGTGTTGATTCTTGGTATTAAGTGTTGAGTTATTATGAATTACTCTGCATCCGTCACCCATCCTCTTATTCTTGATGGAACAAATTATGCCTTGTGAAATGCTGGATGAGGTCATACATCAAAGCATATGACGATAAAGCTTGGAAGAACATTCTGTCTGGATAGACGCCTCCCACTGTAGAAGACAGAGATGGAGATCAAATTCTCAAAGATGAACTCAAATGGACTACCGAGGAGAGCAATCTATCTGCACACAACTGCAAAACCCTCAATGCAATCAGCTCTTCGGTTGATTCAGTGATGTTCAACTTGATTCAGAATTGCATATCTGCTAAAGATGCATGGGAAAGACTACAAGAACACTGTGAAGATTCTGGTAGTGTCAAAAGAGCAAAGGCAAGGCTGCTGAGCACGAAGTTTAAAAGCTTGAGTACGAGAGAAGATGAGACCATCAACTCTTACAATGAAAGGCTGTATGAAGTCATGAATGAGCTGCAATCACTTGGTGACCCAATTTCCAATTCCAGGTTAGTAAACAAAACACTTCGTACACTTTTTAGGAGATTTAATAGTAAAGTTTTTGCTATAGAAGAAGCTATGAATACTGATACTATGAGTCATAATGAGCTTATGAGCATTTTGAAAACTTATGAAATGGATATGTCTCAACAAGATTCTGCATATGATAGAAAATATGTTGTTATTTTTAAAAGTGATGCTCCTTCATGTTCTGGAAGGACATCAACCATTACTGAAATTTCACAAGTTGATGAAAATGTTGATGACATTTCAAATGACACTGATAATATTGTTTTATTTGTTAAGAAATTTGAAGCTTATTTGAGAAAACAGAAAAACAAGTCTAAAGCAAATACTCAGTCTAGAATATAACATTCTCCTCATACTTCTCAAACTCATACTCGTAGACCCACTCAAAGGAAACTTAAGTATGATCCTGAATTTAGGAAAACCCTCATTTGTAGTGAATGTACTGGTTTTGGTCATTATGCAAATGAATGTGCTAACACTTTTTTGAAGAAAATGATGAACTTAAATGTTTCCTTGAGTGATGATGAATCTGATGGTGATCAAGAGACAAAGGATGAAGAGCTGGCATTTCTGTCAGAATGTGTAATTGAAGGACTTTCTGGAAATGACTCAGATGTTGAGTTGGATGTGACAACATCTACTTCTACATCAAACAAGGTTCAGTCTATTTTTGTTTCTGATGTGAAATGTACTAATACTTTTTATACTAGAGCAGGTACATCTGAAGAGCAATTGGAAAGTAAAATTACTGAACTTTTGAAAGAACTTCAAAAGGTCAACCAAGAGAATGATGGTTTGATTGAAACTATCACAAGACTTGAGGTAAATCTTACTAGAAAGGATGCTGAAATTTCAAAACTCCAAGAACAATTGACTGGTACAACACTAAGTTTCAAAAAATACTCTAAGAGTACATCTGTCATGAATGAAACTTTGTGTGTTGGTAAATCTGATATAAGTGGTCTTGGATTTTCTGAAAATTCTAACCCTTTTAGTTGAAAAATCTGTAAATTTTGTAAAACTTGGATTAAAAAGTTTTTCTAAAAAATTTCCAAAACAGAGAGGCAAGAGAACTATTATCTGTCATTACTGTTCAGTTCCTAGTCACATTCGTCCATTTTGTTTTAAACTGAAAGATGACTTGTTCTCTGGAAAAATATTGCCTGAAATGTTGCCACACAAGTATTCACACACACCAAAAACTGCTTGGGTTAGAAAACCAAAAATGCTATCTAATGTGGCTTATACTTCTTTACAAGCATGTGTACCTGATTTATGGTATTTTGATAGTGGTTGTTCTAGATATATGACTAGAAATGTTGAATATTTGAAAGATTATGAAGCTTTTGATGGTGGTAAGGTTACTTATGGTGGTGGCTCTAAGGGTAACATTGTTGGTAAAGGAACTTTAAATGTTAAAGGTTTCCCAAATTTGAAGAATGTGCTACATGTTGAAGATTTACGTGCTAATTTGATAAGCATGAGTCAATTATGTGATGATACTCTGCATGTGAAATTTGACAAGAATTCATATTTTGTGTTGAATGAAACTGATGAGTGTGTGATGTTTGGTAATCGATTTGTTGAAAATTGTTATCTGATTGGTAACAACACTTACTGCAACATCTCACAACATGATGAAAGTGTACTTTGGCATCAAAAACTTGGCCATGTAAATTACAGAAATTTACAAAAATTGGTAAAGTTGGAAGTTGTTAAAGGATTACCTAAGCTCAGTTTCAAAGACTCTCCCATTTGTGGTTCATGCCAAAAAGGTAAGCAGGTGTAAGGTCTTCACACAAAATCATCACTATGTGCACATCTTCAAGATGTTTTGAATTGCTTCACATGGATCTTATGGGTCCTATGGAAATTGAAAGTCTTGGTGGTAAGAAGTATTCTTTGGTTGTGGTAGATGATTTTTCTAGGTTTTCATGGGTTGAATTCATTAGAGAAAAATGAGATGTGTTTGAAGTGTTTAAAGTTCTTTACAAAAAGTTCAAAAATGCTTTCAATCTTAAGATTTGTAGGATTAGGACTGATCATGGTAGAGAATTTGAAAATAACATATTTTCTGAATTCTGTGAAAAGAAAGGTATAGTGCAAGAGTTTTCATCTCCTAAAATCCAACAACAAAATGGTATAGATGAAAGAAAAAATAGAACTCTGCAAGAAATGGCTAGATTCATGCTTACTTCAATGAATGTGTCTAAAAGATTTTGGGTTAAGACATTGAACACTACATGTCATGTGTCTAATAGAATTTTGTTTAGACCAGGTAGTTCTATTACATCTTATGAGTTGCTGTATAGGAGAAAATCAAATCTTAAATACTTTCATGTGTTTGGTTGCATGTGCTATATTCTGAATGATAGAGAGTAACTTTCAAAGTTTGATTCTAAGAGTGATAAAAGTCTTTTCTTAGGTTATTCTAAGAAAAGCAAAGCATACAGAGCCTTTAATCTTAGAACCAGAACTGTTCAAGAATCTGTAAATGTGATATTTGATGATACATCTAATATTGTAGGTAAAAAGATGGAAGATGACATCTCTGATCTGATTGAAATTGTAGAACCAGTGAACAATGTTGAGCCAAATGCGATCACATCACTTACAACATCTGAGAATGAGTTAGAAAATGATGAGAATCAGATCCACAAAACTCCCAGGAATTCTCTTATCTACAGATATAAGAAGGATCACCCTTCTTCACAGATCATAAGAGAATCCTCAGTTGGTGTTTAAACCAGAAGGAAAGATAAATTCAGAGATGTGGTAAGATCAGTTTGCATGTCCAACATATGCAATCATGTATGTGCTGAATGTTATTTTTCTTCTGTAGAACCCAAAAATATTTCTGAAGCTTTAAAAGATGAATGTTGGATTCAGGCTATGCATGAAGAACTTGAACAATTCACTAGGAATGATGTTTGGAGTCTAATCCCTATGCCTACAAACATTAATGTCATTGGAACTAAGTGGATTTTCAAGAACAAAACTGATGAATCTGGTAATGTAGTAAGAAACAAAGCTAGACTGGTTGCACAAGGATATACACAGGTTGAAGGGAAACATTTGCACCTGTAGCTAGAATAGAGTCTATTAGACTTCTTTTGGCTATTGCATGCTTTGTTGGTATCAAACTTTCAAATGGGTGTTAAAGTAGCTTTTTTAAATGGAATTTTAAATGAAGAAGCTTTTGTTGAACTACCAAAAGGTTTTGTTGATCCTTTCTATCCTGATCATATGTATAAATTGAAAAAAGCTTTGTATGGTCTAAAGCAAGCTCCTAGAGCATGGTATGGTAGACTAACTGACTTCTTACTTCAATTTGGATTCATTAGAGGAGAGGCTGATAGAACCCTTTTCGTTAAGCATGAATCAAATGGTTTCTTGATTGCTCAAATTTATGTTGATGATATTGTATTTGGAGCAACATCTCAAGTCATGATGGACAGCTTTGTAAAAGCCATGACTACTACTTTTGAAATGAGTCTTGTTGGTGACCTAAATTACTTTTTAGGACTCCAAATTAAGCAAAGTGATAGTGGTATTTTCATCTTACAGAGTAAGTATGCTAAAAACTTGGTGAAAAGATTTGGTCTTGAAAATGCTAAGCCTATGAAAACACCTATGGGAACATCACAGAAATTGTGCAGAGATGTTGTTGGCCCTGATGTTGACCACACTCTATATAGATCTATGATTGGTAGCCTTCTGTACTTAACTGCTAGTAGACCTGATATTATGTATAGTGTCTGTGTTTGTGCTAGGTACCAAGCAAATCTCAAGGAATCTCATATGAAGGCTGTGAAGAGGATTATCAGATATGTGGCTGGAACTGCTGACATGGGGTTATGGTTTTCAAAGGACACTAACAGTTCTCTGGTTGGATACAGTGATGCTGATTGGGCTGGTGATTATGATGACAGGAAGAGCACAAGTGGTGGATGTTTTTACATGGGTAACAATCTTGTTTCTTGGCATTCTAAAAAATAAAATTGCATATCCCAATCCACTATTGAATCTGAATATATTGCTGCTGAAAGTTGTTGCACACAGTTGCTTTGGTTAAAAAAGATGCTAGATGATTATGTGCTTGAGATTGACACTTTAATGATTTACTGTGATAACACGAGTGCTATAAACATTTCAAAAAATCCAGTTTAACACTCACTCACTAAACACATTAGCATTAGACATCATTTTTAAGAGATTTAGTTGAGAAGGGAGTAGTCAAATTGGAGTATATTTCCACTGAGAAACAACTTGCTGACATATTCACAAAAGCACTTGATTTCGAGAGAATTTCTTCACTCAAGAAATCTCTTGGACTCTGCATTCCATAAAGTTATGTATGATGTTGCTTAGAGTTTCGACACTCGAGGCAACACTACTGTAAATTTTGTCATTTTATGTCGAAATTAAGTGTGATTTGGTGACCTATTTTTTTGCTGCTAACTATATTCTGGTTGAATCTTAAGGTATTACTGGACATATACTAAAATCACAGTTCTTAAAAAATTAAAGGTCCAAACATGCTGAGTAATTAGGCACAGGGGGCTGTCAGCCACGATGTGTTCTTTTCAAAAGGCTATTATGATTTCAAAAAAAAAGGAATAAAGAACACTCTTGAACTACTACTGAGTAACCAAACATACGGGATGACAACCACGATGTGAACTTTTCAAAAGGTAGTATGAATTATTGAGATTAAGTGCATCAAAAAATCCACAAAAGGATAAAAGTGTATGTGTGCCTAAATTATTCATCCTTGATTGATTTTTCCGGAATATCTTTAGCCTTAACAAAACGGTTATTAAATTATTTGTTTTCAATACATTAAGTGATAGAACTTATAGTATTTATCTTTTCTGCATTTTTAATTTCCGTGCTTAATTAATGTTTCTCCATAAATTTGATCATGGCCGATTTTTAAGGAAAAATGTATTAGTGGCAATGAGTTCTCATAAACTGCTGCATTGTATATTCTTTCACACGTTGTTTACAGTTTTTATTTAGTGGAAATAACCTCCATCCCACTACTGTTCATTCTCTCTATATAACTTGGAACATAATATTTGATGTGAAATGTTTGTGTGCTTGAGTGTGATCCCCATTTCATCTTCTCACTCACTGTTATCGATAAAAGTCTGTATCTCTCTCACATTTCAAATGGCACCTCCAAAAGCAACCCGTTCCACTTTCAAATCCAAACATTCTTCCTCACAAAATCTACTTCAAACCCTAGCTAAAATGGCCAAAAATATTGCGTCGGATGCTGCACCAGATGTCAATCTGTATGCTGCTACACAACCGACTGCTCCTATTTTTGGAACCCCTATTCCTCCAAGTATTGTCCTTCCAGCTGGTACACCCAATTCAGTTCTTGAATCTCTTCGAACTCAGTTCGCTGGGTCGAACATTACTGTTTCAAGAATTGAAAATCCCGTCCTTGAACCATCATTTCCCACTGAAGCTCCCTCTGAAATTCCTACCGATACTCCTAACTAATCCGCCATTGTCCCTTTTGTGACTCCAAAAGAAAACCTACCCTCAGTGAATGTTAAGACTCAGAATCCTGATCAAGTCCCTATCTCTACATCTCCAAATACATTACCTACTCGTATTGAACAAAATCCACAAATGTCTTCTCCCTCGTCATCACCACCAGTTCCAATCATGTCAAAGGTTGCTAAACTATCTGCTCGGAAGAGTAAAACGCATCCACAGCGTTGGTCGATCAGACTCCGCAAGAAAGCCCCTATACAGGATGCAACCACCTCTGAAAAAGGGAAGCCCCCTATCTCTATCTCTGATGAATCTGATGAGGAAAATGCTAATCTGAACCAGCTGATTGATATTATTGCCGCAGATATTGATGCCTCAGTGCCAACACCTACTGTTGCAGATGTAGAACCTTCTGATCCTGACCATGATTCATCTTCATCTTCTAATGATGTAGAGAATGCACTTGAGGATGCTGACAAAGGTGCAGAATCTGATAAGGATGCTGATGTTCAAAATGTTGAGAGTTCTGATGGTGAAGATGAAGCCAAAGATGATGATGGTGATGAGTCCCCTGATGATGCTGATGATATATATGATGACTCTGACTATGATGTTGAAAACTTTGGAGTTGGGAACTTCTACTTCTCTGATAGCAAGGTCAGATACAAAAAGTTTGCCAAGAAGGACATAATTCATGAAAGAAAGATGAAGGATACAGACCTCACTCCACACAACCTCATCAACTTCTTCAGAGAGAGAAGCTTGTTGAAATCACTCAGGTACTCTACCTCATTATGCATCAATTGGGTATGTGAGTTTTATGCAGACATCTGTGCTAGTATGATTAAGAGTACGAGTCCCAAATTTGGAAGAATTTTCTTTAGGCGTGAGATTTATGATTTTTCTCCTACAAAAATTAATGAGTTTTTAGGGACTGTAAATACTGAGAGTGATGATGAAATTGATGATATGGATGAGATTGTGTCTGTGATAACTGGAGGTTTAATTGTTAGTTGGCCTAAGAAGTTGTTCAATCCAAGTCTGACTAGTTTACATGCAATCTTGCACAAGCTATGTGTTTACAATTGGCTGCCTTCCTGCAATACCACTAGAGTTACCACTGAGCATGATGTGTTGATCTATAAGATAGGACAGAACCTGCCTTTTAACCTTGGTAGAGTGATTTATAAGAATCTGATTAGTTATGGTGGAAATATCTCTAAGGTTGGTAAGTTACCTTATCCTGCTTTGATTTACTGTCTGTTAGCTGATCAAGGTGCTAGGAAAGGTAAAGGTGATTTTCTTTCCTCAAGTGCTCTAGTTCTTAGTATTGCTAAACCACTGCTTGAAGGTAACTGTGTAGTTTATATACCCTATGTGAACCCTGCTCCTGCCCTTGCTACTGCTGGTACTCAGAATGTTGCTCCTGATGATACCAACACTTTGGTCCACACTGACACTTCTACACAAGCTGGAGAAGTTATCTCTATTACTCTGAACCACAAATACATTGAGCAACAAGTTGCAGCATGCCATGTCTCGAACCTCAGACTCCAAGCCCATGCTATGAACAGAGAAGCTGACATTCTAGAACAAAGAGCTTAGTTATGGAGTAAGCTGCTATCCATACCCACAGGGGGGGATATACCTACTGCTTCTGCTCAACCTATTGGAGTTGAAAGCTCTGGCTCTGGAGGAATTGTGATTGAGGACATCACTGATGAACCGGAAGAAGGAAATATTGCTGAAAATGTTCCTAATGCAGGTGATACTGCTGGTGGTGATGCTGGTAATATTGCAACTTAGGGGGAGTTCACATGGTGAGGGGGAGATCATCAAAGAGATCAAAGTGTTCATGCTTGTTGTTGATGATGACTGAAAGTTGCTGCTGCCTCACTAACTTTTCTAACTATTTGATGATGGGATGTTAAACTGATATTTATTTTCTGATGGACTGGATATTTTATTTTATGTTTAAACTCTGATCTAAGCTCTGGACTTATATGTTACTTAAGTAGTTATCTTTAATCACTTTGATAATTATGCTTTAGATTGCTTAGTTATTTTTGCACAACTGTCGAACTAACATCTGATGTATTACTTTGGATATCTTGTTCTGCATTATTTTCTTGCATCAGATTATGTGGTTGCGGATAGACGTGATTGGGGAAGATTGTTGATGTGAAGTGTTGAGACCTCTGTCATCATATCTGGAATCACACCTGTCCTCCACCAGTTGTTTTATTAACCACTGACGTTATTTTATTGTTTCGACTGGTGTTGTACTTAATGTTGCTTTCAGGGTTGTTGCGGTTGAAGTGCTGAACGTGTTGGATGTAAAGACCAACGCAGACCTTGAAGACCCTAGAGCAAACTGGAAAGATCCGGAAGCTCTAGAAGGATTTAGAAGGCAAAAATAACTACCTCATAGTGGGCAGTTATTTGAGCTTGTATGGGTAGTTTCTACATTCCTACGTGGGCCACACATTATTTGTAGTCTGCAGCCATCTATAAATAGAAGCTACTAGTTGCCAAGTCAAGTGATCGAAAAGGCAATCCTGTTATACAATGTAAAAGATCATAGATAGGTTTCTGTCATAGTGTTTGTACTGGTGTTGTAACACTTGGTTCGACATCAGTTGTCTACTGTTATTCCCGTACATTTTATGTGCACTGTTCACAGGCAGTGGAAGCTCACATGTGAAATCGCCTTAGATTCTAATAAGTCTAGGTTCTGCCATTTGGGAACGTATTTGGATTTTAGATCCGATTTTGTATTCGAATGGTGGAAGAATTGTTTCCACACCTAAGAGTCTATTTTTGTAATCATATTTTTCAATAGTGATATTTATGCCATGAGGCCGCCACAAACTTGCAAAAATTTGTGAAAAGATTGAGTAATCCATTTGTTAAGTTTTCCGTTGATTTACAACTTGTTCTATACTTGGTCAAGTTACATTCTGATACATACAATGTTGTTCAAAATGTCACCACACTTAGGACAACGTCGTACCAAAAATACACTTTGCACTATTGGGCACCCGACAAAAACCATAAAACCTTGATATAAAATAGAAATTAAGTACCTCCAATAGGGTCTTGTAACTGGTTATCTATCAGGTCCCTGTTTCTGATGCAAGCCCTAATTGCCTATATAAATAGGCCAACACAATAGCTCCCCATGCGTACTTGTGGAGATCGTCCAAGTCGCGAAGGAACTCAAGCCAAGAAGCTTGAACCCTATTCCCACTCTTGTCGAGAAGCAACGTTGTCCCAAACATGTACAACAGGAACGCTCTGACGCAATCCTCAAGCTCATCATCATACTGAGATGTAATGTCATCCTTGAACGTATCCTTCAACCACTCTGTGGTCAAAGAGTGACCACGGATAGTGCCCAGTGCCTATTTAGCTACATTTTTGTCAATGTTTAGAAGCTCCATAATCATTTCAGAAGGCCTTTGTCTATCTCCCTGTAAGGTAACTGTACAACCAAATATAGGCAATCTCGTAAAACAAAATACATCATCGAGTGTTATGGTCATTTCCCCGAATGGCATGTGGAATGTATTGGTCTTCGATGCCATCTCTCAACAAACGCGAGAATGAGATTTTTGTTTGGTTTGCTGTAGGAGATTTGCTTCACTCTGCAAGACCCAGCCCTACGGAATAAGCTTATGAAATTACGAGTTGATGCATCCTCCGCATAGCTCCACTCAAGTATTTTATTCACGTGTCTTTGCACTTTAATAACCGATATTTCATGGCCATATTCCCATATTTCATGTGCCACGTGTTTCTGAAAATTGATCAACATATCAGCAGTTGGATCATGATCGCTATCACTTGAATAATCATACTCCGAACTTGAGGCCTCGCCACCCTAACTTGAGGCCTCACCACCCTCACCACCCTCACTTTCAACTTCACCATCATCACTTTCATCTTCACTAAGTTGTGGGTCATGAATGGGCTGAGGTTGTGCTTCTAGCTCTTCATGATCATGCATTGGCTCAGGTAGAGGAATTGGATTGGCTTGTGATTGTGGAGCATCTTGAGGCATTGCATCGCGCTCAACCCTCATCCCTCTTCGTCTATTGGATGCGGTGGGGGATTACGTCGGAGATATTTATATGTGAAAAAAAAATCATGCTCAACAACATATATGTGATAAGGTATAGTTTATAAAGCTAGCATGCTCAAACTACTACACTATATACAATAACCAAATAATGTTATAACAAACATACTATGTGATAAGGGATAGTAGGTTGATAAGGATAAGGGACAAGTTATGCTATAACAAACATCTTTATATATATAAAAGTAATAGGGGGTTCATTAATGGCACCCCTATTTAATATCCCGCCTATTTTTTTAGTAAATTTTGGTAAGTTTTAAAATTCATCACAACCTTTAATTTATATATAATCAATCTTGACCATTAAATAAAAAATATAGATAATGAAAATATATATTTATTTAATGCAACAACACAATTAGTCTAATTATCTATAAATACACATTTATAACATTGATTTTCATTCATTAACCATTCACCATTCATATAAACTTTGCATATTCATTCATATTATAGAGGTTTTTTTTATCTATTTTATTTATTCTTTGAGGTTTTTGATTTATTATTTTCTAATCATAATCATATATTGATTTGTATAAATATATTTCACCTTATAATATTCATAATAGTGAAAGTATTTTAAATATTCGATAGAAATATATAAATAAGTTAGATTAATATACTCCCTCCGCTTTGAGTATTTTTACCCATTTATACAATAGGGGTATTTTTATCCATTTTTAACCGTTAATATATAATGTGATAAAAAGTAGGGATAAATTAGTAATTAAAAATAAATAAATAAAGTTGTTGGGAATGATGAATAAAGCGTAAAAAGTAAGTAAATTGATTGGGATTGATGAATAAAGTGTAAAAAGTATATAATAAAATATTATGTATTTTTTCCATTAATGAAATGAGTAAAAATACGTGAGACAACCCGAAATGGAAAGTGGGTAAAAATACATGGGATGGATGGAGTACTATTTATTTACGTGTATATTATATAAAAATGTAATCAATATATAATATCTATCAAATTAATAGTATCTTATTATAATATACTATTAATATTTTTTTAAGATGATAACATTTAGTTAGTCTTTAGGTTTAGGTTTGAGGGTTTAGGGTTTAAGGGTTTAGTGTTAGGATTTAGGGCTTTATTTTATTTTATTATTATATATTTTTATTATATTAAATTTATCATCTATATATATATTTTTTTGGGTTTGGGGTTTAGTATACCACTTGGTACATATTTTTTTAACATATTTATCTATATTTATCTAAATTTTTTTGGATATAAGGTTTAGGGTTTGATTTATTATTTCTAATCATAATCGTATCTTGATTTGTATAAATATATTTCACCTTATATTATTCATAATAGTGAAAGTATTTTAAATATTCGATAGAAATATATAAATAAGTAAGATTAATATACTCCATCCGCCTCGAGTATTTTTACCCAATTGTACGATCTTGAGTATTTTTACCCATTAATATATAATGTAAGAAAAAATAGGGATAAATTAGTAATTAAAAAAGTAAATAAAGTTGTTGGGAATGATGAATAAAACGTAAAAAGTAAGTAAATTTATTGGGATTGATGAATAAAGTAAGTATATAATAAAATATTATGTATTTTTACCATTAATGAAATGGGTAAAAATACGTGGGACAGTCCGAAATGGAAAATGGGTAAAAATACATGAACGGAGGGAGTACTATTTATTTATGTGTATATTATATAAAAATGTAATCAATATATAATATGAGTCACTTACTAAGGGGTACACAAAAAAATGCATAATTGTTTTAAATTACATGATTCAAATCACTATTATTCCTAACTACACAATTATGACTGTAATATCATAAATACCCCTATATGTTTGAACAATTTGTCTGCACAAATTAATTTTGAACAATTTGGTTCTGTACAATTTTATTTTGTACAATTGTTCTGCACAATTTTATTTTTGCATATTTTGTTTGCACATTTTAAATTTCGGCAGCAGCGGCGGTGGCCAGCGACGGTCAACGGCCGGTCAACGCCGGTCCTGAGGTGTTCAACGGTCGGTCAACACCGGTCCGGCTGTCGGTCAATGGCGGTCAACGTCGTTGGGTGGGTAAGTGATAGGGTTGTTGGTTTAAAAGTGTATGGAGTATAAGGTTATATTTAGTATTTTATTTTAATATTTTGTATGTGAGAGTAATTATTTAAATTTCATATATCTAGTAGTAATTTAGGTTAAAAGTGTGTATCTATTAGTGATAATCCATATAATATCTATCAAATTAATAATATCTTATTATAATATACTATTAATAGTTTTTTTTTAACATGGTAACATTTAGTTAGTCTTTAGGTTTAGGTTTGAGGGTTTAGGGTTTAAAAGTTTAGTTTTTAGGGTTTTAGGATTTAGGGCTTTATTTTATTTAATTATATATATTTTTATTATATTAAATTTAATATTTATATTTTTATTTGGGGTTTGGAGTTTAGTATGCCACTTGGTACACATTTTTTTAGCATATTTATCTAATTTTTTTGGATATAAGGTTTAGGGTATAGGCTTTAAGGTTATAGGGTTTATTCATGAACGGTTATGTTAAAAATAATAAGGAGAAATATAATACCCATATAAATTCAAAATAGTATAAATTCAAGAACAAAATTGTGTTTTATTAATTCAAGTTCTAAATGGTTATTAAAAAAATACTACTCCATTGTCCGGTTCTAAGGTATCAATTTATTTTTTGCACGTGGATTAAGGAGTATTATTATTATATGTAAAGTGGGTAGTTATATTGGATGGAAGTGGTGGATCATATTTTATACTTTTTATTAAATAGGGGAAATGGGTATCTTTGAAGTATCCAAAAATAGTAAAATAGATACCTTAGAAGCAGACGGGTGAGTATAAAATATTTATAATTTATATTAAATATAAGTAGCATTGTAAAAACTAATTCCCGTGCAACGCACGGGTAAATTTCTAGTAATATACAACAACCTACTACTACACTATAAACATGCTCAGCCAAATAAATCATATATATGATAAGGGATAGTAAATACACAATATACCAAATTATGTTATAACAATGTACCCCACATTCGACCAAGATCAACTAAAAAAAGACACACTGTTCGACCATGAGTGGATGAAACTTGACAAAAATTTCGACCAACTGTGGACGAAAAATTGAACACTGTTCGACCATCAGTGGTCGAAATCTTGCAAAATTTTCGACCAAGAGTGGTCGAATTTTCAATGGTTTTCGACCATTGGTGGTCGAAATTTGGGATTCCAGTCGACCATTGTTGGTCGAACAGCCTCTAAATTCACGATGAACCAGGGTCGACACGCTGCGTTCGTTTCATCATCAACGTTTTACACCATTTTAAGAACTACCCATATTGATTTCCCCAACTACAACAAATATCATGCTACCCATAATAAAATTACACATATTTAACATAATTTCATACATAATACTAAACCCTAGAATCTTAGAACATAAATTGAAAGTGGGAATCACTTACTAACAACATTGCTAATAAACAATGACACTCTACCCGCCATTTCACAATGTTTGATGTTCTCTTCTCCTCATCTCCCTCTCTTCTCCTCCTCTTCCTCCCTTCTTCTCTTTTTTATCTTCTTTCCTCTTTTTTTTCTTTGTGTTGTGAAAGTGAAGTGGGTGCAAAGTGAGGTGGGTGAAGGAAGTAATGTTTAATTAAATGTGGAGAAAGTGGGGGGAGAGATTGTGTATATGGGTGTATTGTATTAAGGGTGATTTAGTATTTTCCAAGTGTGTGTATATATCATTTGTGTGTGTGTAGTTATAATTGGATGTATGAAGTAAAACGGTGTATGCGAATAGCCGCGACCAATGATAAAATGCACAACTTTTGGTGGGACGGACATAGTAGTAAAGAGAGTAAAGAGTACATTATTGAGGGATTCGACAAAACAGTGGGACGGGCGTAGTAGTATAAAGAGAGAAAAGAGTACATTATTGAGGGGTCCGGCAGTAATGATTGAGCTCGGTGAAAAATCCTATTCCACTTCACATTATTTTTAGTGCCAATAGGCAAATAACCAATTTTGAAATAACAAAATCTTTGCAACAAACTGTGTTCAATTTTAACCAAAATTTATTTTATAAACAAAAATATCCATGCCTTAAAATTTAAAATTTGACCCTCACACCCTACCCATCAGGAACGACAGTCACCAACATCCGGACCAATGTATGTTGGTGGGGGACCGACATCCACCGACTACCAGACCGACACATGTCGGTGGGGGATTGACAGCCACCGACATCTAGACCGACTGATGTCGGTCGGCTCGTCGGTGGGGGATCAATGAATGTCGGTTAGTTGTCAGTGGGAGATTGACTGAACCGACATCCGAACCGATGGACCAACGGATTGACAGATGTTAGTAGAATTGTCGGTGGGGAACGACATTTGAGCGTTGTCGGTGGGGAACTAATACTCAAACCGACATATCAACTCTATTTGATCAGAGGGTATTTATGTCCACATACATTTTGATTAAAATAGAATCTAAGTTAATTTAATGTTGGAAAAGATAGAGGGATTAAAAAAGGTGGATAATTATGCATTTTTCTCTTACTTTTATTGCAACGAGCTTAGCATTAATAATTTGAATTGTATAGTAAAACTAGATTATGGGATAAAATTACACATCTACCCTCTAAACTAAATAACAAATACCAAAATAGATAAATTAAACTTCATTCGTCCCACATTAGTTTGCACCCTCACTCTAACAGGAGATTAAAAGAAATTGATAACTTTTAGAGATATTATGATTTTTTTTTGTAATAAATAAATTATCAAGTATGTTAGGTGTGTGAAGTATGGATATTTTCTTATAAATAAAGTGTATAAGAAAATGATGATTTTTTTTACTCATTGTTTTTTTAATGATATATATAACCTAAAATAGAAAGTATAGAGACGGATAGATTACTTATATCACATGGTATGGATGGTTCGCGTTCTTCAAAAAGATGAGAACATTAAAATTATTTTTTTAAATAAAATTAAAAAATTAATGAGCACGTCAATGTATTTGACAAATTTGTAAAAATCTAAATAAATAAATAAATTTAATAATAAAATAAATATTTTAAAAAAATGTATTTAAGTATAAAATTTTAAATGATACTCCCTTCATCCCGTGAAGTATTTCACGTATTGGTGTGCGCGGAGATTAAGAAAATTTATTTTTTTATGTATAAAGTAAGAGATATAATATATATATTAGTTAATTTAATAAAAAAAGTGTGAAAATTGTTGGAAGATGTGAAAAAGTGAGTATTATGTTGGGATATGTGTAAAAAGTGAATATTATAATAATTTATTTTTTACCAATTTTAGTAAAAGAGAAGTATGAAATACTTTGAGGGACGGATAAAAAAGAAAAGTGTGAAATACCTTGGGGACGGAGGGAATACCCTATCATAGTTGTAAAAATATACTATGTATTTCGATTTTAAATATTAAAATTTATAAATAATACATATATTATAGATAATTGGATATCTTCACTTAAGAATGATGTAATAGAAAATTTAATAATATAAATTCAAAATTGCATCTTATCTTATGCATAATATTAGTATTACTTAACATACACTATATTATATGGAGTATTATTATTATTTTTTAAATGTCCTGCCAATAAACTTATTTATTCATATTATTTCGTAATATTAACATACATAATTAATACTCCTTATCCCATAATCATTCTTGCATATCCTGTCCTACCTATTAAACAAGTCCTATAAGTATTTTCTCTGTCAAAAACACTCCAACTATATGACATCCCAACTCCAACTGATTAATGACCATTAACCTAATATTAGCAAAGACTAATCATTAATCCAACATTAACAACATGTAGTTGTTACACGAAACCCACATGTGGAATTCCCAAATTGGCCTCCATCAGAACATTTCGACACGTGTTTCCGTAGCCATATTGACCCTAGATCTTCTCCCCCAATCTTCCCTGTCCAAAAATATAATTTATTTTAGAATTTTCTTTTCCCCCCTTTTTCTTTTTATTTCTATTTCAACATCCGATTTCCGTGGGCTTTTGATCCATGTTGGAAATTAATTGAAGCTTCGTGAAATGGAAATGGTAGCTAACAGTGAGCTGACAATTGAATCGTGATTTCAAAGATATCTTGTGAATTTAATTCCTCACCCAACCCCCATTTCTTTGAAGCTACTCCGAATCCCATTTTTCCCTTCTTCTTCTCTCCGATTTCGGTTGCGTGTGTAAATAGTTGCAGGTCTTGGGTTGTTGAGCGGACGACGGAATGAAGCAGCTCACGGCGTTGCAGCAGCAGAGCCGCCGGAGCAACAGCTTCCGTAACGGCTCTTCTCCGCTTGATGCCGGCGTCGATGGCGCAATTAAATCTCCGGCGACCTTTTTCTGGTTAGTCCTCCACGGGCTTTGTTGTTTAATTAGCTTAGTTCTCGGCTTCCGATTCTCGCGCCTCGTGTTTTTTCTGCTCTTTTCTACTTCTTCAACCCCTACGAACACCTCAATCTACTCCGCTCTTCGTACGACGTTGCCGACCTCCGCATCATCGTCGCCGCCGGAAAGGAATGTCTCCGGCGCCGCTGGTGGGAGTAGAGTGGTGGTTGGGAGGCATGGGATACTGATTAGGCCATGGCCGCATCCGGATCCGGCGGAGGTGATGAAGGCGCACACGATAATTGAGAGGGTTCAGGCGGAGCAGAGGTCCCAGTACGGTGCTAAGAATCCTAAAGCTGTGATTGCTATCACTCCGACCTATGTGCGTACTTTCCAGACGCTGCATCTCACCGGTGTGATGCAATCTTTGATGAATGTGCCCTATGATCTCATCTGGATCGTAGTTGAAGCTGGTGGTACAACGAATGAAACCGCCTCTCTGATTGAGAAATCACGCTTGAAAACTATACACATCGGATTTAATGGAAAAATGCCCCTTTTGTGGGAGGATCGGCATAAATTTGAATCGAGGATGAGGCTCCATGCTCTGAGGTAAATTAATCTTCCCCAAACGATTTATGTTTTCATTGGTTCTGTTGTTAATTTTTGTTAAGCTCAGAATTTTGATGTTTTGAGATGTTTCATATCATGCAGTATTGTCAGAGAGAAGAAATTAGATGGGATTGTGATGTTTGCTGATGATAGTAACATGCACAGTTTGGAGTTGTTTGATGAGATCCAGAATGTGAAATGGGTGGGTGCAGTTTCAGTTGGAATTCTTGCACATTCAGGAGGTTCTGAAGACATAGAATTAGCATCTGTACAGAGAGATGATAATGTAAAAGATGAAAAGATATCTCAAGTTCCAATTCAAGGTCCTTCTTGTAATTCTTCAAACAATTTGGTGGGGTGGCACACCTTCAATACGCTGCCATTTCAGGAACGAAGTGCCAGGTATATCGGAGATAGGGCAGTTGTGCTTCCGAGGAAGCTGGAGTGGGCTGGGTTTGTATTGAATTCAAGATTGGTGTGGGAGGATAGATTAGAGAAACCAGCGTGGGTTAAGGAGTGGGAAGAGGTTGCTAGAGATGGGGAGGATGTTGAAAGTCCATTGTCCTTGTTAAAGGATACTTCAGTGGTGGAACCTCTTGGTAGCTGTGGACGCAAAATCTTACTTTGGTGGTTGCGTGTAGAGGCAAGGGCAGACAGCAAATTTCCTGCTAGGTTAGTCGCTTATCAATTACATTGGGAGTTTGAAATTCTGGTTCCATATAATTTGATCTTTTCAATTGTTTGTGATTTGCATATCTAATACTTGTTTCATTATTCTTTTTCCGTAAAAGCTGAAGTTTGTTGTACAATTCTGCTAGTGATTTTTCATGATGTTTCGTTGTGGAAGTATAATGATCTGAAGTTTTACTGCTAGCAATATCTGCGTAGGCCAGGCAAGCGTTTGTGATAACAATAGCCCTTATAAACATGGTATTAGCCAGTGTTCATTCAGGGATTGTTTTGGGGTAGCAATAGTTCTCTGGTGGCTATGACACTTTTTCCTTCATTTTATCAATTTTTCATTGAGTAGAAGGTATGCCAATTACACTTGAATAAAGGAGTCTTTAGATGCCTTTCGTTGAAGATTGTACACCAATGATGTGTGTTTTTTATGATGAATTATGTGTGCGCTGGTCTGTCTTGCCCCTCTCTCTTTTTTTTCTTTTTTTTTATTGATAAATTTTGCTGAACCATTGATTTATTTTACTGAATACTGATGATGAATCATATGGGCACTAAGATCTCTTTTCTTGAGAAATATTGCTGCACTGGTTCCTAATCTATGAATTGAAGGATCATGTTGCTCCTCCTTATTGAAACTCAAATGGGATACTGTGTGCACATTTCTGTAAATCCCATCGTGGACTTGGTCAACTTTCAGGTTGCTTGACCCTGATTACAACTTACAAGGACAAGGCTCCTCGATTATACACTGACCAATGTTACTAATTTAACCTTAGAAGGTGTATGCTCTCAATTGTATATGAATGGAGATTAAATTAATATTCTCAATGAATAATTTCATGATAGAATAGGAAGGGTCATATACATGATAGATGTCTTTCCATTGTGATGTTTGGACCTGGACAATATGTGAACATTCACAAGGCTGAAAACTGGTTGCTACACACATTCTAGATCCAAGAAGTAGTGGTCTTAGGTATCATCTGTTCGAGCAATTTGTAGTAGTTCTAGCTTGTCATTCACGACCTTTGTAACATTTATAAATTCTTTAGATGTCATTGCTGTATTTGTTTATTAGAATGAGACAAGTTTGGCTACAAGACAACTAGTCAAGTCTATTTGGAGTGTGCAAAAAACAAAAGCTCGCAAACTGCAATGGGAGTGAGTTTTTTTTTGAAAAAAACATAGTTGCAGTTGCATAATGTCTTTTTCTAGAACTAGAAGTTGGGTTTGTCTTTTTCAAATTACATGTCATCTCATATTCCATCGCCTCTTGCATATGCCAACTCTAAATGGATAATGTCAATGCGTAGGTGGTGATGAATTATGGGATAGCTGATAGCTCAATTTGTGATAATATATAATACTAGTTATAAACTTCTTATATAATTCCTGCTTTTTGTGCTCAATTTGTGCTTTATTATACTAGGAGTTAATGCATTACTCATTTTCTTATTGAACATGGGAGTAGAACAACTCCTTTAAACTGATTACCTTTGGCTGAGTTTGCCACTCTATTTGTTCCATTTTATTTTGGATATATTATGGAACTTTATAGCTGGATGGGCATCACGCTTTCAAGAGTGTCGTAATTAATAAACTGTCTTCATGCTCTCCCAAGGATATCTGTTAAATGACAACCTCATCTAAAAGCTTAAGCTTGTAGAGAATTGAATCGTTTAATCAAGACACTCTAACACGCCCCCCTCACATGCAAGCGGGGAATTTTTGCCTCAAGCTTTGCATGTGGAATTTTCCATTAAATGAGTGGCGGTGAGGTTCGAACCCTGGACTTTGTTAACTATGGGCTCTGATATCATGTTAAATGACTACCTCATCTAAAAGCTTCCCTTTTCAGTTGTGTTTACTGGAGCCACGGATGCTAGGTGTTCCATGTCCTACTAAAGCTTTCAGATTCATGTATATAATGAGACTTATATACTAGAGAAAAATTAACAAAAAAATAAAAAAATTAGTCTCCTTCGGTGGCCATGAAACTATTTTTCTTGGGCTTCTTTGGGCAATTGTACAATATGGAGGTTTGTGTTGAAAGCACATGTTAATGTTAGGCATAAAAGCCAGGAACCAGTTTTCTTGGACTTCTATGGGCAATTAATGTTGGGCATACAAGCTAGGGAGCCCTTATTTAACATAAAACCGTGGTTGAAGGTAAAGGGTTTGACCCCACTTTTTGCCCTTCTACACCTGCATGTGCAACCAATGTGGGATATCGAACCAGTTAGTCTTTCATCTTGTGAGCAATAATATGTCACATTGTTATTGTACGAGGTTTTTAAGTTGTATTTACTATGCTGGAGATATCTCACCAAAAGGTAACACTGCTATGATATAGACAATACTATTTAGCTGAACCATCATCACGTGTCTTGGTCGAGTATTTGAACTCGTAGATCTGTAATATACTAGAACTGCATCATTTCATCTCTCTGTATGAAGACTCCATTTCTTCTATTGATTTGTTTCTAACTAAAATTCTGAAATTGTTGAACTTATAAAACATACGCTTACAGTTAGTTGCTCAAATTGCTAATCCTGCTCTGGCAGTTCATCGCAAGTTTCTCATCTATATTCAGGAAGTATCTCCCCCTCCCTCCATCTCTGTAACTAGATTTTTATTTCACACATGCAGATGGATAATAGATCCTCCATTGGATATCACTGTTCCAGCAAAGCGCACTCCATGGCCTGATGCTCCGCCCGAGCTTCCAACGACTGCTGAAAAAGTGACTATTATCCCAGAGAACACAGAAAAGCGGGCAACCAAGAGTGGATCAAGAAGAAAACGCAGTTCTAAGAGCAAGAGGAAACACAGCCCTAAAGCATCGGACGAGCATCTTTCTTCAAGGCAAGATGGAGACAGTTAGGAACTTTTCATCCCATCATATCACCACTCTGTGAATTCATATTTGTGACGACAGATGAGCCTCCGATGTCAGAAGCTCACAGCAACGAAGACGATACCTCTCATCTCTCGGGATGAACAGGAAGAAATGTGCTACGTATACAATAGCCAGTTGATCATACATATATGAGGTTTTTGTTTTTGTCCCATCTAATTTCACTCTTGTTTGAAGTGTTTTTACTTTTACTAGTTTCTGGTGGTGTGGTAGTTTTTTTTTTCTTTTTTCTTTTTTGGCTTTAAGTTCTGTTACAATTTGATGCTTGGCAGAATGTGTATTTACTTTCTTCCAAGTTTTATACAGTCTTCAAAAATAGAAATCATACATTTTACCATCTATGGTCAATTTGGTTTCGTATATAATTCAAATGTTTTCTTATTGAACTAAGTAGATATTATAATTTGAACTTAGTACTTTGAAGAAAAATAGTACTACCTCCTTGAATTACTGCACACTCCTCGTTTTTATTCGTATATTTCTAGAAATGAAAACAATACATTACAATATTATTAATTTTTTACATACATTTCAATAATTTTATGCATATTTTTAATTAAATTATCTAAAACATTCATTTTTACAGACTCTCCAATAAATTTAAACATCTTTATACATATAATTTTTTTAATCTACACGAACAAGAATACATATGTAAATTAATAGAACAAGGGATCAAAATTTATCCTTTTACACTAGAAAAAATTTATTACTTTTGTGTTTAACTATAGGCAGACAAAAATATTTTATCCCTCCGTTTCGGACCACCCTTCATGTTTACTGTACCAGGTTGTTTAAGAAAATTTGCACTTTTTGACCAAATTTATTGACAGGTAATGGTATGTGTGTAAAAAAGAAAAGACAAATTTAAAATTAAATTTTTTTAAGATTATTAGATAATGTGATATTTCTTCTTTTGAGATGTGAAGGGTGGTGTGGACGGACTAATAAGGAAAGTGTAAAGGATGATGCGAAAGGAAATAATTGATTACGAACACTTAGAAAGATTTCACGACTTTGTATTAGCAGTGCCCTCGTTAATAACTTTAGAAGAAATGGCCTTTAGAATCTAACACCCAAAAAGAAAAAAGAAAAAAAGTTAATTGGGGCTAAAATAAAATTTTACGAGATAAATACTGTTTTAGTCTCATAACTTTTCTCATGGTCCTTTTTAGTCCAAAAAAAATATATGTTTGCCAAATTAGTCCCATCGGTGAAGAAATAGAGCCAAAAACGTTATATTTTCGCCGGAAAACGGCACGTAATCGTCATGTGATGGCCGGAATTGCCAATTTCCAAGGGGAGGATGATGTAGCGGATTCGTGGCAGGTGAGTCAACATTAAAATATTTTTTAATTCCAACATGCCATTTATTTTGCTTATCAAATTTAAATAATTAAAAAATTAAAATTAAAACAAAAATAATTAAATTAAATATGTTAAAAACTTAAAAACTAAAACCCGATCAACTAAAAAATGTGAAACATGGAAATACGATTTAGGAACTCAGTTTATTAAATTAAAATCGACGAAGAAGAAGAACCCTAAGCCCCAATTTGCAAAAACAAATCGACTAAGAAGAACCCTAATCCCCAATTTGCGAAAACAAATCGACGAAGAAGAAGATCATAGACCCAATCCCATCGTGAACCAAGAGCTCAGAGAAAGCATGACGATGGCGGATCCCGGTGAAGAGCCGCCGCCTGAGGGTGATAAGAGCGCTAGTGAGAATGTTGAAGGCAATGTGGAGAGTTTGGGTGGCGGAGATGGCGGTGCTCCGTCGTCTGAACTGGTTTGGGGCGATTGGTTTGAAACAATTCCGGCAGGGTGGGGCCCGGGGAGCTTCGTTTCGGATAATTTCGATGCGAACAATAATCTGTTGCTCCCTCTAGGAAACAGGTGGTAAGATTTGGCAGTGAACGGGTGTGAAGATTTGGAAATCAGTATTAGGATTCTTAGAAAGGAAAACGAACGAGTTTGGAAATTCTATGTTTCACGTTTTTTTTTTAAAATCTGATCGGGTGGGTTTTAGTAAATAGATTTTTAACATATTTAATTTAATGTAATTGAGTTCACGTTTTTTTTTAATCTGATCAGGTGGTGGGTTAGTATATATTTAATTTAATGTAATTGAGTTTGGTTTTAGTTTTAGTTTTTTTAATTATTTAAAATTTGAAAAGAAAGATAATTGCCATGTTGGCAATAAAATAATATTTTTTATATTGACTCACCTGCCACGAATGCGCCACGTCATCGAACCGGTTGGAAATCGGCGATTCTGTCAATCACGTGACAATCACGTGCCGTTTTTTGGTGAAGTCAGCGTTTTTTGACGAAAATTGAACGTTTTTGCCCTATTTCTTCACCGGTATGACTAATTTGGCAAACTTATCTTTTTTACTAAAAAGGACTATAAGAAAAGTTATGGGACTAAAACAGTTTTTATCCCAAATTCTACCAACTAAATTTAGACGGTTCAAAAATATAAAACTATTAATTCATGAAATCATAAAAATATTTAAAAAAAATATGATTACAATTATATTAATATTGGCAAAAGCTCCTGCGCCCCGGGGACACGATCCGTGTCCTCATATGAACACAACCCTTCCCTTTCCTATTCTATTTAAACTTATGTATTGCTAGGAAGTTTAAATTGTAAAGGGGCACGAAAATTGAAAAGGGGCACGGATTTAAATATGTGGCTCACTCATTAACTTTATTCATTTTCCAATCTTTGTATTCAAAATATTTTCTTAAGTGGGTAAAATGTTTTCATATTAATTTTAATTTCTTGAGTTTTTCGTTTTACACTTTAAATAATAAAAATATTATTACATTTCAAATTGAGTCATCGTTTGAGAATTTTTTTTTTATTATATTTAAGATACATAATTTATAACTAAGGCTAATTTATTCTGTGCACCATGTACACATGCAAACAATTTCAAAATTTTATATATTTATGAATAAAAATGTATACATTTTATTAGCGAATTTTCTATAAATATTTTTTAATAAAAAATTAAATATAAAAATATTGGCAAAGACTTGGGTGAGACCGCCTCACGGATCCTTTTATGTGAGACGGATCACACATTAACCCAATTCAATAATTTTATAGGGTCTGGTTGTTATGAAATTAGAAAATTAGAAAATTTAGTTGTAGAGTAAAATTAATTAGATCTAAATAAATTTAAAGGGCCTTGTTTGATTGATATTAAATTTAAAATTTAAAAATTAAAATAAAAAAGAAATTAATTAGGCATTACATTATATAAATTTTTCTACGTTTTTTTTACTTAATTTATATTTTTTGTTATTTAAAAAATATAATAATTTAAAAATTTTTGTTCATTTAATTTGTTTTTCAATTTAAATATTAAAAAATTATAAAATATGATACTTTATTGATGAAAAATGACAATTTGTTGTGTTCATGAATAATTTATAGTATAAATGAAAGGCAAAAACTAATGTACCTAATTGTTTAAGTCTAATCAGGTCAAATCCAAACTCATGACCCAACATATATAAAGTAAATGTAGCCCTAAATTCATTTATCCCCTCATTCTCTCTGCTCTCTCTCTTCCCACTGTTCCTCATTTCTGCTCTCTCTCTCTCCCCCATCCACTACCGCCTCCAATTCTCTCTTCTCTCCCAACCACCGCCCACTCTCCACCACCCACCACTACCTCCGTCGTCAATGATAACTTCTCAAATGCGAACATCAGATTGTGCTAGTAAGAGTAATAGCACCATGGAAGAATTGCAAGTTACAATTGCTCACTGTAATGTCGTCGCTCCGTTGCCGCCGCCGCCGCTGGTTTTTCAGATCTGGTAAATTTACTTCATCGATGTTTGATTCTTCTTGAAGGCGCTGCAATTTGGTTCTCCGATTCTTCACGTTGTCTCCCATTTTCTCCCCTTCCTCTTCACGCCGTTTCTGTTTAATTGTCGATTTCAAAATTTTGGTCAGATCTCGTCAAATGTCCCATCCGTGAGTTGGAAAAGATATTTGGTTGCAATTCCACAATCACCGAGAATTGAGAATTGTGAATTGAGAATTGTGACGGAGAATGCAAATTTTTTTATTAATGTATACTTTTTAAGCATAAAGTGTATACGTTTTATTGAACAAATGTATATCACTTTATTAATAAACAATTGAGGTGTTTGAAGATTGATTTATTAATGTATATTTTTTAAATATATAGTGTATACATTTTATTGAATAAGTGTTTATAACGTTTTTTTAATAACAGCTGGAGTGTTCAAAGAGTGATTTGGTTGCGATTGGTGAAGAGTTTAACCGTATTCATTGGAAGAATGATTGATTTTAACTTGTTTTATAATCAAAGTGTATAATTTTTATTGAACAAGTGTATAACATTTTATTAATAAATGTGTACTTATTAATAACTATTTTATTAATAAATGTGTACTTATTAATAACTAATTGTATTAGTGAGCAATGGAAAGAAACATAAGTAAAAACAATGAGTAAAAATGAAAGTGACCTAAGCGCATCTGGGTCAACATTTGACCCATTATAAAATATGGATCTTTTGGTTATTGTACGGTTCAACATTTGACCCATTATAAAATATGGATCTGTTGGTTACTGTACACAAGTATACAGTAGATCAACTTTAAATGAAAAGTGATAATATTTTAAAAGAAAGGTGATAATATCTTTAATAAAAAAAATGATAACTAATTAAGAAATGTATTACACGAATAACTTATTGGAATAATAAAAAGTGATAATATTTTTAATAAAAAGTGATTCATAATTAAAAAAAGGGATATATGCCTAATTGTATTATTTCACGAATAATTTATTAGAATAATAAAAAGTGACAACATATTAAATAAAAAGTGATGCATAATAAAGAAAAAATATAACCACTTAAATAAATTATTTTATAAATAATTTTTAGAATGAATAAAAAATTATAACACTTTTAATAAAGTGATATCCGATCAGAATAAAGTAGTAATAGAAAAGTTGAACTTGAACAATTTAATAAACAATTAATAATAATAATAATTTGATTTAAATTATTAACCTATTTAAGATTGGAATTAATTAAGGCTGTAGATGTGCCCAGCGTGAATCTACCAGAAGATTAAAATATGAAAAAAGATAAGAATGAACCCAATCCAATAAGAAAAAAATTGATATAAAAAAAAATGTTACTAGTAATCCCCACTGTCAAAAATGAAGGGTGGTATTTGAGTAAAATCAATACTAAAATCAATACAAACAAAATTCCCCGAGAAAAAAACAATAAACAGTGTAGAAATGGGTTCACAAAATCATTAAAAAAAATTTTAAAAAAAGAATGTTGTAGTGATGATCAACGAGGCATGTAATAACCATAAACAGAGTAAAAGGTCTGTGCCAGAGTAAGAAGAAGCAGAACCACAGCAGCAAGGAATGAGATGATCGACCATGGAGTGTTGAAGTATCTGTGCTTCAAGCTTGCCCTCCACGCATTCCACCGGTGTTCGTAGTACCGATTCACCTGTTCCGACAGCCTCGACAGCGAGCTGTCGTTGATGTCGAACACCACCTCCTGGCACACCCGGTTGAACAGCTCCGCCACTTCGGCGTCGCTGCCCAACCAATTCTCGATGATCCCACAGTAATGGAGGTAGCTCACGTCCTCCGGCGAGTCGATCAGGTTGTCCATGAAGATTACGTACGAGGTGATGTCGTTCGTGCAGTCCAGGTGGCACTGCTCGAACGCGATCAGGTTCAGGAACAGAGATTTCGTGCCGTCGTGGATCAGCAGCCGCGGGATCTTCAGGATTCCGTTCTTGAATTTTATGTCCCAGAATCTGTCCGTTTTCCGACGCCGGAATTTTATTCCGGCGTCCTTCAGCTCCGTCACGCAGTGGATCAGCTGCTGACGGCGCCGGTCCGCCACCCTGTTCCTGTGCGACCACCGCTTGATCCACACGCGGGGGGTCGGCTTCGACCCGGTCCGGATCGCCAGGAGGCTCCGCCTGAAGACATCGAGGCAGTGGAGCCCGCCCTGGTCCGTGAGCGGGTCAAAGCCGACGCCAGTGGCCGTGGAGGACTCAAGCTTGCTCCGGTCGCTCTTCGACAGCGGCTCGTCCGTCGGCATCAGCGGGTCGAAGAACCGGAGCGCCAGACGGGCGACGTCGCCCTTGTGATCGGGCCGGCCCGACTGGAGACCGTACAGCGTGTCCAGCACGAAGAGAGGGATCTGATTCTCCAGCATGATCATGTCGCGCTGGATGGAGTGCATTGACCCCCTCATGGCGAAGATGGGGTCGTTCCGGGAGTAGCCGAGGCGGGTGAACCCGCCGGCTGCGCCGCGGAAGAGCTCGAGGAGGAAGCAGCCATCGAGCACCATGATCTCGACGAACTCGTGGCTGCTGAGGCAGATCGGCCCCTCGTAGCAGGCGCGGGCCCGATCCTCGAGCTCTTTCACGGTGTCGAGATAGAGCTCGATGGGATGATTGGTCCGCTTGAGGACGTGGTGGAGGGCCCGCCATTTGTGGCGGTCCATGGAACGCAGTCGTTTCTTGCCGTGGTGGTAGGGCCCCAACGACACTGTTTGGGGGATGTAAGCCCGATCGTCGTTTTCACGGAGGCACTGGGGGATGCGGTAGATGCTGAGTTTAGCCCACGCACCTGCTGCGTCGTCGTTTTGAGCTTGATCCAGCTTCTCTCTAATGGCGATCACCCATTCGGGCTTCACATCGCCCGGCCCGTCCTCCTTCAATGGATGATCAATATCATTAATAGTATCGACTTGGGCCGGGCCTGGGAGTTCAGGATTTTTCGGGCTTTGGGCATTCTGAAGCCCGGTTTCTACTGCTTGATTGAGCTTCAGAGTGATGAGGTACCAGCTTAGAAGCTCTTTGTTGAATACAGCCACCATATTGATCTGATTAATTCGGAGGTGTTTGGATTCTTGGATATAAAGTTAGATTAGATATTTTCACAAAGGAATGCTACTTTCTTGTAGTAGTATTAATTATTTCTCCTTTGTGATTGGCTCATTTGCTGGCGACCTTTAATTTGCCTTTACTACTCACTCAAATCCTAGCTAATCATAACAAGATGTTGATGATCAACTTCCAATTCTTGAACTAATCCACCAAATGATGGAGTGATGGACCCTTCTTCCAGCTATTTAATCATATATTATGTCCTACACGTTTCTAGCATTCATAATGTAATTCACACGATTTTCAAATAATGTCCTATAATTACATTTTCCGTATAAATGTATTACAATTTGATCAAATACTCCATTCGTTAAATTATTCTCCTTTATTATACCACAAATATCAAAAAAAAAAAAAAAAAAGGAAAAAAAAGTCAAAATACCCACTTTTTTCAATCACAAAATCATTGTCTAACCTTTATTTGTGTTTTGTTACAAATATACCCAAATAATCAATTTTTGCCCAAAATGCCCCCATCCACTTTTTCTTTTATTATTTTATTATTTAATGTCGATAATGATGTTGAATACTCGACATGGAATACTGATATTATGTTCGACACCATCGTTATAACATCGGATATTGAATTTAGTGTCGGTATGTATTCGAACCCCGACACCGACATCATGTCCGATGCTATCATTATAGAATCGAATGTTGAATTTAGTGTCGATCAAAGTGTCGGAGCCCCAACATAGCATACCAACATCATATCCGATATCGTCAGAACCCCGACATGGCATACCGACGCTATAAGATGTTATCACTTTTCATTTATATGAAGTATAAACTTTTTACTATCATTTTTCATTATTTGAGTATCACTTTTTATTATAAAAATTATTTTTAACCTTCCCATATAAACTTACTCTTTGCCATGAAAATAATAGACACCCATTTTATTGTAATTAGTGAGAATTTTAAGAATTAATTAATCTGTAAATAGAATATGCACTTATTATATATTTATATTTCTTCGTTAGTTTGTCTTAATTAAGTGATGTGGCAAAATTTTGGATTTATAGGAGGATACCACGTTTTCAGCCCTCCAGGCCTCTTAATGGCTTTGATTAGTTGCATTTAATTATTGGAAAAGAAAGCATAGTTGCATTTAATTATTGGAAAAGAAAGCATGTGATGTTTCACTTTCAAAGCAAATACTCTCTCCGTCCGCTCGAAAGAGAGTCTTTTTTTTATTTTGATCGTCCTTTTCAAAGAGGGCCGTTTCCTTTTTTACACACATGAGACCTACACACATCCACTAATAAAACTAAAATATGAGATCCACACTCCCACTAATACAACTATCCACTACACATTAAATAATAATACTCCTTAATCAATGTGCACAAAAGCAAAATGCCCTCTTTCGAGCGGATGGAGGGAGTAATATATATTTAAATTTTAAAGAGTGAGGCTTGCGTGACCCCGGAGACACATCGTGCGCCTTTAGAATTTAGTATTATGGGTAAGGGTACATTGTTTTGTTTTAAAGGCTATACACTTTAATTATTAAGGGTACAACATTTTGTTCAAAAGGATATATATTTTTCATTAATATTTTTATTTTTCTTCAGAAAATAAAAGATACACATTTTTATACTAAAAGGTATACAATTTAACACAAAATTCTAAAGGGGCACACGGAGTGTGCCCTATGCGCCCGGGTGCACACAAGTGCCAAATTTAAATTTTAAAATATCTGCAAAAGATCATATATGCTCTCAGATTATGTATAGCTAACATTAATCTGTGTTATACAAATAAATTGTTCATTATCTTTACAAAAATGAAAATTTTAAGCTCTTTTTAAAAAAATATATTGAACAACTACCTTAATCAATCAATATATTTATAAAGATAAATTCTAAATACATGTCTATAGAAATATAAAAAAGAATAGAACGTAGAATTCCCAATAAATTATGGATATTATAGAAAATAGAGATTTATATAGTGAATATAGACTTATTTTATCTTATAGTTGATGTATGCAGGGGTAAGCGTGACATTTCATTATATAATTTTGTAGTGGATATTAATAAAAAACATATTACGTATCTATTAGTAATATTAATATATAATTTGTATTAGGTAGTAATAAATCCATACATTTACTTAACATTCGAGTCTAACCCGACTCACCTTCCATTCCGACCCTATATATTCTTTAAAAAACCCAAATATGCTTATTTTTTCTTCTCCCACGAATAATTCCTTTTTTCTTTCGAGAAGCAATTCATCAATCACAACTTTTTTGTCGCCTCCGATTGGGAGAATCTTGCCGTAAGATACATGAAAAATGTTTAAATCTCTGAAGTGTACCCCCTCCATAGGTATCTACATTACAATTGGTGTTGATGTGAATTGTTGAGACCAATGTCGTTACATCTGGAATCACACCGATCCTCCACCAGTTATTATTTAACCACTAACATGTTTGTGTAGTGTTGTGCTTGATGTTGCTTTTAGAGTTGTGGCAATTGAATGAAGAACGTGCTGAATAGGACCCACAAGAGTGAAGAGAAATCTGGGAAATTCTAGAAGTCCAGAAGATTCTAGAAATTGAAAATTACTACCCAAAGTAGTGGGTTGGTTATCCGCTGTTAATGAGTGGTTTCTATATCTTCTAGTGGACCACTTTTTTGAAGAAGGCCTGGAGCATGCTTTACGACTGTCAGACTTCATTCCCTGATGTGGAAAAACATGGAGAGTTTCTACATAGAGAGTCGTCGAACGTAGAGTCTATTCGACTACGTTCCTCTTGTAGTATTTTCACTGGTGTTGTAATATCTCGTTCTGCATCACGTGTATAGTATTATCCCGTACGTTTTGTGTGTACTGTTCACAGGCAGTGGAAGTGCATACTTGAAGTAAGATCTAGATCTAACAATCTAGGTTTTGCCATTTGGGAGTTTGTTTAGGATTTATATCCGTGTGTGTATTCGAAGCGTGGAAGGAATGTTTTCATCTCTTTGAATCTGATTTTTGTAAATTACCCCGGGACCCGACAATTGGGAACACTTATTCTAAGATTTCTTCTACTCGAAACTCTTCACCATTCTTTTCAATTTTTCGATTCTTTAACATCTCCGAATCTTCTCTGAATTCTTCACATTTTTTCTCTAAATACCTAAGACCTTCATCTTTCTCTATTTGAGATTTTATATTAGTATTTTCTGACAGAGAAGCAATTTGTTTTTAAAAACCGAAGAAGAACTCTCGTTGACGACATTTTGTTTTAGTAAGCAGAAACAAGCAAACTCTCATTATGTTACGTGGAATTTTATTTTATTGTTTGTGTTTTAATGTGGAATTTTCATTTTTAAGGGTCTACTATATTTTTATAGAGAGCAACTTGGGCGAATTGGTGGAACCTTGGTCACCACACTTCTTAATTAATTTCTCCTTCTTTATTAATATTGTTTTTTATTTATTATTAAATTTATTGTACTTAAATGACTATTATACCATAAACTCTTGGGGTAAAGTATACCCTAAACCACAGGGGTGTAATTACAATTATACCCTAAACCCTAGGGGTGGAATTTACCCTAAACCACAAGGGTGAAATTACAATTATAACCTAAACTCTATGGGTGAAATATACAATAAACCACAAGGGTGAAATTACAATTATATCCTAAACTCTAAAGCCTAGGGGTGAAATATACCCTAAACCACAAGGGTGAAATTATAATTATATCCTTAAATTAAATTTAAAAAAACAGAAAAACAAAAAGAAAAGAGAATAAAAAAAATAAAATTCTATGAAATAGCAATACACACAATGAAGGTGAAGGAATGAGGTTCCACCAATTCTGAAAAATAAGTACTGCATATACTAGTTATTGTCAATTTAATTTATTTTATCTGCTTGACTTGAAATTGAGATAGAGATTGTAATTGAGATTTTTTTTTAAAGCGAGATTGTGTAATTGAGATTGTTTGCACTTTGTTTTGTATTTTAGGGTTTTAAAAATTTTCATGCATATGTATTTATTAATTGAGTTGGTCTAATGTACATACTTGTATAGTAACAACATGATCCATTATAAGAAATGGGTCAACTATTTAATATTAAAATAATTAAATGGGTCAGTCCAAAATTATCGTCCTTCCTCTCTCTAGATCTGTGTTATCCCCCCTCTCTCTCCTCTCTCTCTCTCTCTTTTTCTTCTTTCTCAATGTGTCTGCCACCTCCTTCCCGTCATCGGTCTGCCACCTCCTTTCCTCCCGCCACCGGTCTACTTTCTCCTCCAATATGCCCGTTCCACCTCATGCGTGATCGGTGTCATTTTCACCTAGATCTTAGTATCTTTTAATTATGTATTTTCTTGTGTTTTTATTCATCGTGTATATCTTTTGGTGGTGTTATATGAAGATATGGAGATTTGTGCTTTGAAATAATAAATGCGTGATTTTCATGATTAAGTGTCTTAAATTGAGTAATATTTGTAAATATTTAGAGAATTGGTACTTTGGTGTAACTTGTATGATTTTCAGGTAAAAATGGATTCTAGACACGATAAGGAAGATGTGGGACAAAACGGAGCTCAATTAGGAGTTGAAACGAGGGAGAACGAGCCAAAGCAAAATGCTGAAAAATGCATGTCCAACTTGTGTAATTTTTCTATATTCGTGTAGAGCTTAAAACTAGAAATGTAATACATGGTTGGAAAGCCACAAAAAATAGAATTGTTTTGGCATAAGAAACACCTCAATTGGAACCTAAACGAGAAAGTTATGATTAAAATGGTGATGTCGCGCAAGTTGTTCCTACTCAGAACGATTGTGCCACTTGCATGACTTGTTACACCTTCAAATGTTGGAAGTTTTGTCAGTTCTTTATATTCATAGAAATCCAAGGAAGATAAGATCGTGTGAGCGCAAGAATCACCCAAATCGAATTTTGGTTGTGAAAGTTATGTGCAAAACGGTGAGACTGCGCTGTACCAACCCGAAGTCGACCTGAGCTCGACCCGAAGTCAATTTTATGATTAGAACGTGTTCTAGAAGCTTCCAGAGGGTATAAATGTCTATTTTGAGTGTAAAATTAATAAAGGAGAAATCAGTTGGGATAAGCTCCACACACATTTTACACCACATTTTCACATCTACATACCCTTCATCCATCCAATCAACTTGATTTCCTCAAATCCATCCACCATTCTATCAATCCACCAATCTAAGAAGGGAAATTCATCAAGGAGTGAAGTTTGGAGCATGTTGAAGGAAGAGAATGCCTACTTTGAAAGGGAAGTCAACTTACCTTTAATTTGTGATTTTCTTCATTATTTGGCTCAATTGGAGCATGTCATGGATTGTATAAGATTTGTAATGATTTGTTGTGGCTAGTCCTCATGTGAGGCTAGCAATATGATTGGTTAGGGATTATGTAGATTTTGCACACCATATGTTTGATAAAATGATTGTTATGAATATTTTCTATCATGAATGCTTAATCTCATTTTATGAATGATTTGTATGATTAAATTCTCTATTCATAGTGTTAGGATAACCATTCTAATATTATGTTTAGTGGTTTAATTGAATCATTGATTGCATGAGATGACTTAGTTAGTGTGAGGGGAGGTAAGTCATACCCTTCTTGTGCTTAGAACCTCATGATAGAACATTAGTGATGAACTAGTGAGGGGAACACAACTTATGATTATAGTACCTTCATGGGAATTGAGAGTAAGAGACAATCCTAGGAGATTTAAACTTGTAAAAGAGTTGAGAACCTAATTGTCTTGGCTATAGGAATTAGAGGTACATGAGTGATTGCCGTTAATATCATAACATGAAGCCCTTCAATGCATGTGTGTGTGTGAGTCTACATGAGCCTTTTCCATGATGTTGCTTGTCTTACATACTTCTTAGATGTTCACCTTCATCCATCATCCATCCCATTTGTACATGTTCTACTTTAATTGCTTTCCTAGTTGTTAATTGTAGTGTTAAATACCCCCTCTTTTTATTGATTAGTCCTACTAGAGTAAATCATTTCTCAAATACGGCTACCCACTTTCACCCTTGGGTTCGATATTTCTAAATTTTGCACTAGGTCACTATGATCTACTACGCGATAGAGTACGCTTGCTCTAATAAATTAATACCAAAATTGAAACCAAGTTCACGGCGCCGTTGCCAGGGCGAAAGCCTTTGGTGTAACGTGTTTGGATTTGTTTATTCTATTTAGTATATTTTTTTTATTTTTGCATCTATATTTGTTTTGAAAATCTTGTTCTGACTTGTTCTTCTTGATGGGTACACCAACCTTGAAACAAGAGAAGAAGGAGCAAACAAAAATAGTAAGTGGAGAAGAATTGTAGTAGATCTTGAGAAGAAGAGCTAAAAATGGATCAATGCTACAATAATGGAATATATGGGGGATGTCAAGGAGCTTGCAATGTGAATACATTCCAACCATATCAAGTAAACACTTATTCCATTCCAAGTTCTTACAATCAAGTTCATCCGTTTACTCCTCTATCTGAAAATAATGCCTTTATGAAGTTGCTTAGAAGATATGCTTATGAAAGTGATATGACGCAAAGTTTTCAATCTAGTCTTTCTAGTTATGGGGCTAAAAATCTTCAATGTATGTCAACTTCTTATCTTACGGTGCAACAATAGTGGATGATGCCTAGTTCTTAAGTAGATGATATGTCTTACATGTAAGTGAATAATTTCCCAAGTGTTGATCAAGGGAATTATCTCCAAGGACAAAGATGGCAACCACCATGTGAAGAAGTTAAGCCATCCATAGAAGATAGAATGGGGCAACTCATAGAAATGTTGAATGAAATGATTGAAGAAAGAAAGAAAAAGAGATAAGAAATAAGGAAAAAGATGAGGAAAATGAGAGGAGATTTAAAGCCCTAGAACATCGAATGAGTCAAATGATAAGAGAACGAAACACTCTTCGTGAAATGGTGAATTTTGATGAAAAGATTGAAGAAAAGTTGGAGGTAGAAGAATGTTCGGGGGATGATGAAGACTCAAGAGATGTTGAGCTTATTGAGGATGAGGAAGACAAGACAAAAGAAAGCTTAGAGGATGAAAGTGAGAGGAGTAAAGAGCCTAAGGTAGAAGAGAGCTTTGAGGATGAAGAGATTATCCATGATTTCTTATCTCGTGCTGATAAGGAAGATTCGAGTGAAGATGAAGAATCAAGAGAGGAGTATGAATTTGATGAAGTGGAACAAGGTCTAAAAGCACTAGAAGATGAGTTCGAGAGTGAAATGAGCATTTCTAAACCTTTAAACTCGTCAAGTTGCATTGAATTTCAAAATATTATTTATATTGACTTTGTCTTACCTATTGATTCTTCTCAATGCCTTAGGTACAAAAGAGAACTTGAAGAAATGTTGGGAACATATTTGGTAAAAAGGAATAAGTGGTGGTCTCGAAAGTAGAGGTTAATGGAATGCAAGCTCAAACGAGTGGAATTTTTAAAGCCAGTCTCAAAGGACGCTGCTGAGGTCGTTACTTGCCACAAATGTCTAATAGAGGAAGAAGTACAAATATTAAAATTTGATGGCAAGAACGAACGATATCCTTGGCCATTCCGATGAGTACTCCATAATCCGTCCGACTTGAAGATGTTAAACTTAGCGCTGGATGGGAGGCAACCCATCTTTTTCTTTATTGCTTTCATTTAATTGCTTTGATTTAGTTTTCTTGCATTTTGGTATGTAGGTTGATTGTGCTCGTGAGGAGAATGCATATTGGAGATACGAGAAGTGCTCGATTTGAAGTGTGAAGGTACTTCTCACCAAGTCTTGCAAACTTAAAGTTCAACTCTTGTTTCACTTTAAGTTTGGGGGGATAGTGCGTGGGGGACATACCTTGAATTATTGTGATGCATATACTTCTCTACAAGAAGCTCATTGATGAAAACTACAAGGGTAAGTCTCACTACTTTTTGCAAACTTAATTCTCAACTTGTTTTGATTTAAGTTTGGAGGATAGTGCGTGGTGTGACTCACCACTTGAGTGTGCTTATTATGTTGATTGATAGATCTTCTTGTAAAATTGGGTCAATTTTAAATATTTTCTCATGAGTGTTGCTTTGATTTTGGTTAGTTTGGTTGTGTTGAAGTGCATGCTAGTTCATTATTTGATAGTAATTGTTGTGCTAATGGTTTTGATGAGTTGTTGAGCATAAATAAAGTGTAGTGGAAGCATGAATTGAGCCTGGAAATCAATGTCGAGATTCATTGTGCATGCAATCCAAAAGCTCGTGTCAACCATTTCCATTACCAAATGTCTTTTCAGGGAGTTCACTTTACTACTCATCATTTCTATTTGCTTAGCATATACTTGATTTGATTTGGATTATTTGGATTAGTATGCAACTTCATGTGTTATGTATTTGGGAGGTTTACTTGCTTTATTTTTATTTTTGAATAAGGTGGCAAAATCTTGAGCTTACATGTTATTGGATGATTGAGGATATGTACTTAGTTTTCTCTTGATAGATGGAATTTTCATATTGCGTGTTATGTGTTGTGTCTTGTTTCTTGCTTGGTGAGTCTTTGTTTAGTTGTTTTATTGGTATTTTTATTCTTGTATAGAGTTGCTTGGTGGTATGTTTTGGGTTGTTGTGAGTCATTTTTTTAATGTGGGTAATGGCATGTTGTTTGTGATAAGTGATGGCGAATTATGTTAAGAATCTCTACTCTTTAAAATTGTGACATGTTCTATTTAACTTGTTCAATTTTGAGATGAATTGAGGTGTAATATGTTCCTAAAGGTCCGAGTAAAAGCTTGTGAGCATTTGAGCCTCAACCGTGCCTCCACGGTTAGTTTTTTATGAGTGGATCGATTGAGTTTTGGTAAACTAGAACTTGCTCATGGACTACGGGAATGAGCCCGATTGGTGGAGGTTAGTGATATGATCTTAGGTCATCCTTGTTAATTCAAAGTCATAGCCATAAATTTCCTTACCCAAACATCATCCTTAGTAAGCCATGTTGAGCCTTTAAGTCTATTTGTTGTGATTTGAGCACAATACAAGCCTTGAATACTCACTTAAGGCTTATATATATAACCTTTGTGTGGGTGATTGAGGAGATGATGGTCTACAAGGTTTGATGTGAGAAATGTGCAAAAGAAAGAAGAAAATTGTGAACAAGCAAGAAAAGGATGAAAATAGTTCAAGCAAAAATGTACATGTGACCTCAAAACAAGAAAAATGAGCAAAATCAATAAAAACATGCTCAAGAAAGTCAAAAGTCAAAAGGAAGGTAGCATGAAATCAAGAGAAGCTCAAGAAATCCAAGGAATGATAATGATTAGTGCTTGTGATTAGAAAAGAAAAGAAAGGAAGATAGAAACGTGAAGAAGTTGAAGAAGCTGATCATCTCTTCGATTACTTACACTTGATAAGTCACTCTTATCCATATTCTCCATACTATTACCAAAGAGTCTATCATTACATCTAAAAGTGAAAGTCCTTTTTGATCATTTGTTGAAGCCTTGGTGGCTTGTGAATGTAGTCCGTGAGGAAGCTTGTGGTGTGTCGGGTTCAATCGATTGATGAGTGAAAATTAACCAACTTCATAGAGTATTGAGTGTATTTAGATATCCAACGTGAGGTTTGGACTGGAAGGGACTTTATTACTCTTAATTTTCTTAGACTTGAACTTGTTAATTTTTCATGTCATGATTTTATTGTTGTAGTGTGACTTGGTATGATTTGTAATCCTTGTTACTTACGATATGTTATTGCTTATATTCGTTAGGTCTTTCTCTAGGTGAAAATTTCCCCTCTCGTTTTCTTATTTTCATTGCTCGAGGACGAGCAACACTTTAAGTTTGGGGGGTTGATCGGTGTCATTTTCACCTAGATCTTAGTGTCTTTTTATTATGTTTTTTCTTGTATTTTTTATTCATCTTGTATATGTTTTCGTGGTGTTATATGTATTGAGAGTAATTGTATTGTATATCTATTGTATGCCCCACATCGATTTGTTGTAATTAGATGGTTAGGAAACTCTTGTATTTATTGATAATTGTAAACATTAATACATATCTTTCATTATTTCCTATATGGTATCAAAGCATTCTTGGCTAACTGCCCTATTTAGATCCCAATTTTCCCCAAATCCCGCCTCCCACTCCGCCGCCCACCCTCTTCTTCCAATTCATCTCTTGGCAGGCTGCAATCATGTCAATTGAAAGCACCTCTGTTTCAGCTGGACAGACCTTTGATAACTCCCCACCAAGCCTTATTGCCTTCAACACATCGACCCAAATCCCTCTCAAACTCACGTCCAACAATTTTGCTGTATGGAGTTTTCAAATCAAGACCCTTCTTGGTGGCTATGATCTCTTCAAGTTCTTGGATAGGTCATATCCAAAACCATTTGCTACAATTCCCAGTGGCAATTCCACCACTGTCAATCCATTGCACTCCTACTGAACTCGACAAGATCAACTCTTACTGAGCATGTTGAGTGGATCTATCTTTCCCAATCTAATATCCCTCATTGCATCGGCTACAACATATCGTGGTGTGTGTGATACTCTTTCCACCATCTACGGGAAATCATCTCGTGGGCGTATTCTTGCCTTTAAGTACAAAATCCACAGCCCCGTCAAAGAAGACAAATCAGTTACCAATTTCATGTTTGAAATCAAGAGTGTTGTGGATGAATTATCTCTCCTTGGCGTCACCACTGATCAAGAGGATCTGGTCATTAAAGTTCTTAAAGGACTTGACGATTCCTACAAAGAACTTAGTCACGCTATTCAAGCGCGAGATTCAGCCATCACCTTTGAGTAATTGCATGAGAAACTATTGAGTTTGGATTCTCAAATAGCTTCTCGATCAACTGCGCGGTAGTTCCAGCCACTGCCTTTCCAGCCGTTAACTCTTCTCATCGTCAACAGTCTACGGCAGCTAAGTTCGGCACCCAGCGATTCAACAATTCTCGTTCTCCAGCACAAACACCTACTCAGTCACCCTCTCAGCCACAGTATGTCCCTCGGACAGGATACCAGGGTCATTGCCAATACTGTGACGTCACAAATCACTCCGCGCGATGGTGCCCTGAAATTCGGGCCCTCACCAATCAAAGTACCCCTCGAACCACTCTGGTAGCCCATGATGTTTCTGCTGTTCCTCCAGAAACTGAATGGATTCTCGACTCCGATGCCACCCATCATATCACAATTGACTTAGCAAATCTCTCTTTTCATGCTCCATTGATGACCTTGATAATGTAGCGATTGGTGATGGTAAACTTTTGAATATAACTCATACAGGGAGTCTACATTTCTCTGAATTCCCAAAACTCACATTTCTTAACACTATTTTTGTTTCTACCATGACTAAAAACCTTCTCTTTGTCTCTCAGTTATGCCACCAAAATGATGTTCATGTTTTATTTTCTTCTTCTGGGTTTCAGGTGCAGAATTGTCGCACGGGGGACATCCTTCTCTGCGGACGTCGGGTTAATGAGCTATACGTGTGGCCGAGTCAGTTACAATCTCAACCCACCAGTCTCACTGCATGTCGTCAACCACCTCCACTTTAGCATGTTTGTCTTGGTCATCCATCCAATTAAATTTTACAGTATATTCTTTCCAACTCTAGTTTATCTTCGAATAAGTCTGTTGCTATTATTTGTGAGTCATGCAAATGTACCAAGAGTCATAATAGCCATTTGTTGAGTCTTCATTATCTTCTACTTCTCCGCTTCAAATTATTTTCTCAGATGTTTGGACATCCCCAGTTCTGTCATGAGATGGTTTTCGTTACTATGTTATTTTTGTGGACCATTTCTCTAAATATATTTGGCTTTATCCTCTTAAATGAAAGTCTGATGTGTTGCCTACATGTGTTGCCTACATCTGTTGCATTTAAAGCACTAGTTGAGAATTATCTGAATTCCAAAATAATCACCCTCTACTCTAACAATGGTGGAGAATACTTAGCTTTGCGTCCCTTTCTTGCTAGTCATAGCATCACACACCTCACCATTCCTCCCCACACTCCTGAATATAATGGTTACTCTGAACGGCGTCATAGACATATTGTTGATATGAGTCTATCCCTTCTTCGTCATGCTTCTATCTCTCTCTTCTTCTGGCCTTACGCTGTTTCCACTGTTGTCTATCTGATTAATCGCCAACCTAAGGAAAATCTTGGTCTCTCCTCTGCCTATGAGAAACTATTTTGCATAGCCCCCAACCTCACAAAACTTCGAGTGTTCGGGTGTCAATGCTTTCCTTGGTTACGTCCTTACACTACCCACAAGCTGTCTCCACGGTCGACACCATGTGTATTTTTGGATATTCTTTCACCCAAAGTGCATATTTGTGCTTCGACCCCACAACAAAAAAATGTACATCTCTCGTCATGTTAAATTTTTTGAGCATATATTTCCCTTCGCTAACCTTCCCACACCTCAAACACCTCCCACCATGTCGACACCTTCCAACACCTTGACTGATCCCTCGGTCCCTACTCCACCACCGGTCACACCAAGCTTGTCTCCAAACCCAATGTCGGATCCGCCTGTTACTCAATTTCCCCCTGCGACTACTCCTGCACCAGATTCCACGCTTTCTCATCGTCACCTCAGACCACTCGTTCTCGCAATAACATGATTAAACCAAATCCCAGGTATTATCTAACTACTACTACTACCTTGGATACTGTTGAACCCACTTCTGTCTTGTAAGCTCTCTCTTACCCGAAGTGGCATGAGGCTATGTCATCTAAGTTCAAAGACCTCATTCGAAATGGAACATGGGAACTTGTTCCTCCTTCCTCCAGTCAGAATGTTGTTAGGTGTAAGTGGGTTTTTCGGATTAAGAGGAATCATGATGGTACAGTTGACAAGTTCAAGGCTCGTCTTGTTGCCAAGGGCTTTCATCAGCGTCCTGGTATTGATTTCTTCGAAACATTCAGTTCGGTTGTTAAGCCAGCAACAATAAGGGTTGTTCTCAGGATTGTTATGTCAAAGAATTGGCCACTTCGTCAATTTGATGTCAACAATGCCTTCCTTCATGGGGCACTTTCGGAAGAAGTCTACATGGCTCAACCTCTCAGTTTTGCCGACACTGTTAGTCTAGATTTTATCTGCAAGCTACGTAAATCTATATATGGCTTGAAACAAGCACCACGTACTTGGTACTCCTCACTACGCCAGTTCCTTATATCTATCGCTCTGTTTGCACCAAGTCAGATGAGTCGCTATTTGTTTATGATAAAAATGACGTCATTGCTTACTTTCTAGTATATGTGGATGATCTGATACTCACTGGCAACAACTCTTCATTTCTTGATAGTGTGGTCACAGCTCTGGCATCTCAGTTTTCTGTTAAGGATTTGGGAACTTTTTCTTACTTTCTTGGTATTGAAGTTCGGCGTAATTCCACATCCTGTCATTTGTCTCAACGCAAATATATCACAGACCTTCTTGCTCGGCATAATATGCTTGATGCAAAACATGTGCAAACTCCACTTCCTCCAGGAGCCAAACTTTCATTACATGATGGTTCTCCTCCAACTGATGGCACTCTGTATCGACAGGTTCTTGGCGGTCTACAGTATCTCTCCCTCACACGGCCTAATATTAGTTTTTCAATTAACAAACTCTCACAATACATGCATGCCCCGACTCTCACTCACTGGGGTGCTGTTAAACAGCTACTTCGATATCTCAAAGGAACTTGTCACTTTGCCTTACATCTTCGCCATGACTCTCCATTGTCTCTTCATGCTTTCGCTGATGCCGACTGGGCTGGGGACTATGACAATCGTGCCTCGACAGAAGCCTATATTGTATTTCTTGGGTCAAACCCTATATCTTGGCGCTCTAGGAATCAGCGAAATATTTTATGTTCCTCTACTGAAGCTGAGTACAGGGCCTTAGCTTCTGCTGCTGCTGAAATACAATGGACACGTTCGTTGCTCACTGAGTTACATATTCCCATACCAGTCTCTACTGCCTTATATTGTGACAATGTTGGAGCAACTTACTTATGCTTAAATCCGGTCTTCCACTCAAAAATGAAGCACATTGCTATTGATTATCATTTCGTTCGAGACTTGGTCAAAGCTAATCTTCTTCGGGTGTCTCATATTGCTTCCGCTGATCAGTTGGTGGATGCCCTCACAAAACCTCTGTCACGACAGAAGTTGCTTATGTTTATGTCCAAGATTGGTGTCCTTGATCGACCTCCATCTTGAGGGGGTTTATTGAGAGTAATTGTATTGTATATCTATTGTATGTCCCACATCAATTTCTTATAATTAGATAGTTTAGAAACTCTTGTATTTATTGATAATTGTAAACATTAATACATATCTTTCATTATTTCCTATAATATGAATATATGGAGATTTGTGCTTTAAAATGATAAATGTGTGATTTTCATGATTAAGTGTCTTAAATTGAGTAATATTTGTAAATATTTAGAGAATTAGTAATTTGGTGTAATTTTTATTATTTTCAGATAGAAATGGATTGTAGACACGATAAGGAAGATGTGGGACAAAACAGAGCTCAATTAGGAGTTGAAACGAGGGAGAACAAGCCAAAGCAAAATGCTGAAAAATGCATGTCCAACTTATATAATTTCTATACTCGTATGGAGCTCAAAACTAGAAGTGTGATACATGGTTGGAAAGCCACATAAAAGAGGATTGTTTTGGCACAAGAAACACCTCAATTGGAACCCAAACGAGAAAGTTATGCTTAAAATGGTGATGTCGCGCAAGTTGTTCCTACTCAGCACGATTGTTCTACTTTGCATGACTTGTTACACCTTTAAATTTGGAAGTTTTGTCAGTTCTTTATATTCATAGAAAGCCAAGGAAGAGAGGATCGCATGAATGCAAGAATCACCTAAATCGAATTTTGGTTGTGAAAGTTATGTGCGAAATGGTGAGACTGCGCTACACCAACCCGAACTCGACCCGAGCTCAGCCCGAAGTCAATTTTATGATTAGAACGTGTTCTAGAATCTTCCAGGGGGTATAAATGTCTATTTTGAGTGTAAAATTAATAAAGGATGAATCAGCTGGGATAAGCTCCACACACATTTTACACCACATTTTCACACACTAACTCTATTCCATCCATCTCCATACCCTTCATCCATCCAATCCACTCTATTTCCTCAAATTTATCCACCATTCCATCAATCCACCAATCTAAGAAGGAGAATTCATCAAGGAGTGAAGATTGGAGCATGTTGAAGGAAGAGAAGTCCTACTTTGAAAGGGAAGCCAACTTACCTTTAATTTGTGAATTTCTTCATTATTTGGCTCAATTGGAGCATGCCATGGATTGTATAAGATTTGTAATGATTTGTTGTGGCTAGTCCTCAAGTGAGGCTAGCAATATGATTGGTTAGGGATTATATAGATTTTGCACACCACATGTTTGATGAAATGATTGTTATGAATATTTTCTATCATGAATGCTTATTCTCATTTTATGTATGATTTGTGTGATTAAATTCTCTATTCATAGTGTTAGGATGGTCATTCCAATATTATGCTTAGTGGTTTAATTGAATCATTGATTGCATGAGATGACTTAGTTAGTGTGAGGGGAGGTAAGCCATACCTTTCTTGTGCTTAGAACCTTATGATAGGACATTAAACTAGTGAAGGGAACCCAACTTATAATTATAGTACCTTCATAGGAATTGAGAGTAAGAGACAATCCTAGGAGATTTAAACTTGTAAAAGAGTTGAGAGCCTAATTGTCTTGGCCATAGGAATTAGGGGTACATAAGTGATTGCCCTTAATATCATAACATGAAGCCCTTCAATGCATGCGTGTGTGTGAGTCTACATGAGCCTTTTCCATGATGTTTCTTTCCTTACATACTTCTTAGATTGTTCACCTTCATCCATCATTCTTCCCATTTGTACATGTTCTATCTTTAATTGCTTTCCTAGTTGTTAATTGTAGTGTTAAACACCCCCTCCTTTTATTGATTAGTCCTACTAGAGTAAAGCATTTCTCAAATACGGCTACCTACTTTCGCCCTTGGATTCGATATTTCTAAATTTTGCCCTTGGTCACTACGGTCTACAACGCGATAGAGTACGCTTGCTCTAATCAATTAATACCAAAATTAAAACCAAGTTCAATGCGTTGCCGCTGCCTAGCTCTCCCTCATCCCGTCAGATCTAAGGTTTCTTACCTCCGCCATGCCACTGCCTCCCTCGCTCAATCTCCCTTCTCCTCCCTCACTCCATCAAAATCGAAATCGATTATAGATGTTGGTAGGTGTAAAATTAAAGTATTAGAACTAGGGGCAGGATTGGGGATCAGGTTCTGATTGGATGATTGGGCTGGAACAACTGATTGAGAAATTGAGAATCAGGTTCTGCGTTGATTGGTTGATTGGGCTGAAAGAACTGGTAGTCGGTAGAGAATCAACCATGAGCGTGTTTCTGGTCGTTGATTTTGGGTGTAGATTGTGATGTGGAATACATGTATGTTGTATGTGGAATACATGTATATTGTACATTACTTTTAATTAAGTAATGTATTTTTTCTATTAAATGTCAAATTAAATAAACGAATTTTCATATTATATTATATTACTTAAATATAATATGTATTTTGTTTATTTTATACTAAATGTAAATTAAAAAAGAGAATTTATATATTAATAAAAAAATATAGGTTAATGAGTTACAACATACACGTTAGTAAGTTACAACTTATACACTTGCATATAAAATTATGCACACTTAAATATTAAAATATAGGGTTTATTACTATGGGATACACAATTTTAAGGGTAATTACATCCAACTACATTGAAAAATAGAAATAACTGTCAGGTACAAAATTTCACGGTGATATCTCTAAATTATCCCTCACCAAACATAATCCCTAAAAATCTCCAAATTTCACAGTAACCACCATTCTCTGCCGCCAATGCTCACCCCTTCCTCCTCATCTGCCGACTCGTCCTCCACCTCCATCTGCGCCGCCAACAAGTTTTCTCTCACTAGATCATCCTCTGACAACGTTTTATGTTTGGTCTTACCGGCCCTTTCCAAAACTCACGACACTACTTAGGGTCTAGTGCCCTGTGTTCCAGATCTACCACGCCGTCCTCCTTTAGCAGCCCCTTGTTCTAAATCTGACTTGGGGATCCATTATTTCACAGCCGCCGATTGATTCCAGGTCGCGGCCGTACGGACTTATCCTCAACCTTATTGGCGGCCAACTCACAAACCGGAGATCCCCAATTAACTGCCGCCGCTTAATCTGTACACAGTATATATGGCTGCCACTGGCTGTCGAAACTAGCAACGCCTTGCTTCGGGCGTCTTTGTCTTCACTGCCTTGAGCAGTTTTCATCTCGCCATTGTTTCGTCCGTCACGCTCTATTTTGTTGTGTGCCCTTCTTTGTTAGATGTATTGGTGGCTACTCCTGTCAAATCGGTCGTCGTAGCTTCCTTTATTAGAGAGATGATTAATGGGGTTTGATTAAGGATATGGTAATTAGAGGGCATGATCGGCCAGTTAGGTGTTTCTAATGACGGCAGTAAAAGCATATCCACATTCATCTGCAACTCGAACTGCAACAATGGCAGCACATGAAGGTTCTTATTAATTAATACAATTTTTTTTAATTGTAGACATGTTTTGCGCCTTTCTAATTGTATGAGTTGAAATGTGGAAATAATTTATATCTTGCAAGTGATTGAGAGTTGTGATTTTGACTTTTATTTTTCCCTTTTCAAGATTGAATGTAAAGTGTAGTGGAATATTTATCTTGATTCCTGGTTGTATTTATAGTAAAAATGATAGATTGTCTCGATTTTGAGGTTTTTTTAGATGTACAGTTCATTAGTTTGTGATCTATTTCTGTTAGAATTCCTTGTTTCAAATTTAGAGAGAGATTGAGGCTGGTTTTGAGTTGTTTTTGGGTGGTTAAGTCCTGATTTGAACTTCAAGATTTGGGTATTTAGGTCAAAGAACAGTAGTTCAGTTTTGGAGTTCTCTGATTGGCTGTTTAATAACAATTTGGGACAATGATGGAGCTTAATCATGTTGATGGCATGATTAATGGTGAGGGAGAGGATATAAATAGATAATCATCTGAACAGAGAAGTTTTAGGCAGGTCTTCCCTCACTACTCTCATTACCATGGTGCTGTGAGAAAAAAAGGCATACATATTTGATAGAGAGGGTAGTTATTTTAACAAGGAATGGGATCTTGGTCAGTGTAGTGGAAAAGAATTATGTTGATATCACGTCGAACTCCTGAAAGGAAATCATAAACTGTCACATATGGCTCAACACCTCAACACCCCATTGTTCATATTTAAGGCCTCTTTTTTCTGTTACAATCCCTGTTGGATTCTTGCTTGTGAATGAATATGCATTATTTCGTTAATTACATTCAAAAGACCTTGAAGATGCCAACAAAATTTTGCACAATTTTTTATGTGGAGTCGGAATATATGTAAGAGGACTTAGGTTAAGAAATGTGCAAAATCGTTGTGCAAAAATTAATTTTACACAATTTAATAAATTTTGCACAATTTTCTATATGGAGTCGGAATACGTGTAAGACAACTTAGGTTAAGAAATGTGCAAAATCGTTTTACAAAAATTAATTTTTCACAATTTAATCAAATTTGTACAATTTTTTATGTGGAGTGGGGATAAATGTAAAAGATGGCTTAGGTTAAAAAATGTGCAAAACCATTGTGCAAAAATCAATTTTGCACAATTTAATAAAAATGTGCAAAACAAACTGTGCAAAATAAAATTGGCAAACCGGCCAGGCCACTGCCGGTCGGTAACCGGACCGTCGTCGGACCACCACCGAACTGCCGGCGGCCAATCGCCGGCTGACCATCGGACTCTCGCTGGACCACCACCTGACCTCCGCTGCCGACTGCCGGAACTTAAAATGTGCAAAAATAAGATTGTGCAAACACATAAGGGGTATTTATGGTATCACAATCATAATTGTGTAGTTAAGAGTAATAGTGCTTTGAGTCATATAGTTTATAGCAATTATGTATTATTTTATGTATTCAATAGTAAGTGACCCTAAAATATATATACATATGATGTATTACATCTTATACTAAAATGTATAATATTTTATACTAAAATTTATAACATTTTATATTAACATGTATAACAAATATTAATAAATATATTGATAAAATAATATCAATATTTTTTTATTTAAAAAATACATTTATTGAAAAAAATATATACATTATTAAATTACAACTAATACATTTGATTATTAAAATACATATTAAAATTATTAAGATTTAATACATTTTTTATATATAAAGTTAATGATAAATTTTAGAATAAAACGTAATACACTTATATGATTTGACATATACACTATATTAAAAATCATATTTAATACAGTTTTTATGTAAAAAGTTAATGATACATTTTAGAATAAAATGTAATACATTTATATGATTAAAAATATACACTACCGAAATATACACTACCGAATTAATGCAGAAAATTCTCACACAATTTTCAACCATCGTTTCTATCCAAAAATCTTAATTTGTACTTTTCACAAGACATGAAGATCTTCATAAAATTGGAGAAATGAAGAACAATCAATTAGTTACAACCTTTCAAACCAATATGAAACAATGAGAAATTATAAAAATAAGAACATTGAATCTTCGAAGAATTGTATTCTTAGAGTGGATTCACAATTGAACACAATCATAATCCTTGAATTTTTCGGAAGATCTCAAATTCAGTCCTTGAACAGATTTGGATCTGGTGTTGGTTTGAAGAATATGTTATGGTGTTGGTATTGCAGATCCAGATTGTCCGCAGCATGTGAGACTGAGCTTTAGTGCAACTTTAATGGAGAGGGGAAAACGGAGAGAATGATAGAAGGAGGGAGAAGCCCGGCGCCGAGGTGGAGAGCGGTGGAGTAGCGTGGCTGTGGAGGAGCGTAGCAGAGGAAGCAGATTCGCAGAGAGAGAGAGGGTGAGAGAGAGGATAAGATGGAGAGGGTTAGAGAGAGAAAATGCAGGAGTTAAATGATCTACTGGGCTCAATTTCATATATGTATCTTGGGTCATCGGTTGAGTTTGACCCAATTGGACGTTAACAATTGGGAATAGTAGACTTTGCATTATAAATTAGTTGTTTCTTGAAGAATTGTGTTATCACTTTTGTAAATTTACATGTTTTAGAGTTAATTTCATTTTTCTTCTCATAACAATAGGGTATTTTGCTTTTTGATCTAAAAAATATTTTTACAATTTAGTTCTATAATTACTAAAAAAGTTCGATTTTAGTCCCATTTTAATTGAAAATTTGAATTTTTGATGGAAACATGCACATGTGTTGCATGTGACTGCTCAATTTGGGATTTTCGGCGATTTTGGAGTCATAATCAGGCAATCTATGTAGTTATGAAACTAATTTGAAAAAAGAAAAAAAAGATATAGAAAGCAAAATATCCTATTGTTATATGACAAAAAATGAATTTAATTCAAGAGTTAAAAAAAAAAAGGAAGATAACAATGACAAAGAATAAAACAATACCATATACGTCCATCTTTTTTCTGTTTAATTTTATGATCTTCAATTATCATTATTTATACAAGTTTTATACACCCTTGGTCAAGTTATACGTTTTTTTACTAATTTTATTGACTTTTTAGGAATATTTTAGATAATAAATAAAATGTAAACTAATATTATATGTGTTAGGTAGAAGTGATAGATTTAAAATTAAAATAATTGTTGAGATTATTGAATGAGTGGGTAGTTAAATGCATGTGGGGTGATGGATTTCAAGTGGGATGATGATATATATATATATATATATATATATATATATATATATATATATATATGTGTGTGTGTGTGTGTGTGTGTGTGTGTGTGTGTGTGTATGAGTGTGTGAGAAGGGAATAAGATAAGTAGTACGGAAGATACAGTCAGTCATATGTGATAAAAAAATTACTTAGAAAGAGAAAATAGAGGGTAATTTTCTGATTTTTTTTTTAATTTTCGTCGATAGATTGCACGACCTCATATTTATTTGACATAACTTCTTCATCCGAATTTTGATTTAAGCAATTCATGCACCAAAACAACCTTCTCTTCCATAGATATCCAACCATATAAAAAACTCAGAAAATTTCAATTGGATTAGAGCGCTAAACAGAAAATCTGGACGAATTGCATGGTATGTTAGGTTTGCTTGCCATTATATTCATTCGAATGACTAGGAGCTCGTCCGGATTGTTGGAAATGGTGATTTTCTTGGACGGATTATGTCTGCTCGTGGATGGATGAAGGCTGTTTGGCATGTCGCTTGTCCGGATTGATTGTTGGATGATGCGAGCTCGGCTGGAGCTCGTCCGGATTGCTAGCCGGATTGTAGTGCTCGTCGCTGTGTTTCTCCTATGTATTTCATCCAGATCCGAATTGTGTTGCTTGGTAATTACCGAGCAAAATGTCATGATTTCTTACGCATTCAATTCTTCTCTATATCAGGTGCATAAATATCAACTTCTCCGTTTGATCTTTTTATTCCTCAATTTCTGTTCAAAATACCTTAAATACACATTTTTTTCCAATTATATGCAAAGTATGACTTTTACCGCACTAAATATTATAATTATTAAATATATCTTAAACATTTTTTTGAGTTTGATAAAATATTATTTGCGAAGATTCGAATTGAATATTTTATAAATCATATTCAATTCAAATATTAATCGAACCAAAATAATTGTTCGAATTCGAATATTAGTATTCGAATTCGAATACCGAATCGAATTCAAATTACTCCCTCTATCCCAACTTCAATTTAACACTTTCTGTTTTGATCTTTTCCAATTTCAGCTTCACACTTCCATAAAAAAAAAAAACTAACTAATAAGTAATATCCATCTAACATACTTTACTTTCAAATTTGACATCACATTTTTAACACATATTTTCTTAGTCCCACAAAAAGGAGTGCATTTTGCCATTTTCTTCCGTCTCAACACAAGAGGTGCATTTACCCTTTTAGTAAACGAGACATACACAAAGCAATTAATATATCTCTATGGGACCCAGACACCACACTAATGCACCTACCAATCATATATTAAAATATTATTTTTCTCTTCTTATCTACCCATTAAATATTATATCCCTTAATTTACATGAAAAAAACGTCATTCTTGTGGTGGGATGGAGGGAGTATAACATAACTTTATCATTTATTTATTATTTAAAAATATCAAACTACCCAAAAAAATAAGTCAAAAGGTAACTTATTAATAATTTTTACAAATAGTAAAAGAGAAAATGAATTTGGGATGGAGTGAGTATTTGTTCATTTTACAACCCTATATGATACTCCCTCTTCCCACTAAAAGATCCCTATTTTATTATATTGGGTGTCTCATTCAAAGATCTTCATTTTTCTCTTTTAGTAAAAGAGCTCTACATAATCCACCACGAACTACTAATATAACAACCCACAATACATAAAATAATAGTAATATTTCTTAACTAAAAAAATGGTGAGCTCTTGGTGCAATGGAAGTACGGATGTCAATGGGCAGGGGCGGGCCGGGTAGTTGAGTACCCGGATCCGGACTCATTCTTTTGTCGCGGGTCCGGGCCGCCCCGTGACCCGTAATGGGCGGGGCGGGTCCGCCCATTTTTTGGCCCATTTTGATTTTTTATTTTATTTTAAATATTTTAATCTATTATAAATAATGTATAATATATATTATTTCATTTAATTAGTAATTATACAAATTAAAATAGGCAAAGACTTTGGTGAGACCGTCTCACGTCCCTTACGTGAGACGGTCAGAAAGTGATAAGTTTTATAAAGGAATGTGATAATAAATTAATGAAAAGTGATAATGCTATTTATGAACAATTTATAGTATAAATAAAAAGTGATAACATTTTATAGGAAAGTGATAACGTTTTATAGCGAAAGTGATAACTATTTTAAAAAGTGAAAAATAGTCTCACGTGAGACCGTCTCACGCAAGACCTACCCATTGAAATATCATGTATTTTCTATTTAATTAATCAATTAAACAAATATATCTTATAAATAATGAATATAATAAAAAAATATAAATAAAATATACTCATTCCGTCCCGTTTCAATATTTACGTTTACTTTTTGCACGTTGATTAAGGAGTATAGTATTTTAATAGATAGTAGGTGGAAAGATATAATATTTAATGTAAAGTAGATAAATGTATTAGTGTTGGATGTGGGGATCAAGGTGATATATTAATTGTTTAAGATGGGTCCCATATTCCAAAAAAAGAAACATAAACATTGAAATGAGACGCCCAAAATAGAAATATGTAAACATTGAAATGTGACGGAGAGAGTACATGTTATACACATAATATTTTATATAATATAAATATAAAATGAGTCTAAACGGGTCCAAACGAGTTCAAACGGATCAAAACGGAATATCACTACTACCCAGACCCGCCTCATTCTTGATACGGGTCAAGTCGGATCCGCCCTAAATTCACGGGTCAGGACGGATCCGGGCATCCCGGCCCATTTTTGACATCCCTAAATGGAAGGAGTACTTCCCAAATTTATTTAGTTGAAGTGCGGCACAAATTTCTGTAATTTTTGGGTTACCGTGTTTACCCTATTTGTAGAGGTGAGGTGTACCGTAGAGAATTTTAGGCTTTAGCTCATAAGCATCAAATACTTTAAAGTCAATCAGATCGCCATCTTTTTTAAATACCACCTTGGTCCTTGGATAATATTTTTAATTTTTTTTTTATTTTTCTCTTTAAAAATATACAAAAGACTAAAACTCCGAGCCTCGTTACAGTAGTGTTCTTAGTTCCACATTTTCTTACGATTTATAACCCAAGCAAGCAATTACCATATTTTTAAGATTTCGTCGAAGATCCTTGAGAAGCTTTCTCAATCTCCAAGGTTAATCACGCATTGCTTATTCGGGAACTCACTTTATACTGTGAGCAGATCTGAAATTTGCATCTAATCAATGTTTTTACTTTTTAGCTATATTTCTCATGTTACTGTGAAATGCGGCTAGATTTTAATCTCGTTTACTGTTCATTTTGGCGTATACTTGTTAGAATGCAATGCAATATTCAAATTAAGAATGACCGAATGTGATTTTTGATGGCAACTTCTTTTTGGGGGTGCAATTAGAAGCCATTTAAGGTATTGAATCTTACCGGCTATGTTCAGGAATCTTAGATATTGACCACGAGCAATCTGATGTACAAGTACATAGTTTATGATCATTCATTTTTTATACAACTCAAGAATTGAATAAGCTTATTCTCTATGGTGATTTGCTACTGATTTAATTTAAAGCTAAGAAGCAAAATGCCTGCTGCCTTTGTTGATAAGGAAAGTTGCGTGTTATGTATTTCCCACTTGTTTATAAATCTTTATCTTATGTTGCATATTTTTATTATGGTTTATACTACCACAAACATGAATTAGAGTTGAACCAACTTCTATAATTCTGAGCGTATGATCATCTTTCCTTCTGGAATAAGAGAAGGTACTTGGCGCCACTATTTAGTAATTTCTGCATGAATTTGACTTCTTATCTAGCTTTGAAGTTGTCATAATGGTTTTAGGCTAGTGTTCTATTTTAATTATTTTTTAGCATATGTTAGAACAATGGGGGGGTTAGACCTGACATATTTGGTTCTATTTACTTTGTCAGGAGTATTCAAATGGACTCTGACACAGCCAAAGTATCATCACCACAGCCTGATAAAGGTTCTGATGTTGAATCTTTGCCCCCCATTGTTCCAGAGAAAGAAAGTTCAGCACAAAACTCATCTTCTGTGCTATCTACATCTGCCATATCCTCTTGGGCCAAAAATCTGAAATTTCCACAAATGCAGCAGGACCCTCAAACTGTTAAAGCAGGCAATTCCACCTTTGCACGCCTTGCTAATGGGCTTGGACTGCAGATTCCACCAAAAGTATCTGAATCAACTGACAGTGCAGAGAACAGCTCTGCCTCTGCTCAATCAGGAGTTTTTGGATCACTAACCAAAGGTTTAGTTGACTCTTCTTTAAATGCTGTGAAGGCTGTGCAAGTAAAGGCGAGACACATTGTTTCCCAGAATAAAAGAAGATACCAGGTAATACGTTATTCTATTTTATGATTGTTATCTCTAGTGGAAGATAAAGTTTTGCTATTTTCTTTTATAATTTTATGGATACAAAGTTTTTTGGACCGTCACTGTACAGGTGCTATCATTTTGCACTATATATTTATGTGAATGTCCCTCTACTTCTCCTTAAATTCTTATATTGCTGGCCGCCAACTTATTTGATGTGAAGTATACATGCATCTCTAAATAAAATAAAAAAATATAACAAGTAACATCAGTTAAATCACTGGACTACTCCTAACCAGTTATGAAGTCTGTCATGCAACCCTTGTGTATCATAAGGACATCACATGAGTCCTTACTACTGATAACATGTTGACACAGTATTTTTCATGTAGCTAGTCATATCATCAAACGAAATTGAGTGATATCTTTATGCCTGATATTAAAGAAAAAGAGAAATAATGGCAGTACTCAGATTATGTTAATATTTAATTTCTTCTACACCACATGGTGTTTGTTTTGTATTTGCACTTGAAGAAACAATCTGTTCTTTTGCACCTATAACCTCATAATCTTTTGATCGCTCTCTCTCTCTATCTCTAGATGTCTATGCTAAATAATGATATATGTTCTTCATAAATGAATATTTTCATTACATCTATCATCAGGAGGGAGGATTCGACTTAGATATGACATATATAAATGACAACATAATTGCTATGGGGTTCCCTGCTGGTGACCTAAGTTCTGGCTTATTTGGATATTTTGAGGTAAGTTTCTTTAGTATCTCCACATCCACATCCACATCCTCATCTGATTTTTTTTTTAAGTCTTCTCTTATGATTGTCCTTGAAATATTATTCAGGGATTTTATCGGAACCACATGGAGGAAGTGATAAAGTTTTTTGAGACTCATCACAAGGTATCCAACCCAGCATTTAATTTACAGCCAAAGCAAAAAAATATTTTCATGATCATCCACATCCAAAAAGCACATAGTCATTTGTAAGAGTTGATCGTAATATATCTCCTCCTTTTCCACTTAGGTCTCATGAAAGAAATGTTCTCTACATTAAAACAACTGCTTTATTTTCTTATTCAATGTACCCACACATGCTTAGCCTTTTAACATTCAACATGTATTTTATGTGGAATTGGATGATAAGATCACAACATTATTCTGCAGCCAGCCTGATCCTCTTCCTTTGTAAATATGTCTAAAGTAATGCTTTGGATATACGTTTTCTTTTTTCCTTAAGTATAATGTCACATATTGTTATTTTTGTGTCTTCCATTCATGACTAGATTGTAAAAAAGTACCAGGAAAAAAAGAAGAAAAACCCAGAAATTTTCTCAGTTTTATATCAGTGCATAAGATGAAGATACTATGCTGAACTTGTATAGTGATTATAAGAGAGGTGATAATATGAATGCCATATCTCTGTTTAACATCCTGAAGGTTTTAAAGTTATTAGATCAAGAGAGGATGGAAAATCTTTTCAATGTCATTGAGTGAGCATTGCCACATTGGGGTTATCCATTGAGCACATAGCATCTTGTATAATTTCTAGCAAAGAGTATGGAGTGTTCCATTGTAGTTTTTGTGCAAGAGTAGACAATCCTATTACATTCTTCAATAACCGAGGGTCATCCTTTGTCATACAGCAACAGCATCATAATTTATTACCTAAGAAAGGGAATCAAACTCAATTCCTTCCTGAAAAATGAGAAGTCAATTCTGTAATATTTTGAAAGCAGCCTTGAATAGTGATGAAAATGTATATTGAGTTCCATTGGAGTAACTTCATTTTTTGATGCCCCTATCAGTTGACTATCTCTGCTAGAATGTCAATGGTACCAACACGAGTGTGTGAAAAATGCGGAAACAGTTGTGTCAGCAATTTTAAAAGAATTTTGTTTCTTATTGAATGTGGAGAAATATGAAGTTGACCTGTTTTTTAAAATATACTATGGCGTTTGCTAATTTACCTTCAAAGTAAAAAAATATTACTTTTATACAAGAAAAGAAGTATAATCCAAAGAAGAATGAGTCAGAACTCCTGCTGCTTTTGGGTTTTTTTTTTTTTTTTGTCTTTTATTATATTCTTCTTCATGAATGCTTATGACCGAAGAGTATTTATTGATTCTTTGAGTCTTTTTATCCAGAATCAATTTTATTTATGCAGGGAAATTACAAAGTGTACAATCTTTGTTCAGAGAGGTTATATGATGCTTCGCTATTTGAAGGGAAGGTATATTTTGACCTACTTTCATAATGTATTCTTTATGTTCAATTTTGACTTGAAGCTCTTGATTTTCAAGTGTGTGATTATGTACAATGGTCATTTAATCATTATAATTTAGATTTCTATATATATTTCATTGATAAAGTCAAACTCAATCAAGTGGTTAAATTGACCATTGTACAATATATTAATTGGATGAGATGAAAATAAGAAAAGAGAAGGAACATGAGAAACCCAAGATCTTGAGAAGTCATTGGTGTTTTTCTTAATTTCATTTTTATTTTATATTTATCTTAGTTGGTTCTATTGAACTGTAAAATTAAGTTTTACGAAAACTAATTGAACTCGCCAAATGCACTTCCGGACTCTGTAATTGGTTCACCTTTTTCCAGGTTGCATCATTCCCATTTGATGACCACAATTGTCCACCAATTCAGCTTATAAATTTATTTTGTCTAAGTTCTTACTCATGGTTGAAAGATGATATATTAAATGTGGTGGTTGTTCACTGTAAAGCTGGGAAGGCAAGGACAGGATTGATGATATGCAGCCTTCTTCTGTTCTTAAAGGTAAAGCTTGATTAATACTGTAAATTAAATGCTGGTTTCATTCTGTTGGCTAAAACCAGCTGCTTTGTTATGTTTGTTCTCCAACAATTTCCACTTTAATCTTACTGCAGTTTTTTCCTACTGCTGAGGAGTGTATTGATTACTACAATGGAAAAAGATGCGTGGATGGGAAGGGTCTTATTCTTCCTAGCCAGATTGTTAGTCACATATTCCCATACGTAATTATTGTATGAGTAGGTTTATAGCATCACCAAGTGACTAACCTTTTTTTTTGGGGTGGGTGGGGGGTGGGGAGTTAATCAGAGATATGTAAAATATTTTGAACGAATATTGATGCAGTACAATGGTGAAACCCCCCCTGGACGTAGGTACTTTTCTGATGGTTCATTTCCTGATGCATGTGTTTGTTTGTATTAAGATACTTATAGCAATATGTTTCAGGTGCATGCTAAGAGGATTCCGGCTTCATAAGTGTCCATATTGGGTTAGGCCTGCTATTACAATATCCAATCATAATGGTAGGCAATTAGCTATGCTTTTACTTTCTTCTACATATTGAATTCTTAAGGCTGAATCTTGGTCAGCACCTATGAACAATGCTGCACTACATTTTTATTAGTACTATGTTTTAGTTTCCTAATCAAGATTTAATCCATAATAATTAGTATCAGTTGTGTTTGAAAGTTGAAAATTGATCAGAAACAGTTACAATTGAGATTGATTAGCTGAATTATGACTAACCTGACTTGCCTGTATTCATCATATAGTCACAAACATCTCAGATTTTGTCCTAGTGCATATATCCTTAAGTACTATGTCCCTGATATCTGAGATAACCACTTTTTGTTTAGCGTGACCTGTCATTTATATAAGGCTTATAAGGATTTACATCTCAGTTACTTGTAATGCTGTCCAACAGTTTTTTGTTGTACCTGAACTGATCATAGCTTTTCTTATAAATCATGTTTTACAGGAGTATTGTTCTCAACAAAAAAACATCCAAAAACCAAGGATCTCATGGTAACTAGACCTGTTGAGCACTTCTTATGGAATCTCATTTATCTATGTCTATTGATGTTATTTATAAGCTCATTTCACAAAGCAACTGAGAGTCTCCCATTTTCTCGGGAGAGTTATTTGAGAACTCATCCAGACAATAGCTGTTCAATTTTGCAGCCTGAGGATTTCTGGATCCGTGCACCAAGAAAGGGAATTGTGGTTTTTGCCTTGCCAGGAGAACCTGGTCTGACTGAACTGGTTGGAGACTTTAAGGTTCATTTTCATGATCGCCAAGGAGATTTCTACTGGTCTGCAAATTATCCTTTCCTATACTATTTTCTATAACTGGCCTATATATTTTCCTACGCATTTGAGGATTAGTTTAATAATTACATTTTAAAAATACTATATTTATTCAATAATTTATTTGAGTTGTAAAAATTAGGAGCTGAACCTTTGTTGCATAAATTTTCGTTGTCTAACTGGTAAAATTTCTGATCTATGTGCAGTTTCCTGTTTGTTCATCAGATTACTTGACTGATCTTTTAGATATTAGGACGTAACCAAAATATGCTATTCATTCATTCAAGATTACACTCTGTTAGTGAGACACAACTGTTAACATCTCTGTAATTTGACTTTTCATGTACACAGTTGGATGAACACAACAATGATGGAAAATAGAGTGATTTTAGATGCATCAGACCTTGATGGCTTTGACAACGTAAGCTCCGTCCAAACCATTCCTTTTTTTCCCCCTCTTTATTACAAAGTTCTTAAATGATCTATCTGGGTATTTTACCTGACTTCTTGTGATATAGTATTGCAGTGAAACAATTTTCTTTCTTTTTCTCCTTGGGATAATCTTTATCTTTTGATTTTACTGCAGAGAAAATTGCCATCCCCAGGGTTTCAGGTTGAAATTGTGATGATAGATTATGATGGAACTATACCGTCCAAAGCCAAAACCGATGATCACAACGCAAAGGATGCAGATGAAAAATCAAGAAATGCTTCTGCAAGTGGTGAAAGTAAAGCTAATACTCAGCAGAGCAATGCCTCAAGAAATCGAAACAACAAAGATGATGTGTTCTCGGATAGCGAAGGGGAGGAAGAACCCTCAGCTTCAAGAACAGTGGGTCCCACCATCTCTTCCTCGGGCCCTGCCTCACATTCTGAACCCAGCACCAAATCCGAGCACATTTCATCCATATCACAGCAAACCGAAAATCTATCTCTGGGTCGGGAGCCAACTGATTCCGAGTCTAAAACCTCACATGAAGTGAAGAAAGATGGGGGTGAGCAAACTTCCACCTCGATCCCGAACTTGGACTCTGCTGACATCAAAGCCATTGCTGCAGATGCTTCGGTTTTCAGTTTTGGAGACGATGAAGATTTCGAAAGTGAATGATGGCAGCATAACGGTAAATGATGATCAATACCTATCCCTGACATCCCTTTTGATGTGTTTTCTTGCATAATGCTCAATACTTGGATCTTGTTTATTTATTCTAAAGAATGATCGTGTTCTACTTTGTTGCACCTTTAATGCTTAAAAAAAGAAAAGAATACTTAGGAATCCAACACACGAATGCTGCTGCTCCATCCATGTATTGGGACTCTCTAATTCGATCGTCACTTGCTTAACGAAAAGTTTGTGTCAAATCTCAAACATTAATTTAACAGTGGAATTGAAAAGTCATGAAAACGAATGTGAGAGCTCTATATTTTCACATTCTATATTTCAATGTGTTACCATGATTAATATGTACGGAGTATATCTTAATTCGGGGCAAGATAATTAAAAAATGAGTAGTGCTACTTTTCATATATTCCCTCCTTCGGATCTTTTACTTTTGTGCACGTTGATTAAGGAGTATTATTATTTAATGTGTAGTGGGTAGTTGTACTAGTGGGAGTGTAGACCCCATATTTTAGTTGTATTAGTGGGTGTGTGTGGGTCCTATGTGTGTAAAAAAGGAAATGACCCTCTTTGGAGCGGACGATCAAAATGAAAAAAAGACTCTTTCGAGTGAACGGAGGGAGTAAAAAGAAGACTTAAAATAACTAATAAAATGACTACTAAGTAAGTTTGGTGTAAATCGAATTCATACTCAAATCATTTTATTTAAAAATTGTAAAGATAATTACTCCCTCCGTCCGGTGTTAATCTTTTTGCATGGTTAAGAGATAAGAGAAATATTAATATTTAATGTAAAGTGTGTAGTTGTATTAATGTTGTGTGTGGGCCCTATATGGAATAATTAATTGTTTTGTGTGGTCCAACATGAAAAAAAAAGAAAATGTAAACCTTAACTTGAGACAATCCAAAATAAAAAACGTAAAAACCAACGCAGTACGAAGAGAGTATACCTTTAAATATTCTAAACCCTAAAAATAAAAATATTAAATTCTGAAGATAATATATGACATAAATCATTAGACTTAACGTATGAATCGATTTATAATTTAGTTTCTTTTTTATATAGCTTTTGAGAGGCATTATCTAGTTCTACCCTTAAAACTATTACATTCTACTTTCCACCCACGCAAATTTTAAAAAAATCAGAATAAAAGGCATCATCATCACCCTCAGTAATGTACGTGCTCAATGAATGTGACGGTGAAAAAAAATTACTTTAGTTAAATCACAAAACCAAGGGAAAATTAAACAAAATTGAAATATATGGTACAATTTTTTAATGTATTTCATCCGAGTAATAATACAAAATTCTGCGAAAAAGACACAAATCTTGGACCAAGAACACAGTCACATCGAAACATGACCACTACTTCCGGTTTACAAAAAAGAATATTACAACAATGAATCTGCACCTGCACTATATCACCAATGTTAGAATAATAACTACTTGTTCACTAAGCTTCTCAGAGAAGGTACCATCTTAGGCAAGTGTGTTCATAAAGCACGTGTAGCAAGTATATAATTCAATTTCAACTTTTACTCACAGACCTTGTTTTCTGGCGAGCGCAGCGATTATTTTATTCAAGTTTGAAATTTCCTTATCTCTATGACGTAGCTCTTCCTTCAATCTTTCAATCTCTTTCAAATGTGTTTCGCACTGATTGGAGCCATCAAGTTGTTCTGACGTTTGGTTGTTTTTCAGCTTCTTCACTGAACCAGGTGTATCATCTTCAATTGGCCTCTTCTTTGTAGACTGCGCAATGGAGTTCTGATCGACGGTGTTACAAACACAGAAAGTGCCAGTCATTCCTGAACCCAGCACAAACTTCACAACCTTTTGAGGTCTCCCGAATGAGTCCTAGCAAGATAAGATAAAAGCCAATTAACAATTAAGAACAGACCTGCGAGGGAAAGAATTCAGCCAAAATATCCAGCACGGAGTGAATGGAAATACGACATCATAATGCAAAAACTAAGGTTAGTCCTCTCAGATGTGTGAAGCTGATTTGTTTACAACTACTGCCGATAATCGAGGTTGGAGCACAAACCTTCTCCAAGTCACCTTCAAGACTCTGGAACGCTTCAATAGCAAGCTGTGGATCTTTGTATATTGCAAATGCTGAATAAGAATTTCTGACTTTCTTACTAGCCTGCAAAATACATATCAAATGGCATGGAATGATGAGTACGAAGTGATTATACTTAAGCAACCACATAGAACACAGTCATGATATATATTTTCACGATTACATGTAGAACTTTCTTAAAGATATTTTTCCTTCACTAAAGGTCTCCGCTAATCATAACATTGAAGAAATAGGGAAAAGGAGGAGCAAAAAATATAAGAAAAAATGAGATTATACAAACCTTCACTTCAATTGTAAAATCGCCAGGAAGTACACTCATCAAATCTTCGCTAAGAACATTGATTGGAATTCTATGTACAAGCAACTTTGCCTCATCCGATTCTTTCACCTAAAACAAGTTGAAATGCCTTGAACACATGCATTGACTACAAAGTAGACGCAAAATAATCAATGATTCATTCATTGTTACCTCCTCAGCAATAACATCCCCAGTTTTTCCCTCTAATTTTGCCAAGACAAGCTTCATTGCGGCACATGCATCATCCAGACAGTTGTGCGGGTCTCCCTTTTTCCGAAGCTCGTAACCTAACATTGTCTAGCATACAGCATATAACATAGAATCAGTCATAACGGCTTGACAAAAGACCGTATTTGGTAATGTCACACTTTAGGAGAAAATATAAAGAGCGGTAGCAAACGTAAACCCCCTTTGCAAGATTCAAGCAATAAATTGAAAGATTTGAGTGAAGAATAAGATACTTTTACAACAAATTCTTCAAGTGCATAGATCAAATTTCACCTTACACAACAAACTAAGAGAAGGTTTCCTGTTGGTAGGCCCATTTGTGAATCCGAAGACATATGATGTGTCAATCACCCTTGTATGGTCTAACTTCAAAGCTTACCATGAGAAAAAATAATGTTTCAGAAAAGAGAAGATTTATAATTAAAAAATAAACTCTTTATACAAAGAACTAGGAAACTAGTCAAAGGTGGATCTGCAAAGAAATTTAGAAATAGAGGCCAAAGGTTGTTATTAGGCTATTAGCTAAACATGGATTAGTAAGATTAAGATAACAAGCAAAATGAGCGTACCTTGAAGATCATTATTTAGACTGTGGCCAACTAAAATTGTACCGCGTGACAATAACTTCTTCAAAGATTTCTGTAACATGCAATTACAAAAATCAGAATATACATGTACACATATGTGGACAACTACAAATGAGCATATCATACCTGCACATCTTTTAAAGCGTGTGACACTCCATCTAAATCTTTTGCAGTAATCCCAGTTATCTCTGTTCGATAATCTGCAATTGCTTTATTTGGGTTTACAACTTTATCAAGTTTAACCTAAGATTTAAAAAAAGTTTGATTTATCAAAACATAAACACCATCCCAAAAGGATAAGATTTATACACTAGATTTTTCTCCAATAAATCTTAGATATGAGTGTTTCAAGTGGATACCTGTAGATCGCGGTCTACAGCACAAACCTTCACCAAAGCTTCAGTTCCATCTTCACAAAGAACCATCTCACAGTCAATAGCAACCATATCCTTAGTCTTCATAGCTTTCACCTTTTTCTTGGGTTTTACAACCAACCATTCCTATTCCAGCTCAAAAATTTACAAACCAAATCAACATATTGTTTGATATCATGTACACAATACATTCACATAACATAAGAGGAAAAATATACGGTATTAAGCATTTACAACATGGGGCATTAGTTATGAAGATGGATAAGTGACAATCCAAGTATCCAACAGATGTGTTCACGAAAAATTCAATATGTTGAGAGTAAAAATAATAAAAGACCCACCTCCTCATGAGAGGGAAAGGAATAGTCAACAGGGTATTGAGGATGCTCCAAGGTCAACCGAACTAGCCTCTGCATTGATACAAAAAAAAAATTGGTCTTAGAAGAGTGATGAGAGGCACATGAACCGTTGTAAACTATCAAGGTCCTTCACCATAATACATCCATCAACCAATTCAGACCTGTTCCGCAGTTTCATCGTTGGGCGAAATCTTAACAAGCTCCCCCACCTCATCACGGTTAGAATGGCATTGCAATACTTTCTCGAAGAACTGCACAAACAACATGAGAAAGCTATACTCATAACTTAAAAAGGAATACAACGTTCTATCCTATTCATTTAGTGGCGAAGAATATAAACATAGCCCGACCAGTATTTACCTTAAAATCATCATCTTTCGCAAAAGTCTCTAAAAATGCAGCTAGAGACTCCACAGTCCTCCGGGATGGGTCACTCAAGCTTGTACCAAACTTTTTATCATAAATTTTCAGAAACTCTTTCCAACTACCTTTACTCCCAGCCATTCCTCGTTTTTGAGCCAATCTCACCATTTCAACTAACACCTAATAACATAAATACAAACAAATAAATAAGGCAAGCTATAAAATACACATATTTTCTAAGGCAGACTGATAGTTTTTTTCCGAAAATCAACTACCCATACTGAATCTTAAAAAAATCAGGAATATGAAAAAAAAAAAAAAAAAACAAGGGACCAGTTTAGGCCAACAAACTCGAAAGTGAGGATTGTGAACTCAAATTCAGCTTTACTCAAACAGGCATATGAACTTGTTGATAATAACACAAAGCAGATAACAAACAGCCGAAAATACCAAAAATACTCCATTAATATCGAGAAACTGCGAAAACAATTAAACGCACCTCCTTTTTGGCGGAGGCTATCAACTCATCCATTGTTAGAGTTTTATGAAACTTCTCCTGCGCGGCGGATTGAACCAGCGAAGTGGCTGCAACTCTCAGCGCTTTGAAGTAGTCACGGTTGGCGGTTTTCAGTTTGGATGTCTGCTTCTCTCTTAGGGCTTCTTCTTCAAATTTGAAGCCCAACAGCATTTAAGGCCGTGTTTGGCAAAATAAAAAAATGATTTGATAAATGATTTTGGTAAAGGTTTAGGGTTTAAAATCGTTTTTTTTTTTAAAAAAAAAAAGGAAAATCGTTCTTAAAATTTAACTAACATACTCCCTCCGTCCCGTTTCAATATTTACTTTTGCTTTTTGCACGAAGGAATATAATATTTTAATAGATAGTAAGTTGATAGGTGTATTAGTGTTGGATGATATATTAATTATTTTAGATGAGTCTCATATTCCAAAAAGGAAAACTTAAACATTAAAATAAGACGCGCAAAATAAAAACGTAAATATTGAAATGGGACGAAAATAATACTATTTTGGGTTGATGAGATTTTGAACCGGGACGGCCCTGGGGATGCCACCACACATGCCCCAAAATTTATTTATTATATATATATATAAATATGAGAATGACTAGAGTAAAACTAGTTTTATGGATTAATTGGTGCAATCGGATTCAAATCACAACTAAATTAAATCTCACGCTAGGCTGCTGCCAAATCAATTCCTTACGGAAATCACGTGAATGAATAGAAGCCCCCTTCTTCTCTCTCCCCAAGTACTGAAGCCTTCTCTCTCTGTCTAAGCCTTGCATTCTCCGGCAGCAGCGGACAGTGGATGCGCGCTCGAAAGTCAGTAGTTCGCCACAACTCCGCTAGAGCTCGGACTCAGCGCCACCAATTGCAGCGGTCCCTCCGGGGCGGACGCCGGCGCAGGCAAGGTGACCTTCACCGCCAGTTTCTAGCCTCGCAAACACGACGCGTTCGAGCCGTTGTAGAAAGAGAAGTAGAAGAATCCAACACATGATGTGTGCCACTTCAATTAAAAGACAACATATTATTAGACAACATATCTTGTGGTGTTGTTTATTTCAAGATTCATATGAAAGAAGAGGTGGCTTTAGAACTTACAGTGTAAACAGAGAAGGTGGGGTTTGTCAAGATTGTAGCTTGAAAGAAGTTGCAGAGAGAGAAAGCTTGCTGGTTCTTGAAAATATAGAGATTGTAGTGAAACTTATGCTTGAAAAATATGAGAGAGAGAGAAACACACACCCCATTATTAGAGTGTAAGATTGCAGCAAGAATGTGCGAAGAAAAAGGGGGAAAAAGACTATTTTGTTCTTGGAAAAATAGAAATTTTACGAGTTGTTACGTAAAACTTTATGACATGTTATGCTTTTAGTTGACTAAGTTTTTAGATGTAGAAGAGTGCATTCCTTTTTGGCAGTTCCATAGACATTTATGTTTTCTTTTAACTATCGTGCTAATTTTAATTTTGTTCTATTATTTCTTGTAAAAAAAGGTAATGTGAGCGTAAGAAATTTATTTTTTTGGATTATATTATACTTATTTTCATCAATTTTTATCTTTATAAAATAGTCCAATTAATCCATTATGAAAATGACTTTATTTTTAAAAAATTGAAATCTTAAATAAAAGAATAATCTAATTTATTATAAAAAGTAATCTAATATATTCTTTGTAATATATTTCAAAGAGTAACCTAATTATTTTTACTGAGCAATCCAATTAAGTCATTATAAAAAAGACTTTAATGTTATAAAATATTGGAGTCTCAAATCAAAGAGTAATTCAATTCATTATAAATAGTAACCTAATAAATTCCAAAGAGTTGACTAATTATTTTTATAGAGTAGTTCAATTAATTCATTATAAAAAAAACTTTATTATTAGAAAATTGGAGTCTTCAATGAAAAAGTAATTCAATTCATTATAAAGAGTAATCTAATTATTTTTATAGAGTAACCTAAAAAATATTAATCAAATAAAACAATATAACCTAAATTAAATAGTAAACTAGTTAATTAATTATAAAGAGTAAGTCAATTAATAAGAAAGAGTAATCTAAAAAATATTGAGCAAATAAAACAATATAAATATCACACTAAGTTAATATATCACTTTATAAAAGTAATCAGATTACTTTTGGATTAATTAGATTACTCTTCGAAATTAAAATAAATAAATAAATGAGAGAAAAAAAAAACTAACGAAAATGATATACTCCTTGTTTCTGTTTTCTAATTTCATGGATAAGAAGAATGAAACACTGATCCACAAACAATATTAGTGAACTGTAGGAAACATACATCCTTCAATCTAATTCTTAGTTTTCAATTCCTAATACATAACTCTCTCTCTCTCTAAATTTGCTTTTCCATCCAACTCTGAATTCTTATAATGCCCCCTCAAAATATGTCAAACAAACAGCCAACTATCCTCTGCCAAAAAAGATCAAAAACATAGTTTTATATTGAATTGGAATCACCAAACCTATATAGTTATTCTCAAATAAAAATAATTGTTATCATAATACAACATAATAAGGAACGTTATTGCATCATGTATTTATTTATTACTACCTAATTATTTTTGCGACGCTGCTAGTGGCTTTTGAATTCTTTGGTATACGTTTGCTTCTAAAATTTCTATACTCCCAACAACAAATTAGCCAATTTCAAGCATAAATAATTAGATGCATTGAATATAATGTAACTAACACTAAATACATACTCTATAAAATAGTCATACAATACAAGGACAAAAATTCGAAATATAAATTTGGAAAAAAAAAATAATAGTACTACATTAAGATGAAATCACATTGATGGCCACAATTGTGCAGTTGTGTTTAATTAAAAAAAAAAAAAAACTAAAAGTGTATAAGTATAAGATCCGTTCAGATCTTATACACGCCATTTAAATCTGCTCGCACTAGAAAGCACACCATATGGCCCAGCCACAACACTGCCTGTCGCCGACGTTGATGGTTGATTAGTCATATTTTGTAGTCGGGATGACCAATTCAACAATTTATCAAACCACAGGGAGGTAGGTACTAGTGCTTAAGCGATCTCACGTTTTTTGTAATTTTATAGAGACGAATCATAAAAGGATGGTTGTTTAACAAGTAAATGAAAATTATCAAAATAAACAAGTAAACAATGATCAATCAAACAAAGATAGAATGAAGGCGATTGGTTTTCCAAGTTAAACAAAAGTGAAATCAACAACAATTAAGAAGTGGTAATTCTAGGAACTATGCACCAAATTCATATGTATCATGGATATAGGATTAAGGGCCAACATGAAATCCTTCTAAACTTCCTCTTGAAATGAATAGAATGTGAATCCAATTAAGAATCCCAAAATAGCTCAAAGGATTGGATCTCACTCAAACAATTTTAACTAGGTACTAAGCTTGAAATGAAAGTCCTTTCACACAATTAATCGACCTCTCGATCCAACCAATCGGATATTCAATCAAAGGGTTCTAAATCCTAAAGGACATCTCTATCTCTTTAAGACTTATAATGCACATGAAGTGTATGATGAAATGATTCAATGAACTATCCTAAACATATAATTGATTTCTCAATCTAATCACATGCCCATGACAATTAATCACACAAATCAACAATATAAATCAAGCAATTAAAAAACATTGATAGAAAATCATAAATCCAATCAACATATGAATTAAAAATACACAAATCTCCAAAATTAACCAACTACTCAAATGTTGTTAATCTCATAAGGGAGATTAGCTTACCATAATCATAAGATAATTAACATATACATTAAAAACCTTACAAGTCATGACAAACAGATATGTTTACTACAAAAATGGGATGAAAACTCCCTTTGATTGGCTCAAATGGTTATCTCCTTCCTTCCTTTGTAATTCCCCTCTCTTCCTTGCTTCTTTTCTTCACTTGGATGAAAGATTTTATGGTGAGATAATGATGGATTGAATAGATGGATGAAAGTGATGAAGGATATAGTGTAAAATGAAGAAAATTGTGTGTATGGTGTGTGGGCAGCTGAATTTTGGATCCAAGATGATCAAAATGTTGAATGGATTGATATTTATACACATTGGAGACCTTCTAGAAGATTTCTATAAATTTTTTTATCAAGCACCTGCACGACTCGTGTACTGCAACACGGCTCGAGTCGTGTTAGGGCATTCTCGGTCAATATTAACTTCAGACAGCACACGAGTCGTGTGCTGAAACACGATCAAAGGGTGGTCGTATTGGATGTTCCGATGCTGGCGCACGGCTGCCTCTTACAGGCCCGTGTTCGGTATACAGGTAGTGTTTGCACACGGCTCGTGTACCCTACACAACCGGCCGTGTTCATGCTGCCCTATTTTTTCTTCCTTGTTTCATCTTCCGTCTCCATTTTTGCTCTGTTTTCACTTGTTTTACATACGATTAAGTTTATTCTCACACATTTCCATAAAACACATCACACCACCAAATAACACAATAAAAATGGATAAAAAACTAAGAAAACGGATATAAAAAGATAATAAAATTTAGATGAAAATATCACTAATCAATGGTCACCGTCGAGTTCCATTTGCTGCCGCCTCAGTCAGTCGCCGGATCTGCCCGCCATCAGCCACAAACGCCGAGCCACCGAGTTTCGTTTGCCGCCGTCAATTCCCACTGCCTCACAAAGTTTCGCCTCTGCCATTAGCGAGCTTTCGCTTCCTGTCGCCAAGTTACCGCGGTTCAATTCGAAATGCGCCGTTACCTTGTCTTCATCGTCGAAGAAATTTTCAGTAGGTGACTCTAGAGTGAGAGAGAGTACAGGTGAGAAAGAAGGAAGCGCAATAATGAAGGGAGAGAGAGGTTGTGGAAAGATGGATATTAGTGGGGTCCATTAGACATATCACATCATAATCAAAGATCCGTATTTTCAAATATTTGATCCAGTTTTTAAATAAAGATCCGGTTGTACATATTTAAAAAAAAACATGTTGTATTAAAGTCTTTGTCATATATATATATATAATATTTAGTTGACATCATTTTATTATTTTTTTTCGTATTTACTTGAATTCGAATTTTGTCAGGAGACACATGATGTCTTATGACACTTTGATCTTTATTTTTCTTTTTCTCACAATTTTCATTTTTTACAAACTTTAAAAAAATAAAATTCATCTATTATAGTTATTGAACAGAAATAGTAAATTTAACATAAATATTTAACTTTTTATTTGATAAGTTAATTACAAAAGAAATGAAGTATTTCTTTTACTTTTTTCACACAATATTTTTTCTTATACCATTCTTCTTTATTTTTTAAAATTACTTTTCTACTAAATTTGTTGAAAAAAACTGTAAATTTTTATGTAGATTTTTTTTTTTATTTTACGAGTTAATTAATCATATTAAATGTGACGTTTTTTTTTTATTTTTATACAACTCATTTTATGTATTTAATAAGTATAATCATATTCACATTCCAATTTTGTTTATTTTCTATTTTATAGAAAAATAAAGGCCTCAAAAAAAATTTTGCACAGGGCCTCTTAAATTATAGGACCGACCTTGATTTTGAACGGTATAGTTTCAGCGATTAGGCAGCCAGAACCTTTAATTTTTCTTATTTTTAAAAAATTAAATACATAAATCGATTAGTAGAGACTAGTCTTTATAGTAATTTATAAAAACAAACTACTTCAAATTCTATTAATTAATATAATAAACTAAAAAAATATTGTATGTTTATTTAAGTGTTTTCCATCATATTTTGATATTACATTTCATGTTATATGTATTATATTAGTGACACGTATATAGTTTTATCCTAGCGTATTAATTGGTTTGATGTAAATATAGTTTTATCCTCGAATCCCTCTACAAATTTACTTCATTGAGCATCTCCAGTAGCTCTCCATATCATGCTACAATCTCCAATTTGCAGCAAAATGCTCCTCCAGCAGCAACAAAATAAGAGAAGTTACCGTAGTTGCTGGAAAATTCAGCCCTACAGTATCTGAATTTTTTTTTATTTTTTCTTTTACTTATTTTTTTAGTTAATTTAAATAAATGAAAAAAAATATTTTGATAATCCTTTTTTGGAAAATTACTACTAGGTACACACTTTGTACCCCTAATTACTTTTAGATACATTGATTTAAAATAATTACTATCACATACAAAATATTAAAGTAAAATACCAAATATAACCCTAAATCCATACACTTTTAAACCACAAACCCAAACCCCCACCCACCGACGGACCACCACCGGCCGACCGCCGCCACCGCCACCACCGACCGCCGAAATTCTGCCGGACCACCGCCGGCTGGTCCCCGAAGCTCTCCCGGCCGGCCGGCCGAGCTCTGCCGGACCACCTCACTTTTTTGCTACACACACTTTTTTTACTGCACACACTTTTTTTACTGCACACACTTTGCTACACATGAACTTTTGCTGCACACAACATTTATGTGCAGCAATTGGAATATCACTATATATTTTTGTAGTTAGTAGTAATATTTTTGTATGTTTGTATCTTATAGTAATTAAGGGTTTTTTTTTACCTAGTAGTAATCCTCCCTTTTTTTATAATTTCTTCTTTTACTTATTTTCTTTAGTTAATTTAAATAAATGTAAAAAATATTTTGATAGTCAATTATAATAGTAAACTGTAGCGTGTTTATCCTTTTCTCTTTTTTTTTTTAATTTGCATGTGAAAAAAAATTAATGGTTAATTTTTATTATATTATTTGTGTTTAAAAATAAAAATAATAATGAAAAATAAATTAAATTTTATAAATAAGTAAAAATATTATTAATAAAAAAATTATTATTTTATGTTTTGGAATAAAAAAATAGAGTAAACTGCTTGAAATGATCTATTGAGTAAACTGTATTTTGGGGATGAATGTGCTGTAAAATGGAGTCAACCGCTGAGAGATGGGTAGGTTTATTATACGGAAGAAAGAAAAAAAAATTATGTATTTGATATGGTGTATTGCGATTGATTATGTTATTTTCTTAAAAGAAATTTTTTAGACTCGTTGTTAGAAGAACTAAGCACTCCTTGAAATTGGGTTCTTATGAAACATTCAACGAGTTTATCAATTTAATACAAGTCTATCTCCAATATTCATTCCAATTAAAATGATTGGGTTCTTATGAAACATTCAACGAGTTTATCAATTTAATACGAGACGATCTCCAATATTCATTCTAATTAAAATGATTGATTTTAGGTGTTGGTATTGTCTAAAAAATTATTTGTAGCGGTGATTATGTAACTCTATCATCCCTTATTATTAACAAAGATAATATTCATCTACTCACATTAAATTCCATACTTTTCATTTTTATTTATTTACATTAAATTTTATAATCCAAAAGCTTTACATCAATCTATAACCTAAAAATTCATTTTAATTATAAATTTATCATTATGACTTAACACACATAACATATTTTATAATTTATTATATAAAATATTATATTATCATTCGAAAGTCAATAAAATAAAATTAGTCAAGAGTAACTTTCTAAACTTAATATCTACTTTAACGAACTATGCAATAAACTTAATACGAAAGAGTATTTATTTTTGCCGTTTAAAAAAAAATTGCATTTCTATTTACTATTATTTTCGCCGATTAAATAAAAATAAAATCATTTGTATTTCTACTTACCCATGCTTTGTGTCCACCTCTTTTTTTTTTTTTTTTAATGGGCCTTCTTTAACGTAATACACATTAAATTTGTTTCCTATCCACCCAACAAAAACAAAATTCACATTACTAAAATGCAAATTGAAATAAAATGAATTATTATGTCATTATATATTTATTTATTTAATAAACTTCCAATTCTGATATACAAAATGTTTTAATTATTAATCATTTTTTACATTCCTCCATCATAAAAGCTGTGACTTTGTCAGACGTGCTATTTCTTTTAAACTCTTTTTATCTTTTTTGACTAGTAAAAGATTGACTTATCTTTATCCAAACTTTGATGGTGTTTGTGGGTTGCTTCTCAATAATGCAAGCTCCACTCCACTCCCTTCACAATCCTACATTATCATTTATAATCCTCAAGCAAACAAGATTCATCATTTAACAAATCTAAAATATTGATTCAAACAAATAACCCAATTAACCAACAAGATTTAGGCTTCAAATGAAACATTCATAGGTTTACATAACATAAGGATGTCAATCAAGAAATAAAATCTTAAGATGCACCAACACAAGTTCAAACACAGATTGCGATTGAAATCAAACAACATTAGTTCAAACGCAGACAACAATGCAGGTTTTTACATTTCCAAACTAAATAAAGTGTGGTTGATCATATGCTATCATGTGAATTGCTATTACCATTTGATAACCTTCTAAAGGCACATGCCACCAGAGTCCTTCCAGCAAAGAGACTAAACCTCGACTTATTGGGCAATCTAACTCCACTGCTAGATGAGGGAGCATCAACATCGACACCATCGATCCCACCGAGATCGGTCGTCATTGTTGCACTAACTATTGGGGGGAATTCGATGGCGTATTGATCATGTGCCCCTCCATCACTTGTGCTTACATCCATGGCCTCATTGTCTATCTCATCTGCATCCAAGTTCACAGACAATGTTGCCCTCCTCGTCCTCAACCAATCTGCAACTTCACTGGTCACACCTCTGCACTTCTTCACCTTAATCTTGACTAAATTTGGGCATCCGAAAGCAAATGCTTCGATCCCGGAGTCCGTAACTCTACATCCCTTTATGCAAAGTTTCTTCAATGCCGTGCACCTAGCAGCAATGCATGTAATCTCTGGATCTCCAATGGTTTCACTACCACAAAGAGCTAATCTTTCCAACTTCTGACAATTCAAAGCCATTGCCATCAAGCTTATGGAACTAGGGTTCACCCCTATGAGCACCAACTCCACAAGGTTCACACTGTTCTTTGCAATGGCAATTAATCCCTCATCACCTATTCTATTGGTTCTCCACCCATCAATATGGAGCTTCCTCAAAAGCTTACAATTCTCAGCAATGGCCAGAATCCCATCGTTTGAGCAATCAGGAGCTTTCACCAAGTGAAAGATTTCCAAATCAGGGCACTTTGAAATTGCTATTAATCCCACATCACTCACCTGCAACCTCTCCAGATGAACCTCTGTTAAACAGCTTTTTCTACTGGTGATGCTCTCCAACAATCTATCCCACTCACCCAAACATCTCAAAATCTTCAAAGTTTTCAAATTCTTAGATCCAACAATCAAGGGGCCAAAGCATTGGCCATTGTAAAGCTCCTTGAGAGTAATCAACTTCAGAGATGAAGCTGCAGCGCCAGGACCAATCGTCTCCGCCGCAAACCCATCGTTGATTCCCCGTAATCGCTTGACGGAGAGCTCCTCGAGCGAAGAACAATTATCCAAAAGGGCATTCATACCTTTAGCTCCAAACATACACGATCCACAGGAGAATTTACGCAGAGATTTGCAATTAGTAGCTAAAGCCAACATACCTAGGTCAGAGATTTCACGGCAACCCCGGAGCTTTAGCCGAGTTAAATTATTGCATCGGAGGGAGATCAAGGTCAAGGCGTCGTCGTTTATGCTAACAGACTTGCGATCACAGCGAAGGGCGAGTTTGGTGACGGCGTCGAACCTTGTGAAGATGGAGGGGAGGTGCGGCGCTACGTCCGCGGTGGCAGTGAGAACAAGGCGGTGGCGACTCTGCCCCTCCACGGCGAACCAGCGGCGGGAAACCAAGGAGCAGCGCTTCCTGTCGCCGGCAGTGAGGGATTGGAAGATCAAAGCCAAACATTCGTCCGGGATCTCGGAGGTGTAATCGAGCTGTTGGTCCACGGAAACCCTATCGAGATGCGTGGAGCAGGGTAGGTGGAGGTCGAGGTCGGAATCGTGGAAGCGATTGGAGGCACCGGGAGAATAGCCGCGGGTGGAGCTCGCTTGACCCATTTACTAGGAGCGAGTGAGAAGACGCGCCGCTGCGAGAAAAGCCAAAAGAAGGCGGTAGGCGAGTGGGGAGAGGAGTAGGCAAAAAAAGGTGGGTTGTGTGGCAAGAGAAATGCGGAGTAGAAAAAGGGGTTGGCTTTTAAAACGGGTATATTCAATACCGGAGCGGGGCGGAGCGGATAGATTCATTCTCGGGTTAAACTGATTTGACCCGGCAAAACCGCATGCGCGTGAGGGTAACGTCTCCTTCATCGAAGATGGAATGGAATAGTTCTTGAGTGTGAGACTGACTGACGACCCTGACTTGGTTTTCTTGACCATTTAAGTTAACAATACTCCCTCCGTCCCGTTTCAATATTTACATTTGTTTTTTGCATGTTAATTAAGGAGTATAGTATTTTAATTTTAATAGATAATAAATGAAAAGATATAATATTTAATCTAAAGTTAGTAGGTGTATTAATGTTGGATGTGGGACCATGGTGATATAATAATTATTTTAGGTGGATCTCATATTTCAAAAAAGGAAATGTAAACATTGAAATGGGACGCCCAAAAGAGAAATATGTAAATATTGAAATGAGATGGAGTGAGTATTTATCAATTCTTAAAGGAATTACTTCCTCCGTCCCACACATATATTCACACTTTTCGTTTTCGTCCGTCCCACACTTATTTTCACTACAGCACCACCCAAAAAAAGAAACTTCACATTAACCAACAACCTTAAAAGTTATCTTAATTTCAAAAATATCACTTCCACTTAACACACATAACATACTTTATAATTTATTTATTACCTAAAAATACTACAATACCCCTAAAAAGATAAAATTGGTCAAAAAGTAATTTTTCTTAAAATGTATCTACAGTGTCGGTGAACTTAATTATGGGACGGAGGGAGTATTATTTATAGATACAAATTATAAGATAATATTACTACTAGACATAATGTATAAATTATATTACTATCATATACAAAAGTATACAATGTAAAGTTTTAATTACCCTTTCATAATCTTCTGAATATATAATTCAAAAGAAATTTACATAAAATTGTTGGCCGCGATAATCATCAATATATTTCCTATATTTTAGTTATCTCTTCTCAAATCAATCTTTTTTTGGAATTCTCCCTCCGATGTGATTACATATCAGAGTCGGGGTGTAGGAAATTATTGGTCGCGGTAATTATCTCAATTTGAAATCACGAACCTGTAAGTATTTGTTTAATTTTGAAGATTTGCTTAATTTTGTTTAAAATCACAAACATTAATCGGTAATTTATGAGGGTTTAAACATAATTTTGTAAGTACTTTTAATGGTAATTTTGTTCGACGGGTGTAAATATAATTTTATTTAATTACCAGTCAATGGTTGTTTTCCTCTTTTGTTTATAATATATTTCCTCGTTTTTTATCCGCGTAAAAAGGTGTGAACAAATTTATCTAATAAATACTCCCTCCGTCCCTAGGTAAGAGTCTCATTTTACCACTTTTGTTGTCTCACCCAAAGATTTCATTTCCTTTTTTTGGACACATGGGACTCACTCACACCCACTAATACAATTAAAATATGGGCCCACACACCTACTAATATAACTACTCATTACATATTAAATAATAATACTCCTTAATCCACGTGCCCAAAAGCAAATGAGACTCTTACCAAGGAACGGAGGGAGTATGATTTTGAAATTCTGTAATTTATGAGGTCTATTAATAATGTTTTTCAGAATATAGTTTTAATACTTTTTAATGTCTGCGTTCTGTATGATTACGATTTTATTTAATTCCATTATAAGATTTTTATGAATACCAACGATTGATGTTCTAATCTATGAGTTCTGTATGATTACGTTATTTTCTGAATACAAATATAAGATTTTCCAGAATAACAACTACTGCTGTTCTGATGTATGCGTTTTGTATGGTTATCTTTTTTCTGAATATCGTTATAAATTTTTTTTGAATACCAGTAGTTGCTGTTTTGATGTGTGCTTTCTGTATTGTTACGATTTTTTTAGAAAACCATTATAATATTTTCTGAATACCATTTTTGTTCTAATTGGTGCATTCTATGGAGTTACAATTTTTTTTCAAAATACCATTCTGAAATTTTTTCTGAATACTTTTGGGGAATTTAATTGGTTAGTAAGGATTAATAAATAAATTAATCACCAATTAAATAATAATTAAAGTGAGTGAAATTAGTCTCACATGTGAAATTGATCAAATATTGTAAATTGATCAAATTTGGTAAATTTGATCAAATATGGCAATTGATCAAATATGGTAGTGATCACGATCACTACTTAAAATAACAATTCTACTATATGCGAGTGGTCTCTGGAATCTATAAATAGAGTCATTGTGCATTCATTCAAAACACACTAAAATACATAAAAAAATGCAAAGTATCTGCATACACTTGCATAGTGCATAGTCTAGACGATCCAATTCTCCATTCTTCTTAGTTCGTCGGAGTTCCTACGATAGCGGTATTGCTTCACCGGAAACGAGAAGTCGTTTCACCTTTGGAAAAGATCCACAAGATCGGAGCACTACCGGGGCATGTTTTTTCTTGCGGAAAAAATTCTATTCGACTCGACTTTGCCCATCATCCCGAGACGTACAAGATCCTAAATCGTAGATCAAGAGACGTTCAAGATCCTGATCCAAATCTATAAGAAAGATTAGTAATTCTCCGCTCTGTTTCCATATTCATTATAATAGTGATTGATTGGTGTACCTATAAACTAACAATCGCAAGAAGAAACACGTATCCTCCACACCCTACAATCACTATGACTAATCCAATGGATATTGACGGGATTGAAACATCCAATGCTAATAACTCCAAGAGAGTTAATGTTGAGATTCCTATTGGGACTGATTCCCAAAGGATGTATCCTCCAATGGGAATGTCGAGACCATTCATGGTTCTAGCTCCAGTGGAGAAGCCCGAGAAATTTGGGAGTGCAAACTTTAAGAGATGGCAGCAAAAGATGTTCTACCTCACTACGCTGAATCTGGTAAACTTCTTAAAGGAGTCTGCACCAGTGGTGGATGAGAATGAGACTAATACGCAAAAGCGTATAGCTCTGGATCAGTAGACCTCCGCTGATTACTTGTGCAAGAACTATATTCTTAGTGAATTTAGTGATGCATTGTACAACGTGTATAAGAACTGTGGGATTCTTTGGAGAAGAAGTTTGTCGGCTCTGTGAATGAGAAGCTGCCTCCAATATGGAAGGACTTCAAATGCTATCTCAATCACAAGCGAAAGGACATGTCTCTAGAAACTTAATTGTCAAATTGAGAATCGAAGAGGACAACAAGAAGATGGATGGGAAGTTTGGCCAATCCTCAATTGAGGCAAAGGCAAACTTAACTGAACATTGTGCGGGACTCTCTAAAAAGAGGAAGATGTCCGACGACAAGGGCAAGAAGCCAATAAAAAAGCCCAAGTAGGCCCGATACTTGGTGTTATCTTACCCTAGAAGTAATTGAGGGAAGATAGAAGGAAAAAAATTCACGTTTTTTTTAAATCATGCGCAGTAATATTGCAGAGGCAATAAACAGAATTTCAATCGTCGAATCGAGTTAAATTTTAATCAGCATGTTCACAACATGTCGAATATATTATGAACGGTAGAGATCGTGTTCGAAACTCCGTGTTGACAGGAATAAGTCAAAAATAGAAGTCAGATTTTTGGATGATTCTGTTCTGCGTAGTCGAGAAAAAAAAATCTTTTCTCACAAACCAACCGTTGGATCGATCTATAATTTTGACAACACGTTCAAGACTTACACCGGTAGATTTTGGACGGTGAGATCATATTCTAAGATTTCTAGAATTATGAACACTGAACGGCAGTTGGTGTTGATATGACAAAACAATTATTTCCAACAATGGAAAGGAGCACTAAACCTCTAGAGTTGATCCACACTGATACGTGTGATTTAAAACTTGTGCAAACTAGAGGGGGGAAAAGTATTTTATTACTTTTATTAACAACTGCACAAAATTCTGTTATGTGTATCTCTTGACAAGCAAAGATGAAGTTTTAGAAGCATTCAAAAGCTACAAGAATGAAGTTGAAAATCAACTTAACTCTCGAATTAAAGCAATTCGAAGTGATAGAGATGGTGAATATGTAGCACCATTTGAACAAATATGTGCCGAATCTGGCATCATACATCAAACAACAGCTCCTTATTCACCTCAATCAAATGGTGTTGTTGAGCGCAAGAATAGAATTCTGAAGAAAATGATGAACGCAATGTTAATCAGTTCAGGGTTGCCTCAGAACTTGTGGGGGGAAGCTATTCTGTCAGCTAAACACATTCTGAACAAGATTCCATAGAAATCTAAAGATCAAACTCCTTATGAAATATGGAAGGGACGTAAACCATCATACAAATACCTCAAAGTGTAGGGGTGTTTGGCCAAGGTTGAAGTGCCTCTACCTAAACAATTTAGAATCGGACCTAAAATGGTTGATTGTATATTTGTAGGGTACGCACTTAAAAGCAATGCTTATAGATTTCTGATTCATAAATCAGAAGTACCTAACATGACTGAAGGCACTATGATAGAATCAAGAAATGCAATATTCTTTGAAGACATATTTTCTAACAAAGGTAATAAACAAGTGACATCTTCTAAGAGACCACTTGTAGATACTACTACGGTTCAATCTACACAAGAGAGTGTAGAACCAAGACGTAGTAAGAGAGCTAGAGTAGAAAAGGACTTTGGTCAAGACTTCTTCACCTACGTGGTTGAAGATGAGCCCAAATCCGTATCTGAAGTTCTATCTCATCCAGATGCACCATTCCTGGAAAGAAGCTATAGATTACGAGATTGATTCCATTATGCAAAATCATACATGGGAACTAGTAGATTTACAAAAGGGTTGCAAGACCTTAGATGCAAATAGATCCTTAAAATAAAATATAAAGCTGATGGGTCAATAGACAAATATAAAGCCCGGTTGGTGGCTAAAGGCTTTAGACAAAAGGAAGAGTATGATTTCTTTGATACCTACTCACCAGTGACACGAATTACGTCTATTCGTGTACTTATAGTGATTGCTGCATTGCACAATCTAGAGATCCATCAAATGGATGTGAAGACAACCTTCTTAAATTGTGAGTTGGAGGAAGAAATATACATGGACCAACCAGAAGGTTTTATAGCACCTGAAAATGAGAAAAAGGTGTGCAAACTCATGCGATCATTATATGGACTTAAACAAGCTCCAAAATAATGGCATGTGAAGTTTGACAATACAATGATGTCAAATGGTTTTCGAATCAATGAGTTTGACAAGTGCATGTATGTGAGAAATACACCAAGGGATTTGTCTTGGTCTGCCTCTATGTAGATGATATGCTTATCATGGGAAGCAATAATGACATAATCGTTGACACTAAACGAATGTTGAATCGGAACTTTGACATGAAGGACATGGGTATAGCGGATGTGATATTTGGAATCAATATTCAAAGAACATCTGATGGAATTGCTTTGTCAAAATCTCATTATATTGAGAAAGTGTTGAAGAAATTCAATGCATTAGATGATTCACCGGCTAAGACACCCATGGATCCAAGTGTACACCTTAGTAAGAATAAAGGTGAATCAATGGCTCAATCTGAGTACGCAAGGGTTATAGGGAGCATAATGTACATAACCAATTGTACGCGTCCTGACATAGCGTGTTCAGTTAAAATATGAGTAGATACACGAGTAACCCAAGCAGTGAGCACTGGAAAGCATTGAGAAGAGTGTTGAGATACCTGAAATATACTCTTGATGTGGGGCTACACTATTCTAAGTATCCAGCAGTACTCGAAGGGTACAGTGATGCAAACTGGATATCTGACACAAAAGACTCGTTCTCCATGAGTGGATACGTATTCACTATCGGAGGCGGAACAGGGTCGTGGATGTCTACAAAATAAACTTGTATAGCCCATTCTCCAATGGAATCGGAGTTCATAGCTTTAGATAAAGCTGGGGAAAATAAGAATGTCTTAGAAACTTCCTAGAGGACATTCCATGTTGGAACAAACCAGTCCATATACGTTGTGACAGTCAAGGCACAATTGGAAGAGCTCTTAATGATATGTACAACAGAATGTCTAGACATATCCGTAAGCGACACAACACGGTGAGACAATTGATCTCGGGTGGTGTAATGTCAATTGACTACGTGAAGTCAAAAGATAACATAGCGGATCCGCTTACAAAAGTAATTAATCGAGATCAATTGAATAAATTGCTAGAAAGAATGGGGCTAAAATCCACAAAGTAATGCGCCAAAATAGTGGAAACCTAACCATGATGACTAGAGATCCTAAGAACTTGGTTCAAAGGGACAACGAAACTATAGAGGTTCAAGTGAAACTTGGTACATACCATTCCTTAGTAGAGCAATTCTACCAAGTATAGAACCCGTATTGTGGTGAGGTTACATATTTTGACGTTTAATGATTCCTAAAAGGTTAAGTAATGGTTGTTTGAGTATAACAGGATACTCAAGATAGGAGATCACCTATGTAAGTGTGAAGTGAGTGGCTGCTTCAAAAGAAAATACTTATGAATCCAAAGGGGTCCACGGCCGAAACAGACCAAAACGTGAGAACAAGGAGAATGCAAGACATTGATGCGTTCGCACTATTGTCTAAGTATACGCTAAGGAGGAGTAGTTCAAAGACATCATGTCTACTAAGCCACCAGTATACTCGATAGTGTTGGACTACGGAAGGTTCAAAGTCTCAAGCTACCTATCCGAATACATTAATGTTTCACGAGGACTGGATTGTGTGTCTGCATTTTATAGGCGTCGAATTCCACTCATGTGGGGAATTGTTGGGGAATTTAATTGGTTAGTAAGGATTAATAAATAAATTAATCACCAATTAAATAATAATTAAAGTGAGTGAAATTAGTCTCACATGTGGAATTGATCAAATATAGTAAATTGATCAAATTTGGTAAATTTGATCAAATATGGTAATTGATCAAATATGGTAGTGATCACGATCACTACTTAAAATAACAATCCTACCATATGAGAGTGGTCTCTGGAACCTATAAATAGGGTCATTGTGCATTCATTCAAAACACACTAAGATACATAAAAAACACAAAGCATTTGCATACACTTGCATAGTGCATAGTGCATAGTCTAGACGATCAAGTTCACCATTCTTCTTAGTTCGTCGGAGTTTCTGCAATAGCAGTGTTGTTTCGTCGGAAACGAGAAGTTGTTTCACCTTTAGGGAAGATCCGCCAAGACCAAAGCACTATCGGGGCATGTTTCTTCTTGCGAGAAGAGTTCTACTCGACTCGACTTCGCCCATCATCCAGAGACGTTCAAGATCTTAAATCGTAGATCAAGAGACGTTCAAGATCCTAGATCCAAATCTATAAGAAAGGTTAGTAATTTTTCACTCTATTTCCATATTCATTGTAATAGTGATTGATTGGTGTACCCATAAATAAACAAATACCACTCTAAGGAGTCACTTTGGCATGTGTTGCGGATGAAGGTCACATATGGGATGTGGTTGAGTGTATAGCTGGAGACTTTGAGATGTTGAGCTATCATTCGATTCGTGTCGATTTAAAGCCTAGAACATGTTCATGTCACAAATGGTAAATAACTTGATTCCTTGTGCACGTGCCGTTGTCGTGATTCGTAGATATGGATCTTCTTCTCCAAGTCACGTGAGTGAATATTTTTCCATTGGAAAATACCGGGAATGCTACATGCACGATTTACATCATATCCTCGAAACCAATCATCTAGAATTTGAGTCTAAAAGTGAATAAGAATCTTGCACCCATTTTGAAACGCCCGCCGGATCGATCGAAAAAAGTAGAATACCTTCCTATGGAGAATATCCTAAGAAAAAGAGGAAAACACCCGTTGAATGGTAATTATCCTTTTTTACTCTTACTTACAATTAGAGTTGTTCTTGCATTACTATATGATCGATTTTTTCTTATTTTAATATAAAATCTTAAAAGTAAGGCAAACGCGAACGTCTACGCAATATTGAGGATGCCACCTCATTTTTCCTCCTATTTTTTTCCTTCAAATGCTTGCACACTATTTATTGGTTGGTTGAGGATACTGTTTGCATATGATTAATATGCTTATTTTATTTACATACGATGTTGAGTGGATAGAACTTCTGAACACATCTATTGCTTATAACTCGTTTTCTACCTCTCAAGTTGTATTGAAGACATTATACATTTTAGAAGTGGAAGTTTGTCTTCATTTTATGTTTTAGGAATGAGAGTTGGACTATTGAATTTGTGGATAGAGAAATTGATAGTGCAAATAAGAATTCTTATCGACTTTTTAGGTGATATTTCAATGTTTGTATTAAAAATATAGAATTTAATGAAATAATGATGGTAATAAAAAATATAGAATTGGAATGATGGATTGAGTTTGTAGTTTTTTTTCATCCGATTAGAGTTGTATTAAAAAAGTATTCACTGTAATACTAATAAATGATAAGTAAAATATTTTCGAAGGTAAGGGAATCAATATTCAAACCCTGATATAATTAATTAAATATGCATATCTCACATTGGATTCAAGTTTAGAATTGAACTCAAATTGAATCAATATTCACAACTTTGTATCCCACATATAAATTAATCACACAAATCTTCGGAAAGATATATTAAACTCAAACTGTATCTCATATTGGATTCAAGTTTAGAATGAAACTCAAATTGAATCAGTATTTACGACTTTGTATCTCACATATAATTGAACACCAGGTGTATTCAATATCTGATATACATCGAATACCAATTCTATTTCAAATACTAACTCTGAATACCATATGGAACAAGAACTAATTATCAAAATTCGGGATGATATAAAAAAATACAATGTATTCAAAGCCTTCGGCCGCTATCTCGATATTCAATCTAAGGTTTGGTCAGATGTAAAGTGGAATGGATAAAACCCTTGGTGGAGTCCCCCAATATTACCGGACATTTCGATGTATTGGTTGAAATTGGACACAACCTAAAATGTGAATATCGTGTGCGATTCTATCTTATGGGGTTGACTACTCCTAACTAATTTCCTAGTTTCATGGAGATTAATGGTATTTTAATTTCTAAATACAATAAATTTTATAATAGGGTTAAAATAGGTATTTAATGTGTTCAATTTGTAGTGAATAGTATTTTAATTTGGATAATATACCTACTAATAATATAGATAGATAAATTGTACCTATAAGTAATGAACTCATTCTTAAATAATGCTAATATATAATACTCCACTCCACTTTTATCAATTCTTAAAGGCTAATACTACCGTGGATCTGGGGTCACCCAGGATACAGTGCACACTTTCAGAAATGTATACAATTATGAACAAAACATATACAATTATGAACAAAAATGTATATACTTTGTTTGTGAGTTAGTTTTTTTAATGAAAAATTTAGTGTAAAAAAAATATAATTATAAAAAATATGTACTTTACAATATTGAATAAAAAGTTATACACGTATAGATGCTAGTTTTTTTAATGAAAAATTGAGTGTGAAGTATACAATTATTAAGAAACATGTATACAACATAATTTAACACACACTTTCATAAAAAGAAAAACAACTAACTAATATCCCTCTATCCCATTTCAATGTTTATATTTGCTTTTTGCACGTTGACTAAAAAGTATTATATTTTAATATATAGTGGGTGGAAAAATATAATATTTAATGTGAAGTAGGTAGGTGTATCAGTGTTGGATGATATATTAATTGTTTTAGGTGGGTCCTATATTCCTAAAAAGGAAAACGTAAACATTGAAATGAGACGCGTAAAATAGAAACTTAAACATTGAAACGGGACGGAGGGAGTATACTTTATCATTTATTTATTACCCAAAAATATAATATTACCCCCAAAAGTAAATAAAAAAGTATTTTTTTTAAACTTCATATATACAATAAACGTGAACTTGAATTTGAGACAGAGAGAGTATTAGATTGTGGAGTAAGACATTATTTTCCTGAATTAATTCAAAATGATATGATTAATAATCTGAATACGATGAGTAATATTTACTTATATTGAATATGCTAATTAATTTTATGTGTAATGTTAATGGTGAAATGCCTTATGCCGCCATAAGTTTCTCGTTGGGAAACAGCGAGGGAATGTTTGGTCGACATTATAATTTTTGTTACTCACAAATTGAGCAAACTGTTGGGAATGTGAAAATTGCGAATGTCATAGAAATTTGTGACACACCAATATTCACCAGACTCTGTTGCGGAAGAGACAAAGAGATAATTTGCGCTGCATCTCAAGAGTCTTAGGGTTTGTCATTGAAATGTTGTTTAGATTAAAATGATACAAATGTCTTAGTTGAGTATGTTTAGTGAGTGACGCTTGCGTCGCCTTTAGAATTTAATATTATGGATAAGAGTACATTATTTCGTTCTAAATGATATACATTTTAATTAATAAGGATACATCATTTTGTTCTAAAGGGTATACATTTTTCATTAATATTTTTTATTTTTCTACAGAAAATAAAGGGTACACATTTTTATACTAAAGAGAATATAATTTAACACAAAATTCTAAAGGCACACGGAGTGTGCTTCCGTGCACCCGGGCGCACACAAGTTTTTGCCATGTAAAGTAGTATATATACTCCCTCCGTACCGCGTTAACATTGACATTTTTTACACGAAGATTAAGAGATGTAATATTTTGGGTAGGTCTTGTGTGATACTGTCTCATGTAAGTCCTTACGTAAGACGGATAAAAAGTGATAGCATCGTTAACAAAAAGTGATACTCAATCGATGAAAAGTGATAATGATAGAATGAGCTATTTCATGAACAATTTATAGTATAAACAAAAAGTGATAACATTTTATAGCGAAAGTGATCATATTTTATAATGAAAGTTATAATAATATTATTACTTTTTATCGTCTCGCGTAGCTACGCGAGACGATTTCACATAAGTTTTTGCCTAATATTTTAATATTGTTTTTTACACAGAGATTAAAGTAATATTTTAGGAATAATAATAGATAGTGTGTTGAGAAATATAATATTTAATATGCAGTGGGTAGTTGTATTAGTGTTGTATGTGAGTCTAATGTGGAATAAATAATTATTTTGTGTGGATCCTATTTGACAAAAAAGGGTAAATTACGAACACCCCTCGAGGTTTGACCAAAATACCAAATAAACTCCGTGTTAGATGTTGGGAACTTGATCTTGTTACAAAGTTGTCAAAATCGTACCTAACTGTTGTTATTATTACTTAATTAACTTATTTATTTTGGTTTAAATTAAGATTATTAATCAATATTAGATCATGTCGATCTCTAAAACTTGGTATAATTTGATCAAATCTAAATATTTTGAATAATAAATAATTATATATATTTTAGACAACCATAGTTTAAAGTGACGGATTTAAAAAATATATATAATAATCTTACTTGTATAAATAATAAATCCTCTATAATTAGTAAGGTTAAATCTTAGTATATGAATATTGATGTCATTTCTATCCCTCTTTAATTGAGAAAAAGTAGTTCAGGGTAAAAACATAGTAGTTTTGCCTTTAATTAAATAGAGGAACATAAGTTCACAATGCGTAAAACTTAAAATAGAATCCATAGCATTGAGGTGTGAATGCCCAAGCCAATTACACCTTCGACCAAGTCTTGCATCAACCTTCATAATCTGAAAATGTTAAGTGTTTGGGGTGAGCATTCCAACTTGCTCAGTGGGTGCTTGTTCACCTTTTTGAGTGTCCCAAAGTGTAGGGAATCTGTTGTAGATAAGCGTGTGACCAAGTCTATTATCGAACCCAAATGATAATTCTAGACTTACTATTTAATCTATTTATGACTATTCTAATTTAAGACAAATCTGAGTATTTTAAGAGAATTAATTAAACTAATGATGAAGAAAATAATTACTAAAATATAAAATAACAAATAAAATAAATATGGAAAGTGTTCAAAAGAGAAGATAGATATCACTAAGAAATTCAGTTAAATTGGTCAAATCAAATCACTAGACAATCGGTTAGAATTCCTGCAGATTTTATGAAAGAAATCACTTAATTATGTTAAATCTCTTTTGTAAAGTAAACTTAACACATAAATCTGGTTCAAACTCTCAGATGCAGAAGAATAATTCCTACTCCCTTTCTAGGTACTTAAGAATTAAACTTCAATTCCTACTTAACAATCTAAGAAACCAAATCCTCTAGAATGGTAATTAATAAATATATTAAGCGTCCAATATTAATTATTCTAATGAATAAAGATTATATGGCTAAGTTCTCATTACCCATAACAGATAGACAAATATAATCACTTCTATGACACAAACAATAATCATAAACATGCAAAGGTAATTGGCATCTTCATGAATAAGGACAGATCATATAAGACAAAAATATCAATCTCAATTCAAAACATTAATAATGGAATAAGAATACTGCAGAAATCCATAATCTAGTCTAGGTCATCAATTCAAACTAATTCAACCTTCAAAACCTAGCACTATCCAAGAAGTACTGGCCATGGTGTTACAAGCAACACCCATGATTAAGTAAGAAAACAATCCCGAAGGTCTATTATTCAAAATAAAGAAAGGAAGAATAAGAAAAACCCTAGATTTGGCGTGATTCTCCGTTCTCTCTTCTGTGATTCTGAACCTTCTTATTCTCCTTCTCAAGTAAGCAATACTAATGAACTCTCCGGGATGAGTGTATGTGATGGTGCAGTAAAAGGGTATGGAATGGAAAAGTGATGAAAAGTTGTGGAGAGTTATGGAGAGTAAGGGTTTGGAACACCTCAATGGTCCCTTTTATAGTTGAGGACTGATAAATCCCGAATTCTGACTTAAAAGTGAGCTTTATCACGTAAAAAATACGAACGGGCCAAGAAAACGATAAAAAACGATGATTGGGCCTCGCTGGGCTGTAGCACGAGTCGTGCCAGGGTTGGCACGAGTCGTGCCGAACACGGAAGTGCAGTATTTCTCGGCGGCATCAGCAGCACGGGCTGGCTGGACACCCAATACGAGTCGTGCCACCCGTCGGCTGCCTGAGCGACTTCACGGTTTTGCTCATAACTTCTTCATTCGATCTCTGATTGAGGTAATTTTTGCGTTCACGCGCTCCTCTCTTCCTTGGCTTTCCAGACATATAAAGAAATCCTAAAAATTCATCCATTTAAGTGTCGTACAACTCATGCAAAGTAAGGCATGAATGGTGCTCCTCCAGGGCATACTGGGCGGTCGTGCACATCTCGTGCTGCATGTGGCCGGCACGAGTGGGCGGCACGAATGGCCTCTGTAGCCAGCACAAGTCGTGTCGTGCTATACCAAAAATCTCTCTCGCCCAGTTTTGACCCCAACTTCCAATTTTGCTCTTTTTACTCCCTTTTTTCACCTAAAAACACAAAATAACACCTCACAAGCATCTGTAACACAAATATATGAAATTCAACCACAAGATTCTCAAATACGGATATAAATACCACAAAATTATGCTAAATCGGACCTTCAAACACGCAGATTTTCACACTAAACAAACCCCCCAAACTTAAGATGTTGTTCGTCCCTGAACAACAAAATCGAACAAAGAAGAAAGATAGTGTGTAAATCTAAGGAATAACAAGGGATATGACATCTAAGCCATTCAACACACAATTGTCATTAACTTCGGTCATGCACTCTCATTACATGCAATAATTCATTCATAGCATACAAGCTAAGATAATTACCACCAATTAAAATGCTCCATCAACTTATTCTCAATGGAAGTATATCACTCTCACTCAAGTGTAAAAGATATACACTTATAGGGTATGGTGCTTACGCTCATATTCAATTTAAGTACCTGCGTAACCATAAGTTTGTCAAACGTCTCAAACTATCCACCACTAAAAGTATGATTCGACAATAGGATCAAAAAGGATTTTTAATAGGATGTAATGTTGCCTCTTTGGTTAAGGTAGGAAGTATATGGATAAATGACTCAAAACTCGGATCAATCAAGTGCGCATTCCACCATGATCTTTCATTCTTCTTTCTCACTTCAATTAAGCACATCATCCTCCTCAACTCTTCAATTTTTCTCTTACATGCACAACATATACGCATTTTCCCCCTTTTTTTTCTTTCTTTTCTCGAGGTACCAGTTTCGGGTACTACCTCACGCATCCTCCATAGGGTACCAGTTTCAGGTACTACCCTAGGGTGTTTGTTTCATGGAGTACTAGATTTAAGAACTACTCCATGATTTTCTTTAGATGCATTTTCAAGTTCAATCACTCTTTCAACACCAATTTCATTCCTTCCTAAGCTGTTATCAAGCTCCATCAACACACTTTGAAAAACCATTAATTCTCTTCATGATGGATAATGAAGGCTAAAAAAATCATTAAGATACTCAAAGTAGTTATTTCTCGAGGTTGCCAAAGAATGAGATTTTTAAGCTCAATGGGGCTAAATACGGATAAACAATCATATGGGTAGAGAATTATTTGGTTAAGTGACTCATAAATTCAAGGATGACCTTAGATCATCTCCTATCATCTAACATAACATGTAGTTTCAAGCAAGACAAAATGCAAGTTCTAGAATACACACACAAGAATGATACTCACCAGAAATAAATATCATGTGTTTATGTACATGATAATAGGCTCAAAATCTCACATGGGTTATCAAGTAACAGATCACTCTTCATGGTAAGCAATATCTCACAAGTATACATAGAACTTTACATCACAATATAACTTAAGTGCACTTCCTTCATCAATTTCAAAAGCATATGAATTTCTGGCAGAAACCTAACAAATAAGATCATAATAATCACACAGCCAGAAACCCAAACATAAGTACCTCAACTACTAGACAATAAACTCGACGTAATATCCCCCACAAATATCCAACAATACAAATCAAGATAAAGATGATACATGGAAGAAACAAATACATCAGAAACAACCCTATCAAACTATCACTCCACTCAAAGCTTAAACAGAAAATATGAATCTCACCCTCAAGTGTAAGAGATCAATTGTAGTGCGTGTGTGACTAAGTTAAATTATCAAACGCACGGGATATTGTCAGAGTGACAAATAAATCTAATATGACTATTTCTATTTAAGACAAACTCAATTTATGAACATTAATCATTAAATAATAAAATAAAATAAGATACGCTGGCAAGAAAACAATCAATTATTCCAAGATAAGAGACTGATAATGTTAAGGACAATTCAGTTTAACATGTGACAGATTATTCTAAACCCAAATTAACCTGTAAATATCTATAAGAGGATCGCTAAGCCTAGTTAAACCTCCTTGATCAGGTAGAATATAACACTTATAATGAGCTGCAAATCCTAGGATCGATAAGGATTAACTCTTTCTCCCTCTATAGGTACTTCATGTTAAATTCCATTAAAGGCTAGAGCACTAGACTTCTCTTTCTAGGTACGCAATTATTAACCCTTTTTATCTCCTTACCAATTACTTAATAATGATGTTTTACCAAGTAATTAATATTCCAAATTGATTGTGTAACACTCTTATGAATTATAGGCCAATCCTCTAAGACTGTCACAGGAAACAATAATTATTATGCAGAAATAATTAATCCTATTAACTAATCAATCAGTGATACCGTCAAGAATAATTAAAGGAATCAAAACTTAAAAACACAATAATATGAAGTCTCAAAATATCCTCTTCAATAAGGAAATAAACATTCTGCAATACAAAAAATCCAAGTTTAAGGCAATCACATAATCAAAATTGTCTTAAGCCCTAATAATACCAAAAAGATACTTAGCTCATAGTGTTACAAGAAACAACCATGTCTATGGTAGAAGACTTACCCATAGTCTAAAAACTAGAAAGAATAAAGTAAAGAAAGAAAAACTTATTTGTTTGGTTCTCCTTCTTCAACTCCGTCCTCTCCAGAATTCCCGTCTCCGATCAAGTAGACGAATACTCTCTTGAATCCTCTCCAAATGGTGAATGGCGGATGATGGGTAGAAGATGAAAGGCAGATATGGTGGATTAGGGTTTAAAACCGCAGGTGATGTGGTAGTGGTAGATTATGAGGGTTCTCCACACCTTTATGTGGTAATGAGAATAGAGTATATATAGGTGTGGGAATAGAATAAAATAAGGAGTAAAAGGATGTGGGATCTTGAAAAATCAAGAAAAATATAATTATGGAAGATATGGAGGGATATTAGATTAGGAAATAACTTGGCCACCAAGAAAATAGGAAATAAAGAGTAATTTTCGTGAATTTTCGGAATTCTCGCTGGCAGCCGCGCGACCTCACTGTTTTGAGCATAACTTCTTCATCTGAATTCCAATTGAGCTAATTCTTGCGCCCACGCGACTCTCTTTTCCGTAGCTTTCTAACCATATATCATATGGCCAGTCTAGACTTCTACACCTGTACAGAAAAATTACGGAATGTAGTCCACTGTTTCCTTGACATCTTGCACAAATTCACCCTTCTTTCCAACTTTGCATTTTTTATCCTTTTTCCTATCAAAACACAATAAAATACCTCTCAAGCATCTTTTAGTCAATAATCATCAAAGTATTAAGATTTGTGCCAATAATAACAATTAAACACTCAAAGAGGTATCAAATCGGACCCAAAAATTCATGAATTTCTACTCTCATTAGTGGGGAAGCATATGCATATTCAAATATAAATAATGACATGCATCAACATCATGAATTCATCAACTTGGCATAAAAATAGCTTTAAGTCTCTTGATCGATCAATAATAACATGAGCACGACGAGTCTACCTCGGAGATCTTCATACAATCCCAGCGGGACCCTGGCTAATTTACATGGTACAATTAAGTATAAACTAGCGTTCATGTATGCATTCATAGATTCATGTCATGAGCATTAAGAAACATGCATATTTTGTATATAAAATACATAAAATTCTCACACCTTAGTCTTGATAAAATAACTTGCTTGAGAACCTCTTGAGAACTTGTAGAATTCTAGAGTGAAATATGGTGGGTGAGTAGTGAGCTTGGGGCTTGGGGTTTATGTAGGGGTTTGTGAGCTAGTGAAAGGTTTTAGCACTAAATAAACATAAATGTTATCCTAATAATTACCCTATATTAATTGTAGATCATGGGTAGTAGAAAACTTGTGTGTTAAGCTCACATGAGATATGAAAGGTCTCATTAGCTTCTAAGTTATAACATTTTAGATGGAATTTGAAGTGCTACTAATATGATTTTAATAATATAATTTTATTTAATTAATTAATTAAATTTAGTGGGGGTGTTACAGTTGGGGTTCAAAATTTTGGATTTTTGATTAGGTGATCGGCTGAGGAAGTGGCCCAAAGTCCCACAAGTTCAGTGGGTTGAATTGTATCAATGTATTTCATTCAAGTATGAAAATTGGAACTACAGATAATCACCATGCAAAGCATTCCATCTCTTCATAACCTCCATTCAACATCTTATTCATGAACACATTTGGCAGAACACCAGTCTTTAGCATATCTTCTTTTTTGAAGCATCATCACATGAAACGCATGTGTTTGGTGCAAAATGCCTTTGGATTATTGCAACATAATCACAAACTTGTGGTTGTATGCTGCTCTTCCTCGTATCGCACAAGAACTTGCTTGCTTGAAAAACCTGACCGTTTCTACACAACCCGTTGATCAGGATGGAATACGGCCACTGAATTCTTCAACTCAAACTCTGCTGTCTGCTCTAGTGTGTTCCAAGAAGAAGTTGATTTCATTATTGATCCTTCCCTCCTTGCACAGCATAAGACTTATGAATAAATATTTTTTTAACTATGATCTTATTTAAAAGTTTAAGTGGATACAGAAATATTATTTATTATTTAATGAAATCATTTAATACACACTCTCATAATGGGTTAATTGATTCCCAATATGTTTGTAGTAGCCAAGACGTAGTTGGGCTTGGCCTTTTTCTAATAAATATTGGGCTGCAAGTTTATTTCCGTAGATTTAATTTATTTTGGTCTTGTATTTATTTTTGAAACACTCTCTTGTGAGACGGGTTGACCCATCATTAAAGTATACTTATATTGTATAAATAAAGTATGCTTATTTGTAGTTAAAGTATGTTAATAATAAATCATATTATAATACACTAAATCATAGTTTAATGTATAATCCAACATACTTTAACAACCATTAAACATACTTTATCTATACAATAAGCATACTTTAATAATGAATCGACCCGTCTCACAAATAACCCGTCTCACAAGAGACTTTGTCTTTATTTTTATTGGGCTCTTCTTGTCTTCCATCGTACTCTTTTTTTACATAATTTTATAAATAATTCTTTTGTATTTTATTTTAAGTTCAGCTTTTTTTTTCCTATTTTTTCTATAAATTATATAAATTTAATTTAGATAATTAAGGGATGATTTATAAAATACCCATTTTTTTTTAAACTTAAATATCATTACCAGCAATAATCAACTTTTATATCAATTTTAAATAAATGTCATTTTTTTAACTTTAATACTTCCACTATTCAACTTATAATACCCATTGTATCATGTGTGTGAGTGTGTAGGGGAGTGTCGATACGGATCCCGTGGGCCGTGTCGGTATGGATCCAGTATCGATTTTAATATTGATATGTATCCCGTATCGGTTCTGATGTCAGTACGGATACCATGTCAGTTACTATATCAATGCGGCGACAGGTGGGCGGCGACGGCCGGCAGGACAGTGGTAAGGATAGTGTTGGTGTGAATTAAAGGAATAGAATTTAGTTTGGTCTTTAAAAAATGTATTTGGATAGATTTGATAGAAAAGTTGTTATTTACTGATATTAATTTTACTGATAGTTTACCTATCTTTCATGTCTTGTATTAAAAAAACTTTTTTCTTATTAACACTAACGACCAAGCTTATTTGTAGAAATTATTTAGACAAGTAACCAACTTCAGTTTTTATGATAATTATTTTCAACTAAATAACAGAAAAATAAATAACTAATTAACTAAATCACTAAAGAAAAATACGATGATCAATAAGAAAGACATCAGCTCTAGGTAATTTGATTTTCTAGACATGCGATTATTCATTCATGTTGACGATATGGTAGCACCACGTAGATATATTAACCCACTCGTTAATATCTCTTAATATCTCTACTCACAAAATACGTTCCTTATTTATCCAAACAGAGGAAATGATTATTTAAAAAAAATTAAGAAAGATCTCATGTGAGACGATTCCACATAATAGTGTTGTCCTTTCTAGGGTTGATTATATTTTTTTCGAAATCGTCAAAACCGAACCGCATTGCACTGTCATTGATTGTTTTTCGTAATAAATCGTGATTCTCTTTTTATACAAAATCGCCGCATAGCCGTGGCAATTACTTTTTTTATTAAAAACCGACCGCACCGTACCGCCTAAATTATTTTATAATTAATTATCAATAATCATCTATTTTTTACTTATTTAGTATACAGTACCATATACTTAAACATGATTTTTTTAGTTTATGTTTTAAAATTGACATAGTATTATGAAATATATTGTAACTTTTTAATATTTAATCTCTTACAATACTTAGACATGATTTTTTTAGTATAAGTTTTTAAATTTATTTAGTACAATGACATATATTGTAGTTTTTTTAATATTTAATCTCTTACCATAAATTAACTCTTCGATTCGATAATTCATGATAACGTATATTCTTATTATTCCTTCATTTTATTTATTCTTTTTCAATTTACAACATTCTCTATCACATACTTATTTGCACCATTCCTTTGTAAATTACAAAGGAATGGTGCAGATAAGTATAAGACGAAGAGAGTATATGAGATTGAAATGTTATGTTGTACTATAAACTAACACTAATACTTATATTAATTTAAAACCGTCAAACCGCAAAATAATCGAATGAAACCGCTTAAAATTGCACAATTAATTATTTTAATAAACCGCCCAATTCATATACTATTATAGAAGAATCGGCCGCCTATAACAATGCAATTTGAATTTTCGAAAAAAAAATCGTAAAAGTGAACCGTGAGCACCCCTCCTTTTTATAAATAAAAAATTTCCTAAAAATACAAAACTAATCATAAATTAGCATCTCACACACTTATCCTATGTACACTTAATGGTGGAGTTAATAATGATAAAAATAGTGTGTCCCAAAATGTTAGTCGGTTTCATGTGCAAGGTTTAATTCAGTGTAATGAGTTGTCACCTTTGAAAGCTGTGGTATGAATATGATCATAATCCGTGGAACACACGCTGCCATTTTCGACATTATTATTTTATTTTATTTTATTTTATTTTTGTCTGCAAATTTTATAAAATCTAGATATGTGATAATGTAGTGGGTGTTCTTCTATTAAATAAAGCAAAGTTATTATTTATTATCATCATAATTATTACTCTGACTGTCAACTGTTGAACTGCTGAATCCTTACGGCATTGACTAATCATCCATCCAAAAAAAACCCCGAAAATGGAAATCTATATTTATTTTTAATTAATTTTTGGGTATATCAATTGGGTGGCACTACACCACTCCAGTTTACACAAAATTGGATGTACATAAGTTTTTGACCAAATTTCGTATATGTTAATAATAGATGTAAGATTAATGTGTCAATACTTTTATAGAAAAAACAACTCATAAAAATAATTACGTATTAATACAGTAAAGTTTATAAGTTAATACTATATGTGATCATTATATATATTAGCACCTTAAAACCAATGTGTTAATAGTTTGTAACATATCCAATTGCTCAGATATTATGTTTGTGTAACTCATACGTACGAATAATTATGACTTATAACGTAAATAAATTCATGACCTCGTTATTTTAATTTTATTATTAGTTTTAATACTGCAGCATTTTGATGTTTTCTAATCTAAAATAGACATTCTCTTGTGACGGGTATATAGAGACTGATGGTGAGATGGGCATATATTATTTATAATTTAATAAAATAATACTCTCTTCGTTCCATGCAATGTGGACGTTTGTTTTTTTACACGTAGAGTAAGAAATTTAATATTTTGATGTGTATTGGGTTGAGAGATATAATATTTTAAAGTAAAGTGTGTAGTTATATTACTGTTATGCATGAGATGAGGTCAATTGAGAGACATGAATTGATTTGTGTTTGTTCCATCTACTAAAAAGGAAAATGCACATTTTATATTAGGATGTACCAAAATGATAAAATATGTATGTTGCAGCGGGAAAGAAGGAGTATAATATATTTAGGAGCCGCTTGGTTCAAATTCTAGAATGATAATGACAATGAGAATTATTAACGAGGGTAATTGTAATGAGAATGAAATTGATTTAAGGGGTGGATGTATATATTGAATCAATTGAATGATTGAAAAATTTGGATTCATATTACCTTTAACCACGCATGAGGAATGAGAATCAGTATCCGTCCCCTTAGAGTTAATCAACTCCATGATTTTAGGATAGTCTTAACTTTATGGGATCATTCCACTTAATTTCCTTCTGCGATTAACGAAATAAACCAGCGTAACCAACTCCAAACACAGGTGAATTGTCATTGTCCGTCATAACCTCCAAATGGTTCATGTAAACCAGTCATCATCTTCTTCTGGAGTTGCCCGTCATTAACCATTGATGAGAGTATAAATTTACGTATTTTGCATGATTATGGTGCTACTAAGGTGTTTTGTTGAGTTTTGAAGGTTAAAACAGGCTATAATGAAGCAGAACCGAAGACGAGCAAGAAACGAGTGGAAATGAGGCTTACGCGAGTTGCAAGGGACAGCTCGACCTAGCAACTCGACTCGTGCTGGGCGCCGTAGGAGGTCAGAATTGATCAGACGTACAGCACGACTTGTCATGTGCAACACGACTTGTAGCTCGAGTCGTGTTGCCTCTGAAGCAAGCCGTGCAACAAGTCGAGTGAGGCAGAGCAGCGTCGAATTTTGTCCAGAGAGCCAACACGAGTTGACAGGCAGTAGCTCGACTTGGCTGCTCGACCCGTGTTGTGTTCTGTGGCTAAATCAGTTTCAGAGCATTGCAGCTCGACTTGACAGGCGAAGATACGAGTTACCAACACGACTCGAGTTGGGTCTACTCGAATTGCACTTCAAGGCAACTCGAGTTGGGCATCCCAACTCGTGTTGCGTTAGTTTGGGCCAAAAATTGGGATTTTCAATGTCCTGTGAGTGACAACGTGGAAAAATAGCCCAAGGGAGACAGATTCATGGCCCATGGTATAAATAAGGATCAGAACACCTAGAGAGAGAGGACTGATCATTCACAATAGAAACACATCATGAAATCACGCATCACCCATCCATCCACCCACACACATCAGATTTCATCTACCCATCCATTCCATCGGTCCAGAGGAGGATTCCAGTGCGGTTGAGAGAGCAATCCAATCAGAGAGACGGAGGGAGAATGTAAACCACGTACTAGGGTTTCGTATTCTTTTCTTAATTTCTTCTTTTGTTGATTTTGTTATGAATTTGTTAGCCATGAGGGTTGTTTGTGACCTCATGGGCTAGAAATCTTTTACAGTTCTAAGGATTGAAGGTTAGGGTAGTTGATTTGGAACCCTCGACAAATATTGTGAATTTATGTTATTGTTGATTCTTGTTTATTCGATTTATTCAGATTATGTTAAATATTTGTAACGTCTTCATAGCATGCTATTGAAGTTGCCCGTGATGCTTGGTATGTTGTGTTAGCTTGTGTACATACGTACTTAATATTGTCTGTTTGCTAGGGATTATAGTAGTTTGCCCGTGAACACGATAATCCTAAGGGCTGGTAAATAAGATACTTGATATTCTTAGTGTAACAATGCAATTAGGAAATCAAGTAGGAAGTGAATAAGTTTGAGTAGTACTTTCAGAGAATATATGTTAGTCGAACTGGCCATCCAGAGGTTTATTAAGTTTGTCTTTTTAGTATCTAGGAAGGAGGTTCAAAACTATTCACGCGTCATCTTGTGATGTATTTTCATTAAAATAGCATGAATGAACAATAGGACATCTAGGAGACCAAATCAATTGCACTACACCTGAAACCTTAGAGTTGTTACTTCTCTCTTGATTCAATCTTGAATATTCCTTGCTTTTATTTTATTTTGTTATTTATTATTTCAAAACTTTAGATATTAATTCAATTCAAACACTTGAAAATTGGTTACAATAGTTCTGGTTAAAGAGTAATATAAAATAAATAAATAGTTAGCTGTCTCAGTGGGAACGATATAATTTTAACTGGGGTACTTGTCTCTGCAATTGACATCCCTACACTTGAAGATTTAATTAGAGTGCGCAAAATTAGCCTAACAACCATCGCAGTAAGTATTCTTTTAGAGTTTAACTGTAAATAGAAATCAACATCAATCGACCATTTCTACAATAGTGAGTTGAAATCATGGACATTGTTCCATATCACGAGGAATGAACAGATGAGGGCGATGAAGGAGTGTTTATGTTTATTTTATTGAAAAGAATCTTTTCTTTAAAAGTATAAAGTACGTTATTCAAAACTACATAATATAGATGATTAAAGTATCATTAGTTTATGCTAGAATATGTTGGGTGTACGGTTTAGTATGTTTTTCAATATAGAAAAGTATCAATAATATGAAGAAAAAAAAAAGGAATGTAGTCTACCCAGTAGTATGAGTAAAACAGTATATCGTTTGAGGTAGAATATATTTCGCAAGGGTGTTATTCTGAAAATGTAAACATGTTAAAGTATCATCATTCTATGCTAGAGTATGTTTTTGCATTATAGTATGCAATACTTTAAATGTCGTCTATGCAATCATACGAGTCGAATATTATAATGTTAATTTTGAGTTATAGTATATATTGTAAGGATTAAAGTGTTAGAGTATATATTGCAAACTTAAAAGTGTTAAAGTATTATCAGTTTTATTTTTTTTGGTTTTAAAGTATTATCGATTTATGTTAGAGTACGTTGGTTACAAACAAAATTAAATTTATCCTAATATGTTAGGCATTATTGTAAAGTATCACTGACAACGCCCTCTCTTGAATCCTTCTATCTCATTATTTAAATTTTAGTGGATCAAAAGACAAAACGGATTATTTTATGTAATAAATTAAAAATCTGTATTCATATCATATTCGTTCATTTTATTAAGTAAAAATCAAAATTTAATAACACAAAAACTTGTGCACATCAATTTTACAAATTAAAAAGTTGTGTGCTTGAATTTGACCCAACACAAACCCTGTAAGTTATTTCTGAATCAGACTGGGCCCGACCCATGTATAAACTTTTTTTTGAAGAAGAAAAAATTTTATTGCATAGGGTAAGAGTTTTACCCGAATAAGTTTGCAGATGACAAGTCATGAGACCACATTAAAGTCTCATACCATGCGAAACAAGTTATTGAATACAGTAACAAGGATTATTAGATCAATCAGAAAAGTTAATCTTACTCTTTAAACGTTTCTTCTTCCAAGCTCACCAGCTCCATGTATGTGATTTTATCTCGTTCAGCATCTTCTCACTGTCCCAAGAATCACCCTGAAACAAAATTTTGTTTCGAGTTCTCCATATGATCCATGTAGTGCATAGTCATACATCGCACGCCAGTTTATTCTTAGTTTTGTCAAGAAACAGATTACCGAACTGTAGAAATGCACCTGTTGGGTTATATGCTAGCACTGTTTGGACTTCAATCCAACGTATACACATGCTCCATAGCTCTTAAACTATCTTACAACAGCATATAAGGTGTTTGACGGTCTCTTCTTTCTTTCTGCAAAGTATACAATCAGTAGAGGTGTTAGGTGGTAGACTCTTCCTTTTATTCAGTTCAGCAGATGTTGGAATTTTCCTTTGCAATATCCTCCACGCGAGAATCTAGACTTTCGTGGGAGCATAGCTTTTCCAGATTCGTTTGTAGCTCTCGACCTTGGCAGCATCCGGTGGCCTCATTCTTGCTTCAATGATCATATAAGCTTCACTAACTTTGTAATCTCCGAGCTTGTTCGTCTTCCAGGTCCATCCATCTTTCCTGTCTTTAATGGGAGAAAACCTGTTTAAGAGGGAAACCATTTCATCAAAAATGTTAGACTCTCTATCTCTAAGCTCTCTCTTCCATTCCCACCTCCAATTCCATATCCCCCCTCCCAATCCCCCATATCAGCCACCTTTTTATATTTGCACTCACTAAAATAAAACAATCTAGGGAAAGATAATTTAAGACTCTTATCTCCAATCTAAGTATCATACAAAAAATAAGTACCTGTTCCATCCCCCACTACCCTATCTATATTATGTAAAAACCAATTTCCCTTATCATCCATAAGACAAGACATAACCCCCCTCCACCACCCTTTACCCTCAAGACCCTCCATTTGACTGATGAACGAATCCAACTCACCCACCCCTACATTCAATCTAGTCTTTAGATATTTGACCCACAGACTCCCCTTATCGACTAGTAGTTTCCAAGCCCATTTGCCCATCAAGCTTTTATTGAAGTTCACTAAATTTTTGACCCCAAGACCCCTAAAATCCTTTGCCACCGACAAAGTTTTCCAATCGATCCAAGGGATTTTTTTAGAATTTTCTCTCCCCTCCAAAAAGAAATTTCGTTGTAATGAAATTAATTCATTGATCACACATAGAGGGGCTCGAAAAACCGACAAGGCGTAAGTGGAAACCGCGGACAGGACTTAGTTAACCAAAACCAATCTCCCGCCAATCGACATTTTCATTCCTTCCCATTTCCTTATTCTTCTCCTCACTTTTTCTATCACATATCTCCAATCCGCAGCTTTATTGTGGGAGCATCCCACCATCAACCCCAAATATTTCATATGAAGTTTAACAATCTTACATCTAAGTATATCTGTCATGTCCACTTCCAAACCTTCTTCCATATTCAATCCAACCAAGGTGCTTTTCTCCCTATTAATCTTTATGCCCGACACCCATTCGAGAAGAATCATGATTCTTCTTAAGGATATAGCATTTTTAAGGCATGCATTCCCAACAAAGATAGTATAATCCGCGTACTGTAAGTGAGATACTTTTAAACCATTCAAACCTACCCCAACTGGCTCATACAAGTCAAGGTTGATAGCCTTTTTAATCATAAGATTAATCATTTCTGCTGCAATGATGAAAATAAATGGAGACAAAGGGTTGCCTTGTCTCAAACATGTCTTCAAGTGAAAGTCGCCAGAAGGACTTCCGTTTACAAGAAAATCTGCATGAGCGGTCCTAACGCAGGCCATAATTCACTTTATCCACTTCTCTCCAAACTTGAAACTCTCATCACATCTTCCAAAAACTGCCATTCCACTGAATCATATGCTTTTTCAAAATCAATTTTCAAGCAGAAGCTAGCTCTTTTCCTTTCCTTCACATCTTCTAAGATATTCTGTAGAGTCGCTATACTATCCAAGATACTCCTTCCTTTGATAAAAGCAACCTGTTCTTCTGCAATAATTGAATGAACCACAGTGCTCAGTCTGTTGCGAGTATGTTTGCTAAAATCTTATATGGACCCCCGATAAGAGAAATGGGTCTGTAATCCTTCAATTCCACCGAGTTTTCCACCTTCTGAATCAAAGCAAGGAAAGAATGGTTCAAACCTTTAGCTAGAATTCTATTGGATTGGAACTCATTCAAAAATCTCATAAAGTCGTCCCTGAAAGCATCCCAACATTCCCTGAAGACAGCCGTGTTAAATTCATCAGGCCTCGGGCTCTTTTGTTCTTCACAACTATCCAGGATATCCATGTATAAACTATAATGTACCCTCTCCGTTTATTCGTTTATTTTTCATGTAGATTAACGAGTATAATATTTAAGAATAATACTTGTATAAGCTTATCTTTTGGTGATACGTTTATATATATATATATATATATATATATATATATATATATATATATATATATATTATCATTATTTATATTACAAATTGTTAATGAAATAGTTTACTAAACGGTTATTACTTTTTATCACTCATGATGTATCACTTTTCATTTACTTCTTATCCATCTCACAAAATGATTTCAATAAAACGATGTCATAAAATTTATACTGCTAAAATACATGTTATTAAATTATGCAACTAAAATAACATTAATTAATCTGCAAATGTTAGATTTGTTCAGCTCTAATACTTTGTGTTATTTTGAATTATTTAAAAAAGAAATATGCTACCTCCACTTACTCTTCACTTTTATTGTAAATATAAAGTTTAGAAATGTTACTTTCGTTAGTAGCTTTATTAATTTTTAGAGTTAATATGATATTTTTAAATAATAAATAAATAATAAAATAAATAATGTGAATTACGTGTGTTAAATAATCACCTCATCTAAAAGCTTAAATTTGTAGATAGGGGTATTGAAGTGGTTATTTAATAACTGATAGTGATATTTTTCAAAATATGATTTACTAAAAGATTATTTATTTTTTAACTTTTACTACTTTTACGTGGCGCAAAATTTATTAAAACGAATTAATATGAAAATAGTGAAAAGCTAGTGAGTACGGCAGAATTACATTTAGTTCATTTGAGATAAGTATCACTTATATTTTAGTATTTTAAGCGAAACACTTGAATAAGTGAATTGATTAGTGGCATGAATCACATGATATCTATGCAATTTAAATCTAAGGACAAATTTTACATTGACCTCACTTTATTATTTTACATGGGAATTGGAGTTCCAACGCTGTAACATCTTCTTCCTGGATTGCAGTGATGATAGAGATCGTAGAGCATATTGACTGATTTGGTCTTATCATTCCACAAAATAAAAAATGAACAAAGAAACATGAAATTTGATCAAAATAAAATCGAAAGAATCTAAAGATTAATATATAAGTATATTACTTCCTCCATTCACGGAAATGTTTTATCTTTATTGTACCACGAATATTAAGAAAAAAATATTTTTTTACTAACTTTATCGATTTTTAAAGGTAATGTGATATTTTTTTTAATATATAAAGTATAAAGTATGTTATGTGTGGAAAGAAAAGATGTCATTTTTTTAAATTAATGTGTACTTTTGAGGTATTAGTAAATTATAATGATATTTCCTTTTTTTGGGGTGAAGGGTGAATGAAAGAGTAAACAATCGTTAGGGATGAAGAGAGCATATTTTACGAATTTCAGTTGGAATACAGATATGGCTCCATAACAGTCGGTCTGAGGAAAAATTGCAATTTTAGAAGAATAACTTAGGGAGTTTGCGATTTTAGAATATATACTATGTTTTTTAGCTAATAATTATTGGACATTGTACATTTTAATTTATGCAATTAAAGTACAATCTAGGTCTAAATTGAACCCAATTTGAAAATTTCGGGCTTATTTGTCCTTTAATCTCGAAAATACTCTCTTCATTCGGTTTGAAAAAATTCATTTTAGGCGTCCATCCCAAAGGGTCTCATTTTCTTTTTAAATACATGAGACCCACACATATTCATTAATACAATTAAAATATAAAGTCCACACACTCACTAATACAATTACCTACTACACATTAAATAATAATACTCATTAATTCACGATAAAAAAGAAAAAAAGGGCTTTTCTAGTCGGACGAAGGGAGTACATAGTATACAATACTTGCCCATCCAACAACATGTTATCCTAGAAATACAAATTTCACCCTAAGTTACTATCCTGCAATTTTAAAAATTTCAAATTACTATGTTTTTTTTTTAAAAAAAAACATGCTGCTATATGAGTATAAATTTTCATATATTGATATTCGCTGATATATTTACTCTTTTATCAACAATAATTAATTAAGGGTTTGTTACTCTCAAATACACACTTGTAAGCATATTTATTATTAGATACATGGAATTTAAATAATTACTCTCACATACAAAATATTAAAATAAAATATCAAATATAACCTTATACTTCATACACTTTTAAACCAACAACCCTACCCCTCACCCACCCACCTGTTGACCGATCGTTGACCGCCATTGACCGACCGTTTACCAGCGTTGGCCGCCGCTGGTCGCCGCCGCCTGCTGCCGGAATTTAAAATGTGCAAAAACAAAATTGTGCAGAACCAAATTGTGCAGAATCAAATTGTGCAGAACAATTGTGCAAATACATAGGGGTATTTATGGTATCACAATCATAATTGTGTAGTTATGAGTAATAGTGCTTTGAGTCATGTAATTTATAGCAATTATGCATTTTTTGTGTACCTCTTAGTAAGTGACCCATTAATTAATTAAAAATATTGAATCAGGAGAAATAACTAAGAACTAGTGTAAGAACATTTTTGTTGAATTAAATAGTACTATGTTGAAAATAACTTTTAAAACTTGCTATTTTAAAATGAAATATTTCATTTCAAATTTATCTGTTTGAACATCTTATCTTACAAGATACTCTTTCCACCATCGATCACCGTTCCCGTGTATATTGTACCATGTTGTTTAAGAAAATTTAATCTTTTTTACTAATTCTGTGTAATTTAAGAGGATATTATAGTATTTTTAAGTAATTATAAAGTAATATGCGTGTGAAAAAAATAACTTTTGTCTTGTTGAATAAAATGATGTTTATTTTTTTTCTTTCTATGAAGGGTGGTGTGAAACAGACGAATAAGTAAAATGTGAAGGGTGATGTGGAACAGAAGGAGTAATATTTTATCACATTTTCTTATAGTAAACTCTAGATTTATTAGTCGAGGCCATTAATATACAAATTATACAAACTATAAATTTATTAAATCATTGATTTATATTACTATAATTTATTACTACATCTATCTCATCAAATGTTTTACATTTACTAATTACATTATTTAAGAAAAATTATTTTATTGATTAATTTTATTAACCTTTTAAATTAATGTAATCTTTTTTTAATTATAAATAAATTGCAAAATATGTTATATGTATTGGATTAGATAATAAATTTAAAATTGAAGCATTTTGAGATTGTCAAAATAACGTTGTTTTTTTTTTTTGTAAGACGAAAAATAAAGAATATGTGAAGAAATCATAAAACTATATTTTATGAGATATTCAATATTCACCCTCCAAAAGTTATTCAATTAATATTTCAGGGCAGTAACTTAAGGATTTGCATTTTTATGACATTATTTGTTAGGCTAGAAATTATAGGACATTATGTCTTAATTTTCACAATTAAAATTTTGGCTTAATTTGTCCTTTAATCGCGAAAATTAAAACGTAATGTTCTATAATTGTCAGCCCCATAAATAATGTTCTAAAATTGCAAACTCCCCTAAATTGTAACAGTTGGTTTCGGGCTCGGGTCGAGCTACAACTCGAGTTGGAGCAGGACAAGCCGAGCTGGCTTGCGTGACCACACCATTTTGGGTATAACTTCCACATCCAAATTCCAATTCAATTGATTCTTGCACCAAAATGGTTCTCTCTTTTATAGCAGCTGAGTGGGCGTTCATTCCTCTCACATAACTACACTTGACATAAATACTGCTATATTTATGAACGGTATCTTAAGAATTCTATGTATCCCACCTAAAAGCATACATTGTTATATTTGTGAAGGCATCTTAATTAAGTGATTGTAAAGTTTGCTTAGATCTGATTTTTTTTTAACCTACTATAGGCGAAAAAGATGTTGCTCACTTCAAAGTGGGCATAAATATATTTCATTCAGCTTGCCACAAGATATTACTTTACTATTTGGGACGCTTACTCAAAAAGGCATCCACTTTAACTTTTTGGTAAAATGGCGTCCACATAATTCATCTCATCCCTTTAATATAAGCATATATAAAAATAATATTTTTTAATACATGCCACTACAAAAAAATATTTTTTAGCAATCGAATTTAGCAATGGAATTCAATCCGTTGATAATTACCAATGAATTAGCAACAAAAATGATATTTTTGTTTTAGCAACGGAATGTCAACAGATTTATTCTCTATTTTAGCAATGGAATTCAATCCGTTGGTAATTACCAACGGAATTATTGGCAACGGATTACCAATGGAATTATTTACCAACAGAATTGATTTTTTGTTGCTAAAAATTTACCAACCACCACTTTAGCAACGGAATTTTACCAACGGATTCTGTTATTTATCCGTTGGTAAGCTAATTTAACAATGAAATTAAGGCTTTTAGCAACAGAATATTAAGTTGCTAAAAAACAGTTTTTTTGTAGTGTGTGAAAAAAAAACCAAAACCTTCTAACTCATCGGAGGAGTGTGATACAATTTATTTATTTACTATTTTAAAGTTTTAATTTTATTTTATAATTAAATTTAATGACTAATTCATAGAACATATAAATTAAATATATTTACGTTTTGTTAGAAATCAATTAATCCTTCACTTCTATTACACTCTTTATTGTTATTATTATTATTATTATTTTTTTTTGTTTGTTTCATTGCTCTTTAAAAATAGTAAAAGTTTCAAAGTAAGTAAACTCTCAATACATCATTTTTTTAATATAGTCATCACTTATACCTTACACTTGTAATGTACTTTATCATTTATTTATTACTTTAAAATACCACTTTACCTTCAAAAGTCAATATAATTGATAAAAAAAACAATTTTTTTAAAACTTCAAATCATAACAGTGAAGAGTTTAGTGGGACGAAGAGAATATTTTGTTCTATAATTTTTGCACAGATATTAACAAAAATTATTTTCAAGACTTACTTAAGGAGCCTAGGGTTGTCAATTTTATCATTCCGGTCCAGTTATCCGTGGGTACCCGAAGCAATGGACAAGGATAGGGTAGGCTTAAGTGGGTAACGGATAAAAAATATGCGGGTAAGGGTAGGGTATGGGTTCTCCTCAAATACCCAATTACCCGACCCGATTACCCAATATAAAAATTAATCTTTTATAATCTTTTAATACATATAATTGGCAAGTAGTTGACTTATTTAAATTTTTGAAAAACATATGTGTCATAATATTGAAAAACTTCACTATCAAAATTATATGTGGAAGTATTCTATTGGTTAAGCATTTATTATATATATTAATTTTCTTTATTTTACATTAATTAGTTTCTTTATTAATATTTTATTACTTTAGCATTTTAATCTTTAATTTTAGTTTCTATTATTTATAATAGTCTTCAATATTATTTAAAGATCTAAAAATCATATTATTTCTTTTTTGATTAATTGTTATTCTGTTTTGATATTTTTAATTAATTTAGATTTTTTTATCACTCTTAAATTGAAAAAAAATTACAATGAAATAATAATTAATGTAGGATTTCGATTATTTTTATTTTTATAAATTATTTTAAATTTGATCAATTTTATAATTTATATACTAATTAAAAACTTTTTACAAGAGACTTTTAATGATTATTTTAATTTTATATTTTACTTTAAATTCGATAAAATTAAATAGTATTATATAATTGATAAAAAAAATTATTGTACATTATACAATTAAAAGGTGTATTACAATTCATGAATGATAAAAAATTATTTGTATTGTGATTTTTCGAAAATTTTTGACATTATTTTAAAAAAGTGATGCACGTAGTACTTTAATTTAATTAAAATTGTATTGTAAGGTAAATAAATAAATAAATAAATATATATATATATATATATATATATATATATATATATATATATATTTGGATTTATTTATTTTTTTGTCATCGACATAAGGGATATTGCGTGAGACCATCTCACGTGAGATTATTTTACACTTTTTAAAATAGTATCATTTTCGCTATAAAATATTATCACTTTGCTATAAAATATTATAACTTTTCATTTACACTATTAATTATTCATTAAATAGTATCATCAATTTTCATTAATATCCTTATAATTCATATATACTTAAATCACATTGATACAAGAATAAAAGAAAACATAATAATAATTTTATTTTAATTATTCTCTAAAAAGACATAAAATATTAATTTAGGTTTTAATTTTGTATTTTTCATTAATATATTTTATATTATTAAATAAAATATTAAAATAAAATTTTGTAAACCTCATAACACACGGGCTAAATTTGGGGATGAATTGGGTAGAGTAGTTTGGACAAGTTTGAGTACTCGATGAGTATACCAGATGGGTATACTCGTACCCTACTTGATACTTAAATTTATTGTAATAGAATAACGTGAGGGTAAGATAATTAAGTAGCGGGTAGTATGTGCTTTTGTTCTACCAAACTCTAACCTACCCATTTACATTTCTAAAAAAATCGATTATTTGTATCCTTGATTTTGCAAGATGTACCCAAAATTGTACCAAAAATAAATCTTTACTCGCACATTTTAATTAGATATTTTTTTTGGATACAATGAGCAAATTTGAAGTTATGAATAATGAGACCTCATAGTATAAGGAGAATGTTTATTTTTTTGAGGTCACCCTAGTTTGGGCGGATGAAATTGATTTATGTCTTAAGTAGAGGAAGGCATCATTGAATTTATTGTGATGTCTGGACATTCGATTCCAAAATTTCATGGGCGCCAAATTATACCACAAAAAGTTTGAGCAAAATCAAATTAATATCTTGTACTAATACTCCAACCTATATTAATATACTAAGAAAAATTAATGGAAAGAATAGGACACAAGTGAAACCTCTCTCTCCTCTCTTCTCTCAGATAAAACCCCTCCCTTCCGCTGCTACCTTCTTTGGTCAGCCTCCTCTCTCTCTTCTCATCTCTAAAGAGAAAAAAAAGTGTGAAAGAAACCGTATCTAGATATGCTACTGACCCCAAGATTCAATCTTTTGAGCTTTCGCTTCCTGTCTTGAAGATAATGAACAGAGCCCTCTGCGTCTTCTTCTCCGAAGAAGAAGATGGAGGAATCCCTTCTCCAAAATCCTATCTTTGATGCCCTTTATTGCGAGGAAGAGCGTTTTGATGAGTGTGTGTGTGATTTTAGTGAGATTCGGGAGGACCCTTTTGCTGTTGTGTCTGAACATGACCTTTTCTGGGAGGATGAGGAGGTTGCTAACCTGTTATTGAAGGAGAAAGAGCAACCCCATTTGACTTGTGGTGGGATTAACTCAGATTTGCCTCTGGGGGTGATGAGAAATGAGGCCATTGGGTGGATGCTGAAGGTGGTTGAATACTATGGGTTCAATGGGCTGACTGGTGTTTTGGCTGTGAACTACTATGATAGATTCATTGTGAGTGATTGTTTCCAGAAAGATAAGCCTTGGATGAGTCAATTGGCTGCTGTGGCTTGTCTTTCTTTGGCTGCCAAGGTGGAGGAAACTCAAGTGCCTCTTCTGTTGGATTTGCAAGTATGTTGCTTTTTTCTAATTTTGTGTTCAGTTTTGTATCTGCATTTGCATTGTAGATGTTTGTTGAAATGCCTGTGAGAAAATTCCAGGGGATTTGCTTTGTGGATTGATTTGGGCTTTTCTTGATGTGTGATAGGTAGAAGATTCAAAGTATTTCTTTGAAGCAAAGACCATTCAAAGAATGGAGCTTTTGGTGCTGTCTACACTTCAATGGAGAATGAATCCTGTGACTCCAATCTCATACTTTGACCACATTGTTAGGAGATTTGAGTTTATAAAGAACCTGCATTGGGATTTTTTGAAGAGATGTGCTGCTATAATTCTCTCCATCATCACTGGTATGTATGCAGATGGATTGAATTTGTAGTCTTACATTAGTAGATATGTTTACTGAGAGTTGGATGCACTGATTTGTTGATGGTTTAGTGTTTAAGGTTTTAATGCTTTGGATTATGAATTGATTGTATCAATCAACTTCTAATATTGTGGAAACTTATGCATAAGTGCAGATTGTAGGCTGCTGCAATATCTTCCTTCAGTTATTTCTGCTGCGACGATGATATATGTGATTAAAGAGATAAAGACAAGTGATGCACTTGAATGTGAGGATCAACTCATGATGGTGTTGAGAGCTAGCAAGGTTAGATGATGAATTAGTCAATTGAGTATACTTTGATCCAATCTGATAGCAAATTGAACCTATTTTTCCCCTCAATGTACACTTCAATTAAGACGAATTCTTGATTACGAATCATTACAGGAGAAGGTTGATGATTGCCACAAACTCATTGTGGAGGCAATGTATGAGAAAATCAACAATATCTGTTTGAAGCGCAAGCATGAGTCGTTTCCAAGCAGCCCTAGTGGTGTCATAGATGCATATTTAAGCTCTGAAAGCTCTGTTGATTCGTGGGCTGTTTCACAATCAGTGTCGTCATCACCGGAGCCTTCGTTCAAGAGGAGCAGAGCTCAGTATCAGCACATGAGATTGGCACCACTAAGCAGCTTGTGCATTGGCATGGTTAATCCTACTAATTAAACTCATTTTTGCTTACCTATATCACACTGCCAGTGGTACTTTCTCCATCGTAATCACTCTTTCGCCCGTATTTTTCCATAACAACTATGAAACATTGCTTCTTACCTCACTGTATTTGTGGCCTGCCCTCATGTGATGTGAATCAGACACATCTTGAGCAATTAAAGCCATCCACCTCTCTGATTGGGATGGAGGGTGAGATTGAAGAGAGAGATACCGAAATTTATCTTGTCCTCGAGTCCTTTTGTGTTGATGAATATGAATTCAAGACACCATTTTTAATCTTTTGAGACAGTATTGTGTCCGTAACGAATAATGTCTATGCCTAGGTTTGATCAAGAATCTGAGACGGAGGGCGAACCGAGTGTTTGGTTGTTTGCTCTTAGGAGGGATTCATGAATTTAACATGAGCTTTTCAAATGTAGGACTGAGTTGGAAAAAAGGACTATTACTATATGCTTCTTCACTCCTTTCCTATTTTATTGTCTTAAATCTTAAGCCATGTCTTAATGGGAAGAACAGATTGGGATTCAATTTGCTGTTATTTTCTATCATTTTTTTTTTTAATATCTGCATGGTTTTGTGTAGTCTTTACCTGATTCCTATATCGTTTTGGAATTGTTGGTCATTGTATTTGGATCCGTATCACAATATATATTGAGTTGGACCTAGGTTTTGAAGATTAGGTTGTCTATACTTGAAATAAAAATTACTTCTTACATCTATCTAAATTGTGCAAGATTGTTTTTTCACATGGATTAAGGAAAGTCACTTTTGACTTACTATATTGATTTTCGTTAGAGTAATAAAGTGTAAAATATTTTATAAGTTTTCAAATATATGATAATTTTTAAATTCAAGTAATTGCCTAAGTGTTTTTATCAGGTCAGGATTAAAATTTTATAATTTAGTGGGACGAATGGAAATAGAAGATTCGCGACTTAGAAAGATAGTTCCAAGGATGTGATGAAGTATATATGGTAGGCAGACATCTAAACTCTAAAATAGATAATTTTATCAATCTCATAATTTCATAGTAAGGTTTTCGATCGGCCACCAAACACAAAATGCATATAAATATTTCAAAGTTAGATGTTCGACCAACAAACGAATAATCATGAAAATTTTCCATATATAGAAGAATAAATTTGTCATTTTATTAAGTAATCATTCCGTCTCACCACAGTTTTCACACCCCCTTTGTAAATTACATATGAAGTGTGAAAACTATGGTGGAACAGAGGGAGTACTACTTAGTCCTAAATATTTAGAAATGTGATTAGAATTAGGGGATATGAATAGTTGCGGTCAAACAAATATATATTAGTAATACACATTTCTAAAAGGTTCATTCTTTTTGGAAAAGATTTACCCTCGAATCATGCCTTATGTCATAGAGAGCCTAAAGGTTCGAAGACGTAAACTTTTGTAGCCAAATAGTTGCAACATATATGGATTCATCTCTTAAAATACTATGAGATTTAACAATAAAAGAAATAGTTGCAACATATATGGATTCATCTCTTAAAATACTATGAGATTTAACAGTAAAAAGACATTTCATCGTCAATCTCCACATTTTGATAAAAAATCATACTATAATTTTGACTTTGATATTCCACTTCAAAAACATAACAACATCCACTTCTCATGAACGATACTCAATCCCCTTAATATAAAATTGTATATCATCATAACCACAATTGATATTGTTCACCAAATCAATATAAAATTAGAGGTTCATACCAAAAATCTTAGTCAAAGTATTCATCTAAAATTGGTGGTCTATCGTATACAGGATCAAACACTAATAAATTGTATTGTTGGTAGATCTGCATAACATCATCTTGACTATTCATCATAAATAGTATCAAAACCCACTTGAAATCTTGAATCCAACATCAAGAATTTGGTTCTGATTACTAACTGATGCAGCGAGAACATATTAAAGGATGATAATAAGTAGAACAAATTCTACACTCCGCTGATTCCTAAAGAATACCAGAAAATAAACAATTCAAATACGTTGATTTATAAAAATACTATAAAAGAGGTAAAGAAAAACTCTCATTTCATTAATCAATTCAACTCTCTTAATACATAATGAGATCACCTATTTATAGGACATAAGATCTATTATAATAATGACAAACATAAAAGGCTAAAATGACAAACATAAATAAAATTAAAGAAAACAAATCAAAATTAAATCATATTAATATCTAATAAGTTGATATCATGTGCATCTGGGTGCACACGTGCATGCATATATGTATAAATTTTTATTCAATAGTGTATAATATGTTTCTTAATAATTATATAATTTTTTCTTACATTCAGTTTTTCATTAAAAAAAATAAACATAAAATAAATTCGATGACAAAGTGTATACATTTTTATTCATTATTGTATATTAATGTATAAATTTCTGAAAATGGATGCACGGTGCACCTAGGTGCACAGAATAATTTGTCATATCTAATATATCTAAATTATACTTCTTCCGTCCGTTGTCAATGTATCCATTTACTTTTTGCACATGAATTAAAAAGTATTATTTTTTTATATGTAGTGGGGAGTGTGGGTCCCCATATTTTATTTGTATTAGTAATGTGTGTCGGTCTCATATTTTATTTGTTAGTAATGTGTGTGGGTCACATATGTCTAAAAGGGAAAATAAATACATTAAGAGTGAACGGTTCAAATAGTAAATGAGATAGATTAAGGATAGACAGTGAGAATTGTAAATTACGTGAACGTTGTCTTGGGACGAAGATAGTTTTACTTTTATTAAAGATTTTACTATAACTTTTCATTTATATTATAGATCAATGTTTTCAAAATCGGATCAAATCGGTCGGTTCAACCAATTGGATCGGAATCGGGCTCCAAATCGGTCCAAAAAGCTCAAAAAATCATTTTTGGAGTTGAAACGAGTAGAGCTGGTAAAAATCGAAAAAATCGATTGAATCAATTTCAACATATATTTTTTAAAAAACTTTTTTTTATTGTTTCGATTTTTTTTATTTTCATGAAATTTATCATTATTTTTTTTTAAAACATACTCTCTCCGTCCCATTTCAGATGATACACTTTCCATTTTGGTTTGTCCCACAAAAGTTTGCACATTTTCAAAAAAAGCAAAAAGTAAAAACACAACCACCATTCCCCATACACTTTACAAAAAAATCATCTCTACCTAACATACTTTATCATTTATTTATTACAAAAAAATATCATTATACCCCTAAAAGTTATTAATTTCTTAGTCTTCGTGCCGGAATTGGAGGTGCAATCTTTTGTGGGACATGGGGAGTAATATTTACACTTTGAAATAAATTATGAATTATAATATTGTATTTTACGAATTATGAATGAAGTATAAATTAAGAATTATAAATATTTTTATTCAATTATATTTTAATTTTAAATTGTATTTTAAATTTAAAAAATAATTTAGGGAATTATATATTTTTGTGAATTAATTTTATAAAATATAATTAAAAATATGTGAAATTCAATTTTTCAATTAAATCTCTGGTTGTACTGATCGGATCAGTTGAACCTCGAAACCATTACCTATATTGGTTCGTTTTCTTCTATTATAAAAAACATTGTTACAAATTATTTTTAAAATATTCATCCATATTTGACAACAATGCCCTCAGCCATAATTGCACTGACTTTCCATAGTAAATTACTTGGCTATATTTGAAGGTGAGTTGAAATGGGATGTGACAATCATTTGTGAGGATTCTGATCCAGTAGGGTCCATCCAATAATCATGGATCTTATGTGGAGACTGCATATGTTTAGGGAAGTTATCACATGTAAACCATAAGAAAAAGTTATTGACTTGCCAGGTTAAGATAGAGAGGTTAACACGAAAGCCCGATGGTAATATCACTGTAGCAAGGGTTTATTTATCAGCCCAGTTTAGGATGTTAATTTTTGTCCATCGTGTTAAGAAATGTTAATTACTTAATTCTCCTCATTGATTTATTCATCTTCTTGACCAATATGAAACATTCCAGATAATTGTATTAGTGGGTGTGTGTGAGACCCATGTAAATAAAAAATGAAAGGGGACCCTTTGTGTAGGACGCCCAAAATGAAAAAAAAAGAGGGAGTATTTAAATTGCAGGGTGGTCGGTTTTTAATTATGTATAAATGTGATGATTTACTAAAAAAATTAACTATGTGCTTTTAAGTGATTTCGGTCAATTGTTTTGCGGTTTGACGATTTTAAATTAGTGTCGGTGTTTGTTATCACAACATGAAATTTAAATTGATTAAACTAATTTCATTTCTTCTATTAAAAAAAGTATAAATTAAACAAAAAAATAAATAGAATACACAATACATAACAATGAAAATTATTGCGAATTTAATATATTATATGAGATTAAATATTAAAGAGCTATAACATATGTTATATAAAAAAAATATATATATATATATATATATATATATATATATATATATATATATATAAAATTAACTTCGATTTATTACCACCTAAGGGATTTTAAAAAAATTGTATGTTTTAAAATTCTAATAATAAATATTTAATTTTAGACCAAGACTTGTGTATGATTGTCTCAAAAAAAGATTGTTGCAAGATAGATAAAAAGTGATATAGTACTATTTTAATAAAAAAATGATACTTGAATTAATAAAATGTAATAGTGGTGCAATTAATTACTCCCTTCGTCCCACCGAAAGGTCACCATTTTACTATATTGGGCGTCTCATCCAAATGTCCCCATTTTCCACTTTTAGTAAAAAGATGCTACATGTGGCTCACCACTCACTATTAATACAACTACCCATTACACATAAAATAATAATACTTCTTAATCTACGCATAAAAAGCAACCGATGATATTTGGGCGAGACGTAGGAAGTATTTCATAACAAATCGTAATATATAAATAAAAAGGATAACATTTTCAATAAATAATAATAGTGAGATATTCTCTTGTGAGACATATTTTTTGTGACGGGTGGACCAATTATTAAAGTATGTTTATTATATAGGTAAAATATGTTTATTTGTAATTAAAGTATGTCAATAATGAATCATATTATAGCACCCTAAAATCATACTTTAATTCATTATTTATCTTATTTTAGAAAACATACTTTAACCACCATTAATCATACTTTATTTATATAATAGACATATTTTACCACGTCTAATAAAACGTCTCACATATATAATGTCTCTCAAGAGAATTTATCAAAATAATAATATTTTTTTTAATTAAAGAGTGAGGCTTACGTGCGCCCAAGTGAACGACGTGCGCCTTTAGAAAGTATTATGGGTAAGAGTACATTATTTTGTTCTAAAGAGTATACACTTTAATTAATAAGGGTACATCATTTTGTTCTAAAGGGTATACATTTTTCATCATATTTTTTATTTTTCTTCAAAAAATAAAGGTTACACATCTTTATACTAAAGGGTATACAATTTAACACAAAATTTTAAAGGCACACAGAGTGTGTTTCTGAGCGCCCAGGCGTACACAAACTTATGTCTTGTAAAATAAATGATACACATCTTTATACTAAAAGATATACAATTTAGCACAAAATTATAAAGGCACATGGCCCGGCACTCAGAAACTTTTGCCTTTATTAAAAGTAATAATATTTTAAGAAAATATAAAATTATATGTAGTTGTTGCCCTTAATTAAGGGTACTTTCACCTAGATTCATAAAATACTTTCCTAATAATCAAAATAAGATAACTAAAACTCCTCATCCCATAAATAATTTTCTTTTAGTTATTTTGAAATAATCTTCATATCTTCAAGGAAAAAAATAATTTAATAACGTAATTCATTTAATTTCATAATTTTCATTCTACTTTAATAAAAATAACATACTTTATAATTTTTTATTATTAATAAAACCATCAAAAATACCCCAAAATTTTACTAATAAACTTTGGAATTATCTTTTTATATGTAAAAAAAAAACCTCTGCATGAGAAAATATTTAATCCTTAAAAGATAAAATTTAATTATTTTTAAATTTTAAATTATTCAAATATTATATTTGCCATTATATGATAGAGTTCATAAAATAATTTAATTAGAAATAAATCATATTTCCTTAGTGAGATTTATTTTTATCTATTTCATGATAATCGTTTTACGCAAGTTCTCCTCTAAATATAAAATAAAGGAGGTTAGGATTAAAAGATTACTACATGTTTGATTCTCGTACATATCCTTTAAATGTGAACTAGGCTCGTTTAGTGAGGTTTTTAAACTAGAATCTTTTAGACTTAAAATTTAAAAATGAAAAGGTGTTATTATAATTTAAAGGTATTCCATCAGCAATATCCGACCCTAGGACATAGCTCAAGAGGTAGAAGGGAATGTGAAAATGTCTTTTAATTGAGCTTGATTGCTTCAGGGTGAGGGTTCAAATCTTGCCAAGTTGACACACTTTCTTTTTTTTTGTTTGTCCCATTAAAGTTGACACATTTCCTTTTTAATATATGACACCCACACAAAATAAATAATCTATTCTCATGGGCCCCACATATCACATATTCTCATGGGCCCCACATATCACCTCTAATACAACTACCAACTACAAATTAAATATTATTTCTCTCACTTCACTTTACTTCACTTTATATTAAATTATTATACTCCTTAATCTCCGTGTCCAAAAAAATTATACCAATTTCTTCGGGACAGAGGGAGTAATAAGGAGAAGTAAAAGTAAAAGTTGAAGTGTACGTATATGATTTGACAGAATGAGTAGCTACTTACATTAATGTTGTCTAATACGTATTTGAAGATATGATCTGAATCTTCATTTTATTTTAATGTGCTACCAATTTTTTTCAAGAAACTGACACTTTATTTAATATTGAAAGACTAATGTGGGACAATAAGATTGCCATTTCTATAAATGAAAGGTTGGATCTAAGTAACAGAATATTTATTCATCTATTAAATACTAAAAAAATTAACTATGTGCTTTTAAGTGATTTCGGACAAGTGTTTTGCGATTTGACGATTTTAAATTAGTGTGGGTGTTTGTTATCTCAACATGAAATTTAAATTGATTAAACTAATTTCATTTCTTCTATTTAAAAAAGTATTAAATTAAACGGAAAAATAAATAGAATACACAATACATAACAATGAAAATTATTGCGAATTTAATATATTATATGAGATTAAATATTAAAGAGTTATAATATATGTTATATAAAAACTATATATATATATATATATATATATATATATATATATATATATATATATATATATATATATATATGTGTGTGTGTGTGATTTGGAAAATAAAATTAACTTCGATTTATTATGAAAAATTATCAACGACGTTGCAATGCGTTTTGATTCGGGCAGTTTAAGTGGTTTTGAAAAAATTATGATCATATGTGCCCACTCTTAAAAAAGAGTTTCTTTAAATTAAAATATTGTAAGCTTTGAACAATTGAATACTCTTTCTTCATTTAATTACGTATTGATCCTTTTCGGTTAGATAGTCCAAATTTAAGATTTTATTCTATTTTTTGTTTTAATTAGGGTTTAATAAAATCGAATTACATAAACTTCATCTACCTATTATATACATCACATTTTACTATCTCACACACATTATACCATATTCTTATAATTGATTTGATATAAAATTAAAATCTGCCCTACTTAAATCCTTAAAAAACAAACATGGATTTCTTATTTCTCTACTTACACCCAAAACAAACACCACCTAAGAGATTTTAAAATAATTGTATGTTTTAAAATTCTAATAATAAATATTTAATTTTAGACCAAGACTTGTGTATGATTGTCTCCAAAAAAAGATTGTTGCAAAATAGATAAAAAGTGATATAGTACTATTTTAATAAAAAAATGATACTTGAATTAATAAAATGTAATAGTGGTGCAATTAATTACTCCATTCGTCCCACCGAAAGGTCACCATTTTACTATATTTGGCGTCTCATCCAAATGTCCCCATTTTCCACTTTTGGTAAAAAGATGCTACATGTGGCTCACCACTCACTACTAATACAACTACCCATTACACATAAAATAATAATACTCCTTAATCTACGCATAAAAGCAACCGATGATATTTGAGCGGGACGTAGGAAGTATTTCATAACAAATCGTAATATATAAATAAAAAGGATAACATTTTCAATAAATAATAATAGTGAGATATTCTCTTGTGAGACAGGTTTTTTTGTGAGACGGGTCGACTAATTACTAAAGTATGTTTATTATATAGGTAAAGTATGTTTATTTGTAGTTAAAGTATGTCAATAATAAATCATATTATAGCACCCTAAAACCATACTTTAATTCATTATTTATCTTATTTTAGAAAACATACTTTAACCACCATTAAACATACTTTATTTATATAATAGACATATTTTACCACGTCTAATAAAGCGTCTCACATATATAATGTCTCTCAAAAGAATTTATCAAAATAATAATATTTTTTTAATTAAAGAGTGATGCTTGCGTACGCCCAGGTGAACGCTGTGCGCCTTTAGAAAGTATTATAGGTAAGGGTACATTATTTTGTTCTAAAGAGTATACACTTTAATTAATAAGGGTATACCATTTTGTTCTAAAGGGTATATATTTTTCATCATATTTTTTATTTTTCTTCAAAAAATAAAGGGTACACATCTTTATACTAAAGGGTATACAATTTAACACAAAATTCTAAAGGCACACGGAGTGTGTTTCTGAGCGCCCGGGCGCACACAAACTTATGCCTTGTAAAATAAATGGTACACGTCTTTATACTAAATGATATACAATTTAGCACAAAATTCTAAAGGCACATGGCCCGGGCATACAGAAACTTTTGCCTTTATTAAAAGTAACATACTTTATAATTTTTTATTATTAATAAAACCATCAAAAATACCCCAAAATTTTACTAATAAACTGGAATTATCTTTTTATATGTAAAAAAAAACTCTGCATGAGAAAATATTTAATCCTTAAATGATAAATTTTAATTATTTTTAAATTTTAAATTATTCACATATTATATTTGCCATTATATGATAGAGTTCATGAAATAATTTAATTAGAAATAAATCATATTTCCTTAGTGAGATTTATTTTTATCTATTTCATGATAATCGTTTTACACAAGATCTGCTCTAAATATAAAATAAAGGAGGTTAGGATTAAAAGATTACTCCATGTTTGATTCTCGTACACATCCTTTAAATGTGAACTAGGCTCGTTTAGTGAGGTTTTTAAACTAGAATCTTTTAGATATAAAATTTGAAAATGAAAAGGTGTAATTATAATTTAAAGGTATTCCATCAGCAGTATCCGACCCCAGGACATAGCTCAAGTGGTAGAAGGGAAGGTGGAAAGGCCTTACAACTGAGCTTGGCCCCTGCTGGTGGGGGTTCGAATCCTGCCTTTGGCATGAATTTGGCCCATTGCAAGCACAAGTTTAACAGTATACATGGGACCAACACAAAATAATTAATCTATTCTCATGGGCCCACATATCACCTCTAATACAACTACCAACTACACGTATATGATTTGACAGAATGAGTTGCTACTTACATTAATGTTGTCTAATATGTATTTGAAGATATGATGTGAATCTTCATTTTATTTAAATGTGCTACCAATTTTTTTCAAGAAACTGACACTTTATTTAATATTGAAAGACTAATGTGGGACAATAAGATTGCCATTTCTATAAATGAAAGGTTTGATTCTAAGTCACAGAATATTTATTCATCTATTAAATACTAATTGACTTGGCATTTGACCAAGCTTATTATAATAATAATAAAAAAATAATAAAAATAAAATTAATTATAATAAAAATAAAAGCTATTGTTATTATTATATAAATTAAGAATAAATAATAATTTAATATTCAAATTTATTATACTCCCTCCATCACATTGAATATTTCTTATTTATATGTCTCAATACACTTTTCGCACTAAAAAAATACAATCCTTTCAATAAAATTTATTTTTAAAAATGCTACTACCACTCTTTTAACTAACTCTCATGAATTATTTTATTTAATATCTAAAAAAACTATTTTAAAATTAAAAAAATATTTTTTTAAACAACATGGTATAATACCTGTAAAAATACAATTGGGACAAAGATAATTATATATATATATATATATATATATATATATATATATATATATATATTAAGTAATAAGTGTATTTTTTTTAACTGAAAACGATATATGATTGAAATATCGATGGCGTTAAGATTTTTTATTGGTTAGTTTTCTTAAAACTAATGGAAATTTTATCCTAAAAGTTGGGTTGAACATGGATGCAAGGATTTATATCATATCGAATATTTGGAAGAGTTGAAAAAAGGGGCACAATAATTTCTATGACCAGGGTTATACAAATATTTATATAAATTTAGTATGTAGTTTCTTAAAGAATTCTTTAAAAAGCAAAGTTCTATGTTTGTACTTTGTAGCCACAAAAAATATATACTTTGAGGAGTGTTTGGTTCACAGATACCAATATTTTATGTGCCTTAAAAATTTATTAAAAATAAGGAAATTTATACACTAATTACACTAAACCCGTTAATTGAAAGTAAACGCTCAATGAATTAGAACTTAAGTGGGAGGTGAATTACACTTTATAATAACCATGAAACTAAGTAAAGAATTAAAGATAATATCCATTCTCCCTCCTAATTTATGAAGTTTTCAAATTTATTAACTCACTTATAATTTTTATAATTTTAATGAAGTAAACAGAGTAAATATATTATCCATGCTTCTAAACAGAGTAGATACATTACCATGCTTGATTTTTTTTTTCTATTTTTCAGTCGTCCCAAAACTTTATCAAATTACTGAAAATATAATTTAATATTAACATTCTTCCACAAAATTATCACATAATTTTTATACTAAACCAACAACTTTATAAAATTTTCTTATTAAATAACCCAAAATATCCATAATTTTCTTCCTTTCTATGCCCTCTGTCTCATCCAGGTTGTTTTATACAGAAAGGACCATCAGAAATCCACTCATAATTTCTATCTTTATCAGTGAAATTATTTTGGAGGGACCACGTCCTTGGGTGAGTGAAGAGCAGATGAAATAGCAGCTGCGACGTCCGTGAAAAAGCCGCTGCCGCTCGTGTTTGAAGCGGCAGCCGGAGGCGACGGGTGCAGCTCGTGAACGATCTGCACCCGTTGAACCTGTTCTTGAACCTGCCCGGTAGATGTATAAAAATCTAATGTCTCAACCTTCTTAATTTGCATTTGCACACCACCAGACTCACATTCATGTGGTTTCATTTCCACCTTAGATTAGAATAAAAAATTGCACATTTATTATATTGGTCCTAACTATTTGCACCCCAGAACCTCATGTGATATAAATTTCAAATGTTGTAAAAATTGCCCAATTTATGAAAAGATAATTCACTCTTGCTATTGTAGTTTACAAAAATTCTGCTTTTACTTAAATCCTTTTTGCCATTACACATTTCTTTTTGTTATGCATAAATAAATAGGCATGAACTCTAATAAAATTTCAAATTGAATATCGAAAAAATGTGTTAACATTTTGGGTGGTATTTTGGTGCATAGCATTAGAATTGAATAGTGAAAAGTTTTTTTTCTTTATTCAAATCTATATAATCCAAGAATATTCATAAATTGAAAATTGATCTAATGATTTAAATTGTGAAAGTTTAGTGCAACGCATCCAAACTCTAAAATAACGAGGAAATCTTTCGGAAAAATAATGATTAAACTATAAAATTTCTACATAAATAAATATGAAATGTCCTTTTTTTTTTCTTCAAATAGTTTTAGTTACAAATAATTCGTGCAAGAAAGAAATGAAAATAGAGCAAAAGATACCTTATCTGCAGATGCACTCATCGTGAATTCTAGTACTCAGTTTTTTGCAGCAGAATGATTGATTCTCGATGTATGAAATAAGGTGGGTTGGTTATTTATATTTGGACATATATTATTCCGACATTTTGGTATCAGAATTGATCATAGCCCAACACAAGACGCTTGTTCCCGAATTCATCGTAAAAAGTCAATTGTACAGAAATTCCACCCCATATATTTTTACAATATAATTTCATGTAACTGAAAATTAATTATCAGAATGCAACACAAATTTTAACATATTTTGGGCTACTTTGGGTAAAAAAAAAAAAAAAAAAAAGGAAACCGCAGTACGGATGAAATGAGGAATTGGAACCGAATTGGAATACATTCGGTTTTCCGATTCTATTTTGACCGGTTTCGATTACTTTGTGCATGTCTACGTGCAACTTCTAATTTGAATGAAAAGACAATAAAGTCCTAACGATTATAAAGCCTCAGAAGACAAAACACCACTATAGTACTTAGATGTAAGTTTAGCCATCTCTGAAATATGTTTCCTCTTATTTTGATGCAATTTTCAAAATCGTCAGATCACATGCATCACAACACATTGAACACAGTATATGCATTACACACTATGCTGCGTATATACTTGGTATGAAACCACAAGGATTGTAAAATGATATTTATCTGATCATAGCAACGTCGGAAGCAAACAAACATACAAAGGTGAGGCTCAATAGTTTATTGAACTCAAATCACCTAATACTACTGGAAATATAGGGTAAGGAATAGGGGTGTAACCTTTTGGACACAGAAAACTTGATGATCATGTTCAATATGAAAGAAATGATCAGTATGTGACTAGACGTGATCCACTTAAATGGACATCAGAAGCTTCAGACAAACGTTGCCTAGGCGATGAGCTGTTGCTGGCAGCAACATCAACATCGACGTTAATAATGTTCTTCCTCTTCTGAGAATCGGATTTGAGCTTCCCCGCCTCTGATACCATGGCCTGAGCTTCTGCAACCACTGATGCGTCGTCTTCCATGGAATACAAAATCTTTTTTATCGCGTCAATCACCTACAAAAGATGGATTTCACAATGATCAGAATCCACTTCTAGGTTTTTTCATCACTCTTAGATCTCAAAATTCATTTGATAGGGAGTATAGACTATAGTGCGAGTTTAATACAGGTAGATTTTCGATATCAGGGGTCTGGCACAAGATCTCAATATCTCTCAGTTTGGAAAAGTAGAAGTCCCTCTCCCTCTCTACTCCGTCCACTGAGAGCTTCAACTCTATAATCTGCAAAACATAAATAAGTAATGAGCCTATAAAGTATATATGCTCTAAATTTATGAAACAGATGGGATTTGCTACCTGTTGTTCAAACACTCTGCGCTGACAGGTCTCTGCTTCTGCATTGTCAGAACAGCGGCCACTTGAAGAAGGTCTAGCTGCTTTAACCACTGAGTTCGCATGAGCGGTATCAGCCCTTCTACCATTATGAGAGGTTTGTTTTGGGACAGATGCTGAGCTCTTGGTTGAAGGTTGTGAAGCTGCAGATTTCTTGCTCAGATCTTTTCCACCCTTGCAACCCTCTCTCCTTTCCAACGGATTGTAACTGGCAGAGAATATAAATACAGAAGAGGTTTTCATGAAGACAAACTCATTGCTGTAGGAACTTATCATCATAAAATTCGCATAAATATAAGAATTTTGAACCATAACCAACAATTACTATATTTTTGAAGACTCACAATAACATTAACAGCAAATAAATATTTAACTCAATGAACCTCTTAGAAAATTTAGCATTCTGATACAATCAATAAGCACAAAGCAGCATATGCATTTCCATAATGATGATGGAATATAATATCCAAGTAATAAATAATCTGCATCATTTAAAAGCCAAGTAATAAATTTCCCAGATAAGAATATATATGATGCAGACGCAGAAGAACAAACTGTTCACTAACTCTCAGTGCAAGATTCATAGGGGAACTTAATATTCGGTAAACCGGATAAGAGTAATGGAAGATAAGCAAAAAGAACAGTCATTATTCAAACTGATAAGGTTAAATAAAATTCAAAATATGTAAAACAAGGACACATTGATAAAATGTTTATTGTATACATGTAAATTTTGCAAGATTCCCAATCTCGCAGAATGAAAGATATCAATAAAGCTCAGGCCAGATAAAATGCATAAAACTTATTTGTCCGGATTATGTACATTTACAGTTCTACCTCTATGTAAACTAGGGGCAGCCATCTCAAAGTTGAATACAACACTCTGTAAACCAATAGAGAATGACCTCCCATTCATAGATAATGATGACAAACGTATAAATCAGATACCACAATAGATGAAAACAAACTTCGTGAATCGTTATTTACTTTCCACACAACTTGACAAACAGAACACACTCCAACAAATCAGCAATCCATGTTTGATTTTGGGGAATGGGTAGATTCAGACAAGAGGAGAACAAATGATGCAAGTCTTAAGCTTCAAAATTTACCAATTGGTTCCTCCAGGAACACCATCACAGTAACGCTTCATCCATTGCATGAATTCCAAATTGTCAAGCGCCCTTCCCTTAATCAATTTGTTCACCTCAATGTGCTGTAATTAAACCAACATAAAACAGATAAATAAAACACGAAAACGAGGTCCAAAAACGAAAATTCAGGGACAACAAAAAATCTAAGAGAACGCTGGTCTTTAGAAAATAAGATGCAGAACACAAAATTTCAATTACCTTAAATAAACCTAGAAAAATATATATTCAAATTTAACCACATAATACCTTAGTTATCTTAAGTTTGTTGAAAACATCTTGAAGAACCTTATAGTTTTGAATCATCTCATACTCGTTTTTCGCATCAAAATTGACCTTGTGCATTGGTACTATCCCCCGGTGAACGGCGTCCATCAGCTGGCATTGAACAGCGCCTGTGCAAGTCTGAAAAACACAGAGATATCTAGATAATATTTACAACTTAAATTGCATAGATTAAACCGACTGGTGATTTAGGGTTTGGGATTGATACCTCTTCAATTTTGGAGAGATTGAGATGAAGAGTAGAATTGATCCAGGAAAGAATTTCCAATCTACCGACGAAGTACGCAGAATCCATCATTCCGATATTGGTAGCCATTTTTCTTCAGATTTTCTGTAGATTTTTCGATCTAGTGAGAATTGGGAAGAGAGAGAGAGATTGTAGCCGTTGTGTGTTTTGAGTTTGAATAAGGGAAGAGCGGGATTTGAGGCCGTTTTATAATTAATTTAAAAAAGAAAAGGAAAAATAATTGGGCATAGGGATTTTTTGAATTGGGCCAAAAGTTTAAATAGATGGATTGCAGGCTTTATTAGTTGGAAAGGGATTTATGGGCCTTCTTCAACCCATTCAATTTCGTTTTAAAATACTACAAGTCTACATGTAATAAAACATGAGAAATCGACTCATTAAAAAGAAATAAAATAAATTTATATTTATTATACTAACTCCATCCGTTTGCATCGTTAATATCCATCCCATTCCATTTTTGGTTGTCCAACAAAAGTTTGTACATTTAAAAAAAACAAAAATCAAACACAATTACTCTTCCTCAATCACTTTATTTTATTTATAAAAAAACCACTCATACTTAATACACTTAACATACTTTATCATTTATTTATGAATTAATTGCAGTAAAATACACTTTATTTTTTGTCAAAAAAATACACGATCTTTTTATTTTTTCTCAATTTAATCACGAACTTTTTTTTTTAATTAAATACATAACTTTTTTGAATTTTCTTTAATCACAGTTTTTTTTATTAATTTTATATTTTACCATTTAATCAAAATTCTTCTATTAATAAAAAATAGTTCACGTTAAATATTTTAAATGTAATATATAGATTATATGTTATATATATATATATATATATATATATATATATATATATATATATATATATATATATATATATATATATATATATATATATATATCTCGTAAGAATTCAATTTGTGTAACTAGATATTATCAATCCGTGCATTGCACGAAAAAAATTAAAGTATATTATAATTATATACGTTTAGGTTGTGTTTGAATTGAGTCATTTTAAATCCAATGGATTTGAAAATGAGTGGATTTTAAATTCTTTGAATTTCACTATTTGAATAAATTATGGATTTTTGAAAGGATTTTAAATTCATAATTCAAAAAATATTTTTAAAATAGAATTTTATATATGATAAATAAAAATAATAAAATTTTATTATATTACATATTAAAATCTAAAATTTTATTAAAAACAATTTTTTTGTGGAGGAAACTCTACCACCCAACCTACCCCTACCCATCCCCAAAAAGATTTTTTAAAACAAAAATTTAGATTTTTAATATTTAAATAATAATAAAAGTATTACCACGGTTTGCTGAATCATCCAATATAAAGCTCTCCTGTATGAATCTGCAATCATGTCTCGTCTCATCTCAAAGCGCATCACTTGTGTCTATGCAGCACAAAAAATTTCTTCACCTTCTCTGTACATAGGCTTAAAACATTATATATTACTGTTATCTTTCTTATCTTTTTAATAAGAATACCATTCGGCTGTACTAACTCAATTCAAATGTGTACGAATGATGGATTAATTGTGGAATGTATGATTGAGTTGCCTTTCTCATGTTAAACAACTTGTCTCTTGGCATTATAATTATCTTTTTCCTATTGCCTTTCTCATGTAGATTAAAATTGAATTAGATTGAATTATTTTTAAATAAAGTAAAATTGAAAAAAATTGAAAACAAAAGTAGAAGTTTATGTTTGCTTTTACATATATATATATATATATATATATATATATATATAGATGATTGAACCTTTAAATTTAAGGAGAATGATTGAACCCAGATTATAAATAATATGAGAGTAGAATCTGTAAAAGAAAAAAAAATAAAGAAGCATTAGAGGAAAAAAACAAAAAGAAATTAAAAAAAGAACAAATCTAAAATATAAAAATATGGTTCATATAATTATTATAATTGAAACACAAAAATTGAATAGAAAAAAGATAGACAAAAAAAGGAATGATACCTGATTGAACTTATCAATAAGATCAAATATGAGAATGATTGAACCTAAAAATAATATAAAAAAAAAGTAAAAAATAAGATAAAATAAATTAAATTATTATAAAAATAAGGTTTATAGAATTATTAAAAAAAACATAAAAATCAAAGAGAAAAAAATAAGATAACAAAAAATTAAAAAATATATTGATACCTTTAAGGAAAATGATTGAACTTGCATATAAGATCAAATAAAAGTATAAAAGACAAAACAAATTAGAATATATTATAAATAATATGAAAGTAGAGTCTGTAAAAGAGAAGAAAAAGAAGAGCATTAGAGAAGAAAAAAAAAGAGAAAAAAGAGAATGATTGGACTTACAAATAAAGATTAAATATAAGAATAATTAAACCTAAAATTAATATCAAAAGTATAAAAGAAGATAAAATAAATTAAATTATGAAAATCGAGTATATAGAATTATTAAAAAAACACAAAAATCGAAGGGAATAAAAATAAGATAACAAAAATTAAAAAGTATAATGATACCTTTAGGAGAATGATTGAACTTGTATAGAGGATCAAATAAAAGTATAAAAGATAAAACAAATTAGAATAGTTTATAAATAATATGAAAGTAGAATCTGTAAAAGAGAAGAAAATGAAGAATTATTAGAGGACAAAAACAAAAATAACCTAAAAATAATATAAAATAAAAGTACGTATAAAAGTAGATTAAATAAATTAAATTATAAAAATAGGGTTTATAGAATTATTAAGAAAAATCGAAGAGAAAAAAAAAAAAATTAAAAAGTATAATGATATCTTTAGGAGAATGATTAAACCTGCAAATAAAATCAAACAAAAATAAGAAAAAAAATTAGAGTTGATTATAAATAATATGAAAGTAGAATCTGTAAAAGAGAAGAAAAAGAAAATGTATTAGAGAGAAAGAGAAAAAAGGGAGAAAGTAAGAATTTGATTAAGTTGAAAAGATTTATATATAATGATTTTAATGAATAATCATGATTGAAACCAAATATTTATAGAGAATATTTAATAAAAATAAAATTGATACTATATTAATTGAAATTAAACATATATTGATTAAAAATTAATCAAATTTATATTGTTAAATTAAATCAATAAAAAAGTATAATTTAAATAATAAAAAAATTCATTATTAGTATAATTAAATTTTATGATTGATTGAAATCAAAGAAAAATTATATGTCCTATGTATATTAAATTAGATTAAATTATTATAAAAATAAGGTTTATAGAATTATTAAAAAAACACAAAAATCGAAGAGAAAAAAATAAGATAACAAAAAATTAAAAAGTATAATGATACCTTTATGGAGAATTATTGAACCTACATATAAGATAAAATAAAAGTATAAAAGACAAAACAAATTAGAATAGATTATAAATAATATGAAAATAGAATCTGTAAAAGAGAAGAAAAAGAAGAAGCATTAGAGAAAAAACAAAAAGAGAATGATTGGACCTATAAATAAGATCAAATATGAGAATGATTGAACCTAAAAGTAATATCAAAGTATAAAAGAAGATAAAATAAAATAAATTATGAAAATAGATTTCATAGAATTATTTAAAAAAATACAAAAATCGAAGGGAAAAAAATAAGATAACAAAAAATTAAAAAGTATAATGATGCCTTTAGGAGAATAATTGAACCTGCATATAGGATCAAATAAAAGTATAAAAAACAAAACAAATTGGAGTATATTATAAATAATATGAAAGTTGAATTTGTAAAAGAGAAGAAAAAGAAGAAGTATTAGAGAAAAAAAAAACAAAAAGAATAAGATCAAATATGAGAATGATTGAACATAAAAATAATATCAAATAAAAGTACGTATAAAATAAGATAAAATAAATTAAATTATAAAAATAGGGTTTATAGAATTATTAAAAAAAATCGAAGAGAAAAAAAATAAGATAACAAAAAATTAAAAAGTATAATGATACCTTTAAGAGAATGATTGAACCTACAAATAAAATCAAACAAAAATATAAAAGATAAAATAAATTAGAGTTGATTATAAATAATATGAAAGTAGAATTTGTAAAAGAGAAGAAAAAGAAAAGACATTAGAGAGAAAGAGAAAAAAAAGGAGGAGAAAGTAAGAATTTGATTAGGCTGAAAAGATTTATATATATGATCTTAATTAATGAACGACCGTGATTGAAAGTAAATATTTATAGAGAAGATTTTAATAAAAATAAAATTGATACTATATTAATTGAAATTAAGCATATATTAAAAATTAATCAAATTTAAATTGTTAAATTAAATCAATAAAAAAGTAAAATTTAAATAATAAAAAAATTCATTATTAGTATAATTAAATTTTATGATTGATTGAAATCAAAGGAAAATCATATGTTATATTAAATTAAATTATAATATATGAATATTATTGATATATTAATTTAAATTAATATTGAATAAAAATTAGTTAAATATGTCAAAAAATATCTCTTATATTTACCAAATTTACGTTGTTAAATAAAAAAGTAAAATTTAAATAACAAAATTCATTATTATTAGTATAATTAGATTAGATTTTATTATTGAAATTAAAAATATTAATTGGACGGTCAATATTAAAATTGAATTATTTTTAAATAGAGTAAAATTAAAAAAAAATTAAAAACAAAAGTGGAAGTTTATGTTTGCTTTTATATATGTATAGATTTACTTTGAATATAATTAATTATCTTTTTAGATAATTTGAGAACTGATAAATTAAAAAAAAAAAACTTGAATGGAATAATTAATTATCTGAAGTATGTACGCTTTTTTTAATTTAATTTTTTTTAATAATTAATAAGAGATGACGCAAATAGTAAAACTGCTAAATAGAATTTTTTTTATCCACAGAAGAATTATAATTAATTGGAAAATATATAAAAATAATGTATTTAAATAAAAAAAAAATTTATGATTAAATTGAGATAATACAAAAAAGTTATTTATTTAATTGAAAAATAAAATTCGTGATTAAATTGAGAAAGAATTAGAAGATCATGTATTTTTTTGACATAAATAAAGTTCGTGATTAAATTGAAAAAAGAGAAAAATGTCGTGTATTTTACTGCAATTAACCCTTTATTTATTACTAAAAAATATCATAATACCCCTAAAAGTTATAATTTTTCTTAATCCATGTGCCAAGAAAGGGGTGTAAATATTTATGGGATGGAGGGAGTATATACAAAGTTAAGTAAAATTACTTTTTCACAAATGTTATTAACTTTTGGAAAGTAATATAGTCTTTAAATAATAAATAAATTATAAAGTATGAGAGTATATGTTAGCTGAGAGCAATGAATTTGTAATAAAATATATTTTTAAAGTTGAAATTAATGTATTTTTTTTTTAGTGGTGAAATTTAATGTAAGACGGAATGGATAAATTTTAAAACTATTCTCAATCCATTCATTATATTTTCTTATAGAAGTAAAAATGTTAAACGACCTTAAAACTGTTAAAAGAATATAAATACTCTTGCTTTCGACAGCTCATGGACACGTTAACTGTCCAAGAGGCAAAAACTCATCGTGTAATAATGAAATTAAAATTTTGGGTAATTTTTGGGTGACCATGACCCTCTCACACAAGGGGGTAATAACAATGGGTCACCCAATTAGGCCTCTAAAATTTTAGTTAAAATGTTCCGTTCTACGTGAACTTATCCTTCTATTGTTAACTTATAGGAGTTAAAGTATATTCCATTCGTCCCGCGTTAACGTTGACGTTTGATTTTTACACGGAAATTAAGAGATATAATATTTTAACGTGTAGTAAGGTGAGAAAAATTATATTTAATGTAAATTGGGTAGTTATATTAGTATTGAATGTGATTTTTACATGAAATAATTGATTGTTTTGTGTGGACTCAAGTTGATAAAAAAAGAAATATAAACTTTAATGTAATAAACCCAAAATAGAAAACCTAAACCTTAACGGAGACAGAGTATATTACTTGTGATCGGGAAGGTGCTAGGAAATCCGATGAGGGGTTCATTTACTTAGTAATATACTCCCTCCGTCTCATAAATGTTATCAACCTCCTCAGCATGAAGATTAAGAAAAGGTATTATGATATTTTTGGTAATAAATACTCTCTCCATCCCATAATAAACTTCACTGTTACTGCAGATACAGAGTTTAAAAAAAGTTGTTTTTTGACCAACTTTATTGACTTTTGGAGGATATTGTAGTGTTTTTAGGTTATAAATAAATTATAAAATATATTATTTTTGTTAGATGTGAGTGGTAAATTTATAATTAAAATGAACTTTTAGGGTTGGGGATTGATGTGATATTTCCTTATTTGGGTGCATGGTGAAGTTTAATGTGAGACAGACGAAAATGAAAAATGTGAAGTTTATTATGGGACGGAGGGAGTAAATGATAAAGTATGTTAAGTGTGTTAGGCGTGGTGGTTTTTTTTTTGTAAATAAAATGTATGATGAATGATGATTGTGTTTGACTTTTTGCTTTTAAGGAAGATGCAAACTTTTGTGAGATAACTCAAAATGGAAACTGTGCCATCTGAAATGAGACAGAGAGTAATATTTATTCAATACTTTTTCATACCCATTCTTATAATACAGACTCTCTTGTGAGACGTTAAATATATGTGAGACAATTTGTGACACGTGTTAAAGTATATTTTTTATATAGATAAAGTATGCTTAATGATTGTTAAAATATGTTTTTTAAAGTATGCTAAATGGTGAATTGAAATATGATTTTAGTGTGCTATAAGATGATGATGATTCATTGATAAACTTTAACTACAAATAAACATATTTTACCTATATAATAAGCATAATTTAGTAATGGGTCGACCTGTCTTATAACCGTCTCACAAAAAACTCGTCTCACAAAAGAGTGTCTCTTTTTATAAAGGTATCACATTTTATTATTTTAAATGTTTAATTTAAATGTATCAATAACTTAATACATATATTTATGAAGTAGTTTCTTTAAATAAAATTTTTAAAAAACATACTATGTGTCATCATGTGTGAAGTGTTGACTTTAATTTTATATGTGTCAATTTATTATTGGTTTGTCTCTATTTATTACCATTAAATATTTGTTAATGATGTAGGTTAAAATGTTTCTTTAAATTTGATTTCTAATTAAAATGTATTATATTAAAACTATATATTAAGAAAACATGTATGTTTAATTTAATTTTGTAAATATAAAATTTAATTAAAGAATTTGTATTATTAATAATTGAAGTTTTAGATTTTGCTGAACAAATAAAATTTTAATTTTGATATAAAATTTAAATAACTATAATCACTAATTCATATTTTAAATATAAAAATGTAGTAAATTTTCTTTCATTTAAAATTTAAAAATATATTGATTTTAAAGAAGAATTTTAAATACATTTCTAATTATTATATTATATAGATGTAAGTTAATCAACATGAAGTATATAATGAAAAAATAAAATCTTAATACATATATTTATGAAGTAGTTTCTTTAAATAAAATTTTTAAAAAACATATGTGTCATCATGTGGTGAAGTGTTGACTTTAATTTTATATGTGTCAATCTATTATTGGTTTGTCTCTATTTATTACCATTAAATATTTGTTAATGATGAAATGTTTCTTTAAATTTGATTTCTAATTAAAATGTATTATATTAAAACTATATATTAAGAAAACATGTATGTTTAATTTAACTTTGTAAATATAAAATTTAATTAAAGAATTTGTATTATTAATAATTGAAGTTTTAGATTTTGCTGAACAAATAAAATTTTAATTTTGATATAAAATTTAAATAACTATAATCACTAATTCATATTTTAAATATAAAAATGTAGTAAATTTTCTTTCATTTAAAATTTAAAAATATATTGAATTTAAAGAAGAGTTTTAAATACATTTCTAATTATTATATTATATAGATGTAAGTTAATCAACATGAAGTATATAATGAAAAAATAAAAAATATATATGTGCGAAGAAATTATAAGGTGAATATTAAATTTATGTGAATGTGTTGTAATTATGATTTAAATGTCTTAATTTATGTTATATATTTAAAAAAAGATAAATGGAGTATAGTAAAATTAAATAAAAAGTGATATTTGAACAATGAAAGAATATATTTAAATTCATTTTTCAAATTAAATTAACTAATTTGAGATAAAAAAAATGTAATAATCAATGTACATAATCTATATATAAATGAAATAAATTATAAAAAATATTGAAATACAATACATTTTGTGTTATTATTTATAATAATTCTAAAAATATTATTCACTTATAATTTTTTTGAGATAAATTCATTTATTGCCCTATAACTAAGTAAAACTTCGATTTTTGCCCTAAAAAGATAAGTGGTTCAATTTTACCCTATAACTAACGAATTGTTTCAATTTTTGTCCATTTTCGCCGGAATCCGCCATATCATGCTTCAATTCCGGCTGGTCAATCCGACGTGGCAATTTTGATTTTTTTTTACTTTTTTTATTTTTCAATCCAACGTGTGAAGAGCATGGAATCACTACTGCTTAGATCTTCATCATCTGCACCTGCCATGGCCGACCCGCCAAAGCTTCCATTGCCAGTATTTAAGCTGCAAAAGGTGAAGGACTTTAAAGTGTTGAAAAATTTAAGCAACATGTTGAATTCAATAATCTTGTTTAATTACCTGGAAGGAAATTTGTAATTAGGGCAACCTGTTTCAGAGAAGTGATTTCATCAATTATGGAGCAGTATTAATTGAATTTTCATGAAAAATTATGAATCTGATCTTAATAAGAGTGCTAACTCGGGTTGAGAAAAGTAACAGCAGCGGTGTTGCTGAAATTGCAGGCGTCTTCAGAGCTGCCATGTTTGAGGTAGTAATCAATGAACGCATACGACGTCGTACGCTGGAGGTCCGATGCATCGTACCACGGCCCGCCCTTTTGGATGGGCCCGCAGTCCACTCCACCCAGCCCGCATGCCCAGTCGAGGGGCGATTGAAGAGCAACATCCTCGGCGTTGTTCTTCGCCACTCACCATAGCTCCCTCTGCCCTCCTTCGCCATCGTCACCACCCACGGCGGCGATTGCAGAAATGTAGAAGAGCATTAGAGCTGGCAAGAAGATTCTAGACACCATTTTGGGAGGAGAAAGAGTGAGAGGATGGAGAGCATAGAAGAGGGAAGAAAATGAATTCGCCACATCATATAGCCGCCGTCGCCATCGAACTCTCCGATTGAGCCCCGACGAAATGCTCAACATCTGGAATCCCTCCACCTCGACCCCCTCCACGTCCTCTGTTGCTCATTTCTCATCGCCACGTCTACTTCATGTCCAAACCCCGCTCCATCTACCTGGTCGACTACGCCTGCTATAAACCACCCGTCACCTGCCGCATTCCTTTCTCCACTTTCATGGAACATTCTAGACTCATCCTCAAGGACAATCCCAAGAGCTTCGATTTCCAGATGAGGATTCTAGAACGCTCCGGCCTTAGTGAATAGACATGTCTCCCTCCAGCGATCTACTACATTGGCTCAAAGGTGGAATATGAAAAATAAATAAATAAATAAATAGGTGGAATATGATGTGGCAGATTTATTGACTAAAAAAAATCAAAATTGCCACGTCGGATTGACCAACCGGAATTGAAACATGACATAATGGATTCCGGCAAAATTTGTATTTTTCGGCGAAAATGGACAAAAGTTGAAACAATTCGTTAGTTATAGGACAAAATTGAACCACTTATCTTTTTTAGGACAAAAATCAAAGTTTTTCTTAGTTATAAGACAAAAAATGAATTTAACTCAATTTTCTTTGTAAATTTAAAATTCCCATGTAATACACGGGCGACACACTAGTATATATATATATATATATTTTTAAAAGAAGAAACTACCCATAAAACCAATACAACTACTTATTCGAATGGGAACGCTTCCTCCTTTTCATTTACTTTTAGTTCAACTTCGATTAATCTCGTCATTTTTTTACACTTTCATGAGAATATAACTGATGAGTGATATTTTCACCTAAATTTTAGTATCTTTTTATATGTGTTTTCGTATTATTTTATCCGTATTTATGCGTATTTTGATTGTATTTTGTGTTTTTATGGAAATGTGTGAGAATGAGCTTAAACGTATGGTTTTCAGGTTAAAATAGATCCTAGATGCGAAAAGGAAGACGTAGGAAAAAGCGGGTCTCAATTCAAAGTTAAAACAAGGGAGAACGAGCCAAAACAAAGAAGAAAACAGGGGCATGCATCTACACGAGCCGTGTTCGGAACACGGCCCTTAAGGGGTGGCCGTGTTCCGGCACCTGAGACACCTACACGACCATCTTGTAGCCGTGTGCATGCACACGATTCATGTAGCTGCAAAAATCTGTGAAAATTTTAAAACCTTCTAGAAGCTTCCCAAGGGGTATAAATACCCAATTGTTCAACATTTGATCAGATTTGGCGTGGGTTTGAGGCTGCACACACACATCACACACCATTTCCTCCATTTTATACCATCATTTTCATCCATCCTTCAACCATTTCATCTACCATCATCCAACCATCAAAATTACCATCCATTTGAGGAAAAGAAGCAAGGAAGAGAGGAGAATTACAGAGGGAAGAAGGAGATCACCATTGGAGCCATCCAATGGAGTTTTCATCTACACTTTGTATTGAAACCTTATTATTTATCATGTTTTGTAAGAATTTTAATATCTATGTTGATTTCCTTTTTAATATGTGATGAGTGATATTTTCACCTAGATTTTAGTGTCTTTTTATATATATTTTTATATTATTTTATCCGTATTTATGTGTATTTTGGTTGTGTTTTGTATTTTTATGGAAATATATGTGAATGAGCTTAAACATATGATTTTTAGGTAAAAATAGATTCTAGACGAGATAAGGAAGATGTAGGAGAAAACGGAGCTCAATTCGGAGTTGAAACGAGGGAAAATGAGTCAAAGCAAAATCCTAAAAAACGCATGTCCAAATTGTGTAATTTTTCTATACTCTTGAGGAGCTCAAAACTAGAAGTTTGATATATGGTTAGAAAGCCACAGAAAAGAGGATCGTTTTGGTATAAGAAACACCTCAATTGGAGCCCAAACGAGAAAGTTATGTTTAAAATGGTGACGTCGCGCAAGCTGTTCCTACTCAGCACGATTGTGCTACTTTGCATGACTTGTTATACCTTCAAATGTTGGAAGTTTTGTCAATTCTTTATATGCATGTAAAGGCTAAAGAAGAGAAGATTGCGTGAGCGCAAGAATCACCCGAATTGGATTTCGGATGTGAAAGTTATATGCAAAACGGTAAGACTGCGCTGCACCAACCCAAACTTGACCCGAACTCGGCTCGAAGTCAATTTTATGATTAGAATGTGTTCTAGAAGGGGGTAGAATACCCATTTTTGAGTGTAAAGATCAGTAGGGATCAGATCCACACCTAATTCACACAATTTTTCACACACTTTCCTCTCCATTCCATCTACCCTTCATCCCATTCACCCATCCTTGAATCCATCCATCCAATACACCATCCAAGTAGTTAGAGAAGAAAGGGAGAGAGGAGGATTGCAAAGGGGAGAAGAAGATCACCATTGGAGACATCCAAGAGAGTTTTTATCTACACTTTGTATCGAAACCTATTATTTATCATGTTTTGTAAGAGTTTTAATGTCTATGTTGAACTCCTTGTGACCATGAGAGGCTAATCTCCTTTGTGAGATTAGAAATATGAATTGTGTTGGATAATTTTGGGTATTTTTCAATTGAATGAATATGTTGATTGGGTAAATGGATTTTCTATCATTGATGCTTTAGATCTTGATATTTATGATGATTTGTGTGGTTTGTTGTTTTAAACATATGATTAGATTGAGAAGTCAATTGCATATTTAGGATAATTAATTGAATTATTTCATCAAACACTTCATGTGCATTGTAAATTGTAAAGAGATTGAGAAATCCTTTAGAAATCCGATTGGTTTGATCGAAAGGTTGATTAATCGTGTGAAGGGACTCTCATTTCAAGCTTAGTACCTAGTTGGAATTGTTTGAGTGAGAACCAACCGTTGGAGCTATGTATAGAATCATATCCTATTCATTCCGAGAGGGAGTTTAGGTGAACTAGTGTTGACCCTTAGTCTATACCCGTGACACATATGAGTTCATTGCATGATACCTAGATTTTCCATGCTTCAAGTATTGCTAGTCTTATCTCTATCTACTTGGCTCCTTCATCCATCTCCCATTCATCTATCCATTTATTTTATTGTTATTTCTTGATTAATCCATCCCCTTTATGATCATCTCTATAATACTATGATGAACACGAGATCGCTTAAACCCTAGTACCTTCCTCCCTGTGGTTCGCTAAATTCTTTAATTAGTCATCCCGACTACAAATGGCTAATCAATATGGTAGACTAATTTCCCTTGTGAGATTAGCAACATGATAGTTATTGGATAATTTTGGGATTTGTGTAATAAAATTCATATATTGATTGGGTTAATTGATTTTCCATCATTGATGCTTTAGATCTTGATGTTTATGATGATTTGTGTGGTTTGTTGTTTTAAACATGTGATTAGATTGGGAAGTCAATTGCATATTTAGGATAATTAATTGAATTATTTTGTCATACACCTCATGTACATTATAAATTATAAAGAGATTGAGAAATCTTTTAAGATTTAGAACCCTTTGATAGGACATCCGATTGGTTTAATCGAGAGGTTGATTAATCGTGAGAAGGGACTCTCATTTCAAGCTTAGTACCTAGTTGGAATTGTTTGTGTGAGAACCAATCCTTTGAGCTAATTGAGATTCATATCATGTCCATCTCGAGAGGGAGTTTAGGTGAACTTAGTGTTGACCCTTAGTCTTATACCCATGATTCATATGAATTTGACGCATTTATCCTATGATTTCCACTTCTTAATTGTTGTTAATCTCACTTTTACTTAACTTGGAAAATCACCACTCATCTATCTATCTTGTCTGTTGATCATTGCTTACTTTGATTGATTTTATTTACTTGTTTGAACAACCTCTTTTGATGATTCATCTCTATAAAATTACAAGAAACATAAGATCGCTTAAGCACTAGTGTCTTCCTCCTGTGGTTTGATAAATTTTTGAATTGGTCATCCCGACTACAAGTTATGGCTAATCAAATGGCGCCGTTGCCAGGGAGGCAACGGTTGCTAATAGCTTAAAGAAGGATCGTTTTGAGTAATCTTAATAGAGACATTTTTTTTATTTCTTTACTTGTAATTTGTCTTGAAAGCCTTGGTTCTAACTTCTTTTCTTTGTGAAGGTGTATGCAAACGAGGTCAAGGGGGACACAATCGAAGCCCATTGACGTGGAAATAGAACAAACTTTTCAAAGAAAGAGAAAAGAGAACAAGAAGAGTGATAAGATGGAGAATTTTCAAGGTGACAATCGTGTGGAAATAGAGCATGATGGAGAAGGCTGACAAAATATGCAAGACAACACACCTCAATTTAATGCCAACCCTCTCAACATGCCTATCAAAATCATGAAGCTTTCAACAATTAAGCTTTGCTTCAACAAACGGTGCTACAAGCTCTAATGCAACAAGGCTTTCAACAAGCTTATGCACCTTCACAACCACGACCACCACCTCTGGTGCAACATGGAATTCATAATGATCAAAGGGTGATCTGAGATTTCTTTATGCCGAGGGCTATGCCACATATGATGGGTTCACCAATCAACGCCAACAACTTTGAAATTAAAGCAGTCTTGATTTCTATGGTGAGAGACCAACAATTTGGTGGAACCTCGAATGAAGATCCTAATGCTCATCTAGCTCAATTCATTGAGATTGCAAACACCGTGAAGATGAATGGTGTAAGTGAGGATTGTATAAGGATGAGGTTGTTTCCATTTTCATTGAAGGATAGAGCTCGATCATGGCTATCTACCATTACACTTGGTACGTGTAACACATGGGATGAACTTGCACAAATGTTCTTAAACAAATATTTTCCACCTTCCAAGACACTTCAAATGAAGAGCTTGATTACTCAATTCAAGCAAATGCCTCAAGAGAGCTTTTATGAAGCATGGGAAATATTTAAGGATATGTTCCGCAAGTGTCCACAACATGGATTCCCGGAGAATCAACAAATTAGATTTTTCTATCAAAGATTAGTGAATGGTCAAAGAGTGCTTGTTGATGCTTCAGCGGGTGGATCTGTACTTGGTGTAACTCCGGAAAGGGCAATAAGGATATTTGATGATATTGCTACAAACTTATATCAATGGCCATCTGAGAGGGTAAGTGGATGTTATGGTTTTGAGAATTTTAATTAAGGACAACAGTTTAGTGTGAAGAGTTTGAATGTTGAGCCACGTGTGCCACAAATGCCAAGTGTTGAAATGAAAATGTCGGAAGTTTTGAGGCAAATGAGCTTGAACCAAGGTGTGAATCAAGGAGCTAATATGGTTGAAGGGCTGTAAGTTGAGCAAGGTGTGTTTCCTCCGAATGTTGTGAATGGAGAACAATGGGCTATGTCGAAGTCAAAGATAGAAGATGTACTCTGCATACAAGGAAGGGGTTACTAAGGGAATTACCAAAATAATTTCCAAGGTAATTTTCCACCAAGGCAATGAGACTTCAATAATCAAGGTAGTGGAAGCTCTTTCCACAATAACAAATGAGACAAGATAACTTTTCCTACTCTAACCCGAGCAATGCAGTTGCTTATCCTCTAGGGTACCATCCGGGAACTAAAGCACCAAATCAAGAGGGTAAAGCGACAACCGATGAGCTACTTGAATATTTAATAGCATCAAACGAAGCTCGAGATGAAGCTTTGAAAAAGGCGGAAAAAGCAAATGAAAAGAGGCTCAAAGCTTTGGAGTATAATGTGGGACAAATTGCAAGTACCTTGAGTGCTCAACAAAAAGGAAAGTTTCCGGCCACACCGAGATTAATGCGAAAGCTCAATGTTTGTTTGTTGATATAGAAGAGGAACGAAAGGATGAAGAAATGTTAGTGGAACGCACGGTTGGTGAAGAAAATAAAGAGATAAATAAGAAAGAAGAGTAAAAGCCTAAATGAATACCTAAGTGGAAGAGGGTGCAAGAGAAAAAGAAAGTGGAGGAGAAGGTTAAAGAAGAGGAGTACAAACGTGACTATTGGGGTATTTCGATCACTCCATTCCCTATTCCCTATCCACAAATGTTTGTAAAAGAGGAGAAGAAAAAGGGGTTTGAGGAGCATGTCAAATGTCTCAAGAAAAAGTATGAGGAGAAAAGGAAAGAAGAACTACTCGAAGCAAGTGAATCGATGCACAAGGAGAGGCCTACAAAAGTTGGTGATCCGGAAAAAATTATTATCCCGTGTGATTTTGAAGGGAAAGAAACACTTGATGAATTGTGTGACTTGGGGGCGAGCGTTAATGTGATGTCTCATGCTACTTTCAAGAACCTTGAAATTGGAAAGCTCAAGCCTATTACTATCCATCTTGAGGTGGTAAATGGAGATGTTGTGAAGCCACTAGGGGTTGTTGAAGACGTGGAGGTTAAAGTGAAAGGGCTAGCTTGCCCGGTTGATTTCATGGTTTTGGAAGTGAAAGCGGATCATCAAGTTCCACTTATTTTTGGAAGGCCATTTCTAGCTACGGGAAGAGCAAAAATTGATGTTGGGAGAGAAGAGTTGTCTTTGAGCTCGAAAGGAAAAAGTGTTACATTATTATGTAATAAGGAAAAAGGAACCAAGTCTCATTTAAAGCCTCTGGATGATTTAATGGATCATGATTCCCTTCTCTTTGACAATTTAAATTCATTTTTTCATGATTATATGAAAATGTCAAATTATAACTTGTCTTCTTGTGATGTTGATAGGAAGAAAGCATCGGAGCTAGATTAGAAACTAGACAAAGGAGAAAGAGGAAGTCCACTAGAATTACTCCTTGATGATGACTTGATGCTTGTGAGAAATAATGGTGAAGTTGAGTTAGTAGACAAAAAGAAGGCTAAGCAAATGTTCAAAGTGAGGATGCGAGAAGAAAGTGTGATGGACCAACATTTGGTCCAATGATCATAAAATTCCGTCCAGCTTGAAGACGTTAAACTTAGCGCTAAATGGGAGGCAACCTATTCTTTTTAACTTTTGATGCTTATTTTGTTGTTTGGTCTTGTAGGTGGATTGTACTTGTGAGAAAAGACATAGTGAAAAAAAAGAAGTGCTTCATGGATTCTAGTATGCATGTCGCATCACCTGTTGCAAACTTAATTCTCGACTCTTGTCTCGAGTTAAGTTTGGGAGGCTAGTGCGTGATGGACATTGCTCAATTCGTTGGATGCGTTTACTTCTCCACAAAAAGATTTTCAATAGAAACTATAAGGGTAAGTCCCACCACTTTTTGCAAACTTAATTCTCACCTCTTGGTTCGATTTAAGTTTAGGGGGAGAGTGTGTAGTGTGACTCACCACTTGAGTGTGTTTGATATGATGGTATTATGATGATGAGAGGTCTTCTTGTAAAATTGGGTCAATTTTAAATTTTTTTCATGAGTTTGGTTTGATTTTGGTCCGGTTGGTTGTGTTGGAGTGCATGATAGTCCATATTTTTAATGATATTATTGAGCTAATAGTTTTGATGAGTTGTTGAGCATGTATGAAGGGTATTGGAAGCAAGAATTGAGCTCGGAGCTAACAACTTCTACTACCAAATGCATATTGAGGGAGTTCACTCTATACTCTACCACTCTTATGTGTTTAGCATATTTTGATTTAATTTGGATTATTGTGATTAGCATGCTACTTCATGTGTTATGTTTTTGGGAGGTTTAATTTTCAATCAAAGGTTGAGATGATTGTGAACTTACTTAATAATGGAAGATGTAGAATGTGTGTTTAATTATTTTATGATGGCTTTGTATTTTTGCATGTTATATGTTTTTGGTTATTTCTTGTTTGTTGTGTCTTTATTTTATGTTTTGTGTGTTTTCTTATTCTTGTTTAGGGTCGTTTTGGTGGTTTATTTTGGATGTCGTGAGTCATTTTGAATGTGAGCGATGATATGTTGTGGTGATAAGTGATGACAAGTTATGATTAAGAATCTCTACACTTTCGAATTGTGTCATGTTTTATTTAACTTGTTTAATTTTGAGATGAATGTTGTGTAATAAGTTCCTTAAGGTCCGAGGATAAACTTGTGAGCATTTGAGCCTCAACCGTGCATACATGGTATTTCTTTTCATGAGCGCATTGATTGTGTTTGATAAGTTAGAACTTGCTCAAGGACTATAGGAATGAGCTCTATTAGTGGAGGTTAGTGACATGATCTAAGGTCATCCTTGTCATTAATAGTCATTGTCATATATTTCCTTACCATGAACATCATCCCTAGTCAACCACCTTGAGCCTATAAGCCTATTTCTTATGAATTTAGCACATTACAAGCCCTAATTTTCCACATGAGCCTTATATATATACCTCTTATGTGAGTGATCGAGGAAATGGTAGCTAGAAAGGTGTGATGAGATAGTAAAAGAAGAAAAGGAAATGGTAAGCAAACAAGTAAAATAATGAAAAGGACATAAACAAGAGTGCATATGCAACCTTGAAAATAAGAAAAAAGAGCGAAGAAACAAAGATGCTCAAGAAACTAAAAATCAAAAGAAGGGAACATACAATCAAAAATAGTTGAAAATCAAAAGAGAAGTGATGATTACTGCTTAAAAGTTGCAAAGCATAAGAAGGGAAGAAAGAAGAGTGGAAGAATGGAAGAAAGTAGCTACCTCTTCGATTACTTACACGTGTTTAGTCACTTTTATCCAAATTTTCCTACCATACCAAAGAGCCTATCATTACGTCCTTAATGAAAGACCTTATTGATCATTGATTGAAACTTTGGTGGTTTGTGAATGTAGTCCACGAGCAAGTCTATAGCAAGTCGAGTCAATCGATTGATGAGTGTTGATTTACCTTACTTAAAAGAGTGTTGAGTGAAATTGATAACTTATGTGAGACTTGGACTAAAAAGGGACTATATAACACTTTATTCTCTTTTGAACTTGTTAATTTCTCATGTTATGAGTTTAATGTTGTAGGATGACTTAGCATAGTTTGTAGTTATTATTGTTATTGATGTGTTATTGCTCATGTTCGTTTAGTCTTTTCCTAGGTGAAAATCTCTCTTCTTGCTTTATCATATTTGTTGTTCGGGAACGCACAACACTTTAAGTTTGGGGGTGTGATGAGTGATATTTTCACCTAGATTTTAATATATTTTTATATGTGTTTTCGTATTATTTTATCCTTATTTATGTGTATTTTGGTTGTGTTTTGTATTTTTATGTAAATGTATGAGAATGAGCCAAAAAGTATAATTTTCAGTTTAAAATAGATCATAGCCGCGAAAAGGAAGACGTAGAAAAAGCGGATCTCAATTCGGAGTTGAAACGAGGGAGAACGAGTCAAAACAAAGAAGAAAAAAGGGGCATGCACCTACACGAGCCGTGTTCGGAACACTGCCCTATAAGGGGTGGCTGTGTTCCGGCACCTGAGACACCTACACGACCACCCTGTAGCCGTGTGCATGCACACGAGCCGTGTAGCTGCAAAAATCTGTGAAAAATTCAGAAACCTTCTAGAAGCTTCCCAAGGGGTATAAATAACCAATTGTTCAACATTTGATCAAATTTGGCATGGGTTTGAGGCTGCACACACACATCACACACCATTTTCTCCATTTTACATCATCATCTTCATTCATTCTTCATCCATTCCATCTACCATCATCCAACCATCAAAATCACCATCCATCTAAGGAAAAGAAGCAAGGAAGAGAGGAGAATTGCAAAGGGAAGAAGGAGATCACCATTAGAGCCATCCAAGGGAGTTTTCGTCTACACTTTGTATTGAAACCTTATTGTTTATCATGTTTTGTAAGGATTTTAATGTCTATGTTGATTTCCTTTTTTATATGGTAGACATTCTCCCTTGTGAGATTAACAACATGATAGTTGTTGGATAATTTTGAGATTTGTGTATTAAAATTTATATGTTGATTCAGTTAATTGATTTTTTATCATTGATGCTTTAGATCTTGATGTTTATGATGATTTGTGTGGTTTGTTGTTTTAAACATGTAATTAGATTGAGAAATTAATTGCATATTTAGGATAATTAATTAAATCATTTTGTCATACACCTCATGTGCGTTATAAATTGTAAAGAGATTGAGAAATCTTTTAGGATTTAGAACCTTTTGATAGGACATCTGATTGGTTTGATCGAGAGGTTGATTAATCGTGTGAAGGGACTCTTATTTCAAGCTTAGTACCTAGTTGGAATTGTTTGTGTGAGAACCAATCCTTTGAGCTAATTGAAATTCATATCATATCCATCTCGAGAGGGAGTTTAGGTGAACTTAGTGTTGACCCTTAGTCTTATACCCATGATTCATATGAATTTGATGCATTTATCCTAGGATTTTCACTTCTTAATTGTTGTTAATCTCACTTTTACTTAACTTGGAAAATCACCCCTCATCTATCTATCTTGTTTGTTGATCATTGCTTGCTTGCTTGCTTTGATTGATTTTATTTACTTGTTTGAACAACCTCTTTTGATGATTCGTCTCTATAAAATTACAAGAAACGTGGGATCGCTTAAGCACTAGTGCCTTCCTCCCTATGGTTCGATAAATTTTTGAATTGGTCCTCCCGACTACAAGTTATGGCTAATCAATAACCTCAACATCTTTAATGTTAGTAGGTGTTTCTATACCTAAATGATACGTGACTTATATGCGCTGGAAAAATAGTTCGACTTCAGAAGAGAAGTCGAGGTTATTAGATCGAGGATAAATTCTTTCACTAGAAACGTTATAACATCCGACCTTGAGCTTAAAACCAAGAAGAAGAGATGGCAAGAAGAAGTTGCACTGAGGATAAGTTTTACCAATGATATGATCTTTCTCTTATCCTCAGTCCGTCAATATCCTTATCCTATTCTATTATCCTTAGACTATTCCATTATCCTCAGCCTATCAAAATATTATCATCAGCCCACCAACAATAAAGTTCTACCGGCCTGGAAGAACACACATGTAGCAAGAAAAGAATATGTCACACTCATAATCGTATCTTCTAACAGAAAAGATTCTCTAATAATGAACCGCAAGAGTCAAGACACATGACAAGATCAAAAGAAGCCATCAAAATATCCTCAATTAAAAATCACAAGAGTCAAGACACATGACAAAGATCAAGAGAGACATCAAAATATCCCCAATTAAATAGAAATCACACATAAAAGGGTGATTCTGACTTTATTTACTTTATCTTTTTCCTTATACACCCAAAAATGGAGTATTTCTTTTTTTACAATCTGCAATATAAAATTCCTTTATGAAACCTAAAAAATACAAATATCAAAGAACATAAAAAAAGCTACAGCTTACAGTCCACAGATAATTACACATATTTGATTGGTCTATTTTATTTACCATTTATTTCATACTCTCATTTTCCATGAATTAACCACGATAAAAATCGAACATCAACAATATATATTTGGAATTATTTTTCCACATTTGTATTATATTAAAATATTTAAGCACAAAGAATATTAGAAATTAATTTTAAAATATATATGTCAAAAAGTTAAAAAAAGGAAAAAATAAAAATCATTTCAGTTACAATGAATTATGATGCATGGGAGAGATCATTTTAATTAATTATCAATATTTATTAAAGATATTATTTTTTGAAAACAATGTTATTACTTTTCATCTATATATTATAAATTGTTCATGAAATAGTTCACAACACTGTTATCACTTTTCGTATCACTTTTCATTATAGTAAAAATTACTCCCTCCGTGCCCTTGATAAGTATTCATTTGCTTTTTGCACATGGATTAAGAAGTATTGTATTTTAAAGTGTAATAAGGTGAGAAATAATATTTTAATGTGTAGTGGATATTTGTATTAATGTTGAGTGTGGGCCCCATGTGTAGTGGGTTGAGTATAATAATATTATTGTGTGTGTCACATCAACCCAAAAAGAAAATGAATACTTTATATAGGGACGGACCAAAATGATAAAATTAACACTTATCAAAGGAACCAGGGAGTATCAATCTTTACTTATCTAAAGGAGAGTTTCCTTCCTCATATTTGGCAGCACCTCCTTAATCCTAGGCTTATTTGGCAGCTGATGTGGGAGCACCTAATTCTTTTTAAGCTTATGTCGTTTCCCTTTCTTTTTAATTATTTTTTCCCATTGTTGTTTCTCCTCTTTAATTTAATGAAAGAATGCGGGCGTTACACATTAACGCATATCTTAGGCTCATCTTCCCCTTCTCTTACATCAAATTTTAGACAGGTCCGGAATTGTTATGATGTGGGGCTTGTCCCATATCGGTTCCTCATATGGGTGGAGAGTTGTATTTAAGTTGGAGATCAATCATCCCCTCTTAACCATGGTTTTGAGGAGGAGTTAGGGCTTCTGGCTTAGGTGCGTAGCATTGGTATTAGGGCTGGGGGTTGGATCGCTGCGAGAAAAGGGCTACCTTGTGAAGAGTCCAGAAAGGGCTACCCTTAGAGCTGGGGGTTGGATCGCTGCGAGAAAAGGGCTACCTTGTGAAGAGTCCAGAAAGGGCTACCCTTGGGAGTGGAGTCGCCGGTGCTTGATAAGAGAGTGCAGTCGTCTGTGGAGGTCCGACATTCCGGGGAGGAGCTATTGTTACGATGTGGGGCTTGTCCCACATCGGTTCCTCATATAGGTGGGTAGCTGTATTTAAGTTGAAGGTTAATCCTCCTTTCTTGACCATAGTTTTGAGGAGGAGTTAGGGCTTCTGGCTTGAATGTGTAACATATTGTTATGATGTGGGGCTTGTCCCACATCGGTTCCTCATATGGGTGGGGAGCTGTATTTAAGTTGGAGGTCAATCCTCCCCTCTTAACCATGGTTTTGAGGAGGAGTTATGGCTTATGACTATCCCACATCGGTTCCTCATATGGGTGGGGAGCTGTATTTAAGTTGGAGGTCAATCCTCCCCTCTTAACCATGGTTTTGAGGAGGAGTTATGGCTTATGACTTAGATGCATAACATTGGTATCAGAGTTGGGGTTTGGTATCAGAGTTGGGGTTTGGATCGCTATGAGAAAAGGGCTACCTCGTGAAGAGTCCAGAAAGGGCTACCCTTGGGAGTGGAGCCGCTGGTGCTTGATAAGAGAGTGCAGCCGTCCATGGGCATCAAGCTTTCCGGGGAGTGACTATTGTTACGATGTGGGGCTTGTCCCACGTCGGTTCCTCATATGGGTGGGGAGCTATATTTAAGTTGGAGGTCAATCCTCCCCTCTTGACCATGGTTTTGAGGAGGAGTTAGGGCTTCTGGCTTGGATACGTAACATTCTTTAAGCCGCCCATTCTTCAGATCGCAAACTTTCTGAACAACATTGCTCGTGTCGCCGACGGCATTGGTATAGTGCCACTATCCTTAATTCTTCACTTTACACCGTCGACGTTGGCCCCGTCGACGGTGGCCAACGCGCCATCCTCTTCGACCGTTTTTGTGGTGTCATTAATGATACCGTAGGCGAAGGGACCCCTTTTTGGTCCCGTGGCTTTAAAAACCCTTCATCTTCGACATTCGCACTCACCCTCACTCCTTCTCCTCTGTATCAGATATACTTTGGCGGATACTTTGATTGAGATTCTGCAGTTGTTTTTTACGCAGTTTTCAAGTAGTTGAAGTGATAGGAATTGTAGCTTATTAAAGAATCACTGGCCTCTTTGTTGAACAAGAGGACATTGGATTGAGCTTTTGTGAATAAGATAAAGGGATTTATGCGGCTTATCAGAGAAAGCTGTTGTAATATTGACTTTTTTTAAAAAAAAATATTGGATGAATTAGGTGCAAACAATTAGGGACTAAGGAAAGACCTCATGTTTTTTTATATATGCATTATATACTATTCCCATATTTGAATATGTTAGAGTAGGAACAAGAGATAAGAGGATTTTGCTCCATGTATAAATGTAACATGAAATCTAAGCATGCCAAGTATTTGTAAAAATACCTCAATGAAAATTTGTTATTTGTTTGATGTTTTCTTCAATCATTTATAGTTCTAGAAGTTAGAATTGTTGGTATTATTGCATTGATTGTGATGATTTTTTATTATAAAATCATATGCACAACACAAATTGCTATTAAGAAGTTCAAGATCAATTATGCAGGTTATTTTAAAATCGTTTTAAGATTATATTTTAGTAATTTGACTGAAATTATTGGGAGCATGGGTTTCTTTCGTAATTAATTTTTATTGATTAATTTTTTTTATAGCTTTTCAAATTTGCAGGTTAATCACCTACTCATAATTTCCACCTTGATCCTCTAATATGTAAGTTCATCTAATCATATTCATGTTTTTCATATATATGTTCTTTCCATTCCGTCTGTTGCTTCTGTTGTATATCTCTTACTTACGAATGGAATTAGAATTGGTTTTGGTTCCGGGATTGGCATAATCGAATATCTGAATTTGGTTCTTTTTATACCATATCACCTTTAGCTAAATTATGTTCAAATTATATTTTAGTAATTTGATTCGAATTGTTGGGAGCATGAATATAATTTTTTGACTTTGATCTTCTAATATGTATGTTTATCTAATTAGATTCATATTTTTCATATATGTTTGACCTCCCCGATCCTACTCTCACTTCTGTTTTATATCTCTTACCTACTAAAAATCGACTTTTAGGATTGTGAAACTAATGGATATGTGATTTGATTATGAATTGGTTTTTGTTCCTTGCTTGGCAGAGTCTAATATCTGAATTTGAGTTTCTTTCCTTGGTCGTATTATCTGAGGTAGAGTTTGAAATTTCAATTTGAGTAGAATGATGAACAATAATTTATACTTCTGTTTAACTGAGGTAGAGTTTGTACTTCTTTCCTTGGGTCTTCTTTTTCATTTTGGTTGGTAGTTATTATTGAAATTTTAAGTTTTTGGAGTAGAAAACAAATTAACAGTATATGCCATGTTTTTGGAGTAGACAATAACTTTTAATTATTATGTCATGTATATGTTGGCCTTCAAACTTCACTGTTTAAAATTAGTTGCTGAGGTAATTTTATCATAATTTTTTAAGTTTCATAATGTTGATTTAGGCAAAAGAGACATGGATACTGAATAGAATTATTCAATTGACTGAAGATGCTCAACTAAGTTAACTAACATTTATAGATGGCTTAATAAGTTTAGTGAGCAGTACAGTACAGAAGTTATAATTTTATCTACTACCAGTACAATAAAGATTTATTAATTTATTTTCTTATGACTGTAGAAAGAGTCCAGTTAAAAAATGAAACTGAAACAATTGGGTAAACGAATTCGACGTGTGATATAGGGGTTGGAGTTTTTTATAAACGACGTGAAATTGATAAACTTTTATTAAACAACTTGATGCTTGAAATTAAAACAATGCTGCTTATTTGTGCTATTATGTGTTGGTTATTATGTCTTGACATATTTTTTTTTTAAAAAAAATATCTATCTCTTCTTAAATAGTGGATATTTCTTTCTAAATTTATTACCTGTAGGGTTTTTATTTTTTTTGATATATTTATTTATTTGGGACGACGAATCGATGATATTTAACTTTATCCCATTTTTAATTTAATGGGAAAATTTTTTCAGAAATATATATGTTTGAATTGTTGTAGCTTGAGTAGAAGATAGGTGCATCCTTCACTATTTAATCTTGCAGTCTTAGTTTTTGTATATGTGGGTTTTTATTCACGTTTTTATTACAATCAAGGTTTTTTTTATTTTCATTTGGCATTGCAATCAAGGAATCTTTACGAAACAAAAATTTGCAGTAAACATTGCTAAATTTCTGAAGTTAATTCTTTTGTTCAAGCACTATTTGGCTTTTTTTTATATTGAAACTGAAAATCTCTTTGGAGACATGGAGAAAGTTAATAAAATTTGTATTAGCATGATGTTGGTTACAATTTTGAATCAATATAAACCATGGTTGTGGTAAGATATCGATTGTGTGTCTTTCTTTTTTAATATTACATAGAATCCATTAGATCTTCCTTACACTCTTGACTTAGTTCCAATTGTTTATTACTAATTAATTTGTGATGCAGCTCTTGAATGAGGATGATAATTTGATGATGTTTCCATGTGTATCTACACTATTACAGAATATCTTGATATTCATATCTTTTTAGCAAATTAAAGTGTATTTTGAAATAATGTTGGATGTTGTAAATCTAAATCAGAAACCAGAAGAGATGGGATCTGGAGATTGATACAAGAACATTATAGGCCTAAAAAGATCAAAGGTAGATAATTTAATAATTAAACAACATTAACAAATACATGATATAAAAAAAAATAAAATTATAGTGTTTGTATTATTTGTTAATTGCAATGTGCAGTGAATGCCAATTCAAATTGGAAGCAGAGACGGCGTCGTTTCGTCAGTCTCACCATATTTGCAGATGATCATCACTCTAACTGGCAGATGGGAATGGATACTTTTCTTATTACACGCCTTACTTTCAGGTAAATCATTCTCTAATTTATTCGAATTTCTCGCAATTGAGTTTTCTATGATTGAACTTTAGGGGGGTGGATTACCATTTCATTTTTTTTATACGGATTCCACTTTGACCCTCTGTTTATTTCAAAAATGAAAACCTCTAATTGCTGCATTATCATGATGTGTGATTCTACTCTTTGAACTAAATTCTGACACTCTTGATAATCCAGAAGGGTTTTAAACTCTCATTTTAGCAATGGAGATAACAATGAGCATTATCTTCACAACTTTGTTGTATTGAAAACTCTGATAAAGAAATCAACATGCACGTACAAAATAATACATGGACAAGTTGGAATAACTTTGATGAAGTCATAACTTTGATGAGATTTTTCTTAATTTGTGTAATGTTTTTCAGATGACAGAAACACAGACAAGTGGGAATAATTTTGATGAAGCCAGAACTTTGATTAGAGTAACATGGACGAGCTATTATGAAGAGTATTGGGTTTTGTTCTGGATTTATTTAGAGATTTTTTTATATCCTACCGTAATGCAATATTCATGGGTCAATTTTCTTTTTTCTTGAATTAAATATCCAATATTTATTGATAGATCATCTTTTACTATAATAATGTTTCTAATGGAATTAATATTAACTGAAAATAAAACATAAATATATGGAGAACTACCTTCACTAGGATAGAATCTTAGATACATGTGAATAAGCAAATTATTAAATTAAAATATCTGGAAAACTGGCTTTAACTTGTATAGAATCTTAGATACATGTTAATAAGCTAATCATTAAATTAAAATGTTAGAATACTGAATTTAGTTTGCGTCTATTCTTTAACTCCTCTGGATATAAATAAAGCAACACCATCAAATTCTATTAATCTCTTTAGTGGAATAATTTTCCAAACAAGAATAATATATTGCTTAGTTTAATTTATAAGAAATAATTCTATCTATAAGATTCAACAAAATTTATTTTTCTATTTAATTTATTTTTTATTATAAAATATTTAATGATCCCACATACTACTAAGCGGGTTACATGCTAGTTTTCATCTATTTTACAGAAATAATTCAAGGAGATGCTTCACACGTGTCTTACCCTCATAACAATGTTGCTAATCCCAAATTTAAACCATGTACGTTGTATACCTATGAATTGGGTTTCAAGCTAAATGGAGCTATACCATTCTATCATAGAACAGAATTTGTGAGACTATTTTAACAAAAATGTTACCACTTTATAATCTACAATCAAATTTGTTTCTTATGTAAAAATGAATTTGGTAATCATGCAAATGTAATCCAAAATTGTTAACATTCCCATTGCGAATGAATAGAAAGAGAGTTATAAAAAGGCTTGGAGAATAATGGTGTATGAGTGTTTGATGAACTAACTACTAACTATATTAACATCTTCGCTAATAAAAAAAATTGTTAACACTCCAATATTCATCATGAAAGACAGCACAACTTTTATAACAAGGACCAGTCCAGATTAGCACAATTGGTGAGATAAATACAAAATCATTTTTTTAGAACAAAGTAACACAACCCTATGGCATCATCATTACAATCAAGAATTTCTAAGGAAAAAAAATACATGTCAGTCAAACATACATACATGGGTCTAAAATTAATGGGTCCAATTTATAATCAATTCAATCACTAAAGACCATAATAGCATGATGAAGAGAATGATCATGATGGAAATCTTTCAAGTGCTTGTAGGACCTCTTTCATAGATGGTCTCTTTTGTGGTAATGGTGAAATGCAACCATACCCTAATTTAATCAACGCCAGCAAGGCCTCCTCTTTTCCTTCCACATCAGCCCGGATCGCCACGTCAGCCATCCTCAACACCTTGCCCTTATCCTCATCCGATGACGCGGACGCCACCACGACCAAGGCGGGGCCCGTTTCGTCCGATACAATGACTTTCCCGGTCAGCAACTCTAGCAACACTACTCCGAAGGAGAACACGTCCCATTTCGAATTGGGCTTGAGGCTCCGAAGTGACTCGGGGGCGTGGTAAGGCGACACCCCGATCACACTCGGGCTCGGACTCGGAGTAGCTCCACTAGTGAAATCTTGGAAGCTGTCGCGCGAGGCCGTCGACCGCTTACTACCGAAGTTTCGGGCCGATCCTCCGGGCTTGTAAGAGCTGCTATTCTCGCAGGTTACAAGCCTTTGGAGCCCAAAATCTCCGATTTTGGGCTCCATGTCCCAGCCCAAGAGAATGTTGGTGGGCTTTAGGTTGCCATGCACATTCTTCTTCTCATGGATGTAACAAAGCCCACGGGCCACACCCTTTGCTATCTTAAGCCGCATCTCCCAAGGCAAATGACAAGGCGATGATCCAGCTTTCCCTAAAAGTTGCATCATCAAAATGCGCACGTTAGCATTCATACCAACATAATGCAAGTTGTAATCAATTCATGTTTACAAATTTTCTTTCCACATGGAATTCTCTAGGTCAAAAGTTGATACACACACAATGAGTGTGCGATGGGGGCATAGCTATCATATACTTTGGGCGAAGGATAAGAGAATCTTGGGCTAGGCTAGTGAAAGGACAAATTTGTCCAACAAATTGTTGAAGGAATAGAGAAATTAAATACTCAAGGGTTATTTATAGTTGCAACAACTCCACCGATGCAATCTCGAGTTCCACCAGCGCACGTTAGCATAATAGGGACCATGGAATAAATAAGCCTATAATAAATTGATCTGTTACAAATTTTCTACACCAAAATGGCTAACACACACACTGAATCAGATCCCTAGTCTGTATGCCTACATTTATTTAAGACCCAACACTTTCACAACCACCATGGCAGCTACTCCATTATATCGGACAGTGACATTACTCTAACGTAAGTAGAATATTTAAATTAAATTAAAGAAATTAAATTAATAGAGACTTACTGTAACGCGCGGTGGCGAGGCTGCCGTTGGGTACAAACTCGTAGATGATGAGCTTCTCATCAGTGCCCCAGTAGAACCCTCGAATTCGGACAAGATTAGGGTGCACCAGTTTTGCTATTATGCGCACCTGGTTCTGGAAATCCCTGAACCTCTCCACCCCATTCTCTCCTATCCTGCGCACCGCGAACGTCGTACCGTCTTCCAATACGGCCTTGTACATTATGCTCGAACCCGATGCGCCCAGAATGTATGCCGAAGCTTTGAGTAACGTTTCCAGTTCCAGTTCTTCCGACCCGTCTACGCTTACCAGGGCCCCGTTTTTCTGCTCCGGGTTTCTCGGCGGGTTTTCGGTGCTGTCGTGGGAGCTCGGGGATTCCGAGATGGTTTCTCTTTGTTCGTCGGAGTCCTGTCGGTGTTTCTTCAAGCAGGTCCAGCTTCTGAGCCAGTTGTGTTCTTCTGAGGATGATTCAGATGATGCCCAGTCGAAATCTCTCTCGCTTTCAGCTTCCTTCTTGATTGCTTTTTCGATTGCTCTCTTTTTCTTCACCTGGTAAACGTAAACGAATATCACTAGCAGGATTCCGATCCCGGTGATGTCTCCGATGACGATTCCCATGATTGTTCCTGTCCTGAGCCCGCTTCCCTTGGATTCAGCGGCGGCGGTTGCGGGGTTGGAGTTTATGGTTTTTGGTATGGCGGCGATTGCCGGAGGGGATTCCGGTACGGGGGCTTTTGGGAGTGTCGCCATTGTTGATGGGATTGGACAGAGGTTCTCCAATGGCCTGCCGCATAAGCCTGAGTTGCCGGAGAATGATTTGGTGTTCTGGTGGGAGAAGAGGTCGGAATCGGGAATTGGGCCGGTGAAATTGTTGAATGAGAGATCAATGGTTGCGTTTGTTGGGATTTTGGAGGAAAATTCCGGCGGGATTTTGCCGGAGAGTCTGTTGAAGGAGACGTTGAAGTAGGCGAGAATAGCGCCGCCGAACTCCGGCGGCAATGACTCGTTGATCAAATTAGAAGACAGATCTAAAACCTGAACTGAATCGAAACCAGTAGGAAGTGGACCGTAGAAGTAATTGTTCGTCAAAGAAACAATCGTTAAATTCCGAAGAACAGAGAGATTTCTAGGCAGGTTTCCGGCGAGCGCATTGTCGGAGAGATTGAGAACCCGGAGACTCTCCAACTTTCCGACGAGCTCCGACAACTCACCGGAGATCAAATTGTTCGAGAAATCTAGGACCTGAAGCCGAGAGGCGTTGAACAAAGACGACGGAATGGAGCCATTGATGGAATTGTTGGAGAGATTAAGGTTTCTGAGATACTGAATCATGCCAAGGGTTTCAGGGATTGAGCCCAAAAGCCCGAAATGGGGGAGGGCCAGGCCCGTAACCCGAAAATAAGCCTCTGCAGAGCCCGGAGTACCGCAGGTGACTCCAGTCCACGAACATGGCGTCGTATCGCTGTAGCTCCAGCTCTGCAAAACCCCAAATGGATCACTCACCACACTTAGCTTAAACGACATCAGAAGCACTCCATCCGTGTTGAGCCCGAATGATTGGGCCCGAATCAAGAACACACATGCAAGAATTCTCCACCGCCATAACCGATCAGAGCTCATGATACGATCATAAAATGGCGCCACATTAGAGAGAGATCAGAGAGAAGAAGGGAGTCAATGGAGTGTAAAAATGAAGTGATATTTATGAGGTAGTACTAAGAGGGACCATGGAAGGAATATACACAGCTCACCAAAGAAACCAAACTTTTCCACCAAAATGCCATTAATTAATGTGGGGATAGAGATTCAATGGGAATGATTTAATGCTAATTTCTTTATTTAATCGAATCACACTAATTAGAAAATGAATTTATATATACTGGTTTGTATTAAAATTAACATGTACCGAGATTTATATATATTTGGGAATAGCATCTTTGCTAAGTGACACAAAGATGGAGTCAAGAAATCTTGCACAACATAAATAGTATTATATTGACTTTACAAAGGGAGATGTTATATTATTGCTCACATTCTGTCTTATGTTTCCTTTTATAACATGGGATGTCACATTTTGTAATGTGATGGTATTTTAATTAGTTGTAGGAACTGAAGATAGATCTGACTGAATGTTGGAGACATGAATTAATAATACTTTTCTGATGCAGCCAATATTATTCTTGTGGACGGTGGTTCTGTGCGACTGCACTTCTGATTCTCTTTAATATCAATTTCTTACTTCGCAATATCAAGTCCTTCCGTTTAGTGTAATATCTTTTTGTTAAATTATATTCTCCCCGCCTCATTTAAAATTGCATCCCTCCTTTGTAAAATACTAAAGAGTGATGCAATCTTAAAATGATTTTATAAAAGAGGGTGCAATCTAAATAGATCGAATGAAGTATATTAAAAGCTCAGTTTTCATATAAATAATGTTTTAACAATGTTTTGAGATGAGAATCATTTAATCAAATGTTTGTATTTTATAATGTGTTTATATATTAATATAACTATTCATTTATTTTTATGTTGTAGATAATATGGTTTGTGGAATCGTATGAAATATTCCTTCTGTCCGCCTTTATGGGTGTCATATGCTTTTTGCACAAGTATTATTATTATTTAATGTGTAGTGGGTAGTTGTATTAGTGGAGGTGTGGGTCCATTTTTTAGTTGTATCAGTGGGTGTGTGTGAATCACATATGTATAAAAAATGAAATGAGACTTTTGAGAGCGGACGCCCAAAATGGAAAAATGATACCCTTGAAAGCGGACGGAGGGAGTATCATATTATCAGTTTTTTTTATAAAGTATAAATAGAGGCACGCAATCGAGATATACTTGGACAAACTATTGGTATGATTATAGTGTGATTTGGTATTAGTTTATCTTGAGTATAAAATTATACTAGTGCAATTTGTAAGCATTGAGCATGACCATTTAAAGTTGTTCGATTTGTATTGACTATATAAAAGAACAAGACCTCGGTTATAATGGATATTCGTATTCTTAACTGCATATTATAATCTCTACCACATAATTTATATTTCTTTGATTCATAGATTTTATTAATAAATCAATAAATCAATTATCTCTATGAGTTGGGAGATGATATTATTTATATGATGTAACGTTGATTATAGAAGGAATCTATGTATACGGGTGGTTTCCCTCTTTTTACTTACTACTTAACAATCATTTAATCAATGACATACGAGATAAATATGAGAAAATGAAAGAAAATTACATGCCAACTTCTTCTATACTCGAGATAGTTTGCATTCGTATTATAAATGCACTATAAATATATGCTTAATTTTATTGATTTTTGGTATACAACCTAATTTTTTAAGATAATAAATAAATTATAGTATATGATATTAAGTATATAATATTTTATGATATTATAAAGTATGGTATTAAGTATGATATATGTATTACAATTTTAAAATTAAGATGTATCTTAAGAATACTGAATTATTATTATTATTATTATTATTATTACAATAAACCAACGAAAACAGAAAATTTAATTTCGATGAAATACTATTTTTTGATTGGATTAATAGAGCTTATAATTCAGTGACTCAAATTTATTCTCTTTGTTATGGGTTGCAGCGATTTTCAACTCGGATCATATATAATATATTTTCTCGTAATAAAAACATGAAGTTTTTTTTATTATTAGTAGTTAGTAGAGTAAATGTCAATGATGACTCAATGATGCATTCCAAAGATGTTCGCGATCAGTGAAATTTAATTTGTATACTCAATCTCTAATTGAACCATTGAAGCAATTTCGTGATTAACTTAGGTGTGCTAGCTCACCGCCCACTGGACTACTCACTTACTTAGTAAATTCAGGTTCGACTCTCTTTGAGAACGAATAGAAGGGAGTTATAAGGAGGCTTGAATAAATAAGGGTGTTTGGAGACTTAGTGAACTAACTACTAACTATACTAACTACTAACTTTGTCCGATCAGATATAGTAGATACTAATCAAAGCAAACAACAATACCTACGGATGGTAAGTTCGACCAATAAATCCGGATGAAAGTTCGACTAACAAGATATTATTCTCTTGAATCACTTCCTACTTAAATGTTTAATTGCATCTGTTTATAGCGGAATTACCTTAATTCCTAACAAATAGATACTAATCAAAGCAAACAATAATACCTCCGGATCGTAAATTCGACCAATACCTCCGGATGGTAAGTTCAACTAACAAGATATTCTCTTGAATCACTTCATACTTAAATGTTTAATTGCATCTGTTTATAACGGAACTACCTTAATTCCTAACAAATAGACAATATCAATCATGAACGCACACAAGTTAACACAATAAATCAAACATTATAGTGGATGTCATTAATTATTATGAAGACGTTACGAAGCATAAAATTCCTAACAAATAGACAATATCAATCATGAAGACACACAAGCTAACACAATAAATCAAGCGTTATAGCGGATGTCATGAATTATTATGAAGACGTTACAAAGCATAAAAGCAAAGTCTAATAAATAAATAAATTCAGAATATCAACTGCATAAAATCTCAATCTTGGTCTAGGTTCCCAAATAAATTAAATCAAACCATCAAACCCTAGAACTGTATAACAAATTAGCCCATGAGGTTACAATCAACACTCATGGCTATGCAATTCATATCACATATCAAGACGGAACTATCTTAATTCTTAACAAATAGATACTAATTAAAGCAAACAACAATACCTCCGGATGGTAAGTTCGACCAATACCTCCTGATGGTAAGTTCGACTAACAAGATATTCTCTTGAATCACTTCATACTTAAATGTTTAATTGCATCTGTTTATAGCGGAACTACCTTAATTCCTAACAAATAGACAATATCAATCATGAATGCACACAAGCTAACACAATAAATCAAGCATTATAGCGGATGTCATGAATTATTATGAAGACGTTACGAAGCATAAAAGCAAAGTCTGATTAAATAAATAAATTCAAAATATCAACTGCATAAAATCCTAATCTTGGTCTAGGTTCCCAAAACAATTAAATCAAACCATCAAACCCTAGAACTGTATAAGAAATTAGCCCATGAGGTTATAATCAACACTCATGGCTATGCAATTCATATCACAAATCAAGACAAAAGAAAGGGAAAGATGAGAAACACGAAACCATAGCGTAAGCATAGTTTGGCATTCCTTCTCCGTCTCTCCAATTGTCCAATCTCTCTCAATTAACACTTAGAACCCTCTTAAAGATGGATGGATGATGAAAATCAGATATGAATCTGATGTGTGTGGAATTGTGGAGTGAATTTACGGTGGAATTGTGTGGGTTCTCCTCCTTTGTGTGTTGATCTCCCCCTTTATACCTTGAAAATTTTGCAGGGCTTTTTTGCATCTAAAATTAGCCAAAACACGATCTGAAAGTCGTAAATACACTGCTGGATTGAAAAGTCCGCGACTGGGCCAAAAAATACCCCGCTCGGCACCTAACTCGAGCCGAGCTGGGTGTGGATGATGCTGAGCGGTACCGAGCTGCATATGGATGAAAAGCTAACGTCTCGTAGGCTCTGTAGGACCCCAATTAGGCCACAACTGGGTACAGCTCGAGCCAAGCTGTCTGTCGAGCTGCAGACTGCAATTTGCGATCTCACCGTTTTGAGCATAACTTCTTCATAAGAACTCCGATTTGAGTGATTTTTAGGCCAAAATGATTTTCTCTTCCGTGGCTTTCCAACCATATATTATATGATGAATTGGACTTCTATACGAATACAGAAAAAATTATTCAATATGGACGTGTGTTTTTTCAGCATTCCTTCACACTTTTACTCTTCATTCTAACTTTGAACTTTTGATCATGTTTTACCCTTCAAAACTCAACAAAACACCTTAGTAAAATCTTAATTATGCAAGATATAAAAAACACACCATTCTAGACAAAATCATGGCCACATTCTATCAAAAACGGTGTAATGTAAGATTTAAAATACGTGAAATTCCACTCTCAACATTAATAATAAAGTGAAATCTTTGTTTATTAATTTAAAGAAATATTATATAATCGATAAATTATTAATTTATTAATTTAGAGAGATAATAATTTGAGTTATATTTTTTAACTCAAAAGTCAAAGTAGGGCAAAAGTGAACATTGGGCATTATTTCCAACAAAGTTGAGTGGTGGTGGAATTTTTTTTATTTTTTTATTTAATTTATTTATTTATTTATTTATTCTTTTGCCAAATTTAAAATGTTGGGACTAATTTATAATTAAAATAAAGGTTATAATTTTTTTTTCAATTAACCCATAGTTCTATTATCATATTTTATTTGTACATGAAGTAGTGAAATGTAATTCTATAATTAATTTCTAACTTTTTAATCATGACATCGGGAAAAAAAATATATTACTCATTTCGTCTCGATTTCATCTTCACGTTTACTGTAAATATAGAGTTTAAGAAAATTTTCTTTTTGATTTAATTTTGAAATAGTATGATATTTTTTAATAATAAATAAATGATAAAGTATGTTATGTATGTTAATAATGTGATGGTAAAATTGAAGGCAAAAACTTGTGTGCGCCCGGACGCACGTGAGCACATTCTGTGCCCTTTAAAATTTTGTGTTAAATTATATACCATTTAGTATAAAGATGTATACCATGACAAAAACTTGTGTGTGCCCGGTCGCACGGGAACACATTCCGTATGTCTTTGAAATTTTGTGTTAAATTGTATACACTTTAGTATAAATATGTGTACCCTTTATTTTTTGAAGAAAAATAAAAACTATTAATAAAGTGTATACCCTTTAGAACAAAATGGTGTACCTTTATTAATTAAAGTGTATACCATTTAAATCAAAATAATGTACCATTACCCATAATACTAAATTCTAAAGGTGCACGGAATGTGTTTCCGTACGCCCGGGCGCACACAAGCTTCACTCAAAATTAGTTAGTTTTTTTTTCTTTTATAAAAATATGTGAAGTTGAATTTAGAACCGACTATGAAATTGAAATTGAAATGGGGACATAGAGAGTACTATAATATGTTTAATTCTATCAAAATATTTGACAAAGTCATAATGGTATGTTTAATAATAGGTCGGCTCAATGTAACATATACAGCTCACAAGAGAGTACTCAAAATATTTAACTCAAAGTTTAACTGAGTTCAACTAATTAAAATACACTTATACATCGGTGTACTTGAGTTTTAACTTAATTTTCACGGTAAAATAATAAAATTTTTTAAAAAATCACTACCCACTATGTTCTACTTTAAACCTTTTAATTTTAGAATACACTCAAAATCACCATAATTTTTATATGAAAAAAAGCTTTTTTGAAAAGTGATTCACATCAGGTTTATATGGGATCAAATTACATTTTAAGTTTGAAAAATATGAAACTTCTTCTAATATATACATGACTTAATGCATTACAACATTTTCTTTTTAATATTTTTTTTTATGAATTAAATCTACGTTAACCACACTATATATATACTCTATCTTAAAACTTAAGCAAATTAAAATCCTGATTTAAAATTGCATTACACTAAATAAGTGTTGGGATTTGTGCTGGTCATAATTAGGGGTGAGCGGTATGACATACCAAAGATTTTTTGTCATTCCAAATACCGTACCGAAATTTTCAGTATTTAAAAAATAATACTGTTACCTTACCTAAATTTTCGGTAAACTGTAGTTCGGTATACCGATATTTCGGTATAGAAAAATAATATACCTTCTACTTACTGATATTTCGGTATACCATATCATACCTAAAATATCGGTATATACCGTCCTATTAGATAGTTTGCTATGCCGTTATGCACCTAAAATTCAATAAATCTAATTAAAAATTGTACTAGAAAAGTGAAAGATAGCTATAAAATAAATTTTAATAGATAACAAATTCATAATAAGAAAAATATATGACAATTCACAAACAACCTAATTAAATAAGAGTAGGTCTCATGTAAACTGAGTTTAAATGTAAATCCTATTTTTTAAAATTATTCTTTATTATATAAAAAATTACTCTTTGAAGAGTAATAATTTTTATACAGAAGAGTAATAATTCATGTCTCTAAAGAGTAATTTTTCATGTATTAAAAAATAATCAATGAATCATGATTTATAAGAATTTGAAGAGTAATTTTCTTAATTTAGAAGAATAACAATTTATGTGTTAAAGAGTAATTTTTTATGTACAAAAGAGTAACATGTTACATAATTAAATAAAAATCCGATTTACACAAGTGTTTGTCATTAAATAAATAGTGCCCAAGAGAATCTACACAAGAATCATATGAAACTTATATTAAAATCAACACTTTTAAATTTTCATATAGGATAGAACTACATAATTAAAAAAGAAGTACAAGATATCATGAAAGTCAATCAACTTTATCACCCATTTATAATTATAAAATATACATTATGATTTTAGATTTAATCTTTTAATTAAATAGTGTATAAATATAATTTAATTAAAAATTATAATATATAAATAATAATTATAATTGCATATATCATATAGTATGGTATACAATATCATATTTCCCAAAAATTTAATATTTTACGGTATTTCGGCATATACCGAAATACCGCGGTATTGATAATTTATATACATTTATCGTACAAAATTTTCAATACGGTATCATACCTTACCAAAAACTTCGACATACCATATCATACCTTACCAAAAACTTCGACATATCTAAAATTTTGGTAAAATCGGTATTTTTCGATATGGTAAGGGCGATATATCGAAATTTCGATATTTTTCCCAACCCTAGTCATAATCTAATAAACTCCAACAGCTAACTTTAATTTACTGCTTAAGATTCCATTATAAAAAGAGAGAAGCACTTTTCCTGCTTAATTTCCTTCCACTTTCTCAACTTTGTTTAAAGTAAAAAGGAAGTCTTATGCAGTTTATGTGGGTTGCAAGACACAAATACTAGGCTCCTCCATATTAACAATGATGAGCAACAAATCTTTATATTCATCAGGCGGAGTGTTTTTAGGAAATAAAGGGCTCCTCAACTCTCTCGTAAAATCATAGATAAATTTAACATGTGACAGAAAAGAAGTGAAAAACTTTTCAATTAAGCTGAGATTTGTAAGGGCTACAAGTTTTGAACACATCTTATAATTTATCTCATCCATTAATTCTCTCCAGCTGGGTATACACCATAGATAAGTTTAACAGCTCACTTATATATAGAGAATTTTGTGAAAAAAATGCTCCAATTAATAACAATTTTTGAAAAATGTTACTTCAAAAAAATATATATACTCCATCCGTCCGCTTTAAAGGGTTATATTTATTTTTTGCACGTGAATTAAGTAGTATTATTATTTAATGTGTTGTGTGTAGTTGTATTATAGTATGGACTCTATATTTTAATTATATTAGTAGGTGTATGTGAGTTTCATGTATGAAAAAAAAAAGATTATAGGAGGAACCAAAATGGTGAAAAATGGAGTACTCTTTAAGTCTGACGGTATATTGGAAAAATACCATCTTTTGATTTTTTTTCCCTCAAATGTAATTATTAATAAATAGTACTCGCACATATAGACTATAGTCATGTGCAGTTGCAGATACGTAAATTAAAGAAAGTTTGTATAAGTTTGCAGATATAGTTGCATGTCACATAAAAAATTATTTAGTTGCACAAAATGTCATGGATGAGGAATAATGATGTCCAAAATATAAAAAATGCAATTTTTTTTTGTGAAATATTAAAATGATTGATATTTTATTAAAATTAAATGTTAAAAATGACATTCTATGTCCATTTGTCACTACATTTATAAAATAATCTATCAATTTTGGTTGATAATTTTTTAAAAGTAACTCTTTGGTGTCCGAAATTAGTCATTTTAGTTCACTTTTGGTCATTTTCAGTCAACTTTTGGTCCATTTCTTGCCGGAATTTACTATTTCTCGTCAGAAAATCGTCAAATTCCGGCGAAGAAAGGACCAAAAGTGGACTAAAAATGACCAAAAGTGGACTAAAAGAATCAATTTCGGATACTTGAAGACCACTTTTGAAAAATTACCAATTCTCAATACTGAAATTGGATTTAGTCTATCCCAAATTTGATATTTTCTCATCAATTATGTGAACGCTTGTCTGACCACTTAATGTCTAAACTCCACACACTTAATTAACTCTAAATAGATATAAAATTGATTCATAATGATTAAGGTCAAGTATATTCAACCATTTGCTTTAGATGGAATGGAATGAAAAAAAAAGCTAAATTAAATTAAGTAGAATGAAATTGGGGTTATTGTAAGCAATAATATTCCACACTCATTGTCAGATAGTTTAGGTGAATTAAAGGGCCTTTTAAGGCAAAGATATGCGATTAGCTTAGTCAAACACAAATTTAGTCAAACAAAGCGAAACAATCAGGTGTGATCGCACGTGGTTTGCCTCCTACTTGTTAATTAATCTCAACCGTTGATTCAGATAATGGGAGCAGAATGTGATGGATCCTCTGTTTATTGATTGATTGTTTTATAATGTAGACATTAGCTTCGATAATTGCACAATTAGTCGACCCCCGGCCCCCGTGAACAACAACATACCTCTTTATTCATCTTAATTAATCTTTTTTTAACCTAAACTGTTGTATATCGATGTTATATTGTGCAGTATAATTAACTTATGAATTGGTATTTTGAAAAATATTCTTTTAACAAGTGTTTGGCTTATTATAATTAGGGTTTGATTGCATATAAAATAACGAACTTTTCTCGTATTGTAAATTAATTTTGATTTTTATGAAATAGAAAAAAAGGGCCTGACCTTCACGGGCAGCCGGAGATGGGGTTAGATACGTTTTTCAACAATACTTAAAATTAGGTTTATTTTTTCTTTAGTTTCTCTAATGTGAGGATTAATTTGTAATTTAGTGAAATTTGTGGTTTTTCTTGTAATTAAAGTTCGTAGTTTTTATTGTAATTAGTCCTTTATGCGCGATTGGAGCGGGTGAACTCTATCGAGTAGTCTTAAGTAATTAAGTTTAATATCGAACTAAAAAAGATATTAACTCTAGGTATAACCTGATTCACCCTTAGTCATTCTTTATAGGAATTACAAGAGTACGACTATTTCAGTGAAATAGTGCCTACTCAAATATATATAGGATATCCAAGTAGGAAAAAGTCTTTAAGGCCAGAATTTTTTTAAAGTCAAAGTATTAAAATTAAGTTCGTAATACTTGTGATTTGCTAAATAAAATATTTTGAGGGAATGACGGAGTCATCCAGACTCTTTAAACAATTGTTTCAGTTGTCTTCCTCTTTAGAATTCTGATTCTTGTTCAAATTCCATTGTTGTAAGAACATTACTTATATTTTATACTTTTTGTGTAATAACATTGTTTCTTCACACTAGATGATTCCAATAATTTAATTTAAGAACATTTGTGATTAAGTGAAGAAATTATATATTGATAACATGTCTGAGATTGTTTTATACGGTAAGATGATTTATTTATTTTATTACTTCTTTTAAAAAAATGTTATTAAATTTTATTTATCAATCGAATTGTGTATGTAACAAAATTAATAGATTAATTATCATTTTTCATCGATTAAATATTACTTTGTATTAAAAATATTATTAATTCTTATTTATTTCACAAAATGGATTTAATGAGACGGTCACACATAAACTTTTACCAAATACTAAATGGACCGTCTCACAGTAAGATTATTTTACGCTTTCATAATTATTTATCACTTTTTATTAAGGATATTATTACTTTTGTTTTAAAAAGTTACTCCATAACTTTTCATTTATATTATAAATTATTCATGAAATAGTTCATAACATCATTATTACTTTTCATTAATTGAATATCACTATTTGTAATAAAATTTATCACTTTTCAACTGCTAACAAATGTCATCATCTCATGAGACACCCATGAGACGGTGTCACACGAGTTGAATAATCACATAGATATAATCATTTAACACTCATGATACCATTAGTTTAAGATATATTGGTGGATTGTGGGCTTGGAAGAAGAAGAATAATAAATGGTGGATAAATGAAATTTAATGGGTTCAATAAAATAGAGAAATGTGCGAATGACGTTCCGACCACGCCACCTTGTTCTTGTTCACCCAAACCATCCACATTAACTTGGAACTCACCAAACTAATTAATTGTCTCCACTCTTTCACATTAATCCACATTCATTTCCTCTTACATATATACCACGCAATAATATATTAATTATCATTAATTATCACTCTTTTTGTCCAATTTTTAAGTTTTGTTTAATGTCTCATTTTCTTTCCTTTTGTTGGATCGAAGTGTGTGTATTGATTTGAGCGATTGTGGTGGATTGACCTCTTCGTTATGGGTTTAATCTACGATGTGAAATTTGAGAATAAATAAAATGCTACTCAATAATAAAAACTTGTGCACACCTATATTCGTGTGATTAGTTCCCGCCAAAACCTAAAAAACTTAGGCAAAGATATGAGATCGTCTCTCTCGTAATGATTTTAGTAAGACGAATAAACAATTATGTTCTTTATAATTAAAAGTGATACCTAATTAATAAAAAGTATAAATAGTGTTGTGATATTTCATTAACAATTTATAATATAAATAAAAAATAATAATATTTTAAAAAAAAGTGATAACATCTTTAATAAAAATAATATTTAAATACAAAACCCTAAACCACAAACCTTCCAAAAACTTTAACACATTATTCCGTATCTTTATAATCATATTATTACTAATTTAATTTTTGAATGTTTTGAAGAATGTGTTAATGAGAATTACAGAAAAGATATCGGACATATATATTTCCTCCGTCTAAAATTTATTTTCACATTTACTGTAGATACGGAATTTAAGAAAAATTATTTTTTAAATTATTTTTTAGGGTAGTATGATATTTTTTGGTAATAAATAAATGATCAAGTATGTTATGTTTGTTAAAAAGGTGATAAAAATTTTGAATTAAAGATTGCTAGATGGATATTAATTAGTTAATTTTTCTTTTTATGGAAGTGTGAAGTTAAATTTGGGACGGATCAAAACAAAAAGTGTGAAGTTGAAATTTGAACGAAGGGAAGGGATTAATTATTTCTTCGAATTTGGGAGACGGTGGTAGAAGGGCAAGGGCTTTGGCACCGAACTTGGATTTGAGCTGCAGAATGACGAATCGTACCGCAGTAATGGTTAGTGTAGCAAAAGATATGACCAGCACCTCCGTAATTTATTGATCGGTCACTACCTCCACAACGGCGGTGCATTTTCCACCATGGATTAGAAAAGGCGAATTAAATAGCAATTAAGAAATTAGTTATTCATCGGCGGGTGATTAGAAGAGTCAATATATAGATGATAAGGGGAGAGAGCAACATCGTGGGTAGATGGTAGGGGAGATAGCAACGCCGTAGGTTGGAAGAGAGAGAGAATAGATGGTAGGGGAGAGAGCCACGCGTGGATAGGATGCATTGGAACTTGGAAGAGAGAATAGATGGTAGAGATAGAGATCAACGTTGAATTAGGGTTGAAATGATTCATATTAGCAAAATTAGTATAAATAATGTGAATCATGGGCTTGGTTGACCTGATTGCACCATAAATATACTTATACAATAGTATTTGCCCTTAACGTTACACTTTTTAAGTTGCGGCCAAGTGGTTTAGGCTTTTAGCATGTTTCTATAGCTTTTGATGACGGTTTGAAACTTACCTAATTATTTATGGGCACAGCTATTCACACCCCCAATTTTGCTAAACGTATCCCCAATTATTAGATGTACCCGAAATAATATAATGTAATATTTCTCTATTACTAAACACACTCCATTTGGGAAATTCTAACCTTTAATTTTAACAAAGTCTATAATTCACAAGAAAATAATATAAATCAGTAGCAACTGTTTCTCATCTTGCCAAAAAAGAAGAATGAAAGAACCCTTGGAGAAAAAGCCTTCATTAACCTCATAATTTAGTCGAACATTTTGTCTAAAAAGATAGGTTCATGTTATTCACATTATAGGAAATGAATATTGATGAGGCTCAAAATAACACCAATATCATCAATCAAAACAGATTGATTTTCATTCCAACACCAAAAAATAATGCATTACTAAGAGTTATACGTGTCTGTAGACTGAAAAAAAAATTCTTGTAACAAACAACCCACAACCAATATACGATCGATTTAAGCGAGAACCGAAATCCACATACTTCAGTTATCAAGAAAATAGTTAAAACCAAGAGTTGATGAGAAATCTTTATCGAGAAATCTTAAAAAAAAATCTGGTCGCAACTAAATTGTGAGGTGAATGAATTGTACCATCTTGATCTTTCCTAAATTATTCCAACCTCAATCAATTTTCTAGCCGAAATACCTCTACCCCAATCAAAACTCCAACTCAATTAAATTCTTAAATTTAACAAAGTTTCGAGAGTAATTAAATTTAGTAAAAAGATGAGATTGATTGTGTTGATGGTTGCACAGGTTTATTCACGAAGGCATAAATGGTGAGAGTATGAGTTTGTTCGGTTGCTGCAAGTAAACATATTGTAGATGTGGAATTATATAATCTACTAAGAGAATATTTATGTCATCCTATTTAAGGATATTTTAATCTTATTTATTTATAGGGTACATTTATTAAAATAACCATAGAAAAAATATTATAGTTAATGGAGTATAAGGATATTCATGTATTGACGGATAACTTAATCGCACCCTCTTTGTTTTTTTTTTCTTTTCTTTCTCTATTTAATACTTATTTTTCTTTTTTTATTTAATTTTTAAATTTATTTAAATTTGATTTTATTTTCTAACCATTTAAATTTTGGGTGATTATGGGTGCACCCCAAAAATATAGCTTAAAATGGGTAATAGGGTAGTTTTTTTTTATTTTAAAATAATTATTTTATTTTATTTAATAATGGAGATTAAATTTAAAGTTAATCTAACTGTTAAGATTGTCCAGTGCATCGGTGCACCCTACTCTTGAATTTATATCTCTTTGCCTAGTTAAATATATAATATATCACACGAATTTTTTTCTCATTAATCCAAGTCATACTTTAAAATCATTAAATTCTCTATCATATCTAAAATTAATGCAATTAGCACCAATAGATGACATTGTTTAGACACTAATCAACAACAATGTTCATATATACATCAACTGAACTACACTGAGTCTACTATTTTTCGACACGAAGAAACCTGGAAGGGCTGAAACGGGTTAGATCAACGATGCTAGCACGTCCGTCGAGCACAAGCTCAGCGACAGCTGCACCGGTGGCTGGGCCGTTGATGATTCCCCAACAACTATGCCCCGTTGCAACGTAACACCCTTCCACCCCGGGGATGTTTCCTATTATGGGCACACTATCATTCGTGCAAGGCAAGAAGCACGCTTGCTCTGCTTTTATAGTGGCTTCGCCTTCTGCCAAGTGACTCGATACATTTCCTGCTATATTTTTCAACATCTGTATAGACTCTGGAACAGGCAGTACTTGCTCACATATGTATACTTCCCCTGTTGATTCATATATCACATTATCAGTGAAAAATTGCTCTAATGTTATGGCCTATGTACTCCAAGTAACTCACATTCTTGAATGAAGACACAGATTTCAACTTAAATCTCAATTTAAAAGTATGTGTAGAAGTGCCTCAATTAGACATAACATTTTCACATATCAAGTCATACAATTATACAATCATAGAAAATAATCTCCATATTCTGTTCTCATACATAATTCAGATGTATTTCAGTTTCTTGATACTACTTGAATTAAAAAATAAATGCATCTTGAACTTGAAAAAATTAAAATTAAAAGCTGGGTTATGAACTGGAAATAAACATAGCATAACATGTTGCACAACTAAATCGTATACTTCTACATAATTTGGTACTTTTTGACATGTACTTTTTATCTACACAGACTCTCGTGAAGCAGCTAAATTGACGCGATTTGTTTTTTGCATTTTACAATAGAATATCCTTTTTATCCTTCATGATAATTATTCGTAATAATTATGAATAAAATAATTTAATACCATGCATTATGTTTCTTAAAAATTGTTTTTTTTTTTTTAAAATATTATCACTATATTTTAACTACTTTCTTCACAAGTAAAAAAAGAGAGAATTGGAAGGGAGCAATACCTGTTGGACGGGGATAAACCTCAGGGTCCATTGGGCTTCCTCCTCCAGAGGAATAATAACTCAAGAACAATGCATGAGGCGTTATTGCAGAACCATCTTTGGGCTCCAACACAATGCTATGGGCTTTGAGCCCATAACCCTAAATATCGAGCCCAGAAGTGACAACTTTCCAGTCCACGGCCCAAGCGCCAAAACCACCGCACCACCCTCGATCACACCACCGTCTTCCAAAACCACCGCCTTCGCCGCCCCCTTCCGCCATCTCTACCTTCTCCACTTTCCCTATCACCACCCTTATTCCGTACTCCTCCACCGCCTTCGACACCAAAGTCTTTGTAAACAGCTGCGGGTGGACCTGGGCCGTCGTCGCAGTCGTCCCAATAGTCTTTGGGCCTTTCGCTGGCCCATCAACCCAGGAAGGAAGATTTGGGCCCGATTTTCGGGGCAACGCGGACGACGTCGTCTCAGTCACTGTGACATGGTAACAGGGCGATAGCCATACAATTCTGAGCCGTTGAGTTCTTCGGCGAGTGTGCGGTGGAGATTGAACCTGGCACGTGCGAGGGAAGAGACTGGGCCGCCGTCGCACCAGTCCAGAGCCAGAAAACCACCTGCCTTACCGGAGGCGGCGCAAGCAATCGACGATTTCTCCACGAGTGTGACGGCGGCGCCTTTCTGGGATAGGAAGTAGGCGGTGCAGACTCCGATTACGCCGCCGCCGCAAACAACTACTCTTTTCGGCGGATCCATAGCTGGTGGTGTTGATGATGAGCAGAGAATTGAGAATTTGATCGGATGTGATTTTAGTTGCCGGGTTCGGATCCGGGGGTGCCTCTAGAGGGTCAAGTTTGGAAATGATGTCATTATTAGGGAAAATAGATTTTTTTCGTTCGCCAACTTTCACTTATTTTGAAATTAGTTCATTAAATTTTTTAATTTTGAAATTAGTTCGTTAATTTTATAACAATTTTGAAATTAGTTCATTAACTTCATAAAATTCAACATTTTGGTCATTTGACCTGCTATGACAGGTCATTTGAATATTTTCACCTCAATTAATCTATATCATATTTTTATTTAACAAATTTTATCTCACTTTTCATTTTTCACTTCCGTATACCAAACAAACAATATTAATCTCATTACTAAAGTGGAGCAAATTTGACTAAATATTGATACTTCCTCCGTTCGCTCGAAAGAGGGTCTTTTTTCTATTTTGGTCGTCCGTTTCAAAGAGGGTCACTTTCTTTTTTACACACATGAGATCCACACACACTCACTAATACAATTAAAATATGGATCCACACTCCCACTAATACAACTACTCACTACACATTAAATAACAATACTTATTAATCAACGTGCACAAAAGCAAAATGCCCTCTTTCGGGCGGACGGAGAGAGTATAATATAAATTCTTAGTGGAGGCTATTTTTTTTAAAATAGTATATATATATATATATATATTATTTTTTATTTTTATTTTTTAGAATAACCTGCTAATGACCTGTTGAAACGGACAATTTTGTTGAACTTGGTAAACATGATGGACGATTTTCAAAATTTTCAAATATAATGGACGATTTTCAAAATTCTGCAAATATAATGGACGATTTTCAAAGTGAAAAACTTATGGACTAAATTCAAAATTGGGCAAAGTTACTGGACAAAAAAATCTATTTTCCCTAATTATTATTTCCATATCTATGAGGTGAGCTGACAGGTACCACCCAGGTTTGGAAACTGACGGTTACGAACTGGGGGTCCGGTTCCAGAGAATTAGTAATGGGAAGCAAATAGGTTCTAGAGTGCTTTCAATTCCGGTTCAAAATGACTGGTTCTCGATTTTATTTATTTTTTGTAAGTTTCAAAGTCTTGTTTTAAAAAATAAAAAATGATGCTTTGGAATCGGAATCGCCAAAATGGAATAGGAATCGGAGCCGAATTGAATATACGGAGTATTCAGTTTCAATTTTATTTGGCCGGTTCGTTGCACATCAACATAAATGGCAAAGTCTTGTCGACATTCAGCTGCAGGGAGCTAATTCCTTACGCTGAAATTAATTTTTATATATTTTAGCATGGAATGTTATATTTTTTTTACATTAAAAAAAAGAGAAACTCTCTTATGAGACGGATTTTTTGTGAGACCATTGTGAGACGGATCAACCCATTACTAAAGTATGTTTATTATATAAGTAAAATATGTTTATTTGTAGTTAAAATATGTCAATAATAAATCATATTATAACACTCTAAAATCATACTCCCTCCGTCCGCCCGAAAGGTCCACATTTTGTCATTTTGGACGTCTGCACCAAAGGTCTACATTTCTCTTTTTAAACACATGAGACCCACACACATCACTAATACAATAAATTTATGGGACCTGTCGCTCGTCAGATTTTAATCTCTTCTTAATGGCGGATTAATGTGGCTGTTATGGGATGAAGAGGGATTAATTTGTGCGGAGCTAACATAAAAAGAGAGATTTGCCCCCTAAGCGTGCTTGTGCCTTTTTTTTAGGGGGTGAAGTGATGATTGTATTGCTATGGGGGATTCCCATATTTATACTGGATAATCTGACGTCACCTGTATCTGGGTAAGTTGATATATTATAACGTACAGTGCGAGCATCAAATGCGTTTAGCCTCATGTGACTATTTTTAGGATTTGATCTAGGATATCCCCTACGCGAATATCTCAGAGGATATTCGCGTATCTGGGGCAATTAGATCAAGTGGCCTAATGGGCTTAGTCAGGCGGTCCCTCCTCGCTTATTGCAGGGAGGCTTGTAGGCTCTCAATGGGCTATTGGGCTGAAGAGCCCAATACACGAACAGGTATAAGGCCCATTCTCAGAATTCATACCACGTTAGCCCCTAGGTTTCGTCGTCACTGGCACGTGGTAAGTGGAGACTTAGAGACTGTTTCTTGCTGTTCTACTTCCTCCACTCATGGCGGTAGATTCGCGATCTTCACAGAATTTCTTAGTTCTGAAGAAGACGAAGAGGCCAGTAATACTAGGGCTCCTTCCGTCACACCTGTAACGCAGAGCGGCCATCGTTCAGTTCCTCCGCCACCGCGTTATGAGGTTTTCCGGGAGCCTGCCCTTCAAGGTTCGTCGCGACGTCATGTAGTTCCTAAGACTAAGAGTCGAGCCTCTCCATCTTTCATTAACCTGGAAGATTTTGCCGGCCCTAATAGCACAAGCCGTCCCTACAGTCGGGGGCGCGCAGTGACTGATTCTACTCTGCGGAGTTATCCCACCAGTATGCGGGATGAGGATGTGGATGGGGTCTTCGCCTTATACAGTTATCCTGGGATCGAGTTTGACACGCCTGGGCAGCGCAAGCGTCCCTGGAGCGGTGAGCCTGATCATGCCGCCTTTAATACGAGCATGTTTGCTGCTGGCGTTAGGTTATCTCTGGCCCATGTTATCGGACGAATATTGATTAATTGGGGTTTGGCCCCAATGCAGATAATCCCTTCAAGTTGGGCGAACGTGATTAGTCTGCTTGTGTTGCTCCATGAGAATGGATTTCTTTCTCCTTCTGCCCGGGATATTGACTACGTCTATCGTTACGTCCGTGACCCTGGTTGTCATGGCTACTACTACTTACAGGTGCAGAGAGGCGTTCTTTCTATATTTAGTAGAAATTCCATCGGTGGGCAGCATTGGAGGCGCTAGTGGTTTTGGGTGCGGGGTTTTGAATGTCGTGACCCACATGAAAATTATCTGTCGTACCGTGTGCCTTTCGGACTCCTGAATCTGGTAAGTTTTACCGTCGCCTCTTTTCTTGTGCTCTTACTGTAACTCACTGGCATTTTTTTATATTATGCTTTTTGGTATCCCTACTTCGGCCGGCTGATGAAGAGCTATCCTTAGGGTTCTGTCGTGCTTTTGACGCAATCAACTGTATGACTCTTTCACGCGATGTCTTATTGCTTTTGTCAGATGACAGACTGTCGGGTGCGAACTTTTATCAGGATCCAACTCGGGTTCCGCCGGTAATCTTTGAGGTAAGGGTATGTGATAATTTCTCATATTGGGACGCTGCTCTTGACGAATATTTTTCGAATCAGGTTGTTTTTTCTTTGTCTCGGAGGCCCCATCAAGAAGTTGGCCCGAGTACGGCGGTGGCCGAAAACGTTTCCGCAGCTGCAAGAGGTAGGAATGGTCTCCGTGGCGTTGTAATTGTTCATGCTGATGGAACTGAAAAAACAGTAATGGGTACAACTCAGGATGGGGTCTCTGTTGGTGTAACAGTGCACGCTCGCTCACAGGACAATGGAAAAACTCCCATGAAGGAAGCCGAGGTACGAAAAAGTGACCTTTTGGAGGCGACCATTCTAGAGGCCATTCGTAGAACTAGTCGGGGCACCAGCATTCGGATCAATCCAATTGAAGATCCGCCTAGTGTCAGTCAGCCTCAAGTTTCCCTCCCCGATAGCGATTCGACTCCCAGAGAGGAAGGACATGAGAACAGCGCCCACCCGCGGGTTCCACCAATACGGGAAACTTTTGCCACGGAGGGCAGCGTTGGTAGGGGCATTCCCCAAGTTGCATTGGATGAGCTGTTACAATATAGGAGTATGGGTGATGCTCGATCGGCTACTGAATCAGAGCTGAGTGTCTCAGAAGCCGGCTTTGTTCCCGCTCGTTCATGGAATCCTATGTTGTCTCGCTGGTTGAAGAGTGCGGGGCCTCATGAAATTGGGAATGCTGCCCTGGTGAGTGTTGGGCATGCATTGACTTTTTTGTGCCGCTTCCTTCTTGTGACAGAGTCTGGAAAGTCTATCATTCTTGGAGTCGGTCTCAGCGCAGGGGCCTCTACCAGTGCTGAGGGGCTTCCTTCCATGGCGGAGACTCGTCAAGCTATGTGGCGGAGCAACTTATTACTGCGGTTAACACTCGGGCTACGTCCTATAGCGATAGTGCACGCATGGCCAAAAATCAGGTTCATCAGTTGGAGATTGCACGTTACCTGGCTAAGAATGAATTGGAGTGGGAGAGAGAGCGTGTTGCCTAACTGGACGTGGAGGTAGCATGGATGAGGAGCCTTCGTAACTTCTCAGGGGCTGGAGATGGTGTGGGCCCTAGCGGAACGGGTCCCAGTGGTGTGGGTGGTGCGAGCCCTAGCGGCGCGGGTCCCAGTGGTGTGGGTGGTGCGGGCCCCAGTGGTGTCTGATGGAGGATCCTCCTTTATTTTGTGTTTTCCCTTTTGCTGTAAATCTTATTTTGACATTATGGTAGTATGCATATTTTCTTGCACTTTTCTAGGTTATTATGGCTTTATAACTCGGTAGCCTTAATTTTACAATTTGTGCGTATAGGAATTTCACTAAGTACGCTTAAGCATAGAAGCGTTTTAAATTCTGTATATTCCATGGATGCTTGATGCCTTCGCCACTGAGCTCGCTTAGTTCATACGCTCCATTACCCAAATTTCTTTTATTACGTATGGGTCTTCCCATTTTGCTCCGAACACTCCGCCTGGTTGACATATTTTCCTCATAACCAAATTTCCAACTGCAAAATCCCTATTGCATACCTTTTTGTTGTATTAGGATTCTAGCCTTGATTTGTATATCGGATGTCTTTTCGCTGCCTGTAACCGAAGTTCCTCCAACAAGTCTAGGTTGAGTTTGGTGGCTTCTAAATTGGTTTCTCCTCCTTTTTGAGACACACGAAATATTGGGCAAGCTACTTCTGCTGGTATGACTACTTTCGTTCTATATGTTAACGAGAAGGGAGTCTCTCCAGTTGATCTTCTGGAGGTGGTGCAGTACGACCAGAGAACACCGTGCACTTGTGAAGCCCAATTTTTCTTGAGGCTTTCCAGCCTGGTTTTGAGGGTGTGCTTAGTTATTTTATTTACCGCCTCAACTTGTCCATTCGACTGGGGGTGGTAAGGTGTTGAGAACAGCTTTCTTATCCCCAGCCCGTCACAAAATATTTTGAACTGCATGCCTTCAAATTGCTTCCCATTATCCGTCACAATTGCATTGGGTATTCCGAAGCGATAAACGATATTTTTCCATATGAAGGTTATCATGTTGACCTCATTAATTGTGGTTAATAATTCCGCCTCCGCCCAATTGAAGAAGTAGTCGACCGCGACCACGACGTACTTGATGTCTCCTCTAGCGGGTGAGAATGGCCTATCAGATCGATTCCCCATTTGGCGAAAGGCCAAGGCACCGCTATCGTGATCAATTTTGTAGAAGGAGCTCTGATTATGGGAGAATAAATCTGACAACTTTTACATGCTCTGGCATATTCGATAATGTCCCTCCTAAGAGTAGGCCAGAAATATTCTTGTCGGATTACCTTCAATGCCAGTGCCTGTCCTCCTGAGTGATTCCCACAGAATCCTTCGTGAACTTCCATCAACACTTTGGCGGCCTCCGCTTTGTTCAAGCACCTTAGTAGTGGCATCAGGTATCTTTTCTTATATAACACATCATTTATCAATGTGTACCTGGAGGCTTAGAGCCGCAGTCGTTTCGCTTCCGCGTTGTCCTCTGGTTCTTCTCTTTCTTTCAAGAAGGCTTTAATGAAGGTCATCCATGTCTCCTCCTCGCTGACTTGCCAAATCGCCTGGTCACTTGGGGATTCTTGGTTTACTATATTGATGCTTCCTAGTCGTTTGGCATTTTTCGAGGTTGCCAAACAAGCTAATGCGTCTGCTTAGGTGTTCCGTTATTTAGGGACTCGCGTGATTTAGACATGATCGAACTTTTGGATCATGTCTGCTACTAGCTTGCTGTATCTGACCAACTGTTGGTCTTTTGCTTCGTAGTCTCCTCTTATTTGGTTGACTATTAATTCCGAGTCACTATAGACCATTACCTTCTTCACCCCGATTGTAAATGTCATTCTCATGCCAGATAGTAGAGCTTCATATTCAGCTTCGTTGTTAGTTGCTGGGAATCCAAACCTGATGGCCGAGCAAAATGTCTCTCCGGTGGGGCTAGTGAGTACTATGCCGATATTTGCCAGCGTCTGTCGGTCACCTCTCCTGGTAAAGTGGGGATGGTGAGTTCCGCTATGAACTTGGCCAGGGCTTGTGCCTTGATTGTCAGTCGGGGTACGTACTTAATATCGAATTAGCTTAATTCCACTGCCCATTTCATCAGTCTTCCTGCTACGTCTGGTTTTGAGAGCACTTGCCTTAGTGGAAAAGATGTTACCACCTCAATCGAATGTCCCAAAAAATATGGTCTCAGCTTTCGTGCGCTCATTACCAGGGCGTAAGCAAGTTTCTCGACTGCAGGATATCTGATTTCAGCATCATGAAGCATTTGACTCACGTAGTATATTGGCTCCTGTTACTTTCTTTCGGTCCGAACCAGTACCGCATTTAACGCAGACTCAGAAGCGGCTAGGTACAGGCTGAGAGGCTCACCCGGTCGTGGTTTGGACAATGTATGCATATTAGCCAATGTGTCTTTTAATTCTTCGAAGGCCTTTTGAGCCGCTGGCGTCCAGTCGAACTTTCCTTTTCTGATTACATCCATAAGGGGTTTACACTTGTCGGATGCTCTAAGCAGAAAATGGCTAAGGGATGTGATTCTTCCGGCTAGCCTTTATACTCCTTTAGAGTGCTTGGAAGGCTCCATGTTTTGTATGGCTCTCACTTTATCTGGGTTTGCTTCTATTCCTCTCTTACTCACCATGTATCCTAGGAATTTTTCGGCGGACAACCCGAACGTGCATTTTTTAGGGTTGAGCTTCATTCCATATTGTCGTAAGGTATCGAACGCTTTTCTCAGGTGGCGCACATGATCGTTTGTGTCCAAACTCTTAACCAGCATGTCGTCCACATATACCTCCATAGTCTTTCCTAGCTCATCTCAGAACATCTTGTTCACTAATATGTGGTACGTGGTGCCTGCATTTTTCAACTCGAATGGCATCATTACCAAGCACAGTAGATTCCTTTTGGTGTAGAAAGCCATTTTTTTCACATCGTCTGGGTGCATAAGGATCTGGTGATAACCAGAGTATGCATTCATGAAACTCATCAACTCATGGCCGGCCATGGCATCCACCATTTGATCAACATGCGGCAGTGGAAAACTGTCCTTCGAGCATGTTTTATTGAGATCCATGAATTCGATACATAATCTCCACAACTTGTTTGCCTTTTGCACCAGAACTGGGTTGGCTACCCAGGCGGGGAACAACGCCTCTCTCACCAGATTGTTCACCAACAATTTTGTGGCTTCCGCCTCAATGATTTCATATTTTTCGGGGCTGTACTTCCTTTTCTTCTGTTCTACAGGGCGATAGGATGGGTTTGTATTAAGTCGGTGGCATGCATGTTTCGGGTCTATCCCCTGAATGTCGCTGGATGTCCAAGCGAACATGTCTAAGTTGGACTTTAGAAATTCAATCAGAGCTGTTCGATGGGGATCCTTTAGTTGTGATCTGATGTACAACTCCAAGTTTTGGTTACTTGGCTCCATCCTTATCGCTTCGGTTTCTTCGGTCGGTTCTCCCTTTTTCCTTTTCTTATCTGACCTTGGATCTTCATCGGTTATCGAGGGAAGATCGACTCCCTGGGCATCGAAGGGTCGAAACTTTTGGCCATCCCCTGGGCGGCGGAGCCTCTTCACGATTTACTTTTTCTTCATGATTTTGTTGTTCCATCATCATCAACTGGAAACTTGGGTCGTGGTAGTTGAGCACATCTCCTTTTTCGATGAATGAACACTTTCTGTCTTTCCTTTGGCTACCTCTAACGGTACCAACTCGACCATCAGCGGTTACGAACTTCATGCATTGGTGTAGTGTGGATGGAACAGAGTTGAATTGATAAATGAACGTCCGTCTTAAGATGCAGTTGTAGGGTGATAGGAGATCTGCCACTTTGAATTCGAGGACGTGTTGAACTCTTACCACCTGCTTCTCATCTATCAGTTGGACTGATAGGTCTGTTTGCATTAAGGATGCAGTGACGGCATTACCGAACCCTCGAATCTCATCGCCGCATGGAGACGTCTTGTGGTGAGAGAGTCCTCCTATGGCTTCAAATGCCTCTTTAAAGATGATGTTTGCGTACGCACCCGTATCGACCAGGCACCGATGCACCTTTACTCCTGAGATTATGGCTGAAATCACTAATGGGTCAATGTAAGGGGTTCGTATTTCGATAATATCTTCTTTGGAGAAAAAGACTCGTGTAAAGGTGGTCACGGGCTCGCCGTAAGCACATGTTGGTACCTGTCGAGTTCCTTTAGCTCGGCCTTCCGTTTTCTTCGTGACAGGGTGGTCAGGGCCTTGGAAGTTCTCACGTAACCTTCGCCCAACATATATACTTCCCTAGGCGGTGTGGGCAAACAGTCTCCAAGTCCACCTTGTCCTGGTGGGTTGGTTGGTCCATTTAGCCGTTTGGCATGGGGTTGTTCTTTCCTTCATTTTGGCACAGCCACCAGTCAATTCAACTTCCCATCTTCGAATAATCGGAGGAGTTCGGTCAAAAGATCTTGGCATTTGTTGGTTTCGTGGCCGATGGATTTGTGGTATTTGCAAAACTTCTTCTTATTTAGCTTGGCTGGATCTGCCCGTATCCTAGGCAGGGAACTCAGTAGATTGTTATCTTGTATCTTGCTGAATATTTCCTCGGGCGTGATCTCAAGCAACTCTGTCATCTCCTGAATTTGGTCATCGTCCGGGAATGGTTTGATAGAAGAAGGAGCCTTATAATCTTTTTCACCCTTTCTCCTCTTCTTGTCGCTTTCCTTAGGGTCGACTCTAGACTTTTTATATTCTTCAAGAATTTTCTCGCTGTGAATGAACTCTTGAGCCGCGGCCATGAAAGCTGCGTAGCTATTTGGCAATTTTTGTTGTCAGCTAGTCCAAATGGGAGATCCCGGGAGTAAGGCGGCAGTCACCAGAATGGTTGACGTCTCATCCGACACTTCTTTCGTGTTAGCACGCTGTTCGTTGAATCTCTTCATAAAGTCCTTCAAGGATTCCTTCGGGCTTTGCTGCAGGCAAGCCAATTTTTGCTTAGGCTCCTTTCCCTGCCCCAAATACGCGAAATAGGACAAGAAGGTCGTGGAGAGTTGTGCCCAGGAGTAGATGGAGTTAGCGGGGAGTGATTCGAACTAGGAGTGCGCCTTGTCCCCCAATGTCAAGGGGAACATCTTACATCGATCCTCTTCTGAACACCTTTGTGCCAGCATCCACCCAACATATTTATTGAGATGTGAAACTGATCTGGATTCGCCAGCATACTGGGGGATTTGGAGGATTCGTATTTTTTTCATGGTGGCTGTCATTATCACCCTGTGGGTGAACGAGGATCTTTCGGATTCTGGGTCAGGAATGCTGTGTAGTCCGGTGTCATTTCTTCTCTTCATCTGATCGAGTCACCTACTTAGCGTATTTATTTCCTCGTCATGCTGTTGCTTGAGTCAGGCGACGGGATCATCCCCCGCGCTTTCTCCCACCTGCTCATGTCGAGTCTTCGTGGGATCTGGTCCCAGTCGGTCTTTGGCGCTTATGCGTCTAGTCGTGTGTGCGGGGGATCGACTGGCGACCGAGTTAGCGCGAGATGCCATCTTTCTTCGTTCGCGTCCTTCGTCAACCACTTTCTGGGGCTTCCTTGGCTCTTTAAGTGCATCCCTTCAGCTCATTCGTTCGTGTACCGATTTCCTGGGTGGAGTTCGTTCATGTTGCCGCTCGTTTATCTGTTCTGTTGAATTTTCTTCGAGGCTAAAGCTGAGCCTCCGACTGGCAGTCGGTGCTCGCTTTCCTTTCATTTGTTTGAAAAGGTCAAAGTACTTTTGCCGAGGGTCGAAGTACTTTTGCCGAAATCAGTCTGTGGATTGTCTTCTTCTGGGTTTGTGTCTTGCGGCGGAACTTCCTTTTCCACGGTCCGGGGGAGATTATGGTCCTCCTGGCGGCGCCGGCTGGTGGTCGCATCAGCCCTACTAGGGGTGGCTTCATCATGCTCATCCACCATTTTACGTACAGTTGGATCGGGGCAAACTGAAAAAGACAGTCGTCTCGGAGGTTCAAGCCGGGCGTCCATACCGATGCCCTTCCTCTAGCGCCAAATGTCGCTCGTCAAATTTTAATCTCTTCTTAATGGCGGATTAATATGACTGTTATGGGATGAAGAGGGATTAATCTGTGCTGAGCTAACATAAAAGGAGAGATTTACCCCTAGGCGTGCTTGTGTCTTTTTTAGGGGGTGAATGGATGATTGTATTGCTATGGGGGATTCTCATATCTATACTAGATAATCTGACGTCACCCTTATCTGGGTAAGTTGATAGATTATCACGTACAGTATGAGCATTAAATGTGTTTAGCCTCATGTGACTATTTTTAGGATTTGATCTAGGATATCCCCTACGCGAATATCTCAGAGGATATTCGCGTTCTGGGGCAATTGGATCAAGTAGCCTAGTGGGCTTAGTCAGGCGGTCGCTCCACGCTTATTGCAAGGAGGCTTGTGGGCTCTCAATGGGCTATTGGGCTGAAGAGCCCAATACACGAACAGGTATAAGACCCATTCTCAGAATTCATACCACAGGACTCATACACCCCACTAATACAACTACCAACTACACCTTAAATAATAATACTCCTTAATCCACGTGCAAAAAACAAATGTCCACCTTTGAGGCAGACATAGGGAGTATTTTAATTCATCATTTATCATACTTTAAAAAACATACTTTAATAATTATTAAGCATACTTTATCTATATAATATGCATATTTTAACACGTCTCACAAATCGTCTCATATATATAATGTCTCCTAAGAGAATTTGTCTAAAAAATATTCCCTCTATTTTATCCATAAGTCACCATTTGTTTTTCCACTTAAATTATGTGATAGGGCCAACCTTTAGTGAGCCCATGAATGATAGTTCTATTGGGAGAGAAGCTTAATGGGCATCTAGATCACAAGGCCCATTTCATTTGCATCAATTACTTCACCCAGCTTCTCGTTTCCGGGTGGTAGAGAGCTCGAGCACTGGGTAGAGAGGGGGGACTCGCTTTAACCTCCCTAGTGGGCCAGACCCTATTAGCTCATCATTGTTTATCTTGACAACCTATGGATTTGGTCTGAATATCTCCTATGCCACCCTAGTCAACGGGCTCTAAACCTTAATTATAATAGCCACATGATACTAGGGCATTTAATGTTCTACACTCTACGGTGTTTGTAATAAATGTAGATATGACTTGTCATTAATGCTTAACATTGCATTAATGAAAGTGGAAAGAAATTGTACATATAAATACTCGTACTCTGTATGAAGCAGGGGGATTGTCATAGGGATGTAATCAAACCAAGCTATTCGTGAGCTATTTGAGTCTCGATTCGATAAAATATTCGTTTGAATTCGTTTGTTAAGCTAAACGAGCCGAGCTGAGCCCGAATATCAAACTCGAATAACTTATTGAGCTGAACTCTAGCCTACTAGTATTTGGTTCGAAAGTTTGCAAACCTATTCGTTAACAAGCTCGCGAGCCTGTTCACGAACAGGTTCGCGAACATGTTTGTTAAGAGGGTTACTTACATCCATATTATAATCATATATAAACGAGTTATAACGAACTCGAACCCGAGTTCAAATTCATGTTTAAACATAAATTATTATTATGAAACTTTAATCAAGCCAAACTCGAACTATTCGTGAACTCATCATTTTTCAAACGAATCGAGCTCGAGCCTAAATATCAATATTCGAATCGAGCTCGAACCGAGCTTGAGTCGAGCAAAATATAAACGAGCAGAACTCGAGCTTAGTGATATTCTGCTTGATTCAGCTCGTTTACATTCCTAGGGATTGACTATTCATTATACAAAAGAACTCAAGCAATAAGAACAAGAACATTTCCCTCCCAGAGAAATAGAGTTGGGAGGAAGTCAAGGACCCCTTATATTATCTTGTTTGGCATATATTATGTTATATTAGCTGAGTTAATTGATCTAAACTGCCACATTAGTATATAATCAAGGGATAATTAAACTCTCTATGTATAGATTAAGGAGTATTATTATTTTATGTGTAGTGAGTAGTTGTATTAGTAGTGAGTGGTGGACTATATATGGAGCCATTTTACTAAAAGGGAAATTGAGAATCTTTAAATGAGATATTCAATATATTAAAATTGAGATCTTTTGTTGGAAAGAAGAGAGTATTATACTCCCTCCGTCCCATTGAAACATACGCGTTTCCTTTACGCGTTTCCTTCAAAGGAAACTCGTACGTTTCAATGGGACGGAGGGAGTATTTTTTTTTATGAAATTTTAATACTTTTCATATTTCAATCAGAGGAAACGCGTACGTTTCAATGGGACGGAGTGAGTATTTTTTTTTATAAAATTTTAATACTTTTCATATTTCAATGATTTTATTTTAAAAATAATACTTTTATTAATTAAATGTATACTATACTTTAAAGTAAGGTAAAGCTTGGGACAAAGTAAATATTGAGTTGATTATACATCACACAAAAATATTATCAAATAAAATTATTGAGTTATGTAAAACTTATTGCACGAAATTTATTATTCTTAAAATATCACACGACTTTTTTGATAGAGAAAATATCACACAGCTAATTTATGACTCCAACTATTCTTGATCTTTTTATTAGCGAGACAATTCTTTTCTTAGAAAACTTCTATTTTCCATAGAACTCAACCCGCCATATTAAGTCATGAAAGAATATGTATTCAATTTTAGAAGTATTCTCTTCTTTTCTTTTCTTTTTTTTTCGTCTGCACCGAAGATAAGAAAAAATACAATTAATATAATTATTCACTGTACACTTAAATTATAATAATTCTAAAAATAATTCAATAAATGGTACCCTTTACCTGTTTGTAAACTTTTTAATGAAATTACTTAACTGGATCCTCTTTACTACTATCTTTTCTTTATCTAGAAGAGTAGTTGGAAGGGCAAAATCAATATATATCTTGTGTATCTCTATGGTACTACAGTGCCTTCTCTTGTCTGCAGGTTTGGTGGTAGTTCAGTTGGAGTATGACAGGTTTTAATTAAGGACACATTTATTATTATTCAAATATATTTACTTATACACTACACAATTTAAATATTAAACTACTTTTGTAGTTTTCCAATTACACATTTTTATGCTGGCAAACAAAGTACGAGTACATGACCACATCTCTTTACATATTCCAACCTTAATTATTGCTTATAATAAACATAGAATTTATCTAAATGGACCATAAAAGTGGACATCATGATATACCAACTCTATTATTTTCCTTTTATTATTAGAAGAAAAAGTGGAGTTTTAATATAAGCCTAAAACGTATGGGTCCATTTCATTTTATGAATATTGCAAAACAGATAAACAAGCGATAATTATCTAATAATAGAACTATTTTATTATATCAATTCGTAAAATAGATATAGAGTGATAATCATTTTAAATAAGAAATGATAACAATGTTATTCTGCGTTGATTTGGGGTTATGATACTTTAATTGTGTGATTGCACCCACTTTTTTATCCATGAAGAATACTTACTCTTTGCTGGATAATTGAATATATTTGTAATTTTGCAGCATAATGTATGTAAATTCACTCATTTATTTATTGATATTTTATCACTATTTGGGCTATTTTTATAATTGTACATTTTATTTGTTTTCTTTCAAACCAATCTATTGTTATAATTCCAAAATAACAAAGGCTATATTTTATTATTAGTTGCTAATATGCTCACAGAGTAGTTATGTGACACAGACAAAAAGTAGTAATATTTTATTAAAAATTTATTCTCATTTAATAAAAATTATAATGATACAATTAATTATTTCATGAATAATTTATAATTAAAATAAAAAGTAATAATATTAAAAAATAATTAATTAATAAAATATAAAATTGTCATGAGGTGGTCTCATGTAAAATCCCCCCTTAACTTCTTTGAGTTGAATTTTATTACTTTCATAACTTAACAATTAGATACATTTATTTGTTAGTGCATGGAAGGAATTTGTAAAACATTTTCTCATTACTTAGTCTATGACAAGGATGCATTTATTTGTTTCACACCCAAGAAAAAATACTACTACTATTTTAACAACTTCATTGATTTTTTGATAAAATTTTAACCCACTTCTTTTACATTAATTTCATATAAAGTTAAAATATATCATACTAAGAATTCAAAACAAATATTACTATAAATCATTTTAAACAGCTACATAAATCTGCCTAAAAAAAACTAATAAGTCCAAAATTAGTTTAGTAGGACTATAGGAGTATTGAGATGGGCGTGTCTCCTTTTGCGATAAAAAAAAGCAAAAGAAGGGTCCACTATTAGTATTAGTATCACTATTATGAGAGGGTGAAAAGTCTTCTAGCCGAGTTTGATTGCTGTAGGGTGGGGGTTCGAATTTTGCCTTTAGCATGGATTTGGCCTCTTGCAAGTACAAGTTTAACAGTGAGCCCTCCTATAAGCCACTTGAGGCACATCCTGCGATTTACCTCCTCCACCAATTCTCAAGGTAGGGACGATGGGGCCCCAAATTATGGATACGCCATTTTTTATTACAAACCTAGGGTGTGCATGACAGCTAGAATGCATTCGTGTTTGAAATAAGTCGTCCATTTAATAATAAATATATTTTTTTAAAAAAATAATAGTTTCAATTATTTGGGAGTAAAGTTGGGCGATGTAGATATAAATTTGTTTGTTTGTGAGTATGTTAACATCCTCGAAAAAGACATTAGCATCTGGCCATGAAGGTCTCTGCTCATCTCTCTTCAACTTAACTTCATGGTAATATTGTTTTTGTTTTCGTTGGTCACAAAAATTATAACATCACATTACAATCTAATTTTTAAAATATATTAAAAATGTCACCAAAAAATTTACTTTCTTTTCATAATAAACTTCACAATTTTCAAATCTATCCATTCCACGATAAACTTTACCTCTCAAAAAATGAAACATCACATAAATTTTATAAACTCAAAATACATCTTAATTTCAAGATTAACACTTTCAATTAACATACATAACTTACTTTAAAATTTATTTATTAATTAAGAGATTTTATTACTCCCAAAAGCTAATAAAATTAGGGATCGCTTGGTTCGAATTTTTCAATCGGAATGACAATGTGTATCATAAAAGAGGTCAATCATAATGAGATTGAACGTGATTGAATGATTAGGAATAATTATTAAATCAATGAGAATAATTAAGAATTTTAATTCATTTAAAATCAAATAAGTACCAACAATGTGAATATACCACCATTTTTATTAATCTCGCCCATTACCCCTAACCAAGCACTCCCCTGGTAAAAAAGGAAACTCTTTTAAATTCACCATTTATCAGTACAATTTGCCTGGGACAGATGGAGTATGTTAATTAATCTCAAAAGTCATTTTAAAAAAGGACTCTTATTACTATTTGTACAAATAATACTTCCTTCGTACATACTTATTATTTTCTTTTTTCTATTTTTTTTTAGAAAAGACCCCATTCATGATCTCATATATACCACTAACACAACACTCATGGAGTATTATATAAAATACTTCCGTACTTTTTAATTCACGTAAAAAAAATCGAAAATATTAGATGTGTAGATTGAGATGGTAGGGAACACAACACTCTTATAAATTCGGTTTACATAGCTTAGTATATGAACTCTGGTATTTTCTTATCTTAAACCCTATAGCCCTCCCTTTAATTCTATTATACACTATGTATTGTTAGAGATTTTAATTAAATGAGATCACATAATTTACACCATAAATTCGATTTATAAGAGACTATCTCGGTAGGAAAAAGGTGTTGGAGTGTACGGTGTAAACTCACCAGCCCACGCATCCCTTGATTCCCGCTATCAAAGGCGTGGGCTTCCGGAATCTAAACTATTTTAAAGAATTTTTATTTTATTTTGTTTTTTTATTTTTGGATAAGAAGATTCATGGAATAACATGTTGAGTAAGATTACATTTTACCTGATTTCCAAATAAAAAATACAGATTACCTCCCTCACATTTGTTTTCACCTCTTACTCTTTGGTGATAAAATCAAAACAAGTAACACTTTAATACTCTATTTTACAAAATTATCGCTCACCTATGTTTTTATTTTTATTTATTATACTACTAAATTACCCTTAAAAATATCTTTTTTATGGGACAATATTGTCACACGAAACTTTACAAACAACACTCGAAAGATTTAAAAATTAATGCCTCGTGAAAATATAATTTTACTCATAATACATTAAACATTTAAAATTATCCAACCTCTAATTAAATTACTTTACACACCCAATCCTTCCAAATCCTAAAGCACTCAAATATTATACACTCAAAATTCTATCTCTTAACAATGTTCAATCGTCAAATAATCTTAAATGATCAACGATTAAACAAAAATGGCTGCAAATCAATTTCAAACCTCTGAAATCATTCTTATCTCATTTGCAAATTAAACAAAGATTATACGCACAAAGTGAAGATGTCATATAGAACATTATTCGATGTTTGTTATGTCCTGAAATTCAATCCACGAAAATATATTCTCGAACCGAAAGATTGTCAGTGGGATTCAAACTCCCCAATTGTTGATCGTATTTATCTGATGATAAGTTGGGATAGTATGTATCAATTGTCAAAATCCAATTGTTATTCATAGATATTTATGCAGGATTAAGAGCATCAACATCAGTTAAAATTTAAACTCTCAAACTCTCTTTCTCTCTCCTCCACCTCACTTTTCACGTGTTTCAATTAAACTCAACTGATAGCCACATTTGTTAAAACTCATTTATTTGTTTAAACTATCTTTCTCTCTCCTCCCCACCTCTCTTTCTATCTACCTGTATTTTGTCTTTTTTTTTTCAATAAACTCAGTTTATAGCACTAAACTCGAGGCAAGAAGATTTAAACTCATAAACCCACATTGGTTAGAGTGTGATAAATTTGGATTTAAACTCCAAAATTTGTAACCAATGCAGATGCTCTAATAAACTGTATTGTAAATGGGTTCATCGAATGCCGTCGGAACTTAGCCTTGAAATCCATTCAAAATTTCTTGGAGTAGATCTAAACAAGAGTTTTTAGATAGAAAGGAATTTAAGACAATCTAGATTTCCAAAAGATAGAGAATAACCATTTAAAGTGCCTTTAAATTTCATGCTAGATTAGGGCGAGATTTAATGAAGAAGATGATTGTTCTAAATTGATGAACAAGATTCGTTGCTCAAATAAGTCGGGTGTGTGTATGATTGTATGTAGGTGGATTGTGTGTGCAAAGTAATTAAAGAGTTTGTGATATGTGAATTTTGGATATAATATATTGGGGTTAAAATTGTATTTTTATAGAATATTTTTTAATTTTCAAGTGCTTTTAGTAAAATTTTGAGTGGTAATATCATTTTTTTTTAATCTAGGTGAAAAAATTGTGAAAATGTTTCAAGGACAAATGAAATATACTATTAAATTTAAAAGCAACTAGTACAAAAGAACGTTTCACATCATTCTATGAGATAAATAAAAAATTATAAAAAAAAAATTATAAAGCAAAAATTTATGCAAAATCATCTTACAAAACTTATTTAATGAGATATATAAGAAGTTGATGACATTTTATGAGACTACATCCCACAAATTTTTGCCTAAAAACTCCATACTCAATTATCATTCAAATAAAATATTCCCTCCGTCTCATTCTAATAGTTATGTTTTCTTTGTAAATTTACAAAGGAAGCGTAATTATTTACAAAGAAAACATAACTATTAGGTTGATATGGAGGAAGTATTAATTATTTCATAACCAAAAATAATAATATATATTCCCTCAATCCCACATAAAAATTTACACTTTTTTTCATTTGTTCAATAACTTAAAAAATTAATTTAATTTCAAATTTATTACTCCTGCTAAATACTAAACATGCATAATGATTACTAGAAAAATACATGTACCGAAATTGGTATGTCTCTCTTTCTTTTATGTGATTAGAAAACACAAGTGATGAAAATTACGTGAGGAAGATGAAGCCATGGGCCATAACACCAACTAAATTTGAACCTCCACTTTAATGTAAATTCAGCATTTTAATTAAGAAACAAATAATCGCATTGACCTATTCAATTAATGTGGTGCATTCTTTTGGACATTCAAATCACCCCATTGCATCTGTACTATCAATTCTTTATCTGTACACACCTTCATAAATTTCTAACCATGCTACGTAATTACTACCCTTGCCCTCATCTTTCTTAATTTCATTTTAGGATGTGTTTGGTTCATCAGAAAAATCGGGATGACGATTAGGGTGTAACTAACATGCTAGTGATGATCACTCAAGAATGGAATACTATTTTCGAGGTGTTAAACTTTTCTGAACACAATTATATTAAGTTGAAATCACTCTAGTTTTTTCTTGAAATCAACTCCATCTTCCCAATTCAACTCATAAATTTTTCAAATTTAAGTTTAATTTGAATAAAGTACTCCTTCAGAATAACTTTGTATTCTTTTAATTTGGGCTTAATAAGCTTCAATTAAAAATTCAACTCCAAAGTAAAAAAAAAAAAAAAGAAAAGGTCAACCAAAAGTCAAGTCAAACCGGATCGACAAATTCATCTAAGAGAGAAAAATTGAAAGATTAACTAGAAATTGTAACTATTTTTACAATTTTTTAAAATTATATCCATCTGGATATAGTATAATCTTTGTAATTTCTTTTATACTTATTTAATGAATATAAAATTTGCTATTACAGTTATATTTTTTTAGAAAGAGTTATAATCTGTAATACACGAGTAATATTACTTTATTACTTATGTTCTTAAGATTAATAATTTGAATAATTATATTAAATTGATTATTTAATTAGAAATAATGATTTAATGATCTAACGTATGATGCGAGTTATATATATATATATATATATATATATATATATATATATATATATATATATAAACCAATAGTAATAAGACATGAAAATAACTTTTATGAATAAAAGTTACAATTGTAAGTTATGAGAAGAATTGTGGTATTGCCACATGTATATTTGAAAAAAATTAATACTCAAAGTATTTCACACTTTACTTTTACTAAATTTGGTAAAAAATATATTATAACAATACTCACTTTTTTACACACATCCCAATATAATACTTACTTTTTCACACCTCTCAATAACTTTACACACATTTTTCATTAAATCAACTCAAATATATATTCTTTTTCTTACTTTATATATAAAAATACAAAATTTTCTTAAACTCCGCGCACACCAATACGTGAAATACTTGTTGGGATTGAGGGAATATATGACAACTACTTGTCAACTATGGAGTATATTAAGATTATGTGTTATTTTGAAATAAATGCTATGTACATCCTCCTTATATTTATGAAGGAGACATTTTGGATGAAACTATCTCACGTTGAGAAAACTCTACATTTTTTGAATTAATTATAATTTTTTATTAAAAATGTTATCACTTTTTTTTAAATATTGTCATTTTTTGTTTATACTACCCCCTTCGTCACAATAATATTTGCACACTCTAAAAATGCAAACAATACACAATATCATAACCTTATAATACTACAATATTACAAATACAACACCTTTTTACATACAATCTAGTCAAAGTCAATTATATCATATATTTTATTCTATTCAATTACTCAAATACCCGTCTCTTTTTTATATCATACAACAAAGAGTTAATTTTTTTTAAATTTCGTACCACTAAATACGTACATGTATTCTTTGGGCTGAGGAAGTATAATTTGTTTATGAAATAGTTCTTTGCGCTATTATCACTTTTCACCAATTGAGTATCACTTTTTCATTAAAATATTATAACTTCTTATTCATTTCACGGTAGTTACTTTATGGGACGATTTCACACAAGTATTTGTCATTTATAAATTGAAAAAAATGATTACTCCCTCGGTCTCCCTCAAACGACCATTTTTTTCATTTTGGTTGTTCCACCCAAGTGTCTTTTTCTTTTTTACAGACAGGAGATCCACACACACTCACTAATATAATTAAAATATAGGGCACACATACCCACTAATACAACTACTTACTACACATTAAATAATAACTCTTTAATCTACGTGCAAAAAATAAAAGCAACCTTTTGCATGAAATGAAGAGCGTATATGTTTAAATGTATCAAAAGAACAATGAGGGTAAGATATTGTAATACCAAATCTGGTAGTAGTAAAAGTACAATCATATATCTTAAAATACTTGAAGTTAAATATAAAATTTAAGGCTATCCTAACATAGCTCAGTACAAATTTGAATAACACTATTTATTAATTTATTAAATCAACTTAAACTCGAATCAATATATCCTTATTTATTATCAAATTTAAATTTGTGTAGGTTACGAGAGCATATTATATTCAAGTGACGAAGTAGGTTGAACAGAAAATGTGAGTCATTTAGATTGTATGAGCAATTCAAATAGTCATAAGGTGACAACTTGCAATGAGAGTTAAAGATCGAATTCCATAACAACAGTATTAGAGTACTAATATTTCAAAATGATGGATTGTAAGAGGGATTCCTAATATAAGATTTTGATGATCCATGTCTTGTTGATCTGTCTAGTTATCGTATTTTATTACTCTCTCCATTCGAATTAAGGTTTCCTTTTTTTTTTTTGATTTATTTTAGTTAATGTTACATTTTTTTTTTGTTAGGTTAGCCCTTTATAAAATAATTAATTATTCTAATAAACACACAACACTGATACAACTACTAGCTTTCATTAAATATCATTTGTCTTAATGTTCTACACTTTTATTAAATATCATTTATCTCACTGTTTTACACATTAAATATTTTACCTAGTAAAAATTAAAATGTAAATATTAATTCAAGATGATAAGAGTATGATAAATAAAAACAAGTAAAATATGAGAGTCAAGAAATACAGCTGGAGAACGCATCCCAGAGGTGCATGGGGAAGCGTGCGAGGTTGATTACCCGAATCCGTACAGATGGACTTTTACGGGAGAGGGAGCTCTACCCTACGCTTCACCTCACCGACTAACTATATACTCCATTCTTCTTAAATTAATTTAATTTAATATTAATAAATTGTGTGAGAGATTATTACAGGCTGGAGTGAATGATTCGCCCTCCGATTTGGCGACCGATCTTGTCGTTATCTGCCACCTCAGCATTCCGTGCGGCCGTTTTCTTACATATATCGCATTAATTAAACACACACAGGAAAAGGGGTAGATGGAAAAGTTACACATTATTTTTTGACACGAAGATTGAAGAGTATAATAATAATTTAATATAAAGTGAAATGAGAGAAGTAATATTTAATGTGTAGTGGGTAATTAGTGGTGAGTGTGATGTGTGTGTGGGCTATATAAATAAATAAATTATTTTTGTGTGGATCTCATGTTCTTAAAAAAAAGAAATATGTCAATTTCTGTATAATAACTCAAAAGGAAAGTATGTCAATATCTTTGGGATAGGAGAAATAATATTCTTTGCTTAATTCGGTGTGCACAGGGGCAAACACACAAGATTTAGGGGCCAAGGAGAAGGAATTGTGTGATCATTTATGAAGATTTTAAGCTACAATATTCGGGGCTTGGGGTGTAGAGCGAAAGTTAAAGAGGTATGTGAACTTATTAGACGTAAAAAAGTTGATTTTTGCTTAATTCAAGAAATGAAGAAAGAAATTATCGATGATCAGTTTTGCAAAGATTTGTGGGGAAGTAGTTCGGTTGGTTGGTCCTTCAAAGAGTCAGTTGGTAGATCAGGCGGTATCTTGTCCATGTGGAATTCTGAGGTCTTCTCTGTTTTAAGCTGCTGGAATATGGAAGGGGCGGTGGTGGTTAATGGTTTGTAGGGTAGCGACAGATGGGAATGTTGAATTGTTAATATCTATGCAGCTTGTTCTTTGTCTGATAGGATCAATTTGTGGGATAGATTGCAACATATCATATCTATGAATTCGAATTCATGTATTTGTTTAGCAGGAGATTTTAATTCCATTAGAAGAGATGCGGAAAGATCTGGAAAAAGAGTTGAAGTGTGTAACAGAGATATTGAGGCATTTGATACTTTTATTCGACTGTCTGGTTTAATTGATTTACCTTTGCATGGGCGCTCTTTTACGTGGTATAAGCCGGATGGTTCTTGTAAGAGCATGTTTGATCGGTTTCTGATTAATAATCTTTGGATGTCCAAATGGCCAAATTCGTCACAGATTGATTTACAAAGATCCCTTTCTAATCATTGTCCTATTCTTATGGAAATCGCTGTCAAAGATTGGGGTCCCAAGCCTTTTAAGTGTATTAATGTATGGCTATCATTCCCTGGTTTTAAGGATTTTATTAAGGAAAAGTGGAACAGTTACGATGTACAAGGGTGGGGGGACTATGTTCTTAAAGAGAAATTCAAGAGGCTTAAGGAAGATATCAAAGTTTGGAATCGAGATATATTCAAATCTATTGACAAGAGGATTGAGGAGAGAAAATCAAATATTAATAAGTTGGACATTACTGATGAGACGATGGGCTTGGATGATCCTGATATAGAACTAAGAAACAAAGAAAGAGCGATGCTATTAGTTGAGTTGCGGGATAAAGAGAAGTTGTTGTATCGGAAAGCGAGAGACAAATGGATCAAGGATGGAGATGGTAACTCGAGGTTTTTCCATAGTTACATTAATAGAAGAAGAAAAATGAATGAAATTATCGGGATTAGAATCAATTGAGAATGGAAAGAGGAAGTAACAGAAGTCAAAGTGGTTATTTTTTAGTTCTTCAAATCTCATTTCCAATCAGTGGGGACACATGAAACTTTCTTAGCAAATAATTTCACCAACAAGAAGGTTTCAACTACTGATAATCTCATGCTCATATCTGACTTCACTGAAGATGAGGTTAAGGTAGCTATCGATTCATGTGGCAGTTCCAAAAGTCCAGGCCCTGATGGTTTTAACTTTTATTTTCTGAAGAATTTTTGGGAGTTGTTTAAAGAGGAATTCATGAGGCTTATGAGAGAATTTCATCAACATGATAAGCTGGTAAAAGATATAAACTCTTCTTTTATTGTGCTTATTCCAAAGAAAGAGGATGCAGAAGAGCTGAATGATTTTAGACCCATCAGTCTAATTGGAGACTTATATAAAATCATATCAAAAGCTCTCTCAAACCGCCTCTGTAAGGTATTGGATGCTATCATTTTCGAAAATCAATCAGCATTTGTTGGAGGGAGACAGATAATTGACAGTGTTGTTATTTTGAATGAAACCATTGAGGATGCTAGAAAGAAAAAATAAAAAAATATCCTGTTTAAGATAGATTTTGCTAGGGCTTACGATTCTGTCAAGTGGAGCTATTTGGAAGTTTTGATGAAGAGGTTCAACTTTGATTTGAAGTGGATAAAATGGGTTATGGAGTGCGTTACTTCTGCTCATGCTTCAGTTCTTGTAAATGGCAGCCCATCCGGGGACTTTAAACTGGAAAGAGGGCTTAGGCAGGGAGATCCTCTTTCTCCCTTCCTATTTCTCTTAGCAGCAGAAGGCTTGAGCATCATGATTAACAAGGCAGTAAATGAAAATTTGTTTGATCCTATGGAGGTTGGCAAAGATAAGATTCAGATTTCTCATCTTCAGTTTGCAGACGACACCATATTCTTGGGGGCGGCTTCAGAAAAGAATGTTATATTTTTGAAGAGATTTCTCACCATTATTGAAGTAGTGTCTGGGTTGAAAGTAAATCAGAATAAATGTGACTTGTATTGCTTGAATATAGATGGTAATTGGGCGTCACACAAAGCTGATTTATTGGGATGTCGTATTAGTAAAATTTCTTTTAATTATCTGGGGATCAAGGTGGGTTGCGCTCACAAGAAAGTGTCAGATTGGGATTATTTGATTCAAAAGGTCAGGAAAAGAGTTCTGAAATGGAATTCTCTCAACATATCCATCGGGGGTCGACTGACTCTTGTTAATTCGGTATTATCTTCCATTCCAGTTTATATTATGTCTGTCTATCATGATCCAAAACAGGTCCTGAGTGAGATTGCTAAAATTCAGCGCACATTTTTATGGGGTGGGAAAGAAGGGAACAATCCTATATCTTGGATCAAATGGTCTACCATTTGTAGTCCAAGATACCTTGGGGGTTTGGGGGTTCGTGATTTAGAGTGCTTTAATAAAGCATTATTGGGTAAACGGTTATGGAGATTTTATACTGAGGAAGATCGTCTGTGGGCTAGGGTAGTTAAATCTAGGTGGGGAGTGTCTCGGGGAGTGGGGATAGTACGAGAATCTGATAATAGAAGAGGAAAGCCTAAGGGGTGGTGGGGGGAGGTGTTGAAGGCGGTAGGAGAAGTTAAAGGGGTTGGTTTTTTGATAGCCTAGAGAAAGTTATTGGGGATGGAAGCAATACATATTTTTGGGAGGACAATTGGGTTGGTGGTAATAGATCGTTGAGAGATAGTTATAGGAGGCTATATACGTTATCTTTGGATAAGAATAAGAGTGAGTGAAATGGGTTCATGGAGAGAGGGAGTTTGGAGATGGGATTGGAGATGGAGAAGAGAACTTAGAGATATTGAAAATGACTTGCTTAACAATCTAATGTCTTTGTTGAATGTATTTTATCCTTCTCAGAGTGCTGTGGATAAATGGAGATGGAAGAATGGAAGAAAAGACACATATACAACCAACGAAGCATATGACAAGCTCTTGAGTTTAAAGATTGGAGATATATTAATACCACATGAAGAATTTAACTTGGTATGGAATAAAATGACGATCCCCAAAGTTCGAGTGCATGCTTGGAGGGTTTTATGGGAACGTATTCCAACAAAAGTGATGCTTCAAAGGAGAAAAGTCTACCAACGGGAGTAAACAACAATTGCATATTTTGTGATTCAAATCCAGAAACGGTTCGTCACGTTCTCTTTGAATGTGATTTTGCATATCAAGTGTGGATGAAGTGCCTCAACTAGATAGGTGTGCAAACGACTCTACCTTCTATTCCATCTGTAAGTCTACTACACTTTAGTAGACTTATTTCAGGGATTAGAGGAAAGAATTTTGCAATATGTGCTTAGGAATGTGTTGTTTGGTTAATTTGGAAAGCTCGAAACGACTTCATTTTCCGTAGAGAACAGTATGACTCGGGGAAAATATTGGAGGATCTTAAAATCAGACTTTGGAATTGGTTATACGATCCTAATCTGTTTAGTATATCAGAGAATTTTCACAACTGGTGGATCAGTCCTAGGAACGTTATTAGATAAAAGATAATAACTATTATTCTAGACGATTCTCTTATGATTGATTTGTTTAATAATTGATGTAAATGTATCCTTAAGAGCTTTTGTATTACTCATACTAATCTCTCTTATTAATAAAATTTTACCTTATAAAAAAAATTTCAGTTTCTTCTTAGCCGCTACTGACCTTATCTTTGTTTGTTTGGGGTTGTCATTTATTAAATCAAGTAGTTGGAATTCCCAGATTTTTTTCTATTATTTTATTATTCTACTTACACATATTCTTTCCACTTATTAATGTGTGAATGGATGGAGTACTCTTTTTACACCAATTTCCACAGGTGGGTTAAAAAATGTTTCCTCACAGTTATAAAGAAAATTTAAAAAAAAAAAATGCAGTGTCCTGAAATACAAAGAGAAATACGTTCTTATTTTAAATTTAACAACGGATCCTTTTCTATTTTAACTTATAAAAATACTCTTTAATCTATTCAGTATATTCGGGTGAACTATGCACTCATTTTAAAAAATTTATACACTTACGAATAAAAATATATTAGAAAATTAAGATGAACAAAAAAGTCACCTTAAAATTGTAACTAGATTCTAGTGTGTCTATAAAGAAGTTGTGTAATTTTTGAATTAATCATGTCTTTTCATTAACAGACATCCCTTGAAATTTATAAATAAGTCTTCCCATTCCATAATACATCACTCGAATTTCACTTGAACACGTGTCTTAAAACATATCTGATCAAAGACATGTGTCGTAGATGAATAAAGTCGAGTTGTCCTAACACTCGTGGTGTATTAATAAATCGTCATATCCCTAACGTGAGTTCATAATACAGTTTAGTTCACCGTATCTTGTAACTTGTAGTGTTTATCAAAAGATGTGAGTCGTATTTTGGAGATGATTCTTATCAAAATGTAAGCACCAGATCGGGACAATTTCGTCGTAAGGATAAATAGTGTAACTCTTGTCTCGACTCAAATTTCATTCCTATAATTTTGTGTCATATTTTTCAAGTCAACATATTATACCGAAATCCAAATATACCCAACAAAATGTATACACTTTGTTAACGAATTTTCTATTTAGTTTTTTTAATGAAAAATTGAATTGTAAAAAATTATACAATTATTAAAAAATATATATACTCCTATATAATATCGAATAAAAATTTATACACATATAGATGCACGTGTATACTATATCCACATGATATCAACTTTTGATCGAATTAGTTTGAGTAATGTATTCTTTAACTCAAAAATGGAAGAATGTCAACACAAAAGTCTTAACTTGTATTACTCAGAAATTGCATTAACTCAAATCATTAACATGAAATTATTTGAGTCATTAAATCAAAGAATTTTAACTTAAAAACTCTTAATTCACATTACTCAAAAATTTTATTTATTCGAATCACTAACTTGAAATATTTTTAATTGAAATTATATTTACTCAAGACATTAATTAAAAAAATAACTCGAAACTATTTAAATCATTAACTCACATTACTCGATCGAATTTTTTAGTCCAAAATTTTTTGGCTCATTAACACAAGTAATGTTAACTTGAAAATTCTTGGCTTGAATTATTCAAAAATTACATTACTCGAATATATTCGAGTAAAGAGTTTTTTCGTTTAAAGGATTTATTATGATACATTTTAAAATCTTTTATTAATATTCACGGGTCTAACCGATCAAAAAAAAAAAAACTCACGGGTATAGATAGCAATTAAAAAGTGTATTGAAATTTTATCATATAAATAAGACGATTTTTTAGCATAAGATAGATTAATTTAAGAGGGTATTTTAGAGTAAATATTAAATTTAAAATATTTATCAAAATTAAAATAAATTCTGCAAATTTTTTAAACTCTAAAATATAATTAAATTTAAAGAGATTAAGTTGCATATTAAAAATAAATAAATTATCAAAATATAAGACTTATGTTAAATAAATTAAATTAAATTAAAATAAATTAATTTTAGTAATTGAAGATTAATACTCCGCCATAAATGGATCAATTTGTTTTTCCAAGTGGGATAAGGAGTATTATTATTTATTGTGTAGTGAGTAGTTGTATTAATGAATGTGTGAACCACATATTTTAGTTGTATTAGTGAGTGTGTATAGGTCCATATGTGTAAAAAAAATGATTTGAGACCCTTGGGATGAACGCTCAAAAAGAAAAAACGAGACTTTTTAGGAGAGACGGAGGGAGTATATTGATTGACAAATTGGTATATATGCCAAAAATATCTTTCATATTTATCTAAAATTGTCAATTAAATAATAAAAAATTATTAATGGTACATGGTTGAGATAGAAATGTTTAAGGAAAAAACTTGTGCGAGACCGTCTCACGTAAGGGCTTACGTGAGACGGCCAGAAAGTGATAATTATTATAAAAGGAAGTGATAATAAATTAATGAAAAGTGATAATGTTATTTCATGAACAATTTATAACATAAATAAAAAGTGATAACATTTTATAGTGAAAGTGATAACGTTTTATAGCGAAAGTAATAACTATTTTAAAAAGTGAAAAACGATCTCACGTGAGACGGTCTCACGCAAGACCTACCCAATATTTAAATAGATGGTTATAATTAAAATTGAATGGTTTTTAAATAAAGCAAAATTGAAAATAAAGAGAAAAATTGATGATAATAATAGAAGTTTAAATTTGTTTTTATTTAGTCATACATAGATAGATAGATTGATTGATTCTAGTTGTGTTTTTATTTTAATTTTATGTTTCTTTATATAGTAAAGTAACTTTAAATTTTAGTGTTGTTTTAGTTTTATGTTTATTTTAATTGTAACATAATTTTAAGAGTTGATCTCTTGTGTTGCGCGGCATACCGTGCGCCCATACTCTTTATTATTAATAAAGAGTATGAGCGCATGGTGTGCCCCGTACATACAAGTTTTTGCCTAATTTTAATTAGGCAATTACTATTTTACACCAATTATTAAGTACACCAAACTCATATCTACCATATAAAAGTATTTGGATCCTAAATATTTTATTCGGGTCATTAAAGCACTCTCCTCTTTTTTTTATTTTTACTTTTCCTATTTTTGCTGAATTTAGGGAAGGCAACAGTGAAGGCGGTACCACTGGGAGAGGAGCGACGTTGGTTTCCAACTTATCCAGATAAACGGCAATGCCTCTGTCTTTTGTATTTCTCGACGCTCTTCGTCGCTTAGTACGAAGAAGGCGGCAGAATAGAACGACGACGACGGTCTTCTGTATTTCTCGACGGCAACGCCTGCCTCTCTCCTCCGTATTTCTCCTTTTCTATTTATTTTTTTTGGTGATTTCATTTTTTTCGACGATCTGGATGACTATAATGATGGTGCCGCCATTGGATACCGATCCTTAAAGGATAATTTTAGATATTTAAGAGTCTGATTTTGGGTCAGTCTGAATTCTTAAATTTGATTTTAAAGTCACCTAATTCTTTTTTTGAATTTCTGGATGATTCCAAATTTTATCCCAAATATTTATTTTCCTTGTCAAATTTTCAGAGTTTGTTCTTAAATTTTGATTTTAGTATTGTGTAAAGAGATTGTTAATTGACATTTGTATTAGAAATACAATCTTAAATGGATTAATAATAAAAAGATCATTTGGTTCTGAACAAATGACCTCCTGATCGAAGTATATATTTTTGGGATCAGTGTATACATCGTTGTTACTTAGTGTATAAGTAATTATTGATAAATGTATTACTTTGTATTTACTTAGTGTATGAGTACTTATTGATAAATGTATTACTTTTAATTATTAAATGTATACTTAATTTTATATATAAAAACTATATTAAATCTTATTGATCTTTAATATGCATTTTCATAATCAATGTAATAGTTGTAATTTAATAGTGTATATGTTTTTCTCAATAAATATATTTTTTTTAAATATCAATATTGATATTATTTTTATCAATATTTTAATCAATATATTTATTTATTTTTGTTATACATGTTAGTATAAAATATTATACATTTTAGTATAAGATGTAATACATTCATATATATATATATATATATATATATATATATATATATATATATATATTTTAATATTCAAGTGTACTTATTTTAATATGAAAGTGTATAAGTTGTAACTTATTAACGTATATATGTTGTAACTCATTAATTTCACATCCAATCCACGTTCAAAATCATTGACCAGAATTTCACCCAAACAACAAACAATTCATCAGTTACAATTGATAGAGGTTCCTCATTGACCAAAATTTCACCCACACAACAAACAATTCAGCAGTTACAATTGATAGAGGCACGACAAATAATTCCGCAGTTACAATTGACAGAGGCACAACAAACATAAGTTACAATTGATTCCTCCACTAGAAAGGGAAGACCTGGCAGATGGAGCAAGGCAGCAATGCTGAAATTTGACGGAGTGAGAGGAGAAGGCAATGGCGCAAGGAAGACATGGCGGACGGAGCAAAATCTGGCGGAATAAGGGGAAGAAGGCAATGGCGTGAGCAAGATGAGAAATCTGTGAGATCTGACGAAGGAAGGCGGCGCGGCCAGATTGAGAGAGAAAAGAGAAAGGAGGAGATCAAACCTGATAGATTAGGAGAGAAGAGTGGCCAGATTGGGGAAGAGAGAGGGGAGACAACCTGCGGCCAGAAGTGAGAGTGGGCCGCGATTGTTTGTAAGGATGAAATGACCCGGTTAAAGATTTTAAAATTATATACTTAACCCATTTTAAAATATGAATCATGTTTTTAGTGTACACCAATTGTACAATAAATCAACTCTTTTAATTAACTACGTTGCTTTAATTTTATACATATTAATATTTTTATTATATAATCTTTGTATAAAAGTTTAAAATAAATTAGGTTTTATGAATAACTAAAAATAATATATTTTTATTTTTATGCAAAAAAGATGAAGCAAACTTTTTTTCTTTGATCGGGCAAATAAAAAATTTATTAAAATCGAATGGCACAATGAGTTCCAAAATTACAAAAGTCTCAAAAATCACCTTATTCCTCCACTTCCACACTGTCCACATAATACTTATCCATGAGGTATTTGCAAAGTTAATACCTTTTTTACCATAAAAAATAGTAGAGTGATGAATAAAATGCTTCTTGATTTCATTGTGTGAAACCCAACATATTTTTATCCATGAATAGAATTCAATCCAAACTTCACGCACCTTATCACAATTGATGAATAGATGAGTAGAAGTTTCCTCGACGTTTCCACACAAAGAGCATCTTGCTTCGTCTCTGGAGATTAATATTTTTCTATGAAGTAAGTTAGACATGGTAGGTACTCGGTCCCAAAGAAGCCTCCATGCCATTGTTGATGTCTTATGAGGGGCACAATTATTCCATATCACATAACTCCTTCTCTAAAATCATCTCATTTCCTGAATTGAAATTTAGAGATAACAAAGCATCATAAGCATTCTTAGTCTTATAACATCCTCTCTTGTCCATATTCCACCACTATCTATCAGTTTTATCCTCATTTAAAGGGAACATATTCAAATAGGATAGAAACTGATCAAACATAGCAGTCTCTCTGTCAAATAACTCTCTCCTCCACTTCCATGACCATACCCAAGCTCCATCAACCCAATCTCCTAAAGACCCAACAGAACAATCTTTATCACAACTAAGATTAAAAAGTCTTAGAAATTGAGTTTTAAGAGAAAACTCCCCAGCCCACAAATCACTCTAAAATTTTGTGTTTAAACCATTACCAATTTTGAGCTCTATGTTTTTCCAAAACCATCTCCCTTTCTCTCCAACACCATTAGCAATCACACTTTTCCACCAATGAAACCATGAATTTTCTTTCAACCCCTTAATGACACCCGCTTCCCTGATTTCTAATCCTCCATGAATAGAAGTAATCACTCTAGCCCAAAGACTGTTTCTTTGCATCAAAAATCTCCAAATCCACTTTCCTATTAGCGCTTTGTTGAAGAGTTTTAAATCTTTTATTCCCAAACCTCCCTCAGATTTTGGTTTGCAGATTGTATTCTAATTTAACCATGCAATTTTGTAATTGTTCTCACCCTCTCCCCATAGAAACTTACACTATTATGACTTTAAATTTTGGAGGACAATGCATGGAATAATATAAAAGGAGAAGTGATAAATAGGTAGAGAAGAAAGTACCGATTTCAAGAGAGTTATCCTTCCACCCATTGACAACTTCTTTCCTTCCCACATGCTCAATTTCTTCTTCACTTTTTGTATCAAATGCATCCAATTATCAACTTTTTTATGATTGTTGGCAACCTTCATTTTCGAGGTACGAGAAATGTACTGATCCAACAACACATCTAAGAATAGAAGCCATTTCCACTAATGCTTGTCTCTCCACATTAATTTCCATAAGGCTGCACTTGTTATAGTTCACTCTAAGCCCAGATAGAAGTTCAAATTTTTTTGGCATACATCTCATCACCAACATGTTTTCTGAACTTGCTATTCCCATAAAAATGGTATCATCAGCGTATTGCAATAAAGGTACCTTTAATTTATCTCTACCCAGTTCTGCAGCCTCAAAAATTCCATTTTCAGTTGCCTTGGATACCATTGAGTTCAGAGCTTCTGCCACAATAAGGAATAAGAATGGTGACATTGGGTCTCCTTGCCTCAGTCCGCGTTCCAACTTGAACTCTCCTGATCCACTCCCATTAACAAGAACTGTAGCAGTTGCTGTAGAAAGGCATTCTCGTTTCCACTTTCTCCACTTGGCACAAAAATTCATTCTCTCCAACATAAGATCAAGGAAGTCCCAATCAACTGAATCATATGCCTTCGCAAAATCAATCTTAAAAAATATTCTTTTCAATTTTCTCTTTTTTACCTTCTCCAAAGCTTCATTTAGAATCACAAATATCTATTACCATCAAATGCACTCTGATTTTCTGAAATAATCTTGTCAATCACACTGCTTAATCTCTTCGCAAGGAGTTTATAAAGCACTTTGTACACACAACCTATCAATGAGATAGGCCTTTAGTCATTTAAAGATTTTGCCTCCTCTTTTTTAGATATCAATACGATGAATGAAGGATTAATCCCACGCACAAGTCAACCATGCTGATGAAATTCATTAAAGAAAAGAAGAAAATCTGACTTGAGTATATCCCAGAACTCCTTTAAGAACTTGAAATTGAAACCATCGGGACCAGGGCTCTTTGAACTATCACAACTCCAAACAGCTTCTTTAATCTCTGCTTCCAAGAATGGAGCAACAAGAAGCTCATTATCAGTTACAGACAATTTCTTTCTTGTAAAATCCTCAACCACATTCAGACGGACACCACATTTCTTGCTAAAATGAGATTTAAGGAATTCTCTTGTACCCCTTTTAACTGAATCTGCTTCTTCCAACCACTGATCTTCAATCTGAATTCCCATAATTTCATTTTTCTTCCTCTAGTAGTTAATAACCCTATGAAAAAATTTGGAGTTTATATCACCCTTTTTGATCCATTGTACTTTCGCCTTTTGAGCATATAAAGAATTTCGAAGGTTAAGATTTCTGAGTAGTTCTACCTGTGAAATTCTTCTTCTGTTTATATCTTCCTTCTCAAGCCCAAAAATGTCGTCCATAATATCAGTCTCAAGGATTTCATCTTTAAGCTTGCCAATCTTCTCTTCAATAGAGCCAAAAATGTCGTCCATTATAGAACGTACAACTTATTTATGGGATGAAGCAAACTGCCGTACATAAATTATTGAGTTGCATTTTTTTTTTTTTTGGATTATGCTATAAGATGAAGCCAATCGCTAATGGAGTTATTTGATGAGTTATGAGTTGTCGTTTTTTTTTAATTATTATTATTATTTTTTATTTAAGGGGTGTGAACTAATTAATTTATAGAACATACAACTTATTTATGGGACGAAGAAAATATTTTTCACGAGTATGCTTGGTTCATAAATCATGAGGGTCATGGGGTGTATTTGGTGTACCGGTGCACCCTTAATTTATAGGTTAAATGGGTAGTGGGTTAGTTTTTTTTTTAAAAAATTAAATTAATTATTTAATTTAATTTAATTTAATGATAGAGATTGAATTAAAAATAAATCTAACGGTTAAGATTGTCTAGGTGCACCCTAATTGAACTCTAAATTTAATACTCCATCCGTCCGGTTCTAAAGTGTCCGTTTGCTTTTTGCACGTGGATTAAGGAGTATTATTATTATATGTAAAGTTGGTAGTTGTATTAGAGGGAAGTGGTGAGCCATATTGTGTACTTTTTTAATAAATGGATACCTTTGAACCGGATGCCAAAAATAGTAAAATGGACACCTAAGAAGCGGACAGAGGGAGTATATAGGTTAATATAGCTTTTAATGTATTATTATATAAAATGTGATCATGAATATTTCCTTATTTTTTAATTAGTTTCATATGATACAATGGGCAAAAATTTGTGTGGGACTGTCTCAAAAGAGTCCTCACGTGAAACGGATAAGAAGTGATAATATTTTAAATAAAAAGTGATACTCGAATTAATGAAAGGTGATAGTGTTGCAGTGAATTATTTTATGAAAAATTTATAGTATAAATAAAAGTAATAACATTTTTAATGAAAAGTGATATTATCTTTGATGAACAATTCAATTGGTCAATTCTATAAATTGTTAGTGAAATTCATTTTCGTAATTAGTTATTACTTTTTATTAAAGATATTATCACTTTTTCTAAAAAATGAGAGTAACACTTTTTATTTATACTATAATAAAATGTGCATGAAATAGTTCACATCACCGTTATCACTTTTCATCAACTGGGTATAACTTTTTCTGATAAAGGTTATCACTTCTTATTTTTCTCACGAAAATTATTCTTAAGACGAACTCACATAAGTCTTTGACATTATGAATTATTTATAACATAATTCAAATGAAAAGTTCTCAATTTTATTTGATTAGTAATAATTTTTTTATTAAAAAAATATGTTACTACTTTTTAAAAGTACTACTTCCTCCATCCCATAAAACTTTTCACACTTTCCTCATTTGTTTTGTCTCACAAAACCTTTCACACCCTAAAAAAGGTAACATCACTTTATCTAACATAAAAAATTAATTTAATTTCAAAATTGCCACTCATTTTTCACATACATATCATTACTTTATACTTTTTTATTATCTAAAAATACTACAATACCCTCCAAAGTCAATAAAATTAGTCAAAAAGTGTAACTTTTCTTAAATAACGTAAATAGTAAACGTGAAAAATATTATGAGACGGAGGGAGTATTACATTTCATAAATTTGTAATATTTAAATTTAAAAATAAAGTATATGAATAATAAATTTTAAATTATACATGCTTAAATAATAAAAAATATTAAATTAAATAAGAAAACGTGGAAAATATATATATTTTTAATAATCAATTTCTTTTCATAATCAATTTTTAAAATTTTTAATTTGATATTAATTAAAAGGGCATTTAAAATTATTTAGACCCAATAAATTTTATTTTATAATTTATTTTTTCAAAATTTTAATTAAATAACAATTAAATAGGACCTTATATTATAAAGTAGGGTATATTATGTGAGTTCAAAATAATTTAAAAATTAATTAAAATATATTTTGAAATTATTAGATTGTGTAATAAATATTTCTTTATTTAAAATGTGAACTTATTTGATCGTATAAAAATATAAGTGTTAACTTATTTAACGTACATTAATTCAACGGTTAAGCCAATCAAAAGTTAAAATAACTCAAGTATACCCTAATATAACTATCCTAATTTTAATTAAGTAGAAATCTTCCAAAATTTAACATCGAAAACGTAGGAGTAAATTCAAGTAAATTACCACGCAACAGTTTTGTAATTGGGTGGTAAGATTTTTTACGCGTTTTTTTGGTATTTGATGTACCAAATCCATAAGATATTTGTCAAAGTAATAAATACACACAGTTCACTCTATTTTCGTTAAGTTGTTTTGATGGTTATAGAAACTAATTCTCTTAAAAGCAAAAAAATCATGAATGAGATGAGATTCTATTTTTTCAAAAAAAAAAAAAAAAATTGTAAAAATAAATAAATAATAGGAGTAATAAAGATAAAAGGGATAGAGAGAGAGTGTGTGAAGTTTACGCCAGTAAAAGACGAGTGTAGATAAATAATGATAAGAGTTAATGTAGACTTGGGATGTGACGCGTGTCCGTTTGCCAGCTGTATTCCACATACCCCCAATCCCATATTCAACCGCTTCTTTTCCTTAAAGCGGTGCCCCCTCACGCTCCCTACCCCCCCTTCCCCCCTCTCTCTCATATAAATATCCCCCCACAACGCTCCTTTACCCATTAAGAACTCTCCTCCTCGAGAAATTGAAATCTCAACCGAAAATCTAATATCGATTCCTTTCATGATTTTCTGAACAACCCGACCCGGAATTGCAATAATATGGCGGCCTGTAGTAATGGCAAAACGGATTTGGATCGGATCAAAGGCCCGTGGAGCCCGGAAGAGGACGAGCTATTGCAACAACTGGTGCAGATACACGGCCCGAGAAACTGGTCCATCATCAGCAAATCCATACCCGGAAGATCCGGCAAGAGCTGCCGTTTACGGTGGTGCAACCAGCTCTCCCCCCAGGTGGAGCACCGGGCCTTCACGCCCGAGGAAGACGACACCATAATTCGGGCCCATGCCAAATTCGGCAACAAATGGGCCACCATAGCCCGCCTTCTATCGGGCCGGACCGACAACGCCATCAAAAACCATTGGAATTCAACCCTCAAGCGTAAGTGCTCTTCCCTTAGCTCCGACGAAGGTGAATTTGGGACCCACCCGCCCCGCCCCTTGAAAAGATCCGTTAGCGCCGGGTCGGGGGTTCCGGTTTCGGGTATGTACCCCAGCCCCGGCAGCCCGTCCGACTCGGATTCGAGTCAAGAGAGTCTAGCCGTTGTATATAAACCGGTGGCGAGAGCCGGTGGCGTGTTCCCGCCGCACATTGAAACGGCGTCGTCTCCGATTAAATCCAATGACCCGCCGACTAGCCTCAGCCTCTCCCTTCCCGGAGTTGAGTCGGCGGAATCAGCTAATCCGATCAAATTGCTACCGGTTCTTCCCCATCCGACAGCCGGAGAACCGCAAGCGCCTCTTAAAAATCCGCTATCGCCGGCGGCGCAAGAGGCGGCGTTGATGCCTTTCAGCGCGGAGATGATGGCGGTGATGCAGGATATGATCAAGGCGGAGGTGAGGAATTACATGATGGGTCTGGAACTCCGGCGCCACTGCCAACCGCAGCATCAACCGATTAATAAGCATTATCAGTATGTGAACGAGGGATTCAGGAATGCCGCCATGAATTGCAGCATTGGGATTAGCAAGATTGATTGATTTCTGATTTTTGGGGAGTGAAGAAACGATCTCTGTTTCTTGATTACTTGGGAGTTCAGTTTCTCTAAATCCAAAAAATTGAAAAAAAAAAGGAAAAAGAAATAATTTTGGTATTGTACAGTGATGAGAGAGAAGATGAATTATGGTTAGAAGAGATTATGGAGCTCGAAAGATTGCACCTTTTTTGCTCCATCGTCTTCTCCAGCTAATTTTAGGAATTAAAATTTCAAAAAAAAGAAAAAATAAAGAAAATGAGTAAATAATTTTAATCAAGTATTGTCTAATTGAATTCGTTTTGTGTTGTTTTAAATGTCATTGTAATTAAATTAATGTTTGAATTTGATTTGGAAATAGAGAAGACAAAGGAGAAGAGGACAAAAAGAGCAGAATGGTATTCTGGTAATGAAATTGAAGTGTGCATATTTCATTTGCTTTGTTATTTAGAAGGCAGATTCAAAATGGGATGGGATTATTAATTTATTATTATCCCTAATTTTAATCGAATAATAAACACCATCTCCTCTGGAAATTGTCGCATTTTAATTTCAAATTTTTTTCTTTTTTTAACATGCAAATCAGGAAATGTCTTTTTTTTTTCTTTAAATGCTGGCATTTTTTTAAAGTGAAATTTGAAAGTTTTTATAGAACAAATAAAAGAACATGTTAAATTTTTATGAGATTGAAGGACTAGGGAGCGGTTAAGTTTTGGCCTGGACTGCTTACAACTTTTCATGTTATAAGAAAATTTATTTTGTTGAATAAATTAAATGAGTAAGATTAAAGAAAATTTGCTAACTGTAAGCTTGTATAAAAGGCTATATGATAGATGATTTGACGTTTTTATTTTTGGGTCATGAAATTTATTGTGATATCAATGAAAAAAAAAACAAAGTAAAGGAATGTTTATATATAAATAGTAGTATATTTTTTGTCATAGAAATGAATGAAAATAAAAAAATAAAAAATAAGAAACTTTCTTGTGAGACGGGTTTTTTGTGAGATGATTGTGAGACGGGTCAGCTCATCACTAAAGTATACTTATTATATAGATAAAATATGCTTATTTGTGGTTAAAGTATGTCAATAATAAATTATGGAGTAGTATTATAACACGTTAAAATCATACTTCGATGCATAATTCAAAATCGTCTTACGTAAATAACGTCCATTAAACATATTTTATATATATATTAGACATATTTTAACACGTCTCACAAATCGTCTTACGTAAATAACGTCTCACGAGAGAATTTATCATTAATAAAATGTGAAAAATACTTAAAATAATTTAAAATGAAAAATGTGCATAAATATCAGGAATAAGAGGAATAGTATATTCTAAAAATGGTATACCCCACCATTAAGGGCCTCCACCGCCCATGCCCTGGGGATTGGTGGAGGAGGTGAGACTTTGTTTATATGAGACGGTTTTTTAGATGTGTTAAAGTATGCATATTATTATATAGATAAAGTATGTTCAATTATTGTTAAGTATATTTTGTAAAGTATGATAATATAATAAGCATACTTTAGTAATGGATCGACTCGTCTCACAAGAGAGTGTCTCATTTTAATATTATAATAATGTTTTTAATATAATGAAAAGGGGTGATGTAGACATGCACAAATGACCCGGAACCGGCGGTTCGAACCGGGGAACCGCCAGTTTTAACCGGAACGGGAACCATCGATTTTAACAGAAACCGGAACCGCCTGTTCCGGAATCGGCGAAAAAAACCGAAACCGGCTAAGGAAGGTTCGGTTCCGGTTCCTCATATTTGGGAAAAAAACCGGCGGTTCCGGTTCTAACCGCCGGTTTTTTTATTATATTTTTTATTTTTTACGCTTAAAATCCAAAAAAAAAAATTAAAACCGGAACCGTCGGTCCCGGAACCGAAAGCTTCGTACCCCGGTTTGGTTCCGGTTCCCCTTATCTTGGAACCGGAACCGGCAGTTCCGAATCGGGGTGCATGTATAGGGTGATGAAATAAAAACTCAAGTATATAAGGGTAAATAATCATAAGGGTTGTGCAAGAGCTGTCCTCCTAAATTGAAGCTGCCAGATAAGTAAAAGTATGTACTCTACTTTCTTGTAAAATTGTAAAGAGTATGAACTGCAAGTGGACTGCTTTTTTGGTTGAGTGAAAACGAAATGACATATCTTTGAGATTTTTAATGGAGAAGAAAGAATCTTCTCTATTGATACTTTGAATGCTCAAAGATTTTTATTTTTTCCTTTTATTTCATTCAATTAGCTAACTTATTCAAATTCATTTTTCTTGGAATTTATTAAATTTGTCCTACGCATTTACTTGGCCAAAATCAATATATTATGTATAATATTAAAATTTTCTAAATTTCACACACAAATGTATGTACGCAAATTATGGAATAAAAAATTCTTAATTATTTAACAGGGATTCAAATTGTTATTTAAGAGCTAATAGACAAAATTTCTTAATTTGATTAAGTGAAAATCTTTGCTAATAACAATTTAAATTTAGATAAAAAATACCCAACTTATGATCAAAAATACCAATATATCAATTCTTGGAGAAAGATATTCTTTGATTTTAATTTAGCTTAAATGCTTTGACTGATCCAAGCGTCGGTTTCAGTTGGTCCCCAATCGAAAAATTGATTGGTTAACGTTGATCCAAGTTCCAATCAATCTCCCACCACCAACCAATATGCAATATGCATATTGGTGGATGATGGTGTATTTATTTTGATTTTTTTTTAAAAGAATTAAAAGGACAATTTTGTCTTATAATCATTATATTGATTAAAATAAATTATATGTTATTTTTATGTTTATGTTGACAAATATTTTGTTCTACATATAAATGAGGTATTTTTGCATTTCTTCTTTATATTAACTATAATCTAAATAGGAAGTATATAATTCATCAAAATATGTAAGAATTTAGCATTTTATTGATGAATAATATAAAATTTATTATTTATGATGTATTGTTGATTACATTGAAAAATTATCATTACTTTATGTTTGTCTTGAGTTTTAAAAATCAGATTTTAATTTTTAAAATTCACATATAAATTTTTAAAAGTATCCTTTTATACACATAAACTCTATTAAATTCACAATTTATCCATTATTTTTACATTTTCCATCCTCGATTAATTAATTTTTTTTTCTCCCCTCTCATTTGTTATCTCACATCAACTAATATCTTTTAACACGCACACACCTCATACTAATTGATTTAACATAAAATTTAAAAGGGTTGATTCCAAAAAAATTCACCACCTTGGGGGTTTTCGAATCTATCACGACTTTTAATTTTTGTCAATTCAATACACGATCTATTTGATTGTTTCAATTCTATCACGACCTTTTATTTTTGTCAAATCAATACGCGATCTATTTAATATTTTTATTACTATCACAACTTTTATCTTTACAATTTGATACACCACTTATTTCATATTTTCAATAAAATTCTATTCAATTAATTTATTATTATTATTATTATTATAATAGTAAAACTGTGAATTTATTAATTAATAGGATTAATACTCCATTTTTTTAAGTTCAAGGAAATTATTATTTTTGTTCGTTATAAATTTCTTATTTTCAATAAATAATTTCATTTAATATTTTTACAATCGTGTGTAATAAAGTCGATCAAAAAAAATAAAATAAAATTATTCATTATAGTGAAAAATAATTTTACATAAGGTCACTAAGTACCGCTATGATTTTAGTATAATAACAGGAAAAAGAATCATTCAAACTATGTATTTTAATTTTTAAATAACTTTTAATAATAATAATAATAACAATAATAATAATAATAAAAATAAATTGAATTGAAAATATAAAATAAGTGGTGTACCAAATATAAAAAATAAAATTTGTGATAGAATTAAAAATGTTAAGTAGATCGTGTATTAAATTGACAAAAATAAAAGATCGTGATAGAATAGAAACAATTAAATAGATCGTGCATTGAATTGACAAAAATAAAAAGTCGTGATATATTTGAAAATTAAGGTGGTGAATTTTTTAGGAATTAACCCAATTTAAAAATACCATATAAAAATTTTAAATAAACATATATTACTGTTGAATAGTTTTGATACCCCACATAAACCCAAGAAAAAAACATAGTCATTGCATGACTTGAAAGATATGTAAACTATTAATAAGAGACCTGAAAGATTTTTGCTATCAATTCAGGACCCGAAAGATATGAAACTATCAATACAGGACCTGAAACCATGAAATTTTAATGTATTTTTATTAATTCAGAACCTGAAAGTCTATGATTTTAGGTCATGTATTGATAATTTCACATCTTTCGGGCCCTGAATTGATAGCAAAAATCTTTCGGGTCCCTAATTGATAGTTTACCTATCTTTCTGGTCCTGTATTGTAAAAATTCCTAAAAATATCGAGAAAGTCTCTTGTGAAACGTTAATTATGTGAGACGGTTTTTTAGGCGTGTTAAAGTATGTTTATTATTTAGATATAGTATATTTAATGGTTGTTAAAGTACGTATTCTAAAGTATGCTGGATTATGTATTAAGTATGATTTTAGAGTGTTATAATATGATTTATTATTGATATACTTTAATTACAAATAAACATATTTCGATTTTTTAGACGTGTTAAAGTATGTTTATTATTTAGATATATTATATTTAATGGTTGTTAAAGTACATATTCTAAAGTATGCTGAATTATGTATTAAGTATGATTTTAGAGTGTTATAATATGATTTATTATTGATATACTTTAATTACAAATAAACATATTTTATCTATATAATGAGTCGATTCATTTCACTAGGAAGTATCTCAAAAAAACCAAGTTAAGAAAAAAATAATAATCAAATTTTAGAAAAAAAATTACAACAACTTAAAATTTCAACTTAAAACAACTTCTTAGCTTGGGCCCTCCTGACAAAATATGTTGGCTCTATCCGCTGGGATCATTTCGCGATGACTCGATAAGATCATTTTACAATTTTGTAATAAGTTATAATTTTTTTAAAGATGTTATTACATTTAATTTATATTATTATAAATTGTTCATAAAATAGTTAATAACGCCTCTATCACTTTTGATCAATTAAGTATCACTTTTTATTTATCTCATAATCATTCCGTGAAATGATCTCACACAAATATTTTTATTAGTAAATATCATAATTCCATCATAAATTTTCCAGTGGTAAAGCAATGAAATTTCATGAACATATTCAAATTAAATACCAATAAATTTGTCTATTAAATTATAGGGTTCATAAATTTTTATTACAAGAATATATATATAATAATAGCTAGAGCCGAAACTATACTTTTATATATATACTTATAACACAATAAATTGATTAATAATTTTATAAAAAAATAAACCTTCATTATTGTTACATTTCATAAATGTAGTATAGCTCTTGTGTAAAATGATGAAGGAGAAATTTATTTTCCCTTAACTAACCTCATTTCTTGAAGCACAAAATTTTAAAATTTTATGTTACACATAACTAGTATGATGTGCCTCTTTGATACATAGGTAAAGACAAAACAACATGTATATAACAAGTTATATATCCTAATCTTTTGATAAATTTGTTTGGCATTCGTTAACTCCTTAAAAAAACTTGAAAATATTTATCAGGTATCTTATATTTAACCATAATATAAAAAATATATTTCTGTAATTATAAGAGGTGCGTGAAAATAATAATTTTAAATATTGGAGTATATTTTTCTTCATTGCCTCATAGTGAAATTATCTCGAACTTACACATAATTTGGAAAAGTAAAGACCTCTGAAGCTAAGGATTCTTCATTAATCCTTCGTTCCAAAAATATTTGTGACAACTGACATGATTAATTACTACCTTATGTTATTATTATAAGATAAATAAATAAATGTGAAAAATATTATTATATAAAGTAAATGTCAAAATATATTTTTTGGATATTTGCCCCCTCTCCAATTTTCTTATAAGATAATGCTGAATTTGATAGCGCAATAATTTGGTCTATTTATGTAGATGTGTTCATTTCTAATTGTAGATAAACTTTCTTATAGGATTGTGTAACGTTTTTCACATCCTTCTATTCAATTATGTCATCAACGAAATAGCCCTGAAATTTAAAATTGACCTAGGCCACAAGGACAATAATTTAATGAGGAGTAAGTCTTGTACTCCAATCCCAAAAAAGTTTCCACATTTTTCTATTTTGATTCATATCTCCTAAAAAAATTTTAAAAAAAAAAATTAAAACAACTCTCTCTTTTACACTTTATTTACAAAATATAAAATAAAAATATTCACTCATACACAACACACTTAATACATTTATCATTTATTTATTATAAAAAAAAATTAAACCATATCACCCCAAATGTTATATTTTCCATAATCTCCTAGTTAAAGAAGAAAACTTTGGAGGAAGTAAAATTTTACTAAAAACTAAAACCAAATATTTTAAATTATAACAATTTATTAGGTTTTCAAAATACTCCGACTAATTCACTCTAACTACTTTTATTCTTCCATAAGTTCATACTCCAAATAAGAAATAACAAACTATGCAACAATTCTATTACATATTTAATTTTAAAATTGTCACAATCCAGGTACCTTTCTTTATAATTAATTTATTATTTAAAATATCAAATTACCTCTAAAAAAAGTATAATTTTGGATTTCATTATGAGGGGAGTATTTGATTTGTGGGGCACTTTCTCGTGAGACAAGTCAATACATATATTAAATATGATTTTAGAATATTATAATATGATTTAATTAAAATATAATTTTGGATAGTGAATTATACTATAATACTAAAAAATTATTCCATACTTTATTATACTCCCTCCGTCCACGGTTAATCTATCTATTTTACTATTTTAGGTCGTCCACTCTCAATCTATCCATTTCCCATATGGAACTCACGCTTTCACTAATACAATTAAAATATGAGACTCACCCTCAACTAATACAACTACCCAATACACATAAAATAATAACTCCTTAATAAATGAATACATTACCAATGACCAGAGGAAGTATCATTTATCATACCTTAATTACCAATAATATATTTTACCTATACAATAATCATATCTCAGAAGCATTACCTTACAAAAAAAGTTTGTCATAATTTAAATAAGTTTTCAAAATGCACATAAACCAAAGTTGAGAATTTTTATACCCGTCACATGTCACCTATCCAAAACATATCACAAAAAATTATTACACAAAATAACACTAAAAAAAAAAAAACCCAAATATTTCTTGATTTGTGAGAAAAAGAAAAGAAAAGAGTTTGCGGATAAGTTAAACCTGCATTAATCCGTACAAGTTAATCTCATCTGTGTTTATCCATAAAAGCAAAACAAATGAGTTTAGCAGTCTTGATCCGTTTGTAGTTGCGTGTCAAAGCAAAATAGACTTCAAAAAGGTAGTTGGGATAACGACCAACTCCTAAACTAATAATAACTAAAGGAGGTTGTCAGTGTTTTGAAATTGTCTTGTTTCAGATAGAAAGAAAAGGTGAAATTCATCCCCCCCTAGACTTGATGCAAAAGTTACACTACCCTATAATACCTGTACTTATTAACTACTAGAGTTGCCTGTTTTGTACAGGAATAAACTTCAAACCAATCTATTCACAGTTGCAAAATGTACAAACCCCTAAAACCAGCTGAAACCCGAGCAATCACAATGGAGCGGCTTGGATCGTGCCACTACCACTGCTGAGCTTCCCTAGATGTGTAATCGTCGATTTCAGGTTATCTATAAGCTGCACAAGATCGTTCCTCCATGACCACGTTGGAGCATTCAGGGCCCGGATGGAATTCAGACAAACGAGAAGAGTCCCGCCTTCATGGAGGAGGACCTGTGTATAAACATGAATACAGTTGAGAAAGTAAAATATAATGATCTTCATAGTCAATAAGTAAAGCAACCCATTGGCTATACACTCACAGTTAGCCAAAGTGGTATAAACCCCAAAACAGATGTAAGAGAGGCCAAAAGAATGCTAGACAATGCCAGAGCAACATTTTGCTTGACCTGCATGTGGAAATATTGCTAACTTAAAAATCACCATAAATGAATGAACACGTACAAATAAAATCCGAACCAGAGATATAGAGGAATATACCAAAGAAATGGTTTGTCGAGATTTAGCAACACAGAATGGAACTCCTGAAATATTGTCTTGCAGCAAAAGCACATCAGCAACAGCTATTGCTGTTGCACTAGCACGTTCCGCCAGAACAATTCCAACAGTGGCAGCAGCCAAAGCAGGTGCATCATTAATACCATCACCTACCATTATAAGGCCTCCACCTGAAGAAAAATGAAGCAGATCATCTATAGTTCAGTTTGTCTCTTACAATATGTGTATACCACTCCATAAGTTCATCATGTAATAACCAGTACGCATCAACGTTCATGACATGTTTAGGAGGTGATTTAAGGCAAAATAAATCATAATGATGTTATGCTTAAGGGAGATTCCCCTGATTTTTGCTCTCGTACAAAATGATACAAAAAAACAGTAACTCTGTTGGGAATGTAGTGATACCTGTATCTCTGGAAATAGTTGTAACGTGATATAGTTTGTCCTCTGGCTTTAGGCTGCAGTGAACTTCTTTGATTCTCATTGCATTTGCCACCCTCCATGCACTTAACTCATGATCACCGGTTAACATCATAACACGTAGATTTCCTTCATTTTGCAATGTCTTTATTACATCCAATGAATCTGCCCGAGGCTTATCTTCGAAATGAAATAATGTAACCTGCACATGATATATAAAAAGATACGAGTCCATATTATTTCTGAGTTAACGTTTCAGGTCCCATAAACATGACAGCATCCATGTAATGGCTCAACATTTTTCAACATACTTGAATCGTCATATTCACAATAACTGTTCTACATGTTATCTCTAGTTTGAAAACAAGTAGTATATATATTGGGAAAACTATGATGATATTCTCTAGAGTTTAGACGCTAATCACATCTTTGGGAACACTTGAAAAAATTAGACAGTATCTACCATAAATATGGTTTTAACTCCGCATCAAAGCCTCACATAAGTTCATTAAAGACTAGCAAAATTCACCTTCTTATTAACTGAAAGCGCAGCTCGGACAAAGTCACCTCTATAAGAAGAAGTGCTAACTGCCTCCTTAATTTTTTTGGATTCATCATCAGATGAGAACAGAGAAGTGATATACTCCACAGATCCAATGGAAGCTTTTAATGGTAAGCCACCTCCAAACCCTGGCTACATCAGACAGAATGATTGCCAAATTAAGCCACCAATTATAAGTTTATAACAAAACTGGCTACATCAGTTAAAAATAATAAATATATAAACAAAAAAAATCAGTTATAACAAATTACTAATAAGAGTCGGAGAGGGCCCAAAGTAGAAGGCCTCCATCTTACATTTAAGCGAATGATCTCAGTTCACATTCATCATCTCAATCAAATTCAACTGCTTTTCTACAAAGTCTAGGAATACCTCTTTACTTTAGCACGAAGGGACGACAGAAATGCAGTAGTAAACAGAGGCAATGATGGAAAAAGCATTGTACAACTAAACTAAAACCAAATGAACGTCCACTGAACACCCTAAAACCAAATACTCGAGAAAACAAATTTTGCAAACACTTATACAAGTTAACATCTAAAATGATCTAGTAAATTTATATTCAGTACCTCAATGCTAGATATTGTGGCAAAAAGACCTTTGCCAGGCAGATTCTCAAAACTTTCAACAGAAACTGGAGGGAGATCCTTCCCAATGCTATGATCTACAACAGCCCTGAACCAATCATAAAATATAACCAAGATTATAAATCAATTCAAAAGCCAATCTAACCAACAAGTCAAATACCGTCACATTCTGGAAGTTTAATGATTTATTAGGCTGTCAACACTAGGGACAATAGCCAAAAGAACTAAAGTTGAAAATTAGTAGGTTCTTTTCGATATCTTAAAACTCTAGTAATAGACAGATTATATTTTATATGCATTGAAGCTCATTCATATCTCTATAAGTGATCATGGCACGCTGACAAGGGTCATCTTTTTCTACTCAATAGAACACATATGACCTAAATCAGGTCTTCACCATTATGACCATAATCCACCACACAAATCAAGTCTGAAAATGAATGGTCAAGTAAATTACAATTTTTCCAGCAGGCATATTCAAGATATATCAACAAAAGAAACCTTCCAATAGGGTGAGTAGTTCCCTTCTCCATGGCAGCAGCAACTGCAAGTGCTTCTTTCTCACAGCTGGGTACACAACATGAAGCAATTTCTTTCTCGTTGTTGATAACATGTCCATGTATTGGTTCTATTGCTTTACACATGAATTCACCAGTTGTCAAAGTGCCAGTTTTATCGAATGCAATATTGTGACAAGAAGCTAGCGCATCAAGGACATGCCCTCCCTTAAGCAAGATACCCTGTTAAAAGGTAAAAATTCATGATGTACACCTAAGGGGCAAACAGCACAATGAAATTCTGTTTTGGGTAATAATAATACTAGAAGTCTTATTCTATAGGAGTGGGTTGTACTAAAGTACTTATGTAAACCTTGGTTTATAAAATTTTAAGCTTCCGCTAAAATTTTTTTTTTTCATAAATTGAGATCTTTTAAATAAGCGAAATTTTTTGGATGCGACACTTATAAACATTATTTTAAACATGAACAAGCCAATAGCAGTGTCAGACAGGCTGATTAACCTCCATTTGTTTTCTTTTTGGTAGAAAAGTTGTCTATTTCTGATTTCTTGAGTAACTTACAAAAAAAAAAAAAAACTACTATCTAATTGTTTCAAGTTCACATTTTCTTTTTCTTTCATCTAAATCAGAAACTTCCCAGCCATTATTCAAAGTAAAATTATAAAAGATACGAAGAAGCTCACTATTACCCAATCAAATCCACATCTTAAACTCTAACCAAAGCAAAATTTTATCTTTTAGACAGTATGCAGTATAATTAGCTCTAAGTATGTGATACATACTACACTGTTTACCAAAATACTACTTAAAATAAATTAATGTAATATTTCTTTTTAATAAAAAAGGCAACTCAGCATCATTTGTTTGGATTTACTTTAGAGGGGTAGGGGCAAATATTACCCTTTGAAAGATCTCAATAAATCTACGACATTTTTCAATTATAACACAAAAGAGACGTGACCTGCGATAATTGAGTTAAATCAAGCTATGGATAGACCACGTCATATTTACACATTAAACTGATTACCTTTTTGGCACAAGCACTAATAGCAGTTGCATAAGCAAGTGGTGCCACAGCAAGAGCACAGGGAGAAGCAGCTACCATCAGCCCCAACGCCCGATAAACTGATCCTCTGCAAACTAGAGAACCAAATAAAATTATTTTATTATGAAGACTTATCAAATATCAACATATAATATACATAAAAAGAAAACCTGTCTGCACATACACCCAAAGTTGTTTAAAAGTGCAAAGGACCCCTGGCGCCCAAGGTGCACCAGTTCCAGTGGTGCCTGCCTCTAGAAGAGGCCGAAAAAAAGAAAAAGTTAATATATATATATATATATATATATATATATATATATATATTTTCCCTCCATATAATGATAGTAATCTGATAATCAATTGATTCAAACTATTTTTTAATTCTGCAATGAAAAAATGTGTTTTTTAAAAATTTAAAAAACGAAGATAATATACATTGTTATTATTAGTTAAATCAATACACAAAAACAGCTCAAATGTACTTCAAAACATTGTTACAGGCATGGAAAACACAGGTATTTAAAAGAAGCCCCTGAGGGAATGGAATAAAGAACCACAAGGCACATGCCTCAGCAACATTGCCCATGTGTGCCACTAACAACAATATATACATCTAAGTAGTCATATTAGAAGAAGGGCTCAGCAAAAGACAATATCAGGGTATCCATTATGACCAAAGGTAAAGACAAAAGAGCACCTTCAAGCATCACGATTCAAGAATGTTATTAGATAAATTGTTTTTTGCCTTTATATTTCTCTATTTATCATGTTTGTTTCCCCCCATTTTCTGTCACTCAGATTGGGCTAGTAGAGATGTGGTGTTGTGGACAGTGGGAATCAAAGAAAACAAGTCAAGTTTTCCCAATAAATTGTAGAAAGAAAAGATTAACAAGTATAAAATCAAAAAACCAAAATCCACAGCATACCTGATGTACTGAAAAATGGCCACTTAAAGAGAACTGGCCCCAACAATGCAATGGCAGCAGATAAAATTATAACTGCTTTACTGTACTGCTCGCCAAACTTATCAAGCCATCTCTGAAGCCTTGGTTTACTCAGTTGAGCTTCTTCAGTCAATTGAACAATTCTATTCAGTGTAGATTCATTCCATGTCTTTTTTGCCTAAATCGAAATTATGAAACTTAAATAATAATAACAGAAGTTAACTCAGAAACTAACTGTAAAGAGTGAAGTTTGAAGGATAATAAGAGGTTACAGCATTTTGTGATTTTACTAAGCAGGTAACAAAAGGGGGCAGGGATAGAGGCACATAAGTACCTTAACAATCATCATACCATCCAAGTTCCTAGCACCACCTGGAATACTATCGCCAATTGTTTTCTCAACAGGTTTGACTTCCCCAGTCAAATGCTCTAGAGTAATAGTTGATCTACCTTGAAAGACTTCACAGTCTACTGGAACTGACTGCTCATTAATAAGATAACCATTAAAGGAGTTAGGAGTTGCAGACAAAGTTATATAATTATGAAAGTCCTGATAAAAGGTTTAAACCTATAAAATAAAATCAAATGGTATATATCACAATATCCATGAAAGTACGAAAAATCCAATTATTTTTTCAAAATCATAATAACCAACAATAAGTAACACAGAAAATATGTTCTGAAAGCAATCTTAGTCACCTACAGGTTTGGAGCTCAAGGTTATAGAAGGAAATGATTAGAGGTTTCATAAGTCAAAAATACTTCATAGCTGAACTCCGAAGGACATGCTAAGGAAGATTTAACAAAGGTCTAAAAAATTCAGTAAGGAAGATAAGAACATGTAAAAGGGTTCAACGAATTGAAAAAAAGTTATGGCCCAGTCAAAAGACTCAAAACCCTCTGATTCTGAAACATGGTAGAATGAGAAACAACAGAAGAAGTTAATATCTATTTAGTAGAGAATAGCTTAGAAGTTAGAACTAGTTTTTATCAGAAGGAAGTATTATGAACAAACTTGAAAAAACACCCAATTTTTCAGGAAAAAGTGAATATCATAATAAATCATGAGTATCTAAGATTAAACACAATAGCAAATAAAACTTGATGGCAGTGATGTATGTACCAACAGGCAACAGCCAACAGGAAGCATGTATTGCTAAACAGTAATAAAAATTACTAGAATGGCAGAACAATGAATAATCTGATTAATTATCACATAGTACAAGTCAATTATATTTAGACAGGTTTCATTCAATCATTTCACCACAAATTAGTCAAAGAAATATTAGCCTAAAAAGCCTTTAGTGAGGTTCCTAATCTTAAATAGTGCTAATTATCTATCAACAACATTTTCCATGTCAAACATAGTTCGCTCTTCAGTTTTAACTTGAAACTAACATTATATACACTCTAAACATCATGAAAGAGAGCTACGCGTAAGGAACTGGAGGTGATGCTAACATTGCATAGTCATAAATGGACAGAAAGATAGGAGGGAAATAATATTAAAGAGCACAAAGAAATGAAATGCAGTTATTCTATGCCAGATATTGTGGCATTTCAGATCCTCAAAAGCACTAAAACATCAGGAAACATGCATCAAAAACTTTTTTGAATGTTCACCAGGATTGAAACAACACTATCCACCTGACATCTATATCCATTGAGGAGTTAGATCACCACCTTCACTAAAATATGACAAAAATAAATGGAAGTATCCTTTTAGCTTGCCTATCTCATGCAAGTCTCCGCTTCATAAGTCCAAGAGTTCACCATAACCATTTTAACTCCCAAGAGAAAATGACTAACTTATAAAATGAAATTCACATTCTTCCTATACACGATTTAGATTGTTGCATGATAATTTCCTCACTTAACCAATTCTTTCATAATTTTTGCTTTCTGTCACAAACCTAATACTCACATCCGAGTAGTGATATTATTACATGCATTGAAAAAATCCTGCTGGCAGAAATTGATCTGGTTACTTGCTTGATAAATAGGAGTAGCAAACGATTAAGAATATACCACACAAGATGAGCTAGCTAAATCGACCTTCATAAGTTATGAGCAACAAAAGGTGCATAAGTAAAACTATCCAAGAAATGCACTTTGTGACAAATCATATAGAGAATTGCAAGAATACCATAATGAACAAAACAAACAATGCACAGACTCAACCAGCTTTGACCAACATATGGAGATTTTCAAGAACTGGTCAGTGATGAACAAAAATGACAAAGCACAGACCTCACCAGCTTTGACCAATATATAGGATCCAACTTTCATATCATTCACAGGAACTTTGTGGTACTCCAAATCTGTAAAGCTTGGGCTCTTCCCCATTTCCACATCCAAGACAAGCACAAATTCCGGGTGGTTCTCTTTCAATTCCTTGACATCAATCTTAGACCTGCTAGTGAAGTACTCCTCTGCAATATGAGCCAAATTAAACATGGCTAAAAGCAGCCCACCTTCCAAAGTGTTTCCCATAAACACAGACGCAAATGCAGCCAAAGCCATGAGCACGTGAATGTTAATTTTTCCACCGACAATATCCAGAGCCGCATCAAACGACGCTGATACCTGTACATCAAAACTAACATTAAGCAAGAAATTTCAATTGAAGGAACTGCGATAATGTTCCAAATTAGTTTACCCCAACTAGAGGGAAGGCAATGAGTGTGAGGGCTTTTTGAAAAGGCTCAACGGCTGGTTTAGGAATCAAGTAAGGACAAACACCGGCGGCTAGAAAGAGGGCGGTTGCACAGCAGCAGAGCTCCAAATGCTCCCTCAAGAAGTCGGCTAATTTAGTCCACTTGATCGCCTCTGCAAATCTCAGGAATGTTTCCTGAGATTTTGTCAAAGGAGCTTCACACGCACCGCAACAATGACCATGATTGTGATGATGATGATTGTGATGGTGGTCGGTTTCGTCGCGGTGGTGGGTTTCGCCGTGATGGTGGTGGTGATCATGGTCGTGATGGCTGTCGGTGGCGCGGTGGTCGTGGCTATGGTGGGAGGAGTAAGACGAGCATTTAATGGCTGCTAACCGGGAGATGGTACGGAAGGAAATTGAGGGTATGGGTTTTCTATGACCTGGGAAATTGCGGTTGAATTTGAGTCTGAACTTTCTGGTTTTGGCGATCGAAGAAAAGTTGGATATGGCGGGTAAGCGCAGAGCTTCCATTGTTGATGAAGGAATTGAGGTGAAGCTCAGAGCATGGTTAATTGATGAATTGAAGAGAGAGCGAGTTCACGAATTGGACTGAAAGAAAGACTAGCAGGAAAGTAGGGCAGGGATGGGTGGGTGTGGGGGTAGGTGGATCATGGATGTGGTTATAACTGTATCTTTCTATGCCATTGTGTGCTCATCATTTTTTTTTATTTTTTAAATTATTAATAGAGACACTCTATTGTGACAATGACATGAATGTTAAAATATATTTGTAATGAATAATGCTATAAAACTCTAGGTAATGTTTGATTTGAAATTATGTGGGATTTGAAAATCATGAATAATGTGTTTTATGTTTGTTTTGGATTTTGAGTGGGGTAAGTTTTAACTTTATGTCAAATCAATGTATTAATTTATTTAAAAAGTTAAATGAGAGAGGAGAGATAAAGAGAGAAAGTGTATTAATTGAAGAGAGAGAATGTAGTAGGTATATATATAGGGGAGGTTTTTAAAATTTGGATGTGGGTTTTGGAAAACCAAAACCTGAATTTAAAATTCGAAAACGAACATAGACATACTTTAATACATTATTCATTATACTTTAAAAAAACATATTTTAATTACAAATTAACATATTTTTCATATACTACTATTAAGCATACTTTAACAACGGGTCGACCCATGTAATTAATGTCTCACAAGAGACTTTTTCTTATTAGTATTTCATACTCCCTCCGTCCGGATTCAAGGGTGTCATTTGCTTTAGGGCACCAATATTAAGGAGTATTGTTATTTAATGTGTAGTGGGTAGTTGTATTAGTGGAGGTGTGGGTCCCATTTTTAGTTGTATTAGTGGGTGTGTGTGGATAAAAAAAGAAATGAGACCCTTAGGGGCGGACGCCCAAAATAGAAAAATGATACCCTTGAAAGCGGACAGATGGAGTATTATTTAGCAAAATATGCGATTATGCGGTCATCTTATTTAAGCGAAAATACTTTGTCAAACTGTCTTATGAAATGATTTTCGTGAAATGGAAAAAATGAATAAGAAATATTTTCGTGAGACGGAAAAAAACAAATAAGAAGTAATAATATTTTGATAAAAAATGATACTTAATCGATAAAAAAGTGATTAATTTTGTTTTTGTGAGATGGATAAAAATAGATAAAAAGTAATATTCCCTTCGTCCCACACTTATGTTCACACTTTTCATTTTCGTCAGTCCCACATTTATGTTCACCACCCAAAAAAAGAAACTTCACACCTCAAAAGTTATCTTAATTTCAAAAATATCACTCCCACCTAACACACATAACATACTTTATAATTTATTTATTACCTAAAAATACCACAATACCCCTAAAAAGTCAATAAAATTGGTCAAAAAATAACTTTTCTTAAACTCCGTATTTACAGTGCCGGTGAACTTAACTATGGGACGGAAGGAATAATATTTTACTTCCTTCATCTTCTTTCAGATTACACACTTTCCATTTTACGTTGTCCCACAAAAATTTGCACCTTTCTAAAAGAAGAAAAAGGTTAAATATAATCGCACTTCCCTATACACTTTAATTAAAAAAAACTCATCCATACCTACACACCTAACATACTTTATCCATTTTTATTATTATTAAAATAATAATAATACCCCTAAAAATTATAGTACTACTTTTCTTAATATATGTGCCAAATAAAAGGTGCAAAGATAAATGTGACAGAAGGAGTTATAAAAAGTAATTCTTTATTGATAAAAAATGGTAATGTTACAATAAACTATTTTATGAACAATTTATAAGATAAATAAAAACAAAATGATACTTCCTCGTCCCATAAACAAATTCACACAAATTATTTTTATGTGTCCCATAAACAAATTCTTACCCCCAAATAAGAAAATAGATACAATCCAACAACCCTATAACCAAAGGCTGATGTACAGGGGAACGTGGCCCCTGAACTTTTATAAATAATTACAAAATATATAATGTAATCCCTCCGTCTTATAAAAACTTTCACACCTTTCATTTTTGTCTATTCCACAATAAATAGTATCATTCAAAAAAGGAAACATCATATTAATTCTTAACCTCAAGTCTATATTACCCTCTAAAAGTTAATAAAGTTGATCAAAAAATAAATTTTTTTAAACTCTATATTTACAGTAACGGTGCAAGTTATTGTGAGATAGAGGGAGTAATATGTGGTCCCTCTTGGCAAAATTCTTGATTCCGTCACTGCCCACAACATACTTTAATTTCACAATTACCACCCATTTACAATTCAAATTACTTTATAATTCACTCCATTTGTCCAACAAAAACCTTCACACTTTCCTTATTTGTTTGTCCCACAATACCCCTCACACCCCAAAAGAAGAAAAATTACTTTATCCAACAACCTCAAAAGTTACTTTAATTTCAAAATTGTCACTCTTTTTCACACACATACCATTACTTTATACTTTTTACTCCCTCCGTCCGCCCGAAAGAGGGCATTTTGTTTTAGTACACGTTGATTAAGGAGTATTGTTATTTAATGTATAGTGGTAGTTGTATTAGTGAGAGTGTTGACCCCATATTTTAGTTGTATTAGTGGATGTGTATGGGTCTCATGTGTAAAAAATGAAATGACCCTCTTTGGAACGGACGACCAAAATGGAAAAAAAGACCCTCTTTCGAGCGGACAGAGAGAGTATTATTTAAAAATTCTACTCCCTCCGTCCCACCCAATCAGTCACTCACACTAAAACAACTACTCACTACATATTAAATAATACTTCTTAATCCACGTGCAAAAAGTAAAAATCACAATTTGGGTGGGACAGAGGGAGTACCTTGAAAGTCAATAAAATTGGTCAAAAAGTACAACTTTTCTTAAATAACATGGGACAGCAAACGTGAAGAGTATTGTGGAACGAAGGTGCATTTATTACTTAAAAATATCAAATTATCCTTAAAAACAAGTCAAAAAGAAATTTTTTTAAAATTCTGTATTCACAATAATTTCTTTATGAGAAGGAAGAATTAATATAAAGGAAGAATTAATATAAGTGATAATTAATTAAAAAAAAAAATGGTACGGTCTCAAGATTGCCATATGCATATAAGCTCATTTTCCTTTTCGAGACTACATGAATTTTCATACGGATAGGTCATGTACTCTTTTCGTTGAATTAAGAATGGTTTTTTTTTTTTCAATAGGTATATTAAGAAAAATTATTTTTTTTAGAGTTAGTATCTTATATTCTCGGGTGTATAAGGGTATAATGTTTTTTTTAAAGGGTACATACTTTAAGTGCATAATAAATTGAAAATATCAACTAAAATATGAAGAGTACAAATATTTAATTAAAATAATTAAGTTTTTTTCCTCAAAAAATTAAGGTTATAAATTCTTATATTAAAGAGTATCACAAGCATGAGATTTGGGGGTACGGTGTCTTCGAAAACATACAAGTTTTAATTTTTTTGTATTAATTTTAATAACTTTTTAGGATAATTTAGTCTTTTTAAATGTGATGCCCATATTTTTTCTTTTATTTACTTTTGGTTTTAGAAAGATAAAATTTTATAAATGATAAGTAATATACTCCCTCCATCCCAATAACACTTGCACACAAATTGTCTTTTAGGATAATTTAGTCCTTTTAAGTTTAATAATTGTATGTCCAAATAATGACAAATTGATTCAACTAAATCCACTTAGACTAAATTAATGTATTTCTCTCCGTTGCTCTAATTAATTTATGATATCTCAGATCCTTTCAGTCATTTCTTTTTGTTATTTTAGTTGCCATTAAAAAAATAAAAATTCAATCATGAATTTTAAGACATTTTTTATATTATTTTTGTGTGCAGCTCATTATATAATTGACACTGAAGAAAAATATAATTATTGCTTCAAAAATTTATACTTTTCTTTTTATGGGTATATATGGATATATAGTTTTTTTCTGACCTATATCTCATCCATGATTTGACATAGAAAATGATAAACTTAAATAACATTAAAATTCAAACCATTCTAGAAGTATATTATGACAGAAATTTGTGTGAGACAACTCGAGTGTTGAGAGATAGATAAAAGATTAGAATATAAGTAAAAAATCGTTACTTTAAATATTTCATTTTAAAAAAATGTCACTCAATTTTTTTCCTAAAAATGCATCTTTATTTTTTTTCCCTGAGCAGCAATCTTTCGGCAACTATGCTTGCGACTCCCGAATATAAATTTTATGCGATACTTCACACGAATATTCTTGCAACTATGTCTTCGATCCTATATACAAAATTTTAATGTGACTATATCTGCATCTACACTTGCGATTTCATATACAAGTTTATCCATGTGACTATATATATGTGCGACCCAGGACCGGTCCTATAATTTAAGGGACCCTGTGAAATTTTTTTAAGGCATTTTATTTTTTTTAAAGATATAAAATAAATAAAATTAAAATATAAATATAATTATATTTATTAAATACATAAAATTAGGTGTATAATAATAAAAAAACGTCACATTAAATATGATTAATATACTTATCAAATTAAAAAAATACTTCTTAATGAAAATTTAAAGTTTTTGTTTTAACAAATTTTATAGAAAAGTAATTTAAAAAATAAAAAAAGAATGCCAGAAAAAGAAAAATTGTGTGAAAAAGTAAAAGAAATGAGTAATTTTTTTAATTAACTTATCAAATAAAAAGAAATTAAATATTTATGTTTCGTTGCTGCCGTCGCAGCCTGAGGTAGAGTAAGTTGGGGGTATGTGGGATGGGTGGGATGGGTGGGATGGGTAGGGTGGGTGTATAAGGGGTGTACCAGTCCTGGTAAAATTGATAAAATACAACGAGGGACAATAGAATTCAAAAAATGTCAATTATTAGTTAAAAAAGATAGTAAATTAAATGATTGTCGGTATTAATTTTTCTCTCTTCGTATTGAGTATTTTTAGCTATGGGCACTATCTATAATAGATGATTCTTTTTTAAAAAAAATTGTAAAAGATGAAAAATTGTGAGAAAAGAAAAATGAAGATTAAAGTGTCACAAGACATCCCGTGCCTCCGACAAAATTCGAACTTAAATCAATGTGGAAAAAATAATATAGTGATGTCAACTAAACATTAGATATCTATATTTATAATTTCAATTAAAAATATATATAAATAAAAAATTTGGGGGCCCTCATCGGGGTGGGGCCCAGTGCGGTGGCACCTCCGGCACCACGGGCACCACCCAGGGTCGCCCCCTGATGTGACCATATACATGTTTCTTTTACTAACATATTTGCAACATTGCACGCGACTGATTTCATATTCAGGTTTATCCATGCGATTATATGTGTGACCATATACATACTTTTTTTACTAACATATATGCAACATTGCACACGATTGTATGTGAGACAATACATTAGACTATGTATTGATACATCGTCCACCCCAAGCGTCCTTATACCCCGGTCCGATAGAGTGGTGTAGAGATTAATCATGGTGACTCAATTGATTAATAGAGGGTTAAACCACTATCTATTACACACAAGGAGTCCCCCTCATTTTAAGAGGTTGCTCCCACATTGCGGCTGTATGATTCGATCATTGATCACTGATACAAGTTTTGACCAATTGAGCTGCTCATGCAGACACATTAGACTATTTACTGTATTAATTATATATGAAAAGAGGTAAAAAAAAGGGTCAAAAAGTGACATATATTTTAAAAAAAGTCACGGATATCTACACCTAAATTTTAAATCAATACACCAATTTCCACATTCACCTACTATGTATAATAAAATGAAAAAATCCATTATTTTAAATAGGACAAAGGGTCACCTACCCCTAAAGTTATTCATGAGGGTCAAATGTGCCCTCAATCTATTTTTTAACATCCAAGCCCTTTAGTTTCTTTTAATTGATCAAATTTGCTCTCTATGTTTCATTACCCGATCAAAATTGTATTTTGTCAATTAAAAAATTAACACCCTCCCATTGGTGGGACCCATAATTCCACGGAGCAGTGATGTTAACGTTGTTGAGATTGACATTCCGACAGCCATCAAGAAGAATGTGAAACATCTCACTGTTTAATGAAGCCAATCCATTAATCCTTATGTTGTCTGAATTGTAGACGCCTATGACTACAATAAACAAATGAACTAATTAATTAATTAACAAGCTAATTTTTTTTAACTTAATTTAAAATTTGCAAACCTACCGAGGCTCCTTTAGGACAATTTTTGCCGGAGTTCTTACAAGCCCATAACCCCGCACCCTGGCCATCTAGGGTTCCGCCGCTGACGGAAACTCCGGTGACTCTTTCGAATTTCAACCAGCTCCCGGAATTTCCAACAGTATTGTAGTTAGAGGGAGCAACAAGAGTTTCATCAATAGTATGATAATGGCAATATTCTTGCACGAATTTTCGGTAAACTCCGCGTTTCGCAAGAGATACCGCCCCGGAGGCACGTATATGGTGGCCGGGGAAGTGGTGGCACAGGCGGCGCCCCAAGCGACAAGAAAAGCCTTGGTGAAATCTGCTTCATCAGCGGCGGTCTATATTCTGTTGATTATTTTCAGGCTGAAATGTTTTATATTTAACCATGGGTCCCACCACTGGGAGGGTGTTAATTATTTTAATTGACAAAATGCAATTTTGATCGGTTAATGAAAGATAAAGGATAAATTTAATCCGTTAAAAGAAGTTAAAGGGTTTGAATGTTGAAAAAATAGATTGAGGGCCCCTTTGATCCTTATGAATAACTTTAGGGGGATACATGACACTTTGCCCTTTTAAATACACACATGCTTAAAAGACTGTAATATCCTTGAACCAATACACCCCCATTTCAACCCTAAAAATCTCACCATCCACCGCTGACGCCGTCATCCAAATACAGAAATGGAAAATAAAATAATGTAAACCAGGGAAATACAAACGGGAGAGAAAAGAGGAGAAGAAAGAGATCTGCCGATGAAAATTCATCGATCTTGAGACAAATTAAAGGTGGGTGGGTGTTGATTTTTACTTCCTCCATTTTAGTTTTTGGGAACAGGGAAGATATTTTGACATCGGACGAGTATCTTCATATGTGTTCGTCAAGTGATAGCCGAACATAATAACTATGGTCGTCGATCTGTTGCCGTTCGACCACGATCGGATGAGAATCTTATACATGTTTGTCCAAGGATTGCCGAACACAATAGCTATGGTCGTACTGACATATCCACTATTTTCGGCTTTGGTCTGCTGATTTCTTGGATTAGGGTTTGTATCTCTTGGATTTTCAAATTAGAGAAAACACAGTGGGAGTTTCAGGTGGATGGGTAGCCATCAGATTCATAGCGGAATATCAGTAAATATAAACATCAAACAATCAAACCTAATTACAATCTATTAATTCAGAATCCAATTTCTTATGAAGAATTCAAATTTCTGCAGGATTGTCTTCATGCATTGCCATCTCAAAGTCCACAAATTTAGGAGCTAAAAATAGCGTTCTTGGTGGATAATGGAAAGGGGGGAACAAATTTCTATTGCCATCTCCCAAAGATTTGCTCAAATGTTAAATTGGAATAACATATTCCTGTTTTTTGAGTTTGAGATTTAAACTCGAGAGATATTTCAGGGGAATGAAGAAGGATGAAATAGGTGTATCCTTAGTAAATGTGTATTGATGTTTGTGTGTGTATTTCTTTGAGTAAAGAATTTGCAGGATGTGGAATGTACATTGATTTTAGGAAATGTTATTAATGTCTTTTAATATTTTGGTTTCTTAAAAAATATGTAAAAGTGGATGTATTGAGTAAAAATTGGTGTGTAGATATCCACATCCTTCAAAAAAAAAATTATGTGGGGTGTATTTTACTAAATTAACTATTAATTGATACATTTTCACATCTTTTTTTACTCACAAAATCCTTCACATCACTTTTATTCAATAATAATAGTAAAAGTTATTTTAATTTCAAATTTGGCACTCTTATTTAAAATATAACATTATTTTACAGTTTATTACTAAAGAATATTAAAATACCAAAAAAAATCAATAAAACTTGTTTTTTCTTAAAAAAAATTCCTTAAATAATATGGATCAGTAAACATTATATTTTTGATAAAAAAAAACTATACCTGAAAAGTTAATATTCGTACAATTAAATTATTTTATCAACAATCGATTTGATTTATAGATAAAAGTGATAATTTTTTTATGAAACTATTTTATATACTAGTATACTCCCTCCATCCCATTTCAATGTTTACGTTTGCTTTTTGCACGTTGATGAAAGAGTATAATATTTTAATAGATAGTAGATGGAAAGATATAATATTTAATGTAAAGTGGGTATGTGTATTAGTGTTGGATAATATATTAATTGTTTTAGGTGAGTCCCATATTCCAAAAAAGAAAACGTAAATATTGAAATGAGACGCGCAAAATAAATACATAAACATTGAAATGGGACGAATGGAGTATCTTATTAGCAAAGACCAAGGTTTTCAATTTAAAGTTGCCTTCCAACTATTGCCGCCATAACAGTTTAAGACAAATGGAGTTTATAGTATTTTATTATTTTAATAATGAAGGTGAGGCGTCATGGATGATGAAATTAGAAAAGTGCAATAGTATGTTTTTTGTGCTTATATAAATACAGCAATATCATTTTATTCAAAATGCTACTCCCTCCGTCCCGAGGAGATGACACATTTTTTTTTTGCATGGAGATTAAAGAGTATAATAATTTAATGTAAAGTGAAGTAAAGTGAAGTGAGAGAAATAATATTTAATATGTAGTGGGTGGTTGTATTAGATGTGATATGTGGGCCCCATGAGAATAGATTAATTATTTGTGTGGGTCCCATGTATTAAAAAGGAAATGTGTCAACTTTAGTGGGACAAACCAAAAAGGAAAGTGTGTCAACTTCTATGGGATGGAGGGAGTACAAAGTTTTCTCGATATGTTGTTAATTTAAGAATTAATATGGTGGGAAGAATTGCCAATTCTTTGGCTGCTTGGGACTCATCTGGTTGTCTTTCTCCTTATTCATTTCATCTGAGAGAAGCAGGTCCTGATGACATTGTGTTGACTGTTGAGAGTTTTGTACTGTGGAGTAGACCATACAGATCTTCATCAGATCAAGAATGAGCTACTCAGCACCAAACCCAACTACCCTTTGGTTCCAGGGTATGTATAAATTACTAATTTTAAGTCAGTATCCTGTACAATTGATTCACTTTTGTTCTGATATTTAATTCTGTTTGAAAAAAGACATCATTTTTAATTTACTCTCCTAACTCCTGACATTGATTGATTTTGACCCCAAAATCGTAGAAAGTCCTAAATTAAGGGATTAAGTGCGTTACGCTTGCAAAATTCCAGCGAGAAATTCAATTTTTGAAGATTTTGGGATCCAAATTGACCAAATGAGACTAAATTGAAAAATAATATTCCCTTCGTCCAATCGAAAGACCCACATATGGTCCACCAATCACTACTAATACAACTACTCACTACACATAAAAAAATAATATTTACTTAATCTACACATAAAAAACAAACGGTGACCTTTCGATGGGACAAAAAGAGTAATTTTTTTTGGGACATAATAACAAATATTACTCACTCTGTCCACTGCCAATCTATCTATTATACCATTTTGGATCGTCAATATTTAATCTATCTATTTCCTTTTTTAGGCTATGGACCCACACCCTCCACTAATTGTACAAAAAGGTGGTTCGCCCACCCCAGGCGCCCCCGCACATCAGTCCGACAGTATGTGAAGGAGGTTAATCATGGTAACTCAACTGACCAACAAGGGTTAGACCTTTTAACCCACCACACAATGAGCCCCTTAATTAAGAGATTGCTCCCACGCTGCGGGTGGGATTTGATCCCAAGTTGCTCCTACACCCTCCACTAATACAATTACTTACTACACATAAAATAATAATACTCCTTAATCTACGTACAAAAAACAAATGGATACATTGAAGATCGACAGAGGGAGTATTATGTTATGGGACCAAAAGACAATTTAACTTTCTTATAATCATTTTAAAAAAAAGTAAAAACCAGTGGAGCCATGTTTTAATTTTTTAATGGAACGAATAAAGTTTTACATCGATTAAGCATGCATTATTGGAAGGAAGCCAGCAAAGAAATTCCAAAACGACTTAGATTAATTTAATTACTACATCATCTCTGCAAATTCCCACATGTAATAATTATTTTGATGATGTATATATCGATCGTGGGGGAAGTAGTTGAGGTGGGTTCACAAGTAAAGAATTTAATAAAGGGTGACATAGTTGGAGTTGGAGGGATCATTGGCAGGTGTGGAGAATGCAGTGTGTGCAACTCCAATCTAGAGCAATCACCTCCACAAAGCAGCACTGCTAATGTGCGCCGGGGTCACAGCCTCTCAAACAGTTCATGGACGATTCTGGCAGAGTCTACAAAGGAGCAGTGTTCACCTAGCTGTGACCATAGCAAAGGCGATGGCCCATCACGTGACCGTCATAAGCTCGTCCCTTAGGAAGAAGGAGGGGGCGTTGGAGCATTTAAGGGCGGACGCCTTTCTAGTCAGCAGCAACGAGGATGAAGTGAAACGTGCAGTTGATATTTCGACTATATTCTCGACACTGCGCACGCGCTGCAGCCTTACATATCCATGTTGAAGGCTGAAGGGAAATTGTTGATAGTCGGAGCTCCTCCTCAGCCACTTCAGTTTAATGCTAGTGATATTATAATAGGTGAATTTGTGGGTGGAAAAGGGGTTGAAGTGTATGATAGAGGTGGTGAAGATAGAGTGTGTTAATGAAGCGTTGAAGAGGTTGGACAAACTTACGGATTTAATTTCGTGTAACAATCTCTGTGCTGTATCTCTGGTTTATGTGTAAATAATAAAGAATATTATTTATTTATTTCCACATATGAATGATGTGGCATACATGCAAGTGGGGTTAGGACAACTCCTGCAGTTTTCTCTTTGCGGTTTTTTCATTTTAAATTAAGAAACGGAATCAGAAGAGAATGCATATACATGCACAAACAAATAACGTAGAGGGCAACTGCGGTGAAACTCTTTCTGATTCTTTTCTCTCTCGTTTTTTCTTCATCTAAGATTAGTACAAACTCGTGAACATTTATCTTTCAACCCCGTGTTGAAGATTGGATCCAGAGACTGTAACGTGAGTGTCAATCGGTTCTCAGTACCCTTCCACTGCAACACAATCCATTGGTGAGAGGTAATAGGATTCCTCTCTATGCATGCTGATGAATCTGTGTGTTTCCAACATTATGGATAAACCATGCGTGGGAAAGAACTAAGCAAATGTTTAAATTTACCAATTAAATAAAATTTTCTATAAGATTTTATTACCATCTATTTAGAGTATTTTATTTTAATATGCAGAGTTAATTTTATACTCCTTGTTCGAGAAAGGTAATCATTTGCATTTTAGTTTATATGCATCAATTAAGAAGTAATATTATTATCATAGGTATCGGGTAGGAATGTAAACGACTCATGCCGCTAGTAAACTATTCGAGACTCGATTCAAAAAAAATTCGTTCGAGTTCGTTCGTGGAAAAAAACAAGCCGAGCCGAGCTCGATTTTCGAGCTCGATTATTTTTTCGAGCCGAACTCGAACCCGAGGGTATTTGACTCGAAAGCTCGCGAACGTGTTCGTTTACAGGCTCGCGAACGTGTTCGCGAACATGTTCGTTTAAAAGCTCGCGAACATGTTCGTTTATACGCTCACGAACATATTCGTTTATTAAGCTCGCGAACGTGTTCGATTATAGGCTCATGAACGTGTTCGATAATAGGCTCGAATAGTGGTCAATATGCTCATTCTTCATATTATTACTCCATTATTATTATTATTACTCCCTCCGTCCCGGGTATTTTTACCCGTTTGTACGGGCACGGAGATTAAGACGTTTTATTTTTTAATATATAATGTAAGAGAAAGTAGGGATAATTTAGTAATTTAAAAGGAAAAAGTGAATAAAGTTATTGGGAATGATGAATAAAGTGTAAAAAGGTAATTAAAGTTGTTAAGATTGTAAAAAGTAGGTAATAAAATATTATGTATTTTTGCCAAAAATGGAATTGATAAAAATACGTGGGACACCCCAAAATAGAAAGTGAGTAAAAATACGTGGGACGGAGGGAGTATTATTATTATTATTGTTATTATTTATTATAACATATTAATATGGTAATTTTAAAGTTTAAAAAATTTTACATAAATAAATAAACTTTTATATATATATATATATATATATATATATATATATATATATATATATATATATATATATATATATATATATATATATATAGGGTCACTTACTAAAGTGTACACAAAAAAAATGTATAATTGCTTTAAACTACATGACTTAAAGCACTATTACTCCTAACTACACAATTATGACTGTAATATGATAAATACTCATATATGTTTGCACAATTTGTCTGCACAAATTGATTTTGCACAATTTGGTTTTGCACAATTTTATTTTGCACAATTGTTCTACACAATTTTATTTTTGCATATTTTAAATTCCGGCAGCAGGCGGCGGTGGTCAGCACCGGTCAACGACTGGTTAACTATCGGTCAACGCCGATCAACTGCCGGTCAACGCCGGTGGGTGGGTGAGGGGTAGAGTTGTTGGTTTAAAAGTGTATGGAGTATAAAGTTATATTTGATATTTTACTTTAATATTTTTTATGTGAGAGTAATTATTTAAATTCCATGTATCTAATAGTAATTTAGGTTAAAAGTGTGTATCTATTAGTAATTAACCCATATATATATATATACTTTTATCAATATAATTTATAAGGGATATAAATTTATAATTTTAAAAATATAGTATACTTTAAATTAAAAAAAAATTTAAAGTATGACAATGAAAATAATGAAATTATTAAAACGTAATTAATAAAAATAAAATTAAAAAGAGAGCGCATGTTATTAATTCTAAATAAAGAATTGAAAGTCATATTTATAATGGGTTTAAAGATCTAAATTTTTTATTTTCTATTTCTATATAAGATTTAGTTTTGATTTATTTATACTTAAATTTGAATAAATATATGTATTTATATACATTAAATTTTAACTAATAGTAATTAATAAAATTGTAAGTATTTTAAAGACACCTCATTAATACATACATACATATATATATATATAATTATATGTAAAAATAAATTAATTTAATATAATTATTTATTTATATTTTAATAGTATAATTTTATTTGAAGGAGAAATTTCGAATTTATATACACCCGTATTTGCCTTTTTATTATTATTAATAATAATAATAATAATATTATTATTATTATTATTATTATTATTATTATTATTATTAATGGGATAACATAAGGATACATTCAAATTTTAGGCAAATACTTGTGTGACACCGTCTTACGTTTGACGAATAAAAAGTTTATAAAATGTTATCACTTTCGCTATATTCCATATAAAATGTTAGTTTTGTTTATATTATAAATTGTTCATAAAATAGTTCACTACACTATTATTACTTTTTATCGATTGAATATTACTTTTAATTAATAATATTATCACTTTTTATTCGTCTCATATAAATATTTACGTGAGACGGTTTCACACAAGACCTAACCCAAAATTTAAATTAAATACATACTCCATATACTTATAAATGTTAATTAAAAAAATCTTTTGTTATATTATTAATATATATTTTAATTAATAATTAATACTTCTAATAATTAATAAAAATTTATAATAGCTCTATATTTCACTTTTTACAAAAAAAATTATTAATAAAATTTTATTATTCATGTGACCTCACTCAAACCTTTATACATTAAAAAACTAAAAAATAAATAATTTTCAGCTTAACGAGCCGAACGAGCCCAAGCTCGAACTAAGGACTAGTTTTTATCGAGGCGAATTCGAGCTCGAGTTTAATTTTTTTTTATTCAGTAAAAATATTTCGAGCCGAGCTCACTATATTTTACACACGTGCCGAGCTCGAGCTTAAAAAATAAAATTCGAATCGAGCTCGAGCCGAGCTCGAACCCCTTAAAAAAAATTCGAGCTGAGCTTCGAGCCCCGAAAATGTTTGGCTCGGCTCGGCTCGATTACATTCCTACTATCGGGTAGTTGTATTAAAAGAAAATTCACCCTATATTTGAGATTCTTTTATGGAAATGGAAAATGAATATTTTAAAATAGTAACACAAGGTAAAATAGAATAATTGATAAGAAAATTTAAACTTTTATCATGTAATGAACGTTTTTTTTAATGGAAGTAACGTCCCCAAAATATGTGGGACGGAGAGAGTAGTGTAAATTTTTAGCAATGAAAATTCAATTTCATTAATAAATAATTTTGTTGGTAATCTATTGCTAATAATTCGGTTGGTACTTTATACTACTTTCGTCCCATAAACAAATTCACACTTTCTAATTTGTTCGTCCCATAAATAGGTTCACACTCCTAATAAGGAAATACAATCAAATCAATAACCTTACATCACACTTTAATTTCAAAATTGTCACACCTTTACAACTCACATAACTTATTTTATAATTTATTTATTATCTAAAAATACCAATTTACTCCTAAAACTAAATTTTTTCTTAAATTTTGTATCTATACAGTATCTATACAATAACTATAAATTTCTTTTTGGAACGGAGAGAATATAATAATTTCATTGGTAATCCATTAATATTTTTTTTTAAATAATTCCATTGTTAAAAAATAGCTTCTTTTAGTGTTTGGAATACGAGATCTCCACTCCATGCACTTATAAAAAAAATGAAATATTACTAGAGAGCCGTAATTATTTCTCACACCCTAATCAATCATCACCTAAATTAATGCGAAGTGTGTATAAGGTATCCTATCCTTTGATAAGTTATAATATTTTAATAAATAATAAATTATGAAATACGAGGTGAGGTGAGGTGAAATACTATGATCAGGGATCCGGTTAGATGATGTGTATCAAAATTGCTTCATAAATTATTGTCAGCTCTAAGAATTTTAATAGTGTAGTTTTAATATCATAAATATCGATAAAACATGAAATGTGGAATACAGAATCCGATTCAATTAAGAATGAGGCTTGCGTGCTCCTGGACGTACGTGTACATATTCTGTGTGTCTTTAGAAATATAGTATTATGGGATATTGCTTTGGTCTAAATGGTATACACTTTAATTAATAAAATATACATCATTTTATTCTAAAAGGTATACACTTTTCATTAATATTTTTTTTCTTTAGAAAATAAAGGGTACACATTTTTATACTAAAAGGTATACAATTTAACACAAAATTCTAAAAGCCCACGGAATGTTGTACATGCGCCCAGATACAGACAATAATTTTCTTTAAAAAATAAAGGGTATACAATTTAACACAAAATTCTAAAGGCGCACGGAATGTGGTCCGTACGCCTGGTTTGCACATAAGTTTTTGCCTTCAATTAATCAACGCTTTTAAATTTGAAATTTAACCTAAAATTTTGGTTATGTTTTGGAATTTCGAAGAGCTCATACACCCCTAAAGGGCCTAAACATTCTCTTGAACAAGATCAATGCTAGATTCACTCTGAGTGAAGTTATTATTAATTAAAAATTCAAATAAAATATTCTACATTGATAGGGTTTAAATTAAATTCAAATTACTCTTTCATTTTGATAATTCAAAGTATTTCAATACATAATCTATGTGCTATATATTATAACTGATTAACACAAGATGAAAACCAGAATGGATGTATCTAATAAAATTAGGAAAAAAAAAAAAAAAGGAAAAAAAGTCATGTGGCCTTGTAGGTGTTTCAGTGCTTGCAAACAAGAACAAGAAAGTTGAAGTAATGCTGGCTATTAATTCTTTCACCGGCGGTGACCTGGTCCACGGGGGCTTGGCCCCGAAAACGCTCGTCTAATGGACGAGGCGAACCCTCTCGCCCCAACAGACGACAGTGGCCTATGTCGTCGACCCTCTACTTGAGCTACATCATAATATATGACCATCAGCAAGAAAATATAAATGAAAATGCACCATCTAAACATTGGCCAAAATGTGCACCCTTTTCAGAAGATGATCTAGATAATGTGTGTGATTAATTTTTTCTTTGCTAGTAAATGGTGAGAACTGAGAAGTGAATAAGATATATATATGGATAGAAGATTGTAAAAATTACTTCAGGCTGTGTTTTGGGGGGATGATTGTCTCTCATTTGTTGAACAAGAAACTATTTATGTTTGTCATGTAATGAATGTCTTAATGGTTTAATTTCTTGATTTGGGCAGCTCAATCTCGTTTTGTTGCTAAGTACGCACAACAAAATTTCAATTTGCAAACGGTTTCTAATGCACATATTGAGGGGAAGCAACTAATTAAGATTGGTTATGGATTCTTTTAGTATAAAAACTTTCTCCGATGGTTAATCATTAATAAACAAATGAACTACGACAAAACCTTATTTACGCACCGCCCTCCCTAATTTTGCGGTATCCCCTCTCCAAATTAATTATTAACATGTTGCCTTCTCAAATAATGTTATCTTAATTTTTTTTAAATCATTATTATTATACCTTAAATTCAAAAGGGGAAATATACCTTAAACTATAAAGGTGAAATTATAATTATATTATTAGAATTATTCTTAAATTGTAAAGGTAAAATATATTATAAAACACAAAGATAAAATTACAATTATACCTTAAACACTATTAGTAAAATATACATAAATCACTATATCATACAAAAGAGAGGGTTGTCGAAGTGAGGATTAGAGAAAAAGGAAAGAAATAACTAGAGAGAGAAATATTTTTGAGAAAACCATGCTCCATATAAAAAATTAAACCTTTAAACGTTGTACTTGTATGTATATATGTAAAGCAACATTCCTTCATTACTTTTATTATTATTAATATAACAGTTCCCAAAAAAATTGAATTTGTCACACAATAATTTTATATTTTTGCACACTAGTACGAAAATGAAGCTAGACCGTGTTTAATGAGATCCATTATTCAACCTCACGCAAAATTTTTGTCAGTTGATTTTCACATTATTTAAATTATGATTAGAATGCAGAGTGGATGATTTCTTTATCACTTTTGGAATAGATGGGATAAATTTTTTTATAAAAAATCTAGTTTAAGAAAGAGAACATTATACCAAATTTCTATAAGGTATTACAATTCACAAAATGGTAAAAAACCAGAGTCTATAATTTACAACATGCACTGATTTGTAACGCACATTATGTGGTGTAAATGTGACAGACTTTTCTACGTGGGATTAGAATGGTAATAATCTCTTTTACCCTACAATAACAGCAATTTAAAAATCATCTATCTTCATGATCAATTTTCAGCTGGGAGAAAGCATCAGTAGCATTAACTTGACTTACATCAGAAAAACTGATGGACTGATGGAGTTCATCATCATCGGTTGGCATGCTAGGAAACCGTCGAAGAACGTTCATCTGCAAGCCCATCGAGATGTCCATCGTACTGTCCTCGTGCGGTGCATTAGCCGAAGCACTGTGTTGAAGCTGCAGAGTGTACTCCAAGTCCCACAACACATCAACCATATTAGGCCTATCAACTCCGTAATCTCTCAAACACTTCTCCACCGTCTCACCAAATTTTCTCAATGAATTTGGGTTTATTTTACCCATGAGCAAAGGGTCTGCAATCTTGTCTATCTCCCCCTTTCTCTGCCAAGATAGCGCCCACTCGGCTAAGTTAACTTGCTCCCCCGGAAGCAACTGATTTATAACTGGCCTCGCACAAAGTACTTCAAGAAGCACCACGCCAAAAGAGTACACATCGGATTTTTGAGTTAGTAAAGAGCATCTGAAATAGTCGGGATCAAAGTAACCAAAGCTGCCCTTAACATCAGTGCTCACATGAGTCTGATCAGCAGGGCCCAATCTGGAGAGCCCGAAATCAGCAACTTTGGCAACATAATGATCATCGAGCAAGATGTTTGTGGACTTTATGTCCCTATGGATGATCGGCCCGCTGAAACCAGTGTGCAGATAGTGTATCCCTTTAGCTGCACCAATGCATATTCGGAGCCTTTCCTCCCATGATAACTCAGATCTCGACTTTGATTGATCTGATTCTTCCTCTGAGAAATACAGATGGTCCCTTAAAGTACCCTTCTCCATGAACTCATACACCAGTATCATCTCGTTGCTTTCATCACAATAACCAATCAAAGAAACCAGATGGTGGTGATGAATCTTGGACAGTAGACTTATTTCAGTCTGGAATTCAGGAAAGCCCTGGCCATGTCCCCTCTCACTTCTCTTTACAGCAACTTTAGTACCATTCCTCAACATGGCCTTATAGACTTTCCCAAATCCTCCCTCACCAATAACCAACTTTCTGTCAAAATTCTTTGTTGCATAGAGGATTTCAGAAAAAGATAACCTCAAACCAAGGTTTAACTCATGAGAGGAGCCACTAGCAGTGGTATGAGTGGTTTTAGATTTACTGTGGGTACTTCCTCCATACAAAGTCACCACTGGAAAGTGAGAAGACTGACCACTCTTCACTCGTCTCTTTCTCATACCCAAATACAACAATGACAAGAAGATGGAGACTACAATCACACCTCCAACACAGGCACCAATAATGATGAGTAGTCGCCGTCTTGTTGAATCACTTTCTTCATGAGATGGAGGAGACAATTCAGTCACAAGCTCCATGATCTCTAACCCATTCAGGAATGCTATCCGAGGGTCACTCGTAACCCCAGGGCTAATGCTAATATTCAAGAAACCAGAACGATCTGAATCAACCAAAAAATCATGGTAGAAAGGAACTGCAGTTTGTGCAACAACGTCATACGGATATATTTCTTGTTCAAGCTTTGTATAGATTGAAAGATCGAATTTCAGAAGCTCATTTGTGGTATGACTAACAATATCACAGAAGTGCACCCTAATAAGATGTTTACCTCCTTTTTTCACATCAAATCGCCACAAGATATTTGAAGCATTATCACCAGTGTTGAGTTCTTTGGCTGTGTTGTAAACAAAATTAGGGGCATCAAACTCTGAAGCCAATTCACTATTGTAATTAACCCTTCCATTGTAAGGAACACTGTTCTTCGCTGCAGCTTTATCAGCCAAATAAACATCATCAGGGATCCAATATCTCAAGAGGGTATCATTATTCGGCATGATATTTGACCCTCCCACATTAATCCGATGTACCACACGCAAAGGAGAAGATAACAAACCATTATTATCTGCCGTTAATCCATCATGAGCAGAATCATCAACGAATTTAAGTGGGGAAAGAAATACTTCAATTGCATTCACAAAACCGAAAGAATTAATTTCATTACTCGGCACAAAACTGATCTTGAGTTTTCCCACAGGAATTGCGAGTAAAAACTCCTCAATGCGTGGAAAACTAGAAACGCTGTTGTTTTGGAGAGAGAAATTGGATAATAACCTGAAATTGGAAGCCTCCAAACTGAAACGAGCATCGGAGAGATTCCCCAAAGCTGCAAAGGGGAAGAAATGAAAGCGTACCACATGAGTTCCATTTTCAGCAATATCGAGCTCATAGGTCGATGGTTTGCTGAAAATCCTTGCAGTTTGGTAGAGCTGTTCAGCTGGTGCCGACGTGGAAGTGGAAGCTCCAACTCCTCTGCTATCCTTCGACGAGAAGGTGATTTGGGGAGAATTCTTCATGTCGCCGGTGAAATTCCGGCCGTAGAAAGTGACGGTGGAATCAGAACCACAGTTGATAAAGTAGAGTGGCGGTAGTTCATAATCAGCGACGCAGAAATTAAGAAACGAGAAATGAAAAAGAAAATGCAATAACAAACAGGGAAAAATCTTGTGAGGAAGAGAGTTCGCCATGGAAGCTCTGTTTCGAAGAATTAGAGAACAAGGGAGAGAGTGATCGGTATATGTGTGGGGGAGAGCATGCAAGTTCCCGGAATTAATTTAATTCGGTAGTTAATTGAAAAATAAATAAATAAATAAATAAATAAAAAATTATGCTCGTGTTGACTTGTACTCGTTGTTTGATTCTGAAGATTGAATAATTGAGGAGTTGTTTTAGCATGTGAGTTGAGTGGTGACGATTCATTTTGGATATTCTCTCCATAACCTAATAATGGCAATAACTCATCATCCTTCCTTCCTGTTTATTGCGGCTTGTTTAAAAAAAGTTGTACTCACTCCATCTCTGGGTGATTTTTACTTTTTGTCATGTGAATTAAAGAGTATTATTATTTAATGTGTAGTGAGTAATTTTATTAGTGGGAGTGTGAGTCCTATATTTTAATTGTATTAGTGAATGTGTGTGGGTTCCATGTATGTAAAAAATGAAAGTGGACTCTTTGGGTGAGACAGTCAAAATGAAAAAAAGATACTTTTGGGCGGGACGGAGGGAGTATACCATTTTTTTTTTAATTTTAAAGGTTATTGTAGTATTATTAAGTAATAAATAAGTATAAAATAATAATAAAATTGAAATTAAAGTAACTTTTGAGGTTATTGAATAAAATGATATTTCTTTTTTGTAATGTGAAGGAAGTGTGGTATGAACAAATAAAAGAAAATGAGAATGATGATGTGGTAGTAATATTTTTAATAAAGTTGAATACTAATTCATATGATAGCATAAAAATAAACGACACAATAGATAAGTCTTGCGTGAGATTATTTTACACCTTTTTAAATAGTTATCACTTTCGCTATAAAAATATTATCACTTTCGCTATAAAATGTTATCACTTTTCATCTATATTATAAATTGTTCATAAAATATCATTATGCATCGAAACGAAGGAAATGTTGATCATAACAAGCAAATGAGCATCAAAATAAAGGAAATATGCATCGAAACGACGAAAATGTTGATCATAACAAGCGAATGAAGATCAAATGAAGGAAATGTTGATCGTAATTAGAGAATGAGCATTGTATAGGGATTAAGAGCACGAACATCCATAATAACTGAGATCAAGTTCTTCTATATAGACAGTACAAGTCGAACGATCTCAAGTGGTCCTACTCAATACACACAAAGCATACTAATTTGATTATACAGTGAAGACAAACTAATTGTAGCCTGGATAAACATGCACAATGTGCTGCCTCAGCCTATGCTGATTTTTCAGCGTTTGACCATAAATTCTCTTTATTCTTCACAAGTCAAGATTATATGCTAATATATGATTCTTTTAATACAGATAAATTGGAGACTTCTTCAATATTGAATTTTGTTTACAGTGATGGTTTTCTATAACCTGATTGTTATTTGGCTGCCGAAAAAATATGGGATGCATTACTTTCTGTCTGTCTTGAGCTTACGTAAAACAGCGACACACGAATCTTTCTAAAAAATTAATTATCTTACCCAAATGCTCCCTCCGTCCCATTTTAATGTTTACGTTTATTTTTTGCACGTTGATTAAGGAGTATAATATTTTAATAGATAATGGGGGGAAAGATATAATATTTAATGTAAAGTGGGTAGGTGTATTAATGTTGGATAATATATTAATTGTTTTAGGTGGGTCCCATATTCCAAAAAGGAAAACGTAAATATTGAAATGAGACGCGCAAAATAGGAACGTAAATATTGAAATAGAACGGAGAGAGTACTTATTGATCTTAAATAAGGCCTTGTTTTAGTTATCCATCTCTAAATCCTTAGAATTGAACTGAAGTTTTATTTTACATGTCCCTTTTAACAACCTGATTTCATGTCGGCCCTGAGTAAATTAAAATGTAGCTAGGGTATATTGGAGTATATGTAAATATATTGTGTAAATTTATCCCACATTGATTAGATTAGCTTTTGTATTATTTTGTAACTGTATAAAATTGTACGCATCCAAAGTGAATAATATACTTTTCCATAACTTTCTATATGATATCCAGAGCCAAATTTTGCTAACGCCACTTTTTCTTCTTCTTTTTTTTTTTTTAAAACGAGATATCATATCTCTTTCTTTTCTAATTATTTATTCTTTAAGTAGGACACCTTAATCCCACCACGTTACAACCCTTCTTTCTGCCTTTCTCCTTGCCATGTCGACTGACGCTGGTTCGTCAAACCTGCTACAGTCCATCTTGTGCTCAGTCTTGTTGTTTCTCGAAATTGGCCTTTTTGCCAATTCGACGTAAATAATGCATTTTTACATGGTACTCTGTCTAATGAGGTTTTTATGGCACAACCACCTGGTTTCTCAGATCCAAATCGTACGTCTTTTGTCTGCAAGCATCACAAGTCTATCTATGGTTTGAAACAGACTCCTCGTACTTGGTATAATGCTCTTCGGAATTTTTTAGCCTTTATTGGTTTTGTTTGCACAAAGTCAGATGAGTCTCTATTTGTCTACCACGCTGGAGATGTCATGGCTTACTTTCTTGTTTATGTAGATGATCTCATTCTCACGGGAAACAATGATCAATTTCTCTCTCGTGTGGTATCTGATCTAGCTTCAAAGTTTTCGGTTAAGGATTTGGGTCCCTTGTCCTATTTTCTTGGCATTGAAGTACTTCGTTCGCAGTCATCATGCTTCTTGTCTCAACGGAAGTATATTACAGATCTTCTCGCCAAACAAAATATGCTTGAAGCTAAACCCGTTCAAACTCATATCTCTCCAGAATCTTCTCTTTCTCTCCATGATGGTTCCCCATCCTATGATTCGACTGTTTATAGGCAAATTCTGGGACATCTTCAATATCTTGTTCTTACGAGACCTGACATTGCCTTTGCAGTTAACAAACTTTCTCAATTCATTCATGCCCTGACTGAAACTCATTAGGGAATTGTGAAGCATCTACTTCGCTATTTGAATGGCACACGTCAACATGGTCTTCTTCTTCGTAGAGATTCTCCATTATCGCTTCATTGTTTTACTGAAGCTGATTGGGCTGGAAACTCTGATGATCGAACCTCCACGGGTGCGTTCATTATTTTTCTTGGTGCAAACTCTATCTCGTGGAGTTCTCATAAACAACGCTCCGTGGCGGGCTCTTCCACTGAAGCTGAATATAGAGCCATTGCCTCCGCTGTTGCAGATCTCCAATGGATACGCTCTATCCTCTCTGAACTTAAGGTGGCTTTATTTGTTTCTCCCGTACTCTACAGTGATAATATTGGAGCAACATACTTGTGGTCTAATCCAATCTTCCACTCTCGCATGAAACACATTGCTATTGATTATCACTTTGTTCGAAATCTAGTTAACACATCTCAACTTCGTGTTTCTCATGTTTCATCTTCTGATCAATTGGCTGATGCTCTTACCAAAAACTCTTCCACGTAACCCGTTGTCTCTTCTCATGAACAAGATTGGCGTTGTCAACAGACCGCCATCTTAAGGGGGCGTATTGGAGTATATATAAATATACTGTGTAAATTTATCCTACATTAATTAGATTAGCTTTTGTATTCTTTTGTAACGGTATAAAGTTGTATGCATTCAAAGTGAATAATATACTTTTCCATAACTTTCTACAGGATATATTGGGCAGCTCAAGGAAAGTGGATAATTCTCAACCTAGAAAGTTAAGTTAATGTATTGCAAAAAAAAAAGAAAAAAAAAAGAAAGTTAAGTTAATGAAATTACTCTCTTATCCTGATTTTATTTTAAATTTCACGTAATAAGATTATTAAAGTATAAATAAAGGGGAACAATTTTTCGTACTGTAATGACTGAAAATCGACTAACAGATGAATGGCGAAGCAACCTACAGAATATTAATCGGCAATTGGAAGAGAAACTCTTTCTATAACCGAAAAATTCAACTGCAAAAGACCGATAGAATCTTCATCTTCCACTGGTGGAAGGTAATCTTCTTTCAAACATTGCCATTTCTGCTCGAATGTCAATATCCATTCATCTCGATTTATGCTCGAAAGTCGATTAATTGAATTGCCAAAACAATATGCAATCATCGTCTATAATTATAGATGTAATTTTTATGTACGATTCACTTATGGACAAAATTCATGTTGATTTCTTCATCGAATGTATTTGGAATTTTGTCGAACTAGGAAGTCCATGCTTTGTTGTAGTATTTGCAATTTAAAAAGAAATAACAGTAATATTTTTAATAAAATACTGATACTCCTTCCATTCCAGGCAAATGTCCCCATTTACTTTTTGTGCATAATAAATTAAGGAGTATTATTATTTTATGTGTAGTGAGTAGTTGTAGTAGTAGTATGACCATATGTGAGCCCCTTTTACTAAAAGGAAAAAATGAAGATTTTTGAATGAGACATCCAATACATGGATAGAGTACGTATTTAAAAAAAGTGATACCTTTCAAATTCAAATTTAAATATTTCAAAAACAATAAATAGAATGAACGAAAATATAATATTTTTAAGAAAAAGTGATACATGTCAACTTATAAAGTAAGAAATAAATTGCCGTTAACTATTGATTACTTGTTCTTTAGTTAATTCACTCAAAAAATTGTTAAATAGATACATATATAGTAGAATAAGATTTGAGACGGTGTGCACTAATGTGCATATATATACATATGTATACACGTTTAAATAGTTAAAAGTGTTGCAAAAGATGAAGCTAGCGTGTCTAATGAGATCAATTATATAACCTCGTGCTAATTTTTGTCAGTTGAGTTTCACTACAATTTACTCCATAAATAAAGATAAGAATGGAGGATGGTTGATTTTTTTTATCATTTCGAACAGATGGTATTAACTTTCTTATAAAATGTATCTAGTTTAAGAGAGAGAATCTTACACCAAATTATAATTATAAAGTTATAACAAACTTAAAGGGCAACCAAAGAGAGTATATAATTACAACATGCGTAAATGTAAATGGAACAGACTTATCTATGCGGGATTAACATAATAACAATTTCTTTTATTCCACATTAACAGTAACTTTACAACCATCTCGCTGCATCAATTTTTAGTTGGGAGAAAGCAGCAGCAGCATAAACTTCACTTACATCAAAAAAACTGATGGACTCATGGAGTTCATTATCATCGGTTGGCATGCTAGGAAACCGTTGAAGAACGTTCATCTGCAAGCCCTTCGAGATGTCCATCGTACTGTCCTCGTGCGGTGCTTTAGCCGAAGCACTGTGCTGTAGCTGCAGAGTGTACTCCAAGTCCCACAACACATCAATAAATTAGTGTATACCTTTAGCTGCACCTACGCATATTTGAAGCCTTTCTTCCCATAATAACTCAGACCTTGCCTTTAATTTACCTGATTCTTCGTCCGAGAAATAGAGATGATCCCTTAAAGTACCCTTCTCCATGAACTCATACACAAGTATCATCTCATTGCTTTCGTCACAATAACCAATCAAAGAAACGAGATGCTGGTGATGAATCTTGGACAATAGACTTATTTCAGTCTGGAATTCAGGAAAGCCCTGGCCATGTCTCCTTTCACCTCTCTTTACAGCAACTTTAGTACCATTCCACAAGATGCCCTTATAGACTTTCCCAAATCCTCCCTCACCAATAACCAATTCTTTGTCGCATAGAGAACTTCTGAAAAAGATAACCTCAAACCAAGGTTTAAGTCATGAGAACTTCCTCCATACGAAGCCACCAATGGAAAATGAGACCACTCTTCACTTGTCTCTTTCTCTTACCCAAATACAACAATATCAAGATGATAGAGATTAGAATCACACCTCCAACTCCAGCACCAATAATGATGAGTAGACGCCTTCTTGTTGAATCACTTTGTTCATGAGGAGGAGACAATTCAGTCAGTATTTCATGAAATGGAGGAGACAATTCAATCTCTTTTTCACGAGATGTAGGAGACAACTAGCTCCATGATCTCTAACCCATTCAGGAATGCTATCCGAGGGTAACTCTTATCACCAGGGATAATGCTAATATTCAAGAACCCAGAACGATCTGAATAAACCACTAAATCATAGTAGTTAGGAACTGCCATTTGTATACCAAAGTCATAAGGATATAATACTCCAAGCTTTGCATGGATGGAAAGATTGAATTTCAGTAACTCATTTGAGGTATGACTAACAATATCACAGAAGTGCACCCTACCTTTTTTCACATCAAATCGCCACAAGATATTTGAAGCATTATCACCAGTGTTTGAGTTCTTTGGCTGTGTTGTAAACAAAATTAGGGGCATCAAACTCTGAAGCCCCTTTACTCTCGTAATTAACCCTTCCATTGTAAGGGACTGCACCTTTATTAGCCAAATAAATATCATCAGGGATCCAGTATGTCAAAAGTGTATCATTATTCAGCATGATATTTGACCCTCCAACATTAATCCGATGAACCAAACGCAATAGAAAAGAATCAGAAAAGAATTTAAGTGGGGAAAGAAATAATTCTATTACATTCACAAAACCCAAAGAGTTCATTTCATTACTAGGAACAAATCTGATCTTGAATTTTCCCACTGTAATTGTGATTAAAAACTCTTCAATGAGTGGAAAGTTAGAAACGCCGTCGTTTTGGACTGAGAAATTAAAAGGATGGTTATCCCTTCATGAACCATATTCAGAAGTGTATCAGTGATATTTTTTTGAATTGCACCTGTGACAAGAATTGCAGTTTTGATGCTGTCTTTTATCCTTCAACTTCCATCATTCTTAAAATTTTAGTCTATTAATTCTCTTCACAAGAAATTATACAAGAGTTTTAAGTACAAATATTGTTCAACAAGTTTCAAGAATGCTAGTAGATACTGAAGATCAAAAGATGGTGATCATATTAATTAACGAAAATTATACAGCTTTCATGAGATTAGATCAGCTAATTCTTCTTGCAAAAGTGTGTACATGATCTCTCTTGGCCTGCACATGACCTCCAATGGCTTCAACTTAGGCATGGTTAGTCCCTTTCCTTCTTCCAAATCCACTTCCTCCAAGCTTACCCTCTCCAACTCAAAGCACTGAATCAATGACGCCAAAGCCAACCCCACCACCCGATGGGCCAACCCGACCCCGGGGCACGCCCTCCTGCCCATTCCAAATGGCATCAACTTGTGTGCTTCCACTTCTTTACCTTCAAACCTCTCTGGCTTGAAGCTCGTGGCTTCATCCCAGACCTCAGGATCCCTGTGTATCGCCCACGCGTTAGTGAACACAATGGTACCACGAGGGATGTCATATTCTCCGAGTCTACAGTCCATGGATGACTTGCGGGGTAAGAGCAATGGTGCGGCTGGAAATAGGCGAAGGGTTTCCATAATTATGTTGCGGAGGTAGGGTAGGTTGGGAAGGTCTTCTTCGTTAACCAATCGGTGAGGTCCGACATTAGTCTCCAGCTCTGCTCTTGCCTTTCCCAGGACATGAGGATGGTTGAGGAGAAGGGAGATTGCCCATTCAATGGTCACTGATGATGTGTCTGTGCCAGCAAGAAGCATGCTCTGTGTAGATATTAAATTCACTTTATACAACTCTAACCAAACAAGAAAGACATGGGGTCCCAAAATCATCTTAGAGTCAAGCCAAAAAGATTTGTACTAATGTGGCCTAAATAATGCAGTCTCATTCTAAAGAGTGATTTTGGTAGGATTGAAATCCACTAGAGAAATTCTAGATATTGCATCTAAGCAATGGGTATGGAATACACAATGGCAAGACAGTTGAAGTTGTTCAAACAAGCTAATTAACAGTAATAAATACTTGAATCAAACTAAATATTACTTAATGTTAACAATAATATCAGCTAAATACTTGAATCAAACTGAAAAAATGTGAGGGATTGGTTATGAAATCATACCATTATAAGCCCTTTAATAGTTAGATCAGAGCAGAAGTTGGGTTGTGATTCTTGCAGAGACAGCAAATGGCCGATCATGGTGTCCTTCTTCTCCTCTTTGTGTTCATCAACCAACCCTTGGAAAAACTCATCCATTCGTTTAAAAAGAGAAATCAATTTCTTCCTAAAACCTCCAAAATCAATCCATTGTAGAAACGGCAAGTAATCCTGTGGATTCGAGATCTGAGCGATCTCAAAAACCTCATTGATCAGCTTCGTATTCTCGTTTTCCCTCTCTTCGCCCAAGTACCTTTTCCCTGCTATCATCCTCATCATGACATTGAAGGTCAAATTCGTCAATTTAGGTCTCAATTCCACATTGGAAAGCCCTTTCTCCGATACCCTGAGAAGGCTCACCAGCAATCGATTGACTTCGTCTCTCCGGATATGGGCGAAGCCATTGAGGCGGGCGGTGGAGAGCAATTCCTGGACGGCGATGCGGCGGAGGCTCCGCCAGTGGTCGCCGTAGGGAGCGCCGACCAAGCTGGTGTGATTGTAGCCGATGTACTCATCCACCAAGACGTCGGGACGATTCGAGAGGGTTATGTCATTGTGGGTGAAGCACTCCTCCACTAACTTGGGGGACGACACCACCACGGCGCGGCGGACGCCGAGTTTGAGATAGAAGATGGAGCCGGTGATTTGGGAAAGGCGCTGGAAGGTTCTGGAGAGTGGTTCCTTGATGAGGTGGAGGTGGCCGACGACTGGTAGCGAGGCGGCGGGGGTGGGCGGTAGTCTGTAGCGCTTTGGAGCAGCAGAGAGGTTGTGAAGGAGAAAGATGAGCAAAACAGTAAGGAATGCGCACGAAATGAAGGTAGCGTCCATCCTTTGAATCAACACAACAGGAATTTTGGATTTTCTTCACATGCTTATCTCTCCCACACACATACACACACATATATATAAATCGCCATTTGCGTACCGTACATGAAATCAGATTTGAGATGTATACATGTACTCCCCCGCGAGTCGAATTTGAGTCGTTTTTTAAAGAAAAAAATTGCTCTTTCAATAAAATTTTACTCCTTGGATGTTTGTCTGTCTGTATTTTATTTAGGGAAAAAGGGTCTATAGACCTCAAACTTATCTCATAAGAACAAATAAACCCTTGATCTTTTTTTTTTTTTTTTCAGTTAAACCCTTTATATTAGAAATATAGATTAATGTAACCCTTCATTTTTATAAAATGAAACACTGATGCACTCCACGTTAAAATCAATCAACTGCGTTAAAAGAGATAGTATTAGGCGGCAATGCGGTATACCCTATTCTATTTCCCTTTTCTTTACATTTAGCACGGCAAATCTCTCATCTCTTCTTCTCTACATATAGCTCGACAAAGTAGGGATTTATGTCTTCTTCCTCGTAACTGCGTTCAATTAAGCTTAAGTATCTTCTGATTCAATCTTTTTAGTTTTCTTGTATTCATGTAATTCTAATTTTTGGTAGATTGTATTCATGTAATTCTAAGCTTAAGTTGATGTACTTTTTATTATTTTAATTCCCATGATTAAGATGAAGTTGAAAAAAATGGAAAACCAAAAAGTAGGATACTCCGATGTAGTTTACTAAGAAGCAAAGTATTAAAAATTCTGCTAATAAAGTTGTGTGCTTAAATATACTTGTAATGGGAATGCATATTAATTTGAAATGCAAATAAAATACAAATTGTTGATTAGCATATTAATGTAATTTTTATTTTTATTTTGCAGCATGGAAACAAGTGTGGACCTAATGTTCCATTATATGGGTATGTGAGTTTTTCACCTAATTTAGCATATGTTGGTGGAGGGACTAATCTTTTAGAGATTTTTGATGGGGTAGAAAGACTAATCTTCCAGAAAATTTTGAGAATGCTTGAGTTTCTTTATTTGTTAGATTTAACATTATCTTGCAAGGTGATATGTTTTGGAAAACTTAAGCATCATTTTATTTCTTTTTGATGTAATGAATGATATTTTGCATCTATGTAGTGAAATGGTATGAGGAGAACTAAGAAGATGATTATTTGTAATTTTGTAGTATTAATATATATATATATATATATATATATATATATATATATATATATATATATATATATATATATATTTAGCATAGCTGACAGTACTAATGTCTGTTTCTAACTTATGTTATCTTGTTTTGGTATCATAAATGTGATGAACTTTATTCTAAAAAGGATTTCATGCTCCAATAGTTCATGTAATTCAGGATGTTTTGAGGGCATGGTTCTCTTCTTTCTCTTGTTAACTCACTTTCTCTATTTGATTTTATGGAGGTATGCACCAACCCTCTTCTGCACATACTCACACAGTCTCTATGTTTTTGCATTTTGAAAGAAGATTGAGATTCGCAAGAAATAAAAGTGGCTAATGTATCTGAGTTCGAAGATTATTGGCTTCATTTATAATGATCAGTTGGATATGTTGTGAACTCAGTGTTGAACTCTGCGTATGTCGATTACTGGACATGCTCGTGGAGGTAGCTAGAGATGGGTTTTAAGAAGATGTTAAAGATAGCACATGCACGTGGAGGTGATCTGAGATGTGGATCTCAGTACACAGAACCTTTGAATGGTTACTTATATTGGACATTCATTTTTTGCAGTTTCTAAAAATTAGCAAGATGATATTGCAAAACTGAAAGCTAAGATTTTATGATTGATTGAAATATCTTCTTGCTTATTGCTTTAAACAATATTTTATTTATCTTAGAATTGCATTCTGTAAACTTTTTTATATGCTTTAGAGAGAAAAGACATTGCAATCCATGGATATCTATATCAAAGTAGTGAGATTTATCCCAGGAATTGATACCCATGATGCAAATGCGGTAATATATCATTTGATGATCATATTTGCACTGCAATTTAGCTTTCTAATCTGTTGTATTTATCCCATGTGGTATTGTGGGTAGTTACTATAATTAGTTTCTTCTCTCAAGGTAGAAAAAAACTATTGTGGATTTGCAATTTGAATTGTATTAACTAATACCTCAACGCAACAAAAAATTATTGTACTCATTCCATCTTGCAACACGTAATTCATCATCTTGTTTAAATAATTCCAATTTATCCATTTCACCTGCTGAAATAAAGCAACTCCTTCTATTCACCACCTTTAACTAAACCGATATACAAAGCAGGGGTTTACAAAAACGAGAATACTTGGGGAAAGACTAGGAGGCATCATCATGTTACAGACTTACAACAACCACTGTTGAGAGTGGAAATTAGCGTGTTTTAGTGTCCAATTGAACACATTTTTGATGGAAATTCTTGTTATATATTAGCACAAGTATTTTATATTTATTATATGTGAGAATCAGGTGCACTTGAGGTATTTTGTTGTGTTTTAGGTGGAAAAAAGGATCAAAAGAGCAAAGTTGGAGAAAATGTGCAATGTGCAAAGAATGCTGAAAACGCACATCCAACTTTCGTAATTTTTCTGTGTTGTTGTGGAGATCAAAAGTGGTAGTGTGATACATGGTTAGAAAGCCCCTGAAAATATAATTGTTTTGATATAAAGAACACCTCATTCAGATTCCAAACGAGGAAGTTATGATCGAAATGGTGACGTCGCTCGAGCTGTGCCGAACAGAATTGCTGTGCTGATTTCCGTGGCTTGTTGCACATTCAAATATTGGATTTTTCTTGTGTTCTTTATATGGATAGAAAGCCAAGGAAGAGAGGATCGTGTGAGTGCAAGAATCACTCAAATTGGAGCTTGGATGTTGAAGTTATATGTGAAACGGTAAGACTGCGCAAGCCAATTCGACCAAGACAGGGCCAATTCGACCTAACCTTCTGGTCGAATTGGACAACAAAAGAAGAAATTCGACCACGACATATCTGTTGTGCTGGTCAAATTGAGCACTTGGGACTTACAGTAGGCCAATTCGACCTGGAAGGGTCAATTCGACCTGTTGGTGAATTCAAATTGAGCCTCGAAAATTTATCATATCCGTATTTTTGCACTCTCAATGCGTGTGATCACTCAAAAAGCCCATTCCAATGCCTATAAGGAGAGCTTACAAGTATAAAAAGGGGTATAGATCACATCAAAAATCAGATTGGAACAAGGAATTGAGTAGAAGAGAGGCCACAACCATACTACACCCCTCAAGGGGGGATCACCCCCCAACCAATATCCACATTCTTTCCTACATCCATTCATCACTTTGAAGATTCGATTGTGGAATCAAGAGGAGAACTAAGAGGAGAATTCAAGATGGAGAAGGACGCGATGACGCCACATCTAGTGTTTATTCGTTTCTTAATTTATCTTGTAATTTTCCAGACATCCGGGTAAGATCTATCCAACACCCATGATTGTTCTTCGAAACATCATGGGTTAGAGCCTTTTTGGTAGAACTAGGGTTGTGAAGGTTTTACGAATTAATTGATCTTCCGTGTGTATACTCCGTACAATATTACTTGTGGATTTATTTTATATATGATTATGCTTTTTTAATTCATACTCACGGTCGTTTTGTGCATCATTAACTGTTATGTAAAGTCTGAATACATATCTTGGTAATTGATTGAGTGCGTTCACTGCTGAGCAGGATTCCATGTTATGATTCTAAGTGAGGGGACTCCGAAACTTCATTAGAACTATCATATATGAATACTTATTAATTTAATTGAATTCGGGTTATTAAGTAAGATGAAGAGTATAACTTCATAGTACCTATAAAGGGATATCATATCGGGTTAGAGTACCAATTGACCAGGAAAATAATTAATACTAATAGTACCTAGAAAGGGGGTAGAATTATATCTCTTGCTCTGAGGTTATTCACACGTGTTACACGCATGTTTACTTGTGTCTATAGAGTAGATATGCATGGTTTAGTGATGCGTCCATATTCCACAAGGCAGAGTCGGACATCAACACACGAAAAGGAGATTAATGAGTAAAACTGGATTATCCTAGCACTACCTATTCTTCTACTTGACCCACTTTCGTATTCTTCGAGTGATACTTTATTTTATTTGTTATTTTAATTAATTGTTTAGTAGATTAAAATTAAATTCCAAAAACTATATTGCCACACTTGTCTTAATTTAGTAAATAATTAAATTGATAATTCGTCGTTCCTTGCGATATTCACTTGATCGCTTGCTAAGCTGCAATTGATATCCTTAATACTTGGGGATTAATTTTGCATGCAAAGAAAACGCGCATCAACCACGTGCGCCATCTAGTCTACAAAATACTAGTTGAATCACGAAATGCAAATCGAAAAACTTGAGCACTTAGGCCTTGTAGTAGAAGATCAGCTTTATGAAGATGCACCAAGGTATGATGCAAGTAGCAATATGTCACTGTAATCCACCCCAGCACCAGGGCCATGGATAATGAAAGGGTGTCGGAAGATTCTAGAGTAACAGATGATGGGGATGGATTTAATCGATTGAGATGAGGGGTGTTGGAATCATGAGAGGTGGGAGAGAGAGTGTTAACGAAAGGGCTTATGGGGATGGGGGCTCGCATCCATAAACCAAATTGGGCATTGGTAGGAGTAGGATGATCTTGCAGGATGCGTGAATCACAATCCTTATCAATGTGACCAATTTTTCCACAGAAAAAACAGAAGCAATGCAACCTTTCATATCTGAGCATGCAATTATAAGTGGAACCAAGATGAGAAATGCGAAGGACTCTGCGAAGAGGGTTACTTATATTCACATTAACACGGATTCGGAGGAATTTTCCAAGAAGAGAGCCCCGTTTATCATGATCAACAGAAAGGAATGTTCCTATTTGGTTGCCTGTTGTTTCAGCAAAAGCTTGTGTCATGAGACCAAGAGGGAGGCCAAGAATATGGATCCAGAAAGGTGAGAATGAGAAGTTGAAAGATGAAGCAATAACCTCCCGATTGGCTTCCGTTAAGATCAATATCAAAGAGCCAAGGAGCCCCTTCAAGCACTTTTCTCATGCTAGGCATTGAGGGAAAGGTGAAGAGCATAACATTATCAGACAGAGACCTGAATGTGATATCTTTGGAGCTGCCTGACCAAAGGGTCTTGAATAATTTCTCCATTTGGTCCGGCGGAAAAACTCGAGGACAAGAATTTTTCCAATAAGGGAGGTTGATAGATCCAGATCTTGAGTGTTTTGGATGAGGTTATCAGTATTGAGGGGGGCTTCTTCCGATTCATTCAAACAAAGTTTGGAGTAGAGGGTTTCCAAAGAATCAGCCATGGAAGAGGTGAAGAGATAACTTAGAAGGCTTAAACAGTGATATGATTACACTCCCAAAGCTTCCACCTACCTGCAAGAGGTCCTGCAAGCAAAGAAGGAAAAAAAGACAAAGAAGAAAGGGACCCAGCAAGCAAATAAGAACGAAAATAGAAAGGGGAATCAGGGGTGAATTAGAGTAGAGGAGAGAGAGGAATTTTACACCAAAACCCTAGAAGATAATTCTAGACGACGACCGCTTAGAGCATTACTCTTATAATTTAATATTAATTATAAAGGTATAATTATAATTAGAAAAAAAAACCATAAATCATCTCAAATACATATTATAAGGCTAAATTTTGTACACGTGGAACAACACGAATGATCGAAGGTATTCCAATTATTTTATTTTTTCTAGTCAAATGTTCACATCTCCAGCAATATACTCAATTTGACATCAAATTTTCACTTGGCAATTTCGTTTGTCATTGCTTGCGTCATCACGTCCATTTATGGACAGATCAACATCAAATACAACTTTTCTGCTTCCTGTCTTTAACTATTGAGAAAAATATTTAATAAACCACGTATTATTCTATATGAAACTTTTTTTTTTCTTTTTCTGTAATTTATATTGCCTTCGTCCTAAGAGAAGTTCTCTATTATGGTAGATATAGAGATCAAGAAAAAGTTAATTTTTACTTTATTTTTAGGGATAGTTTAATATTTTTAAGTAATAAATAAATTTTAAAGTAAATTATATGAGTTATAAATGAGTGACAATTTTAAAATTAAAGTGTGTTGTGGGATAATTGATTTGTGTATATTTTATTATTTGGGAGTGTGAACTTATTTATGAGACGGACAAAAATAGAAAGTGTAAATTTTTTTATGGAAAGTGGAATAATTTATTTCATTTTTTGAGTTTTATACTTTCTTAAATTTTAATATTAATTAAAAAAATATAATTATAGTTAATGCTAAAAGAGGTGGAGACTCACATAGAATTAGTTATACGTGGTTGCATTTGTCACAATCTCGTTTGATTTTGGTCTAATAATTTCTTTTTTCCTGTAATTATGATCCTGCACAATATTTAAAAAATATAAATTGTTAATACAAAATATGTGTAATTTTTCATGGGACGAGAGTAATTCTTCCATAAATTATTTTGCAATTTAGGAGTATAAATGACTTTTTTTCTAGATGAACTTGCAAAAATATGTAGATTCTAGAATTGCATGGGACCCTGTTTAGGTCTTCTTTAACTTTTTTGCCATCATTATCCAAGAACACGCTGCATGTGAGGGCTAGTGTCCATATCATCATCATGTTATTACATAGACTTCAGAAACACGTATATAAACTGATTTACAATATAAATTTTGTAGTTTTTCTTTTCAATTCTATATATTCAATGTATTGATAGAGTGTTTAAATTATGAAAGTTCATAAAATTTATAAAAATTTATAAAATAAACTCAGTTTATAAAAGAGTAACTCGAATGAAATTGATGTATATATTCCCTCCCGGCCATTCCACCTCAAATCAAACTTCAAATTCATGTCATTATATATGGAGTATTACGACTTAGATATAGTTATTTATGTTCGGATCACTTATTCTAATTTAATATGTCATTTTATAATATATTTTAATTAAATGACACGTGTCATTATTATTTGCTAAATGTATAAAACATGCTCCAAAAGTTTAATGTTCAATTGTAAGATATAATTTTTTATATTATGAAATATCAATAAAATAAGAAAAGTTGAATAGGAAATTTAAATTCATACTCCCTCCGTATTCCACCTCACGTCAAACTTCAAATTAACTGTTTGTAAAGATATTAATAAAAGTCGTTTTTTGGTTTATTTTTTAGATAGTTTGATATTTATTAATAATAAATTAATTATAGGAGTATAATATGTTATATGTGTTAAAAAGGTGATATCAATTTTGAAATTTATATGTATTAGAGAAATATTCCCTTCGTCCCACATTTACTTGCACCGTTATTGCACATGGAGTTTATAAAAAGTTGTTATTTGTCTAACTTTATTGATTTTTGGATAGTAATGTAGTTTTTTTAAGTAATAAATAAATTATAAAATGATGTCGTCTATTCATAAACATCTTTTTCCTAAATACACCCACTTTCATATACTCCTTCCGTCTCACGTTAACGTTTACGTTTGCTTTTTGCACAGAGATTAAGAGATATAATACTTTAATGTGTAGTGAGGTAAGAAAAGTAATATTTAATTTAAAGTGTGTAGTTGTATTAGTGTTGTCCGAATTTGATTAAAAAAGAAATGTAAACCTTAACGTGGGACAACCCAAAATGGAAAACGTAAACCTTAACGCGAGACGGATGGAGTATTTAAAAAAATACTGAAATATTAAAAGACATTAATACCTTTTAGTATTAATTAATTAACAATACTTTAAATTTTTTTTTATAAATATACTCTTAAACCTAACATGAAAACTCTAAACACATTGTCATCTTCATCAAACACCATCAATCATTTATCTTTTTATGAGAGTAAAATTCTTAAACCACACAGACTTCTTAAACCTAATACTAAAGTATGATGTCGGAGAAGAAAACATTCGAAAGTTTAAAAAATACTAAATTTTAAGCATTTTTATTGATCTAAACGTGGATTTTACGTTCTTAAATTTCGTTCGAGTTTGTGAGCGTTCGGCCAACCAGGAGCGAAAAATGACTTGTGTTCGACCATTATTTTGTCGAACATTATAAGAATTTTGAGTTGATGTTAACACAACAAAAAATAAAATAAAAAACTGTCAGCCAACACCGGTCAAACACAACACTAACTCTCGGCTAGTGTCGGTCGAACATAATGATTGATTTCCGGCTAGTGCCGGCCAAATAGGGTCATTATTTTCGACAAACTATGGTTGAACAACGTAAAACGTCCTAAATTGATAGAAAAATTTTGAATGCCACGTTTTTTTCACTATACTCATGCTCTATCCTAACAAATCAAGGTTTCAACATTTACATTTATACGATTTAATTTATACATGACATTTATAGTTGAATGAATCGAATTTGATAACTCTTCTCTTCTTTCTTTAATTTCCTCACGTCATTTTTTCTCTTTTCTTCTTTTTTTCACATTTTCTTCTTTTTTTTCTCCTTTTCTTCTTGAATGTGAGTATATGTGTTTTACTTTAATTTGTGGGGGTCGGGATGAAGTGGATAAATGTGGGTGTATGTATTTTACTTTAGTTTGAGGGGATGAAATGGATATGTGGGTGGGTGTAATAAATTAAGGGTAACTTGGTCTTATATGTGTATATAAATAATTTAGTATGTGTAAATATAAATGAATGTATGTAGTAAAATGGTAGACGTAACTAGTCATGGCCTTATAAAATATGTTATGTGTGTAAGGTGAGAGTGATAAATAATTAAGATATACTTTAAGATTATGAATCGATGTGATTTTCATTTTTTTTTAGTGCAATTTAATGGGTAAATAATTAACATATACTTTAAGGTGAGTGTGTTATGAATTGATGTGATATTCATTTTTATCTTCATACTTTTATAAAATTTAATGTGGGTCGAATCGAGTATTAGTTAAGTTTATTTTTTTCTTTTTTAAAGGTATGAAGATAAAATTGGAACAAATATAAATTAAAAGTGTGAAGTTAAAATTAAGATAAAAGGAAAATAAACTAAATCTTTATGAATTAAACTACTCCCTCCATCCTGGAATAAACTTCACTATTACTATAGACATGGAGTTTAAAAAAGTTATTTTTGATCAATTTTATTGATTTTTGGAGGGTAATGTAGTATTTTTTTGGTAATAAATACTTCATCCGTCCCTGAAAATCGTTCATCCTTAATGAATTCGTCCCACATAATTGTTCACCCCCCAAAAAATAAAATATCATTCTAATATAAACCTCAAAAGTACACATTAATTTAAAAAAATACTATCTTTCTTTCCACACATAATATATTTTATACTTTATTTATTATTTAAAAATATCACAATACACCTAAAAGTAAATAAAGTTAGTCAAAAAATAATTTTTTCTTAATATACATGGTACAGTAATGACGAACCATTTTCGGGGACCGGGTGAGTAAATGATACGTGTGTTAGGTGGGACTCGTAAATTTATAATTAATATGTATTTTAAAGGTGTAGTTTGATGTGATATATAAATATTTTTAGATGGTGAAATTTAATATACCAGGATTAAAAGGCGTGAAGTTTAATTTAGAAATAAGATACTCCATTATAGATATTCATTTGATTTTTCTTATTCACGAGCTATAGAGTATAGACTCTTAGTCGAACACTCTATTATCCAAGACAAAATACTAATTTTAGTTGTACAATTCAGCATTATACTCATCTCTTTTGTATAAATACATAGGTGTCACGTATAAAACATCACATAAGGATTAAGGAATAGCTATTTTGGAAAACAAAGAAATGGAAACAAGTTGGGTATATCCAATTTTCTCTCTCCTCTTTCTCTTGATCGCCATCAACCTCTATTCATCTTCAAAACGAAAGCTTCCGCCATCTCCCTTCCCCCCTCTTCCTCTCATAGGCCACCTCCACCTCCTCAAATTTCCCCTCCACCGCACCTATCACTCTCTCTCTCTAAAACTGGGCCCCATCTTCTCTCTCCGCTTCGGGACCCGCCTCGTTGTGGTCGTCTCCTCCCCCGCCATAGTCGACGAGTGTTTCACCAAGAACGACGTCGTACTCGCCAACCGCCCCCGCTTCCTCATCGGCAAGTACATCGGCTACAACTACTCCACCCTCGTGGCCGCCCCCTACGGCGACTTCTGGCGCGACCTCCGCCGCCTTACCACCCACGAAATCTTCTCCAACGCCCGACTCAACAAGTTCCAATCCATCCGACACGATGAAGTCAAGCTCATGATGAAGAAGATCCGGATGAATCCGGGTCGGGTCGAGCTCAGGACGCTGCTGTCCGAACTGACGTTCAACAACATCATGAGGATGGTGAGCGGGAAGAGGTATTTTGGGGAGGAGGAGGACACGGCGGAGTCGAAGGAGTTCCGGCAGCTGGCGGCGGAGGCTTTCTCTTACAGCGGTATATCGAACCCCGGGGATTTCTTTCCGGTGTTCCGATGGATCGACTACAAAGGTTTTGAGAAGAAGGTGGCGTCGTTGGCTGCGAGAATGGATCGATTTCTTCAAGGTTTGATTGATGGGATTCGAGCCAACAAAGATGGGAATACTATGATTCATCATCTGCTGTCTTTGCAAGAATCAGAGCCAGAGTACTACACTGATGTTGCCATCAAAGCACTTATAATGGTAATTCTTAATTTGCTACTTTTATGTTGTGTTTCTTATCTGTCAACATAGTCAAACTGAACAAAAGCTAGCTTTGTTTTAGAATAGTTTTTTGATTTAGTGACTTTATTAACTTTTTCGATTTAATTTGATAATTTTAAATAATAAATAAATTAAAAAATAAGCATGTTAGGTGTATATTAATTTGTTGAATCGATTGTACATTTTATTTTTCAGAGATGTAAAATTAGTAAATGAGAAAAGTATAACTAGATTTATGAAGGATAAGTAATTTCTAGAAACAGAGGAAAATTAATAATTGCAAATAATTCATGTGACCCATTTCAATATACGGATAAAGGGTTAGTTACTCTATACAATGAATCTTCTGTATCAAATCTAATCATTGTCCCTAAATCTAAATTTTTTATTTTTCCCTATTTCTTACATGCCATTCATACAATCGAAAATGACACGAAAATAAAATCTGAACAGATAGGATAAGGTTACCCATAATTGATCATAACCATACCATTTAATAATTGGAGTATCCAGGTAATGCTACTAGCTGGAACCGACACGTCATCAACGACCGTAGAATGGGCCATGTCAGCTCTGCTAAACCACCCAGACAAGCTCGAGAAGGCCAAAGCTGAGCTGGACACCGTAGTGGGCAGCGATCGTCTGGTTCACGAGTCCGACTTCCAGAAGCTTCCATACCTCCACAGCATCATCTCCGAAACCATGAGATTATTCCCTGCGACGCCCTTACTGGTCCCACACGAGCCATCGGCCGACATAAAGATCGCAGGTTACGACATACCTCGCTCCACGATCCTACTCGTCAACGCTTGGGCCATTCACAGGGACCCGTCCGTGTGGGATGACCCGGAGAGTTTCAAGCCCGAACGCTTTGAATCCGGCCCGGAAGTGGGCCCGCCGAAGCTGTTGCCGTTTGGGATGGGCAGGAGGTCGTGCCCGGGTAGCGGGTTGGCCCAACGGGTCGTGGGTTTGACGCTGGCGTCCCTGATTCAGTGCTACGATTGGCGGCGGATTGATGATGGTTTGGTGGATTTGACGGAAGGACAAAAAGGGGTATCCATGCATAAAAAGATACCGCTGGTTGCGAGGTGCGAGGTGCGTGATGTGCTTGAGGAGGTTCTCTCCCAGGAATAATCAAGGAGTATCAACTTTGACTTGTTTTGCTGAATGTTCACTTTCAAGAGTAGTCAAATGCATTTGTCATTTTTTTTTTCCATAGAGAAAATAATGTAAGAGAGTTATCAATTAATAATAGTTATGCATAATTTCATATAAATAAATTTTATGACAAATCTCTTTTGATGATGAATATAGTTTATGTGATACATTAAATTAAAAAACTATTTAATAATTACTTTTGGATTAAAATAAAATAAGTAAGACTTTAAAAAAAATGTGATAGGGTAACAGAAGGCTTATTTTCTTTGGGCCTCCTCAAAGGACCGTTCACTTAGGAGGAACGCTTGGGAACCCACGCCCCATGGCCGATAAGACGAGGTCTCCCCATATTCATCTCGCCCTTTTCCCATAAAGCTAGGCTCTTTAATCTCCATCATAGCCTACTCTACCAATCTAGGAAAATGACGAAACGCTGTCATCACAGTGCATTTAATGTCTCTCCATCTGGCAGGCAATTTGAATTTCAAGTTACATATATCATATTTTATTAATATTTCTTTATATAAATTCTTGTATGTAACATGAAATAACAAGTTATCTCATTTGACTGGCAGGAGCGCAATTACTGTCTGAGATGACAAAAATTAATGTCTCTAATTGATATCAATTAATGTTCGATGAGACTTGCCAATAATATTGATAAGACATTAATGAAGAGAAAGAGAAAATATATGCCCAAGAGTAGAGGTGTGTCTCCATTGTAACTCATTCAAGCAATATAGAATAAAAATTGCCCTCCCAAAGAATAAGAGTTGGGGAAAAGTCTAGTATGTGAATCCTTTTCACTGCCTTAAATTATTCGTGTTAGATTAGTTGAGTTAAGCTCGTCAACAGCCATAAGAACCTTCCATTTAAAAAGAAATACTTTTGTAAATCGAAATTACGATGTAAATTCTGTGGTTCTCATTTCAATTTTATATACTCTATTATTGCTAAAGTGTTTAAATTAAGAAGGATCATAGAGTTTACAAGAGTTTATGATATTGTAAACCCGATTTACAAGAAATTAACTCCCATTTAGGAGCCTACAAAACTCGCTATCTACAATAAATAAAAATAATTATATCCTTAAAAAAATTATAGGTGTCCGTACACCACAAAATAACACTAAAATTTACTAATATTTATAGTTAAATTTTAATATTAATTTGGCTTAATTGCAAATAAAGTCTCAACCTTTACTTTGATTGCGAATAAGTCTAAACCTTTGAAAATTTGCAAATAAGCACATTATTTTAAAGACCTTTTGCAACTCGAACCACTGGGGCAGCGGGAGGTCTGCCCGGTCACTGACCTGTCCGTAACTTATCCACGTCATCCTCCACCAGCAGTTTAAAAAAAAAAGAGGTCAATAATGAAACGACGTCATTTAAGATTGCCACATTCAATTTTAAGGTAATCCGATCACCTTAGGATCCTCTCTCTCACCTCTCCTAGATGAGAACTCACGGAAATCTACATCGCAGCTTTTCGACTTCGGCTACTACCAACAACGTCGCGGCCTCGCAGTTGGCATATGAATGTCCGGCCCCCGTGCTGGATATTGTGGTTCGAACGACGCACCGTGACGACCGGTCGGTGTCGAACAGAAGCACAATCAACTTCACCTCTGACGGATGCTCCTCATATTGAACTGGAAGGACAGTGGCGAAACGAAAGCCATTACTGAAGCAGACACTCCAACTGCATCCGACTCCATGCTGGATTCCAGTAACTTTGTGTTGTACGATGATAAATCCAGGATTATCTGGCAAAGCTTCGATCATCCGACCGACTGCTTGTTGGGTGGTCAGAGGTTAACTATGAACAAAATGCTGGTTTCCAGTGCAGCGGAAGATCACTCGAGTGGGAGATTTTGTGTGATTTTGCAACCTGATGAGAATCTGATTGCATACCCTTTGAACATGACTCATAAATTTGATGCAACTGCTTACTAGGCTTCAAATACGTATGTCTACCGTGGTTCTACCGGAAGACCAAATGTGTTTCTCTATCTTAACGAGGCAGGATCTCTCACCGTGGGCTCACAACATCATTTTCGTCCGTATCAGTGCAAGTGAGAGAAGGAAGATCGAATTTAATTAATTTGGGAATCTTAAAACGACGTAGTTTTCATTATTTACCTTTATTTTTTTTTTCCTGGTTGGAGGGTGATGTGGATAAGTTACGGACTATAGGGCGGACTTCCCGCTGCCCAGTATTCGAATTACAAAAGGGCTTTAAAGTTATATACTTTATTTGCAAATTTTCAAAGGTTTAGACTTATTCGCAATTAAAATAAAAGTTGAGACTTTATTTGTAATTAATTTTATTAATTTAGAGTATATATATCTTTGAATTACATGGCCAGGATGTTATGGTAATTAAAAATAATTTATTAATAAAATAAAATTTAAGAAGAAAATAAAGGGAATAGGGAGGCTCCTTTCCATCCAATAACAATCCACTCTGTTCAGTATAAATATTTTCTTCTTCAAATTTTCTGAGTCTACATTTTTCATGAGGTGATATTTTCAAGCTTAGCGTCTCTTCTTTAGTATTCAAGAACACAGCATCTCTGATTGTGACAACTTTCGTTACTGTTGATTGAAAGATCTCATCGTTATTTGTTTATGTTGTTGCGTCGCCGCAATGTCAATGGTTCCAATTACCGCCGCCGAGTTGAATTACATTATCTACCACTATCTTCACGAGTCAGGTATCATCTCTATCTATGCCTTTTAAAGATTTTCGGATTCGTAGTTTCTCTGTCGATTTTCTTGGCTCTTCCCCGCCGGTGTATAAAATTTCCCTAATCGCGTGACATAATATTGGTCGCTCTTGTTGATGTTGAAGTAATCTTTGATTAAGTTTTTTTTTTTTTTTTTTTTTTTTGTGGTGATTGCTTATTTGTAACCGGTTTATTCTTTTGGGGGGAGTTTGAATTATTCATCAGTATTGGAATCGGATTAATGGTATATTCTAGTTGTTTGGGGGTTAGGGTTCATGCTCCAGAAGAGGCAGAGTAAATTGTGGGAATACAGAATTACTTGTAAAATTGAAATGTAAATGCAGAATTAACTCTAGCCTGTTAAGAATATGAAGCTGGTGGTTTTATTGGTATGTGTTTACAACAGGTTTTATTAATAATCTTGATTAACTTGTGTCTACTGTTTAGTTCATACAGATTATTGATTGTGTTCTTGTTTGTTTCCTCTCTTGGTATCTCCCTTTTGATTCTAGAGTAATCTTCCGATACACTGAAGTATTTAAGAGTTTCTTTAACTTGATAATTTCTTTCATTCAACTGATTATAATTTCTATTTTTCTTTCAACTCTTTAAGATCTGCATTCAGATTTTCATCAGTAGTGATATACATCCATCAACCTGTACTTGGATCTAATGTCTGCAATAAAATAGTTTAATAATGTAAAACTTTGTGACATGGACTAGCTGGGGGAAATATATTCTTGAAATTAGAATTTAGTTGGTGAACTTTTAGATTAATGTTTCATGATAATCATAATGAAAATAGAAGGCGTATTTGTTGCACCTGTAAGAAACCTTTTAGTATTTCATTGGTAATTTTTTTCCTGACATTCTATCTTATAGGATAGATTAAAACTATGGAAAGCATTAAAGAAGTGTTAAAAATTAGGTAATACTATTTGTTATCATTCTAGTTATTGGGTCGTCTCTCTCCAGCATTCTAGTTATTGGGTCGTCTCTCTCCAGTCTTCGCTAAGGATTTTTTATTTTAGCTTCCTTATCACTTATTAAGAAATGGTTTATTTCCTTATTTTACAAATTTTAATTTATGCATTCTGCATTTTTTATATTGTACATTACTATAAGTATTTTAGAACTCACTTGAATGGATTGCTTGAATAATAAGAAATATACTGGGAAAGAAATTTATGTCATGGATGGAAATTTTGACATAGAGAAATAGATGTCATTTCATCTGTCAACTATATTTAGTTAATTGAATGAAATATATCATCGACTTTAAATTTAGCTTTGCTTGTTAAGGTCCTTCCATTGCCTCAGTTTCTGCTTCAATCCTCTCTCTGTATTCTTTATTAACTATTTTGATGGCTTTCTTGAAGGTTTTTCGCACACTGCTTTCAATTTTCGCCATGAGGCCGGTGTCAACCAGTCCCCATTCGGTGGAAACTCTGTTCCACGTGCAGCTCTTGTCAGAGTTGCTCACAAAGGACTTCTGTACATTGCAATGGAAGCAAATGATAGCAATTTTGTAATCCACTATTCTCTAGTGTTTAAATTAAAACATTGTATACCATTTGTTGATTTATGTTTGATGCATATGATCAGGGCAAGGGTGAAGTTCATAAACAACTGAGTATTCTGAAACCCATGGATCTCATTACAAAGGATGTGCATGAATTGCGGAGGATTATAGCTAGCAAGAACAAGAACCAGGATCTGCCGCCTAGACCAACCAAAAAGTCGAGAACGATTCGGGTCAGATTTAAGTAGTTGTCAAGAACTAAAAGTCAGATGTCAACTGGGGAAGGATTTGGGATTTTTTCAGGGTAAATATATCTTAGGTAATACAGAATGATTTCTTTATGGAATTCCTTCTTTTTTTAGGGAGTCCATCTTGTCATCTTGAACATTTTCTCATGGCCTCAATGTTTATGCTATCAAACTGTACAAATTTAGTGTTAATACAAAATATTTCTTTTGATCAAGTTGTTGACCATTCTATAGATAGAATTCTGTTAATTACTATATGTTCTTAAAGAAGAAAAAAAAATTAAATTGGGTTTCTTCAAAGTGTGTGTCATACTTTCTTGTGTAATTGAATTAGTAATAAAAATCCCTTCTGTCACTTTTTTTTTCACTCTTAATAAAATAATAATAGTAAAAGTTTTATAACAAATAATCTTTGAACACATTATATTTTAAAGATAAAGACGTGTATGTGTTCGTCTTACGAAAGAGTTTCATGATACAATAAGTGTGAATATTTGAATAAAAAATAATACTAAATTCGATAAAAAGTGATGATGGTGCAGTATATTATTTTATAAACAATTCATAGTTTAAATAAAAACTGATGTTATTTAAATAAAAAATAAAAAAAATAGTCTCACGTAAATGTTGTTCTATTTTAAAATATGTGTCCTCACCAACATACATAACTTATTTTATCACTTATTCTCGCTGTCCACACTACCCTAAAAATGAAATGAAATATTATATCAATCTGATTACCCTAAAGCACATTTTAATTTAAAAAAATACAACTCTCACCTTACAACAAGTTTTTAAATCTCCAATGAATTAAATCTTCTTACCTGCAACCGATTAAAAAAAAACTCAAATGACTATAGATTATGGACTGAGTCGAGCCGAATAAAGGGTTGTTCAAACTTGTTTGAAATATTATCGAACTTCAAAATACTCCCTCCGTCCCATTCAACGATTGTCTTTTTTCCATTTTGATTGTCCCACCCAAAGGATCTTCTTTCCTTTTTTACACACATAGGACCCACACACCCCCCTCTAATGCAATTAAAATATGGAGTCCACACTCTCACTAATACAACTACCAACTACACATTAAATACTAATATTACTTAATCTACGTGCAAAAAAGCAAAAGTCTCTCTTACCTCAGGACGGAGAGAGTATGAGTGTAAATTTGTTTGATAAGTAATCGAGTCAAGTCCAAATAAATTTTTATCGAGCCAAACACGAGCTGAACTCGAGTTGTTTGATAAATTTGTACTCACATTGTATATTTTCATTAATCAAACTTGAGCTTAAACTAAACTTTTAATTTTATTGAATATAAAAATCTATTAAACTTATTTGATATCTTTATCAGAGTTCAAAATAACTTTTATCTAATGATATGAAGTCAAGTATAGAGTAATTTAATTTGATTTTTATGATTAGAAAAAAAAATGCCGTAAATTTTAGGATTAATTAAAGTGAATATTATAGAAAGTGCAGCATCACATTTCCTCAAATCACATGATACTCGCTCTACGGAAATAGAGTAACAATTTTAGTATAAATGTATGCTGCTTCAAATTTTCTGAGTCTGCATTTTGTTCGTGAGGCGATAGAAGAAGTGTTTCAAGCTTAGCGTCTTTTCTTTTAGTATTCAAGAACACAGTTTCGTTACTGTTGAGTGAGAGATCTTATCGTTGTTTCTGCTGTTGCGTCGCAATGGCAATGGTCACATTGTCTACCGTTATCTTCAAGATTCAGGTATGATCTCTATCTACGCCTTTTAAAGATTTTCGGATAGGTAGTTTTTGTTTCGCGCGGTCTAATTTCTTGACCCTTCCCCGCTGGTTGTTGATGTAATCTTTGATTTAGGGTTTTTGTGGTGATTGCTTAATTGAAACCGGTTTTTTTTCTTTTGGGCGAGTTTGAATTATTAATCGGTAATGGAATCGGATTAATGGTATATTCTATTATTTGGAAGTGGTGGAGTTAATTGAGATAATTTATGGTTGTGGAGATAGGGAATTACTTGTATTTTTGAAAGATTTAATGTAAATGCAGGATTAAATATTGACTGTTAAGAATATGATGCTGGTGTTTTCATTAGTATGTGTCAAACAAAAGGTTTTGTTAATAATCTTGATTAACTTGTGTATTCTGTTTAATTCATTCAGATTATCGATTGTGTTCTTGTTTGTTTCTTCTCTTGGTATCTCCCATTTGATGCTATAGTAATCTTCCGATGCACTGAAGAAGTAAAGAGTTTCTTTAACTTTATGTTTTCTTTCATTCAACTGATTATAATTTCTATTTTTTTCTTTAAATGTCAAATTCTCTTACGACTTCATTTATTACTGTCAATTTGGAGTGATATGCATACCAGATGAACTCATGATCTGCATTCAAATTTTTTTCAGTGATGATATACATCCATTATCCTGTACTTAAATCTAATATCTGCAGTTTAATCATGTAAAACTTTGTGACATGGACTTGGGGTAGGAAATATAGCTTAAAATTAGAATTTAGTTGGTCAACTTTTAGATAATTTTTCATGAATGATGTTAGCACTCAGAGAATCAAACGCAAACGCGTCTGCCAAATAGCCAAAAAGGCTCCTGTCTATTTCCTCAATTATGAATAGATAATCAAAACAACGATACGTCCATAACTTAAATACAACCCTACGCCCATAAGAGACCCATAACTAATATAAGCAAAGGAATGAAATAACTAATAATAATAAATCAAACCCGAGGCCTGCGACGATAAGCTAATAATGGTGGCTTGGGCCCTCCAGCCTCCTCCTCTCCCTCGTGGCTCGGCTGTTCCATAACAACTCCTCCCCCCTTAACAACAACCTTGTCCCCAAGGTTGATCCAAGGAAACTGCTGCCGAAACTCCGCCAAACTCACCCAACACGCATCGCCTCCAATCGGCCCGACCACTTGACCAAGATTTGCTCCACCGCCTTACCATCCTCATCCATATTGCGCTCGGCCAGCACACAGTCCGGCTCATAAACGGGAATTTCCGGCATCTCCAAGGCATCGGGCAAGGCTAACTCCACCTCGTGATCCCCCACTACCTTCTTCAACTGCGAAAAATGGAACACGGGATGTATCCGACTAGTTTCCGGCAACCCCAACCTGTACGCCGCTGGCCCAATGCGAGCCAACACAACAAACGGGCCATAGAACTTAGCTGATAGCTTGTTGTGCGGACTTCCGGCAATAGAACGTTGTTGGTGGGCTCGGACCTTATGGAAAACCCGATCACCAACATCAAAATTCACATCCCGACGATGTCGATTCGCGAACCGCACCATCCTCTCCCTTGCCCGCACTAGATGCTCGCGCAGACACGCTATCATCACATCTCTCCCCTCGAACATCCCCGCAACAGCCACCACTTGGCATTCTCCCGGAAGGTACCTCCACAAGGAAGGGGGCGGTAGCCCATATACAATCTCGAACGGGGTTGTTTGCGCCGCGGTTTGAAAAGCGGTGTTGTACCAGTACTCCGCCCACGGCAACCAATTGACCCACTTCCTGGGCTGCCCACCTGCAAAACAACGTAGATAGGTTTCTAACACCCTGTTTAAAACTTCAGTTTGCCCATCAGTTTCTGGGTGATACGCCGAGCTAAACTTGAGCTGTGTTCCGGACATCTTGAAAAGCTCCTTCCAAAAGGAACTCATAAAGAGCGGATCGCGGTCGCTCACGATCGTCCCTGGAATGCCATGCAGGCGCACGACATTGCGCGTGAACACCTCGGCCAACACACGTGCCGAGATACCTCCCTTCATGGCCGAGAAGTGCGCATATTTTGACAACCGATCAACCACAACCAATATCATCGAACACCCCTGTGACCTTGGCAACGCGGTGATAAAATCCATGGATAAGTCCTCCCAAACCCTTTCCGGAATCGGCAACGGTTGCAGCAGCCCCGCCGGCGAGAGAGCCCATACTTCACGTTTTGACAAACCAAGCATTTTGCTACATACTCCCTCACTGCTTTGAACATTCCCCTCCAATACACACTCGCTGCCAGACGTTTATACGTACGCAGCGTGCCGGTGTGGCCGCTCGTAGGGGTGTCATGGAACTCCCAAAGTAATTCCGGAATCCATTTAGAATCAGAAGCCAACACAATCCTCCCTCTATAAAACAACTTCCCCCCATGCAACTCAAACCCCACCCGGCTGCCCGGGTTCTCGCGCTGATCCTTCATCACACCCTGAAGAAATGCATCACGCGATTGCTCGACTAGAACGTCGGCCAACTCACCCCAATTTGGCATGCTGAGTGCTAAAAAGTCACCACCATCGCCACGACGAGAAAGAGAATCAGCCGCTGAGTTTGAGACTCCTGGCTTATACTCTATCTCAAAATCATAGCCCATCAACTTTGCCACCCAAATCTGTTGTGACGGCGTCACAATTTTCTGAGAGAGAAGGTGTCTCAGACTACTGTGGTCCGTCCGAACAGTAAATCGACGCCCCACCAAATAGGGTCTCCAGTGCTGGACAGCAAGAACCAATCCCATCATCTCACGTTCGTAGGCTGATTTTGTCGTTCTGTCCGCCAACGACTTACTTTAGTATGCTACGGGCCGCCCTTCCTGCATGAGAACCGCCCCAATACCTGTACCGGAGGCATCACATTCGATCACGAAACGCTTTCCAAAATCCGGCATAGCGAGCAGGGGTGCCAAAGTGAGGGCTGATTTCAGCCGTTGGAAAGCTCCCTCGGCCACCTCTGTCCACCCAAACGGCACTGGCGCTGATTTTTTAAGTAGCTCTGTAAGAGGGCGTGCCAATTGTCCATACTCCCTCACAAACCGGCGGTAATAGCCAGTAAGGCCAAGAAACCCGCGCACCTCGCGGACATTCTTGGGGGTCGGCCACTTCACCACTGCCGCCACCTTTTCCGGATCCATCTCCACCCCGGCAGCCGATATCACGTGGCCCAGGTACTCCACCTTCAGACACCCGAACGAGCATTTCTTTTTATTTGCCTTGAATTGATTGTCTTGCAAGATTTGCAAAACCTCCCTCAAATGTTCCTTATGCTCATGCCAGGACCTGCTATAGACCAGAATATCATCAAAGAAAACAATAACAAATTTTCTTAAGTAGGGGCGGAATAGCTCATTCATTGCTGATTGAAAAGTTGCTGGTGCATTGTTCAATCTGAAGGGCATCACCAAGAATTCATAATGTCCACTGTGTGTTCGGAAGGCGGTCTTGTGGATGTCTCTCCTTGCCACACGGATCTGATGGTAGCTGGAGCGGAGATCGATTTTTGAGAATACCCCCGCTCCCGACAACTCATCCAACATCTCTTGTATCACCGGTATCAGATACTTATTCAAAACGGTCACCTTATTGAGCTCCAGGTAATCCACACAAAAGCACCAACTTCCATCCTTCTTTTTCACCAATAATACCGGGCTGGAGAAAGGACTGGAACTCGGCTGTATTATTCCCGCTAGGAGCATATCTGACACCAATCGTTCAATCTCGTCTTTCTGCGCTTGCCCATAGCGATAAGGCCGCACAGACACCGGTCCGGACCCAGGGGCTAAGAAGATATGGAGCTCGGCCCTCTGAACTGGCGGAAAGCCCTTCGTCTCCTCGAACAAGTGCTCAAACGGTGCCAGAATCTCTGCTACATCACGATCTCCCGAATCCGACAACCTCGGTGGACCTGCATCCAGCAACAAAAGGCACAGCTCTGCGTCTTGGAGCTGAATTAATTCACGGAGACCCATTGGGGCACGACAAAGAGAGGGATCACCCTTCAGTGTCACGATTCCCTTTCCATGTTGGAAGGTCATCATCATGTTAGCCCAGTTAATTTCTACATCTCCGAGAGTTGCCAGACAGGCCACCCCTAGAATCACATCCACTCCTCCCAATGGAAACACATGGTAGTCTGACACCAAGGTAAAGTCAGCCATGAAAATTTCTACTCCTCGGCAGTACACCTCCGACTCCTGGCGCCGTCCGTCACCCAACTGAACACCGAAACGGCTGGACCTGTCAACATTTAGAGACAATCTAGTCAGCAAGGAGCTAGAAATAAAATTATGACTAGCTCCACTGTCCACCAGGATGGTGATATCCTGTCCTTGCAGAACCCCCTTCACACGCATGGTACGCGGTCCCGTGAAACCAGCCATAGAATACAACGAAAGTACCGGCTCCTCCTTCCCCTCCTCTGACTCGCCAACCGGCCCCTCGGATTCCTCGGCTGTCGCGTGGTTTTCATGGAATACAAAGCACTGCAAGTTCAAAGGCTCGTCCTCCTCCACTGCCAGAATGTTCAGCTGCCTCATCGAACACTGGTGCCCCAGCTTGTAGGTCTTCTTACACCGGAAACACAACCCCTTTGCACGAAGCTCTGACATCTCCTCTGGGGACATGCGCGCGAAACGGGCTGGCCCCGAAGGACGGCCGGCCGGGAAGGGCTGACTGCTAGAGAAGGATCGCCCTGGGGAAACACGGCTACCACCCCGAGGTGCTGAAGACCCGGCTGATGACGCCCCGGAAGCCAGCCCCGTGGTCCCGCCGACCCTCGCCGTTGCACCGAATCCGCCGCCTGTCAAAAACCGGCCCGGGGGAGAGGGCCGCCCATTCCAACCGGTTCCCCCGGACCTCGAAAATTGACTCCCCGTGACTGCCAAATTATACTCCACGTCTCTGGCGAGATCCATCGCTGTCTCCAAATCTGCGGCCGGAGGAGACGAAAAGAGCTCCGAACATTCTCCGCCAATCCTGTCATAAGGTATCCCAAGTAATGCTCATCACTGAGCCCCGGGACTTGGCTGGCCAGTTGAACAAACACCGTCGCATACTCCTCCACAGAATCAGTTTGATTGACAGAAGAGAGCCGCTCGAACGGGCTGCCCACGAAGCGTGCGTCAAAACGGCTCGTGAGAGCTTTAGCAAACTCAGTCCACGACATACCAGGCTTCCGGGATTGAAGCCAAGTGAACCAATACAAGGCCGATTCCTCCATAGCCACCATTGCCCCCGGAAGCTTCACTTCCTCCGGCGTTTAATGCAGCACGAACTGTTGGTTGGCCCGAGCTAACCAACCAATTGGGTCCACGCCGCTGAAAGGTGGCATCGAAGGAGGGGACGGCGTCTTGTCCGCCACCATCGCGGGCGTCGTCCCTGTCTCCACGGCGGTGGAGGCTGCCTCCTCAGTCATCCGCGGTCGCGACGTCGACCCCGCTGTCGCATTCGCCGCTGCCGATCGGTAGGTGGCCTCCGACAGCGCCGCCACCGACGCGGTTAGCCCGGCCAACGATTGGGCGATATTCTTCAATTGCTGGGCGAAATTTGCCTGCTCATCAGCCATCTTCCCCATCGTTTCATTAATCAATTCCTGCCCTTGTTCCAAACTCTCAATCTGCTGCTCGCTGCGCGTCGACGTCATATCGGGTGAGTGATCCGGCAGGTCGGACCAATTGTTAGCACTCAGAGAATCAAACGCAAACGCGTCTGCCAAATAGCCAAAAAGGCTCCCGCCTATTTCCTCAATTATGAATAGATAATCAAAACAACGATACGTCCATAACTTAAATACAACCCTAAGCCCATAAGAAACCCATAACTAATATAAGCACAGGAATGAAATAACTAATAATAATAAATCAAGCCCGAGGCCTGCGACGATAAACTAATAATGGTGGCTTGGGCCTCCAGCCTCCTCCTCTCCCTCGTGGCTCGGCTGTTCCATAACAAATGATCGTTGTGAAAATAGAAGGTGTATTTGTTGTACCTGCAAGAAACCTTTTAGTATTTCATTGGTATTTTTTTACCCGGCATTCTATCTTATAGGATAGATTAGAACTATGGAAAGCGTGAAAGAAGTGTTAAAATTAAGGCCATACCATTTGTAATCATTCTATAATTTCTATTTCTATCCAACATCAACCCTGTAAAATAAATGTACATGTAGCATTTTAGTTCTTGGCTAGTCTCTCTCCAGTCTCCTCCAAAATTTTTATTCTTAGTTTCCCTATTACTTACTAAGAAACCAATTGTTTCCTCATTTTACAAATTTAGTTTATGTGTTCTGCATTTTTATATTGTAAGTTACTATAAGTATTTTAGAACTCATACTTGTATAAAGTTGCTTGAATAATTAGAATTATATTGGAAAGAAAATATATCTGTCATGGATAGAAATTTTGACATGTAGAAATGGATGTCATTCATCTGGTATTTACCAATTTCTGGATATGAAAAACTCAGGTAAAAGCTCATGCAATTGAATGCAATCAGTGCCGAAATTTGAGCATCCTAATTCTTTTGTTCTTTTATTTACTGAGAATTGTAACATTTTGTCGAAATGGTTTATAATTACATTATATAACTTCAAGTAATTCAGTAACGTAGGTATGCACGATTAATCAAAAATCTCTTGTAGTTGATTTCACACCTCTAGGGATCTATTCTTTTCCAAGGTTAAGATCTGTAATTTGAATGAATATTGTCATTTAACTATTTGAATGAAATATGTCGTCAAATATAAATGTAGCTTGTTAAGGTCCCTTGCCTCAGTTTTCTGCTTCAATCCTCTCTCTGTAGTCTTTATTAACTATTTTCATGGCTTTCTTGAAGATTTTGTGCACACTGCTTTCAATTTTCACCATGAGGCTGCTATAAACGAGTACCCATTCCATGGATACTTGTTTCCATGTGGAGCTCTTGTCAGACTTACTCATAAAGGACTAAAGTACATTGCAATGGAAGCAAATGATAGCAACTTTGTAATCCACTATTGTCTACTTGTGTTTAAAACATTGCATACTATTTATTGATTTATGTTTGATGCATGTGATCAGGGAAAGAGTGAGGTAGATAAACTATAGTATCTGAAACCCATGGATCTCATTACAAAGGATGTGCATGAATTGCAGAAGATTGTAGCTGACAGGAAGAAGCAGAAAAGACTGAAAAGGGTTCGGTTCAAACTTTAGTAGTGGTCAAGAACTAAAGGTCAGATGTCAACTGGGGAAGGATTTGGGAATTTTCATGGTAAATATATCTTAGGTAACACTGAATGATTTCTTGACAGAATTTCATTTTTTGTGGGAGTCCATCTTGATGCAGATTGGGGCTTGTTGAGATCTTTAATTCTTTGAACATTTTCTCATGGCCTCAATGTTTTTGCTATCAAACTGTACAAATTTAGTGTGAATACAATACATTTTTTTGATGAAGTTGCTGACCAGTTTTATAGATAAGAACTCTGTTAATTATATGTTCTTAAAGGGGAAAAAAAAAGGCTTCTTTAAAATGTGTCTCAAACTGTTCGTGTTGTCGAATTAGTAATAAAAACCTTACACTTTCCTCATATGCGAGTCTCATTACAATCTAAAAATAGTAAAATTTTCAAAACAAATAACTCTAAATACATTATATTTTAAAATGTCACCCTCACAGAACACGTATAATTTACTTTATTACTTATTACTCCCTCTGTCCCAATAATATCTCCACACTTTGTTTTTTCATCTGTTCCACGATTAATTTCACCGTTAAAAAAATGAAATATTATATCAATCCAATAACTCTAAAATACATTTTAATTTCAAAAATATTACTTCCACATTAACTACAATATATTTCTCAATTATACTAAATTATCCCTCAAAAGTCAACAAGGTAGTAAAGTAACCTTTCTTAAACTACGTATTTACAGTGTCGGTGAATCACGGGTCTGAACGAGTATTTACTACTTGAAATGACCACGTTACCTTCAAAAGTAAAAAATGTTGGTTAAAAAAGAACATTTCTTAAATTCCGTATGTATGGTAGATGTGAAGATTATAATAGGTCATAGGAAGTATTACTTATTCTTGTGTGACTAAGAAACTTTGAACCACCTTTGGTGCATACACCAACTGTAGATTCCAATTCGTTTATGATTGTTAGAGCAGACATCATGAATATATATATATGAGCACCATATCTTATACCTTTGGGATACCTAGTTGTGATGTGTGTAATTAAAAGGGAATAGTTTATCATTGGTGATTTGGTTTCTCCTGCCCCAGAGTATATCAAGAAGTAATTGAGGTAGAGAGATACTGCCATTGCCACATTATTCTTAACCACAAAATTATGAGCTATTTTTTTGTTCTCTCTTGTTTTCAGGCCCCCCTATATTTATGAATCTCATCTTGGCTATGATCTATCTGGAGGGTTTGTTATGATTAATGCTATCCTAAATAGAAACTATTGAGATCCTTAGGTAGAAATAGTAAAATGAACTTTACAAAATATTTCTATGTGAGTTTATGCCCACGTAAAACAACTTACATTCGTGGTCCATCTAGACTTTGCCTTGTGTAGCTAATAAGTTACTCTTCTGCTGAAATTTAGAGGCCCAACTTCTAGTTCCTTGATTGTCATTTCAAAGATTGATCATTGATGTACAAAGGATACTAATACATTTATTGTCAACTATTATACCATACATAGTTAATGCGTATTATCAATTTGTTAAAAGACTACAACAGAGACGTAAGTAGTTTTTTTTTCAACTTCTTTCACTTTATTCTAGCAAAGTGCGGTGTTTTTGGAAGATCAGGGTTTTTCTTTCTCTTGCTAGTTGAATGGTGATCCGTGATATGATTGACTATATTCCTGTTTTTTGGCAACGAATGCATTAAACTGTTGGGGAGCTTCGACTCGGAGCATCTCCTCTGTAAGTTTGTCTCAGTGGATGTGTATCATTTCGTTGTATTTTCTTCAACCTGAACATAATGTATATTTCATATGCAAAAGGTTGTGCTTGAATTACCATGCAAAAGGTTCAGTGAGTTCATCAAATATGGAAACCATTCTTTGTTTTTTCTTACCTCAATCGTGAATGTCATGCATAAGTTTGCATGTTGATCGTTGATGGATTTGGAGTTAAGTACATCAATTTTTTAGTGGAAGATTATTGAGTTTAATCAGATAACTACTTTTGGTGTATTTAAAGTCCAATTACATGAAACACATTTTAATTTTTTTCTGAAATCCAACATTTAAATCTGAATTTTTTTTACCCTAATGCATCTTAATATTACTCTGCACATGTTTGCGTTTACTTGTTTTATGTTGAAGCTCTTACGGTGAAATTGGCTCGAACAAAGACTTAGTTAACCATACGTTATATGGATTCATCAATCAAGGACTCCAGTTCTCAACCCTCAAACATCGTTCATGATTGAACGATTGCTGCTATTCGCCTCTTCCTGGAAGACGCAGCACTCAGTTTTCAGTAACATAATGTTTTACTTCAGGAGTTCTCTTGTCTCAATGTATGCCTTCACTGGATCTGCTATGTTCTTTACTTTTGAAAGATGTACTGGTAATATTCTTGTCCAAATGTACTCTCTTACGTTCACTTCGGAGCATATTCTCATGCCGGAGACACCACATTTTGGAGTGCACATAAGGACTAAGCTTTTCCTCTAATTCACATGCGGGTACCGTAGTCTTTACAAGTTCAGCAACTTGTGAATTTCAAAATACTCATTTGAACCAGGCAAGCGTTATGAAAGAATCAAGATAGACGATTACTACTAATTTTTAAGCAGGTTGTTTTTCCCAATTATTGATGTTGTGTTTCAATTGTGCATTTGCATCCAGTCTTATTGTCACACCAAATGTGGCTGCTTGATTTCTGAGCTTTTATAGTTGTTGCTCAAGCAGTTATTTTTACTGTAGGAAGCAAAACAGTTCTTTCAACAATCCATTTGTGTTTTGGGTGTTGGAGTATGGAGCCTAAATTCTTTGGGCCCGTATTTCTTTTGACCCAGTTGATCCTAATGGGCTTAGGATTAGGGCAAGTTATCTTGATTAAGAAGTTATCCATTGTGTTATCTTGATCAAGAAGTTATCCATTGTGTTATCTAGATCAAGATGTTTTCTCATTGTAGTTGACTTGTCCAACAAGGTAAGAAAAATCCTGGCTTGGCATCGCCCCCAGATGTAGTCGAAAGACGAACTGGGTAAACAAATCTCGTGTTATTCGTGTCATCGTGTGCGTGTGTGTGTCTAAATTCCTAACAACTGGTATCAAGAGCATCGGGTTCGAAGGGAGCAGTCACGATGAGCGATGAGAAGATTTCAATCAAACAGTTTGACGGATCAAATTTCGGGTTCTGGAAGATGCAGATCGAAGATTATCTCTACGGCAAAGATCTGTATGTGCCCTTAGAAGAGAAGGTGAAACCCAAAAAGATGGATCTGAAGGAGTGAAATCTGTTAAACAGAAACGCGATGAGTGCGATACGTTTATCGTTGTCCATGAACGTAGCCTACCACATAACTAAAGCCAAGTCCGCAAGGAAGATACTGCAAATCCTGGAGGAGATGTACCAAAAGCCCACAACTGCGAACAAGGTTCATTTGATCAGATGATTGTTCAACTTCAGAATGTCGGAGAGCACACTTGTGCAGCAACATCTGAACGAGTTCAACATGATCATTGGGCAGTTGTGTTCAGTCGAAATCGAATTCACTGACGAGGTACTTGCTTTAGTTTTGTTATCTTCTTTGCCAGATAGTTTGCTGCCACAGTAACTGCAGTTAGTGCTTCATCCGCAAAAGATAAGTTGAAGCTTGACTAAGTGAGAGATCTGATGATTAGCGAGGAGGTTCGCAGAAAAGAGTCTGGATCTACTTCAGGGTCAGTGCTAAACACGGAGGATAGGGGCAGATCAAAGGGTAGGCAGAATCGTGGCAGATTAAAGTCCAGAGGAAAGAGTCAATCCAAGAAAGACAAAGACTCAATCCAGTGCTGGAATTGTGATGAGTTTGGTCACTACAGGAATCAGTGTACAGCGCCCAAGAAAAACAAGAAGGGTCAGAATGAGAAGAAGACAGCAAATGCAATCATAGATGATATTGGAGATGCGTTGGTCTTGAGTGTCAGTAGTCCGCTGGAATCATGGGTGTTGGATTCTTGAGCATTATTTCACTCATGCAGTGATACTGAAATAATGGAGAACTATGTGTCTGGTGAATTCAGACAAGTCTACCTTGCTGATGATGAGCCCTTGAAGATCGTGGGGAAAAGAGATGTTCGGATATCCACACCAAACGGATCGACATTAAAGCTGAATGATGTTAGGCACATTCCGGGATTAAAAAGAAATTTGCTTTCAATTGGACAGCTTGATGTAGAAGGATACTCAGTGACTTTTGGCAGCAACAGTTGGAAGATCAGTAAAGGAGTAATGATAGTAGCGCGAGGGAAGGAGTGGACGTTGTATACTACAACTAACTCCAAGGACTGCATTGATCTTGCAGGAGCTACGACCAATGTTGATTTGTGGCACTATCGGCTGGGTCACATGAGCGAGAAAGGGATGAAGGTAATGTGTTCGAAGGGGAGACTTCCAGGGCTGAAATCTGTTGAAGTTGGCCTATGCGAGGACTGTGTTTTCGGAAAACAGAGAAGAGTAAGTTTCTCGAGAGGTGGCAGAACCTTGAAGGCAGAAAAGTTAGAGTTGGTGCATAGCGATCTATGGGGACCAGCGCCCACGAAGTCCTTTGGTGGTTCGGAGTACTACATGACCTTCATCGATGACTCCACTCGAAAGGTATGAGTTTATTTTCTGAAAAATAAAACTGATGCATTTAATATTTTCAGGAAGTGGAAAGCCCTTGTAGAGAATGAAACGGGGCTGAAAGTAAAGTGTCTTCGTTCTGACAATGGAGGTGAATATGAACTCCGTGAGTTCAAGGAATATTGTGCTGAGAATGGGATTCACATGGAGAAGACCGTGAGAGGAACTCCCCAGCAGAATGGAGTGGCAGAACGAATGAACAGAACTTTGAATGAGCGAGCTAGATGCATGAGATTGAAGAGTGGACTGCCTAAGATGTTTTGGGCAGATGCAGTAAATACAGCAGCATACCTAATTAACAGAGGTCCATCAGTTCCGTTGGAAAACAGAATACCAGAGGAAGAATGGACAGGAAAATAGGTAAATCTGTCTTACTTGCGTGTCTTTGGTTGTGTTGCATATGCTCATATTAGTTCTAATGATAGAAGCAAGTTAGATGCTAAATCTGTTAAGTGTACGTTCATTGGTTATGGTGGTGATGAGTTCGGTTATAGACTCTGGGATGAGAACAACCGAAATATTATTCACAGTAGAGATGTGGTTTTCAATGAACATGTTATGTACAAGAACAGATTGGAGGCATCAAATTCTGACAAGACTAATACCCAAGAAGTCGAGTTAGACATCTCAAACTCGAGTGGGAGCAAGAAGAGTCAGAATGAGGAAGAGGTTCTCATTGGAGAACCAAGGACACCACCATCACCATTGGAGGATCCGTTGCAGAGACCAGCTAGAGAGCGACGTGCACCTGATAGGTATTCGCCCTCTAACTACTACTTGTTACTTACTGATGGTGGTGAGCCTGAGTGTTATGCAGAAGCAGAGCAGAGTGAAGATAGACGAAAATGGAGAGGTGCTATGGATGATGAGTTAGCATCTCTTTTGTTGAATGGCACTTGGGAACTTGTTGAGCTCCCAAAGGGTAAAAAGGCTTTGCACTGCAAGTGGGTCTACCGAATAAAAAATGAAGCTGACGGTAGCAGACGCTACAAAGCCCGGTTGGTTGTCAAGGGGTTTGAGCAGCGACATGGTATTGACTATACTGATGTCTTTACTCCAGTTGTGAAACTGACCACTATTCGAATGACGTTGAGTATGGTAGCTGCAGAAAACTTGATATTGCATCAGATGGATGTGAAGACGGCATTTCTCCATGGTGAATTGGTGGAAGAGTTGTACATGACACAACTTGAGGGTTTCGTAGAGAAGGGAAAGGAGCCACTTGTATGCAAATTAAAGAAAAGTTTGTATGGCCTAAAACAAGCCCCAAAGCAGTGGTATAAGAAGTTTGACAGCTTCATGATGGATATTGATTACCATAGATGTCACACTGATTATTGTTGCTACAACAAGAGGTTTGACAAAAGCTTCCTTATTCTCTTGCTATATGTTGATGATATGTTGATCATAGGAGTCGATGCAAGAGAGGTATATAAGTTGAAGAAACAGTTGTCAGAACGGTTCTCCATGAAGGATCTTGGAGAGGCAAAACAGATTTTGGGCATGAGGATTGAATTTGATAAGGCGACGGGATATGTATATCTTTCACAGGCGAGTTACATTCAGAAGGTCCTAGAAAGATTCAACATGTCAGAGTCGAAGCCTGTGAGTGTTCCACTGGGAAGTCAATTCAAACTTTCAAAGAAGGAATCACCAAAGAACAAGGAGGAACGTGCACAAATGATGAGTGTTCCATATGCTTCAGCAATTGGTAGCATCATGTATGCCATGGTGTGTACAAGACCAGATATTGCTCATGCAGTGGGAGTAGTAAGCCGGTTCATGAGTGATCCGGGCAAGCAACATTGGGAAGTAGTGAAGTGGGTCCTGCGATACTTGAGATGTACCACATACAATGCTTTGTGTTTCAAAGGCAAGAGTGTGGAGCTGGTAGGTTATGTGGATGCAGACTTGACATCTAATGACCTTGATGGGAGAAGAAGTACAACCTGATATGTCTTTACTTATGGTGGTACTGCTATATCTTGGACTTCTAAGTTGCAGAAGGTTGTTGCATTGTCCACCACGGAGGCAGAGTATATAGCTGTGACAGAGGCAAGTAAGGAGATGGTGTGGTTGCAGAATTTCTTGGGGGAACTTGGGAAGGAACATGAAAATAGTACTCTTTTCAGTGATAGTCAAAGTGCTATATTTCTTGCAAAGAATCCGACATTTCACTCAAGAACAAAGCATGTTGAATTGAAGTATCACTACATCCGTCACCTTTTGGAGAAGAAGGTCTTACAGCTTATGAAGATCCTTAGAAATGAGAATTCAGCGGACATGTTTACTAAGGTGGTGACCTTAGAGAAATTGAAGCTATGCATAGCTTCAATTGGCCTTGGAACTTGAAGAAAAGGCTAGGCGATGCCAGACGGATACAGGAGGAGAACTAGAAGATATGCTACATGGAGGATTTAGTCTCAAAGTGGGAGATTGTTGGAGTATGGAGCCTAAATTCTTTGGGCCCGTATTTCTTTTGGCCCAGTTGATCATAATGGGCTTAGGATTAGGGCAATTTATCTTGATCAAGAAGTTATCCATTGTGTTATCTTGATCAAGAAGTTATCCATTGTGTTATCTAGATCAAGATGTTTTCTCATTGTAGTTGACTTGTCCAACAAGGTAAGAAAAATCCTGGCTTAGCATCGCCCCCAGATGTAGTCGAAAGACGAACTGGGTAAACAAATCTCATGTTATTCGTGTCATCGTGTGCGTGTGTGTCTAAATTCCTAACATTGGGTTCAGGATTTGATATATAGTTTTGCAGCACAAAGAACTTTTCAAATTAATTCCCTTTGGCAGCCTATTTGCAGCAAATAGCTGGACATGTAATAATCCATTTACTATTGCATCATGTAGTAATTAACCTTCATATGTTTAATGTTTGTATGATTTAAGCTTGGTTAAATGGTGTTTCAGTTTTTTGAATTTGGATACTTAAATGTTTTAATTATTGGGGATTTTTATGCTCTCCCATCTTTTAAAAAGTAAGCTAACACCAAAAGTAAGTTACAAAAACCTTGAATTAGCAACTTCCGCTTTCAAATTGATATGCAATAACATGAAGAGTTGTATCATGATACATTACATCACATACAAAGTGACTTCTTTTGGAGTTTCCTTTCTTATATGACTAAAACAGAACACATGCAGACATTTGAGCCTACTTAATGTACATTTAAATTCCACCAAACATGAAATGTAAGAAGCATAACTTGATTTGGAGTTAAAAAAAAAAAAAAAAAGAAGAGAATGTAATGTGTATCTATCTATATTGAGGTTTCTCCATTGACAATGAAATCATGCTCATTAAACCTTATCAGTTTAATGCATTTGTTTACTTGCTTGCAGTGTGCTCCAACTATGACATTCTACACATTAGGTATGTGGAAAACTCTGCTACGCCTCATTCAAGCATCAAATCCATCTCTATAAATTCAACTGAAAAATCCTCTCTCTCTCTTCATCAAATCTTCATTCTTCAAGAACTCATAACCTTGGCCACCTCTCTCTCACTATTCTCACAGGAAATCTGCCCATTCTTTCTCTTCCTTGATCCTCTCTAAAGCCCCATCAAGAGCAATATCAAAAGCATCCTTAAAACTCTTGAATCCTCCATTAGGTTTTGAGTAGATTATCCTTGGAATCGTCTCAATCACTTTCTCTCTCTTCTTCCTCACCTCCTCTTTGCTGTAACTCATCAGAACATCCTTTATCGAAACCGTCCCGTTCAACACCCGCTCATGGTCTATGAAAACCGAGTAACTCTCCGGTTCACCCGGCAAGAACCACTCGTACTGCTCGTAATCCGGTTTCCGGAGAAAAACCGGCACCGAACCGGCCACCATGCAGTCGAAAAGCTCCCTCCGCGTGTAACTATCCCCCTTGGGCTCCAGGCAGAACTCCGAATCCAACAATGTCTTCAGCACCACCGTCGAATTTGTGGGGCAATCGCTCTCGGAGCAATCCACGGCCTTGCCGGAACCCGATTCCTTCTTACAGTAATTCATCAGGAAGATGCGAAAATCGTTGCTCCCCCAATTGCGATTGGTCCCGATGAATGAGAACAGAGTTGAGCGCTTGTAATCGCGAACGTAGTTCTGCCATTCGATTAGGTTATCGCTCGTTTTGGGGTGGAATCCGATCGGGTAGGGTACGCTGACGTCCATCTCGTCGCCGGGGTACTTCTCCACGATGAATCGCGTGACCTTCTGCATCGACGGCATGTTGAGGAAACTGGATCCCCAGATTTTTCCTGGATCTGTTAATCGCCGGAAATCCCACGTGATTCTCCCGATCGAGGTGAAGTGATCGGAGCCGTTGAATTTCTTCCAGTGCTTCTGGTTCTTTACCCACCGGAGCATCATCTTGCAATGCCGGTCGCGAGCGGAGGTGTCGTTCATCCAGAGATGCTTCCCGACGGCGAGTCCGGCGTAGAAGGGTATGTAGAACGCCGTGGCGGATTCCGGCTCTAGAGTTCTGCATTTGTGCATCAGGACGCGGTGGTGGAAGATCACCTCCAGGGTGAACTGATTCGTGTGGTACCACGATTTGTACAGATCTTCAGGCAGGACGCGGCGGAGCTCGGTGGCGGCGCGGCCGTATCCGTGGTTGGAAACGATGCCGCACTCCCAATTCCACGGATCTAAGTCGGTGCAATTAGGGTTCACCAAATCCTTGTTGAATGACGCCGGAAGGTCGTAGGCGTAGACTCTGCCGGAGGGGCATTCGTCGGTGTACTGAGGAGCGGCGGGTTGGGGGTTGGGTAGGGGTTCGGATTTGGGCTTAGTGGCGTTGGATAGGGCGACGGCTTCTTCGCGGGGTTGGGGAAGGTAGACGGTGACGGGGGAGGGGACGGCGGCGGTGCGGTCGGGAAAACAGGGCGGCGGCGTTCGGGCTATTGAGATTATAAGGGCTTGGATCCATAGAAATGCGATGAAGAGCCAGAATCTGGGGTGGGTGGTAATGTGGATTCTGATTACATTTACAGCGTTTTTGATGAAGTTAGAAGATTTGGGTGGTTTCTTCATGGTTTGGGCTTCCGTTGAGGAAGCTGGTACCATTGTTCAAAGAAACCAGGAGAGTGTGATGTGCACCGACAAACGACAACGTTTTAATATTCTAAGATTTCATCTCATCTCTGTTTAATTATTCATTCCAAATTTATTAGAAATATGGGTGGGTCAGTTTATGGTGACCCTACCCATTTAGAGCGGTCTTTCTCTGTTATGATCATTTTTTCTTAATGGGTTGACCTAAGAACTTAATTAATTTCGTTGAGGTTATAATTACGGAAACAGACTCCTTTGATTTAGTATTCATTGCCATAAGTGCATTTATGCTCTTCTTATTAGTAGGAATGATAATAATTAAACGCTTTTTGAGCATCACACATAAATAAATGGTTATTCTATTTGGATCAAATTGATCCAGCTCAATATCATTAATATTTTTTCAAGACCAAAATGCCCCTCCTTCCATAATTTTTTATTTAATTAGATCCTGCTACATTTAATAGTTTGATTCTAGAAAGCAATTAGTAATATTTAGTGTCTTCAATCTTCATTCATCAATCTATCACCGACTCATACCGTTTTCATAATCTATTTTATAAATTTAATATTTCATCTAATTATCTAAAATTAATATATAATTTATGATCAGAACATTAAATTGTTTTATATCATAAATGAGAACAATCTATAATTTCCCTTTAGTAAAAAAAATTAATTAATTAAAAAAAACGTAAAAATATCACATAGAAAGTACTACTTTTTAATAAAAATTAAAATACTCAATAATGGTCTTTTGTTTTCGTAAAATTAATTAATTAATTAAAATTTACCTAATTATTTAATTCATTTCTCCCTCCCTAAAAAATTATGGGTAGGTATTGCGTGAGACCGTCTCAAGTAAAATAAATTTTTACTTTTTAAATAGTTATCACTTTCACTATAAAATATACCGTAATTATTTTTCCTACAAAATATAATCATTTTTTATTTTGTTCATGAAATAACATTATCATTTTTATTAATTTATTTAATGTATTACATGCTCTTCTTATATTAAAAGTGCAAAAAAATTGTATTTTAATATTTTATCTTTTTTTGAATGCAAAACCTTAAATAATAACTTCATGAGAGAATTGGTCTCATGGTTCCCATGATTCCCATTTTGTTTTAAAAGATATGTAGTTTAATTAATTATAATATATTTTTTTCATAGAAAAGATGGATAGAAGTATGAATAGGATAAATATTTAATTAAAATAATTAATATTTTTTAAAAAAATAAATAGTACATATCTTATACTAAATAATAGTATAACATTTAATACTATAATACTAAAAGTTACCACTTAAAAAAATTATTGGATTTGAATAACACGCATGATTTAGCCTTTCAAATAATAATTATATCTCCAAAATATTCTATTATATACTTATTTAAATAGATATTTATTTTAGAGGGACTACCCCCTAAAACCAATTTTATAACCAATTTTTTGTAAAACATTTGTGATACCATTTAAAAAAAAAGAATTATACTCTTACAATGCTAAATCAAGTAACATTAAATAAGTCATAAATTATAAATATTGATTAAAGAAGAAAAAGATTTAAAATATATATATATATATATATATATATATATATATATATATATATATATATATATATATATATATATATATATAAAGTAGAAAATCTCTGTATAATAATGGGTCACTGTATTGTGGGACGACCCATTTATACTCATTTATGATTAAATTATATTTATAAAATTATTTTATAACACTTTTATAAAATTAAATTTAATATATTATTTATCATACTTAAAAAATCTATATACAAATTAATATATTTCACTTATATAATGCATACTCTCTCCATCCCCCAAAGTATTTCACACTTTCCTTTTTTATCCGTCCCTCAAAGTATTTAACACTTTACTTTTACTAAATTTGGTAAAAAAATACATTATAACAATACTCATTTTTTACACACATTCCAACATAATACTTAATTTTACTTACTTTTTCACATTTTCAATAACTTTATACACATTTTTCATTAAATCAACTAAAATATATATTCTCTTTCTTACTTTATACATAAAAATACAAAATTTTCTTAAACTCCGCACACACCAATTCGTGAAATACTTGTTGAGACGGAAGGAAAATATTTTAACACATAACAGTATCCATTTCACATGAATACCATCTAAAAAAACTTTATCCGAAATAATTTATCTTCTTGGAAAAAATGACCATTTACTTATTAAATAATATGTATGATCGATTTATTTACACGATTCTAAAATTTGTATAATTTAATTCAAAATACAATATAATAAGCTTTTTAATATAGTAAATTAAGTTTGAATTTATATTATGATATAAAGAAAGTTATCATTGTATTTATTTATTAATTATTATTATTATTATTATAAAATATATGAAATGCAAAATAGTGATAAAATAGAGATAAGAGTAAACATTGTCCGAGATTAAAATAAAATTAAAAATTGATATTATCTATGTAATTGCATTACAATATATTTTTATAAAATTAATTAATTATATAATATAAATGGAAAAATATAAAAAATATTTTGTCAATGAAAAAATATAAATGGGTCATTAAAATATAAATTTATATTTTTATATAGACATGTATATTATGTGTACTTAGTAAAAAAAATACTAGTAGATATGATCATTGCAAGCATCCTCATTTGTATATTTTTGATATAGTATAGAAATATTATTATTTTATATATGTTGGAGAAATGAGTGAAGAGTTATATGTAGTTTTTTTTAATTAAAAATAGAAAACGAGTATCTTTAAATTTGACGTTCAAAATTGTAAAATAAAAATATTTGCATTGCTTGGAGGGAGTACATTTTTTACTAACTAAATATTATGCTGGTAAAATTTTTAATTTCATAGTTAAATTTGTTTCTTAATGGATTAAAAACTATACTTTTTTTAAAAAAACATTTCTATTGGTACTTAATAAATTTTCACTTTAAAATTTAAAATCATATAATAATTTTATTAGTGATTTATATAATAATAAATAACAAATGTATTTATTTGGTAAAACAAAATGCAAAAACTTGTTATCACTTCTTAATCGTCTCACATAAGAGTTTACATGAGATGGTCTCATATAAGAATTATCCATACAATTTTTTTTTTTAATAATATGTTGGTATTTATCAATAGAAAATTAATCATTTGTTTAATAGTAATCATTTGAAATAGATCTACTATTTTTGTGAAACAATGTAATGTGCAAACAATTAAGTTATTGTAATTTTTTTTTTTTTTATAGATTTATAATACAATACATTGTATGTTAATTTATATCTTGAAAATATTTATTATATAAATATATGCTGCTTTTAAATTTTATAATTCTTGACTCTTCAAATTCCCTACGTCATTATATTTTTCTTGTAAGTTTTAAAATAAATTTGATTTTTAATTTGGGTAGTTAAATCATGTAATTAATGATCACTAAATTAATTATAGTTGAAAACTTAAAGAGAAAGAAATTAGTTAATCATGTATTTAATCTCAAGGTCATAAGTCTTTTTAATCACTCAAACGATCCGGATCAAATTCATCCGTTTAGCAGTGTCCATAAATAAATTCATAGATTACATTATGTATGTGCCATTATAATTTTTTAATAAATGCAATCTTCAAATTTAATGAGCTACTCCTTCTGTTATTATTTGATACTTATTTATTTTATCATTTTGATCTTTCCTATTATAAAATATACATTTATTTTTGGGTTGATGTGACTTATAAAAAATTATTATACTCAACTCATTACACATGAGTCCTTATTATTCAATAATATAACTATTCATTATATAATACTCTCTCTATACCACAATACACTATTCCACGTTGTTTAAGAAAAATTATATTTTTTAACCAACTTTATTGATTTTAGAGGGTATTATATTATTTATAGATAATAAAATAAGTATAAAATAATGGTATGTGTGTGAAAAAGGAGTAGGGGTGACAATTCGTGATAATGGATTGAGTTTTGTGCTGTCACGATAGTGACACGACACGATAACAACACGACAAGAACATTAAAAAATAAAAAATACTAATTAAAACTAATTAAAAGTATTAATTTTTTTAAGTAAATATATTTTATATTTATATCGAGTTGTTAACAGGTTAATGAGTTTGTTAAGTAAATATATTTTATATTTATATCAAGTTGTTAACAGGTTAATGGGTTTGTTAACGGGTTAATAGGTCATTTGTTAATATTAATGGTGTTTAACGGATTAACACTAACCCGACACAAAATTTTCGTGTCCTTATTGGGTTGACAGGATAACGACACGTCAATAAAGCCAAATACTAATCCGCAATTATCGTGTTGTGTCGGGAATTATCATCCCTTAAAAGGAGTGACAATTTGAAATTAAAGTAACTTTTGAGATTGTTGGATAAAGTAATTTTTTCTTTTTTGGTGTGAATGATATTGTAGGACAAATAAATGAGGAAAATGTGAAGGATTTTGTGAGATAGAGGGAGTAATAAAACATAATATATCCCAATCCACCACATATTAAATTATTATTATACTTCTTAATTCATTTGAAAAAAAATTATTTATAAAGGAGACATGGGGAGTTTGAAAATACATCATTATATTATGTACTCCCTCTATCTTGGTCAAATTGCATCATTTGACTGGATAAAGCTTTCACAAAAATTACCGTAAATATAGCAATATGGACAGTATGGAGGGAGTATGCATGTGCCATCATAATATATTAATAAATGCAATATTTAAATTTAATTAGTTATGATAGATAGCGTGTAGACCAAAATTTAATTTTATATCGTTATACTCTCGAATTTATAAAAAAGACCAGTTATTGAAATATTTTTTTTCTAATAGTCTTTTATTATTATTATTATTATTATTATTCAATTTTTAAGAGTTGAATATAAGAAAAGGAAGAAATAGGAGTATTAAATTTGGTGATTATGGTGGGTGAAATTGATAAATTAGAAACAAGTAAGCGCAATTCACGGCGATTAAGTAGTAGTAGAATATATTCATCTGCCACGTGGCATGTTTCTATATGCGGATAGAGTGGGCCAGTCAATGAGCTTAGATTTTGTCGTTCAACAATCCCGTAATTACGCGGCAGTTGTTTTAATCTTTTCTTTATTTGTTGTTTGTATTCTCAAAAAATGGCAACCGTTTTTCATGTATGTTTTCTAACACTGACGTGTGATGGAGGATTAGGTGTTTAGGTGAGTGTCCATTAAACCACATCCTATCCTTTATTCTAAGGTACCCTATTCTTACTTTACCTTATTCCTGTAAATTAAATTCCAATAATATAATCATTCACTCTTAAAGTAACTATTTTTTCTTTTTTAAATAAAAGGATCCACACATGTCTTACAACTTCTCATTAATACAACTATCAACTTTATATAAAATAATAATACACCTTAATCTATTTTAAAGAACAAACAAATACATTTGCGATGGACGGAGGGAATATATACTGCAATATTATATTATTATATAATATAATATGTATAATATATAATATCGGGTAATATTGGGTCGGGTAATTTAGTATAAAAGGAGACACATACCGTGTATTGCCAACCCGTTATCCGATAAAAGGCTACCCTACATTTCATCATTTCGGGTACTCAAAGATAACCCGACTCAACGGATAAAATTTACTCTCTTCCTCTCATTTTCATCTTCATATTTATTGTACACACGCAACTTAAGAAAATTTACTTTTGAGTAACTTTTGGGGGTAGTTTGGTATTTTTGGGTAATAAATAAATGATGAAGTATGTTATGTGTGTTAAAAAGGTAATGACAATTTTGAAATTAAAGTAGGTTAAAATGATATAAGTTATGTATTTTTCCTTTTATGGAAGTGTGAAGTTGAAATTAGGTAGGATCAAAACGGAAAGTGTGAAGTTGAAGTTGGGACGGAGGGAGTGCATCCCTATTTTGGGACAATTCCTGACATAATACGATAGCACGATATGATCATTGCGAGATTTAATCATATCATGTTCGTATGGATATAATAATTTCATATCGTATTCGTGTCAACCCGTTAAATACAATTAATATTAATAAATTTTTTAAATATATACTTTTTAAAATTTAACTTCAACTTTAATCAATATTTTTAATTTTTATTATTTTATTTTCTTATCATTTTGTTATCGTTTCGTGTTAATACGATTTTTTTCGTTTTAGTGTATCATGTTCTTAGTTGCATTTCTAATAAAAATGTGTAAGAGTAAGAGACTCTATTGTCGAGTAAACGCGTGACCAAGTATAAAATTTATAATAATGTCGTCCCAATGGAAAGTAAACTTAGGCTTGTATCCAAATTTTCAATTGATTTGTGCTTTGTAAGGATGATAGATTGAAAGTTTGATTGTTTAAGCTACTAATTATTCTAATAAATTAACCACGAATTTGAACTAAACAAGTAATGAATCAAACCACACACAATTGATTAATGAAATGGAAGTAGAATTCACTTGAAAAGAGAGCAAGACTAATCATACTCATGGTTAAGACTCGAGCTAGATATGCAAAACCCTTGATAGTAATTTTCATTAACTTGTGGATTAAAAATAATCACAATTTTACCCCTAATCCCTATGGCCAAGGCAATTAGGTTCTCGACTCTTTTACAAGCCTAAATCTCCTAGGATTGATCTTAATCTCAATTCCCTTAAGGTACTATGATCATAAGTTGGTTCTTTTCACTCAATCTCTTAAGTGTCTCTCTATTAATGTTCCAAGTCTAAGGAGGGTATGACTTACCTCCTCTTATACTAACATACATGCACAATCCAATATATGATTCAATTAAACATCCATTCACAACATTGGAATGTCCATCATAATACTATGAATAGAAAATTTAATCACACAATGAAACATGATTGATATATCATAAAAAGAAATTCACAAATCAATTCAAATCATTACTCAAGTTCTACAAATCTAACTCTTCACCTCAACCATTCATATGATTAGCCCTATTATAGAACTAGCAAATAAACATGGTGTTTAAATCATTACAAAATATACTTTGCTCCATTTGAGCCAAATTGAGAAGAAAATCAACAAATGAAAAATGGAATTGCTTCTCTTGCATGGAGAATCCTCCTCTTCTTCAATTTATCAACTTCTTCATTCCTTTAAGCTTTCCTCTTCTCAAAATGATGTGGAAATGGATTGGATAAAGTTTTATGGATTAATTGTGGAGATCAAATGGTATTTTGATGGATCTAGATGGTAGAAATGGATTTTGGATCTAGTGTGTGAGAAAATGTGGTGTTTAGTGTGTGTAACTGCTATGAATCTGATCTCATATCTTAAATTTCACACAAGTCATCCTTTTATATCACTAATGCACTTTCTAGAAGCTTTCGAAACATTCTGAAAATTGCACAGATTTTTTGCACCTACACAGCTCGTGCTGCAGCGCACTGCCCGTGTAGGGCACACCTACTTCGGCGTGTTGTGCGTGCTCCGAACACGGCTCGAGCTGCGCTGCACGGCCATGGTCATGGTCGTGTAGCATTTTCTGACGACAATGAATGGCCTCTTCTTACAGGGCCGTGCTCCGCACACGGGGAGTGCAGCAACGCACGGCCCGTGCACCAGCTCATGGCCATCCTCCTGGGCGAGTAGCGAGTTCTGATGACACTACACTGCCATTGGTTATAGGTCTGTGTTCCGCACACGGCCCGTGTACTAACATTCCCTGTCCTTCTGTCTCCTTTTTGCTCCAGATTCCTTTTTGTCCATTTCTTGACCTGTTTTACACATATTAAAGCCCATTTACACAAATTTATAAATTCATTACACATTTCTCAAAATAACAATAACTCCATCAAAAATAACACAAATACAGATAAAAATCTCCGAAAATACATAAATAAAGACACTAAAATTTAGGTAAAAATAACTACGATCAACCCCCCAAACTTAAGGTATTGTTATTTAATGTATAGTGAATAGTTGTATTAGTTGAAGTATGAGTCTCATTTTTTTGATTATATTAGTAAGTGTGTGTGAATAAAAAAGAAAATAATTTTTTTGGGACGAACACACAAAATAAAAAATAATATCCTAAGAAAGAGAAAGATGGAGTTAATAGTTAATGTAACTCTAAATATTACTCAGATATTCGTTCCCTTCTCGCCTTTTACAATAGATAGGACACAATTTACACAAAAAATGGCACAGATATCCCGAAACTCTCTTAAGGAGTTTAAGAAATATTATTCGTTCTTCATTAATTCAACTTTGCACTTCCTATATTTGTTCTACTCAACTTATCTTTACACTTCACATTTCTTCTGTTCACCACAAACATATATATTTGTTTTTTATGTAAATTAAGGAGTATTATTATTTAATGTGTACTAATAAATAATTGTATTAGTGGAGTATATGAGTCTCATATATTAAATGTATTAGTGAAGTGTGTGGGTCTCATGTGTTAAAAATAAAAATATATACATTTGGTGTGAATGCCCAAAATAGCAAAATGTATATTTTTCCAACGGACGGAAGGAGTAAAAGGAAAAAACAACAAATCCAATAACCATATAATGCAATTTAATTTCAAATTTAACATCAACACTTTATCCACATAACATATTTTACAATTTATTAATTACAAAAGAAATATCATTATAACAGGACGAATGGAGCATGATTTTAGTGAATTATTATACTTTTACAACCTTAAAATCATATTCCAATAAATCACATATCACACTTTAAATTTCATACTATAATCATCTTAAAATCATACTAAAAGTATATTTGGTTCAAAAAATATTAACGGGTGATTAATAAAATTTGTAAATATGATTAACAAGGTGTTAGCATGAAATCTCCAAAGTTTTTATTAGTTTCAATAAATATTATAACTCACCTTCCCCTTATGTTGTATATAATCGAGGGCCTTATTTTATACTAACAGGTTTAGAAGATTAAATAAACCCACATAAATTAATTAGTATATAAACTTATTATTTTTAGCAAATTTTTTTAGGCCAATCGATTATTATTAGCTTAATTTGAACTTAACATTCCTTTAATATATCATTTCACGTAATGCCAACATCAATTAAACTCCAACAAAAAAATCATTCCACATAATGCTAACGTTTCTTGTTCTTTCTGCAATGAACCTTAAGAGATGGTACGTCACATATTTTTTTAATGCAGTTTTTCTTACAACATTTAGAGGACATGCTTTAAATGAGTAGGTATATATTCGGTGATGTCCTCCGATCCGTCTATTAGCCTACTTCATTTTAATAGTCCTATTAGAGGGAGAAAAGGAAAAAAAATTCATGGTTTATTTGTGGGAATGTGTGGTATGGATATTGTGGAAAAGTAGAAATGCTATTATGTTTTCGAAGAAATCGATTAAGGTGGAGACAATTGTTGAACTTACAGCTAGCATTTGGAATTGGATTTTTGGAAGAGATTTATCAATATTGATTGCGTGTTATGAGGAGTGAAGAAAATGTCCTAACTTCATCTTGTAATTTCATTGTTTAGAACTTGGAGAAAAAATTTAATTTCTTATATGTAAAAGGTAGCTTATGTAAAGTTTTACCATGGGTAATTCTCATGCCCATTTTATTTAATAATATTTTATTTTCCTATAAAAAAAATTTATCATATTTTAACAAATGATATTTGAACTAATGTAAAAATAATATTTTTACTATCTAATAATCATACTTTAATGTTGGGCAAAAAGAGTGATCCTATAGTGAAATATAGATCCATCTCACATCAACATACCAATAAAATAATACATAAATCATAAAATTATATCATTATATTCCCTTTAAATAATCAACCAAAAGGAAATAAATATCATGCACCACAAGTATAAAATAAATTAGAAAGAAAAAAAAGTAAGATATACTATAAACATTATATTACAATTATATCTTAAAAATTGATATAAAATGCTAATAAGAAAGCAGATAAACCTAGTAATACACAAATGTTTTCTTATTTGTGTAATCAAAAAAATTTTTTAATTAATTCATCAGTTTTAACGGAAAAAAATTGCACAATAATTTATTTGTTATAAAAATGTAATAAATCGTGTAAAGATCGCACCCATAAGCTAGAATAATAAAAAGAATTATTTTTAAAGATTGAGGATTGAAAGAATTTGGCTATTCTCCGAGAGACACCACTGAATTTCTCTGATCAATCTTTGCTTCTCCCTAGCCTTAATACATCTTTACTATGTTGTAGAAGACAAAGTGAAAGTGTTACAATATACCTACATCAACCCCAAGAACAATCTAGGATTTTGGTTTAAGAAGGCAAAATCTTCATTTTTATAATGTCAAGTGACAACAAAGGAACAAACGATTACAAATTAAAATCTAAGTAAAAAAATACTAACATACAAAGCAAAAAAACCTTTAATCTAACCTGATCAAACCTCTTTGTTGCTAGGAATCGTCAATGTGAAGCACATCTGTTTTATCTTCCTTTTTAGAGGCCTTCTTTCTCTTCCTCTCAGATTGAGGCTCTTTGGCTTTCAGCTCGTTGCAGAACAACCTCAGGGAGGCAGCTAGATGGTCGTTTCGATGGGCTGAAAACAATGAGATCAAATGACATCCATCATTAAAGTAAAACTCCCAGCACAAGGAAACAGTTGAGTTAAATGCAGATAGAAAATGCAAAATGCGCAGTAAAAGACTGCATAATAGAAATAGACTACATAGTGAATATTTAAAGACTTTCAGTAGATGCTCAAGTTATTATGCAATTAAATGGCAAGATAAATCAAAACATCAGAGACCGTGAAACTGTGAGGCAAGTAATAAGACTCTACGTTACCAGAGAGTATGACATCTTCCATGTTAACAGATTTGCGCCCTCCATGTTGCGCAAACAATTCAAGGTCTTTTGCTAACTGTTCTGCATTTCAGACAATACATATTTCAGGCCTTTTCTTGGTTTCAAGAGAAATATATCATAGTGAAAGATTAATCAAAGAGTCAGGAAACTTTTTTAGAAAATAAGTTCCCAATGAGAAGTGTTCAGCTCTGGGCAATCTATGACCAAAAAACAAAATATTGATATATACTAATAAAGCTGATAGCTAAATTAAATATTAGGATGCCTTCCCTTATATGAAATGAGTGCTATTTTTAGCAACAGGGATCAACTTAGACAATGTTCAGCTGGCTTATTACAAGTCATGAAGAGGACTGGATCCATAACTAACAAGGATGTTTGAACTTGCTAGATCCATGCTTCTCTGATTTACTAAGGGCAACCACAGCAGCAAACCCAGCTTAAACATAAAATGGTAGTCATTTACTAACTCAGCATTGCACTAACCAGCAATTGCAACTAATTAATCAACATATTAGACTGCAGTTTTTGGTATAGTAAATTTTCCCGTGTTTGGCAGCTATGGAAATATCACCCATTTCCCAAAGCAAATCCAAATCAGGATAAAGGACGTGGCACCAACATTGAATATTTCAGTCATTAGTTAGTCATTCAAATAGAATGTCAAATAAATTTAATAAATCAATTATCCAGCTATCGTGATCGGCTCTTTATAAGCTTCTGATGTCCTAGTATATGTGTAACAGAAAATAGTTCATAAGATAAGTAAGTGATTAACTCTTCGGTTCAATCATTACACTTCGTCTAATTAATTTTTACATCAACATAATACTCCAGACTAGGAAGATGTAAGGATACAGATGTAGCTACGCTTAGTGAGCATGTGGATGAACAGAATAACATGGAACAGAAACATGTCAAATGCCATTGGATGGAGATGCCTTTCTAAAAAAACTCTACACTAAATATCAGGTTAAGATGGACTACTTCAAACTTTTTTACTAGCAAAAGTAAGCAACCAGCTTGAGATAGCTCTATGCCCAAAAACAGACCAGTGGTTCCATAGTCAAGAGATGTCATCTGGGCCCAATACCTTTTAATTAATTAATTTAAATGTTATAAGTATTGTGTTTTAAGTCTATTCATCTTGTTTATAGACAATCCTTTCAAACTGTCAAAAGGTCATAGGTAGGGGCAATCAACAAGCAATATGATTATGCTCTCCCTCAAAAATCCTACTTAATCCCTAAATCTAGCTTTCGATACAATCCCCAATCATATCAGACACGACATTCACTAAAAATTAACAACCACGTTGATGATGTTAAAATTCGACACATATACCACATGAATTGAAGGCAAAAATTGAACAGAAAAGGTGAGAAAGAGATTTACGGGCATATTTGAAGGCTAAATCGGAGATACATGACATAATCGGCTGAGAGATTTCCATGCCATTTTGCTTTGCTGCAAACCAACAATCACAATCTAATCAGTAGATAAATAAAATAGGGGAGGCAGTTACGATGAGTGTATGGATTGAAACCTTCAGCTTCTGCAATGGAGATAGTACAGAGTCGGAATCGATCTCTCAACAACTCACTCGCAGAGTCTTCTACTTCCTCTCCACGCTCCGCGTCGCTCGCCATTTGCCTTCTAACATCGATGAATTGATCGTCTTTTGGTTAGAAATTTGTATTCCTTGATTCGAATTTCAATTTTTCCGGTAAACCAATTACGCGCCGGATAGGATCAACTGCAGTTCATATTCATTTCAAAACCCTTTTACTCAATTTTCATATATGCAAACACAATTTTCTATTTTTTTTTCTTTAATATTTCTCTCTCATTTCAGTTTTACTCCATTCAATTTTTTTGTGTTCATATGGGCATGGCGTGTCCTTAAGACACAGAGCACTTGCCTTCAATTTTAATCTTAACCAAATCAATTAACACCTTTGATCTCGTCGTAACGTAAACTCTAGTCATATCAATAATAGATTTTTTAATTTTTTAATTTACAACAGTAATTTGTTAATTATAAGAAGTACTTTAGGCATAATCCCTCAACGCTGCACTATGAGCCACCCTTCGTCATCCTATCTTTCTTTCGTTCTATCCTATTCTACACCAAAAACCCAAAGGTATACACTTAATATTTGGATATAATAAGAGCTCATTTGCTAGTGTGTAAGAAAAATAAAGAGATCGTGTATAATGAGATTTATACTTATGATTATTTGTATTGATGTTTGGTATCATGGAAAAGTAAGATTACTAATAGTTAAGTATCAATTATTTTATATTAGTTATTAAGTATTAACAAATGAGATAACAAAAGAAATGATATATTAACCCTCAATGTTTTTATTATTATTATTTGTTTGTTTGTTTTAATTTGGGTTAAAAATCAAGTTTTTTTTCTTTTTAATGGTAAATGTTATTCAAACTTCAGATCAAAAGTTTACAATCATAGTTCCAACCAAATAAAAAAATCAACCATATCTCAGCGATAATGCTTGGGCAATCAAACAATAGTTACGTTAAATTTTCCAACCTCTAGCATGATACGTTCTGCTTGCTGCATCGTAGAGATGGTAGCTCCTTCAAACATTATTGCATTTCTAAGCTCCCAAATTTTCACTACACATACCATTAGGGCCAACATTCGCCTCTTCCTTTCATTACCTGATGCCCCTTTGTCTTTGTAGATCCACTTTAGGCCTGCCTGGATTGAGAGAATTTGTCTGGTCCATCCTACCCACCTACTGACTTTTCTCCATACTTCTAAAATGAATGGACACCTGAGAAATAGGTGTTCTATTGTCTCATTATGACTGATACAAAAGCCACAAAGTCTATCACCAACAGGGTCCCAATTCTATCTTTGGTGAGCAGTCTGCCTCTCACAATCAACCAAAGTCGAATGCTATATTTTCTAGGAATCCATTTTTGCCAAATCTTAGCATAAATGAATTTTCGTTCATGAGGAACTGGGAGGCACCCGTGCAACATTTAAGCATTTTCACTTCTATAGAGCTTGTATGAACGATACACCGGACAAGCTTTTTATGAACGCCAATAAGAGTTCGCTAGGAATACGATGCTGAGCTGATATGATCAACAACCCAAAAACTATTGCCTTTGAGGTACACAACATGAATCCAGCGGACCCACATGGACTCTTTGTTGAGATGGACGTTCCAAACTGCCTTGGAGAGGAGTGCATCATTCCACAGTTGAAGGTTTTTCAACCCTAGACCGCCCTCCTTAGGTTTAGTAATGCTAGCCCAACTTCTTAGCCCTTTTCAAGAGGCCCAAAGGAAATATCGGATCATCCTTTCCACTTGTCGAATAACACCATCAGGGATTTTAACGATAGAGAACCAAAATGAGAGCATTCCATAAAAGCATGAGGAAAAGAGTTCTAACTTTTCTGCAAAGGACAACAATTTTGATGACCACCGGTTGATGCACTTCAATAACTGAGTTATAAGAGGCTTGAACTGATCAACACTTATCCTTTTATTGCACAATGGGATCCCCAAGTATCTCACAGGAACCTATTGCGATTGGTGATGCGCGTTTTCTTTGCACGCAAAATTAATCCCCAAGTATTAAGGATATCAATTGCAGCTTAAGCAAGCGACCAAGTGATTATCGAACCCAAAGGATGACGTATTATCAATTTAATTATTTACTAAATTAATTAAGATAAAATGACAATTAAGTTTGAGATTTAATTAACAACAACTAAACAATTAATTAAAATAATAAATAAAATAAAATATCACTCGAAAAATACAAAAGTGGATAAAGTAGGAAAATAGGTATCCCTAGGATAATCCAGTTTCATTCATTAATTTCCCTTCCGTATGTTGATGTCCGACTCTACCTTATGGAATATGGACGCATCACTAAACCATGCATATCTACTCTATAGACATAAGTAAACATGCGTGTAACACGTGTGAATACCCTCGGAGCAAGATATATAATTCCACCCCCTTTCTAGGTACTATCAGTATCAATTATTTCCTTGGCCAATTGGTACTCTAACCCGATATGATCTCCCTTTATAGGCACTATAAAATTATCCTCTTTATCCTACTTAATAACCCGAATTCAATTTAATTAATAAGTATTCATATATGATAGTTCTAATGAAGCTTCGGAGTCCCCTCACTTAGAATCATAACATGGAATCCTGCTCAGTAGTGAACTCACTCAATCAATAACCAAGATATGTATTCAGACTCTACATAACAATTAATGATGCACAAAATGGCCATGAGTATGAATTAAAAAGACACAATCATATATAAAATAAATCCACAAGTAGTGTTGTATGGAGTTTACACACGAAAGTTTAATTAATTGGTAAAAACCTTCACAACTCTAGTTCTATCAAAAAGGCTCTAACACATGATGTTACGAAAAACAATCATGGGTGTTGGATAGATCTTATCCAGATGTCCGAAAAATACAAGATAAATTAGGAAACGAATAAAACCCTAGATGCGAGAGTCGTCGCATCCTTCTCCATCTTGAATCCTCCTCTTGGTTCTCCTCTAGATTCCACAAATGAATCTTCAAAGTGATTGATGAATAGAAGAAAGGATGTAGATGATGGTTGGGGGGTGATCCCCCCTTGTGGGCTGTAGTATAGTTGTGGCCTCTCAGTTCTCAGTTCTCTCCTAATTTATGAATAATGATGTGAAATATATATTGGTGTGAGAATAGAATTAAATAAGGAAAGAAATATATATGGGTGAATCATGGAGGATTATGTGATAAGGAGATAAATTAGGTAATTTTCAGAAATTTTCGGAAATTATCGAAAACTCTCGCTGGCAGCTGCGCGACTTCACAATTTTAAGCATAACTTCCTCGTCCCATCTCTGATTTGAGTGATTCTTGCGCTCACACGATTCTCTCTTCCTTAGCTTTCTCTAAATATAAAGAACTCACAGAAAATCTAAGATTTGTTGATTTAACAAGTAATCCAAAGTAACACAGCTGTTCTGTTCGGCACAACTCGTGTGACGTTACCACTTTGATCATATCTCTCTCGTTTGGATTCCGATTGGGGTGTTCTTGACGCCAAAACGATCCTTTTTTTCAGTGGCTTTCTAACCATATATCACACTTCTCGTTCAGATCTCCATACCAATACAGAAAAATTACACAATCTGGACGTGCATTTTTCAGCATTCTTGGACAAATTGCACCTTTTCTCCAACTTTGCACTTTTGATTCCTTTTTCCACCTAAAACACAATAAAACACCTCAAGTGCACCTCTCATATATATTGAATATAAGATACTTGTGCTAATTTATGACAACAATTCTCATAAAAAATGTGTTAAATTGGACACTAAAACACGTTTATTTTCACTCTCATCAATTGGTATGAGAGAATTTCAAGAATGCGCCTTCTAATATCAGCGTCAATTCCAGCAAAGAAAATCAAGGATTTTTCGCTACTAACAGCTAGTCCTGACAGGCTATCAAACAATGTGAGGGTTTCTCTTAAGACCTGAGCTGACCTGACGTTTCCACGAAAAAACAAAAGCAAGTCATCGTCAAATGCAAGATGAGTGATAGACAAATCCTTGCACAATTTGGAATGATATATATAACCTTCTTCTTCAATCTTCTTCGCTAGGGTGCGGCTGAAAATTTCCATGAATAGTACAAATAACAGCGAAGACAACAGATCCTCTTGTCTCAATCCTTTCTACCCGTGGAAGAAACCATCAGGAACTCCATTAATGAGCAAAGAGTAAGATGGAGTTGTCACATACTCTATGATCCATTCAACAAATCTATTTGGGAACCCAAACCCTCGCAAAACCTTCTCTAAGAACTTCCAATCCACCGATCATGTGCTTTTTTATATCCACTTTGATAGTCATCCTTGGAGAGATTCTCCCACGTCCCCAATCATAATTTTGAATAACCTCATGTGCTAGAAGAACGAAGTCTCTAATCTGACGACCTTTGATAAACCCAAAGTGGTTTCCTCCCATAATACTACGCATAAGAGAACTTATACGATAGTCTATAATCTTCGAAATTATCTTATAAAGGACGTTGCAGCAGGAAAAAGGCCTGAAATCTTTTATTGTTAGTTTGAAGCTCTTCTTGGGAATAAGAGTAACAAAAGTGGCATTAATCTGCTTCAGAATTCTTCCAGATTAACGAACTTCTTGACTGCTTCACATACACTATCTCCCACAACACACCAAGCTGCCTTAAAGAACTGAGTCGTGTATCCATCAGGACGTGGGGACTTATCACCTTCCATACTCCACACTGCTCTACGAATTTCAACATTAGTAACAGGGGTATCGTATCCAACACTGCAGACTGCTCATTAGATAAAAATCGTGTTTTTGTTCTTCGAGATAGAGGTTGCTGTCTGAAAATTCCCAACTCAAATTTTCTACGTCCACAATCTAAATTTGTTCAATTTCCTCCCAAATTGATTCCCAAGGGATCGATTCCTTCCTCGAAGATCTGTTCAATTTCCTCTCAAATTGACTAAAAATTATCCACGGCCACAATCTAAATCTGTTAAATTTTCTCTCAAATTGATTGCCAGGGGTCAATTGCTTTCTCGAAGATGGTGGAGCCGAGGTGGCGCTAGAGTGGGAGACCCATTTCATGATAGCAATGACAACAATTTCAGCACAGTTTCAGAGGAATTCTTGCTAAGCTTCATGGTGGAGACGTCGCCGGAGATGTCAGAGATTTAGACCTCTCCCGGTGGACATCCAAGTCGACTCGCAGGCGGACATAGCCTCTGATTCCATCGACGGCACAACCGAAGAAGTCAAAACCGTAGCCAAAGCCAAGATTGGCTAATTTTTGTTTGAGGTTTACATGTGTTGTTGTCTGGTTGTTGATGAACTTGAAGGAAGCGAAGATGGGTTATGTGGTGGTTGGAGGTATTAATCCTACACCTCTTGGAGAAGGCAAGTCTACTGCTACTGTTGGTCTCTACCAAGCTTTGGTGGAGGTAAATAATGGTGATGAATAGAGTTAGGTCGAGGATAATGAACAAACTGGGATCAGTGGGATGATGATGAAAATTGTGGGTGATGAAGATGGGGTTTTAAGATGAGCATAATGGTAAAATAGAGTGTAATACCTCAATATTAAATTTTGGTATTATGTATCCAGGGTGGGATACACAATACCATGGGAAGGGTATTAACAATATCGGGTTAAAAATTTTTCCGAGCTCTAAGTGTTATGGGTACATCGAGATTAATATGGTATAAGGGGTGAAACTATATCAATACCACCCTAATCATGTGTAAAAATGAGATCTAAAAAAAAGATAATATCACAGGGGTAAAATCGAGCATGAACCACAATAGTATACAGTGGTACCGTGACGCACAAACTATTGACAAATCATTATTTACAAAATATTTGTGCACAGAGTTATTAAAGACGCGCCTAAGGAACATGGGTCAAATCGCCCCGGCTTTTGAGGTTTTGGGGGGGGTTAAAACCTTCGCCTTTGTGCACCTTTTCCCTCCTAAAAAAAGGCATGCGTGAGGTATAATTACAGATATGATGATTTTTTATTATTTTTTCTAAAGTTGTCATTTTAGAAACACATTTTTATAAGTTGAGTTAAAATTTGTCATAAGGTTTTTTGGAATTCATTTCACATTTATAGTTAGGGTTTCTAAAGAGAGAAGCTCCCACCCTGCAAGACTCTGCCGCCTCTACTGTCGCTACCACCCAATTAGGATTTTTAATTTTTTTTGTTTTTCTATATTTTCATGATTTCTTTTAACTTCTGATTTTCTCACTTTAAAAATTAAAAAAGAACAGTAATTTTGTATTTAAAAAATGATTTACAAGAAGTTTGCTATGAATTTTTTATCTTTACCAAAAGTTTCATATTTTATCCGCATTTGGAAATTCGTGCGTATCTTGCCGTAATTTGACCAATATAAAGATGGAATATATATCAAGGCAAGAAAATAGAATGCAAAGGAGAGAAGAACTTGTATACCCATATTTTAATACCATTACCACTGAGAAAAATCAAAACCATAGTGTTTTTGTTGATAGATGGGGAATGACTTAGCTTATAGAATGACAGGTTAGTGTCTGAGCAGCCCTCATGCTACTCAGTGGTTCGAATTGCAAACGGACATTAAAGTGGAATATTTTATTGCAAATTCTCATATGAAAATTAATTTGCACTCGAAATAAAAGTGAGGACTTTTTCAACAATTTACTTAGCTTGTTTTATTTATATGATTCAGAGCTTCCATCCTAAAGAAAATCTCACAAACATCCTAAAGAAAATCTCACAAAAGTTTTTGAGTAACCACATCCTCGCAAACATTGAATGATTCTTCTAAAACTATTTGACAACAAATGATTATAAAGGCCTAATTTCTTCTCTACTTGTTATTATAAATTGAAACCAAAATTAAAGTGGATAGAAAGTTGAAGTAATAGCAGGAGATGATTATATTATTCCTTATACAGGACAACTTGTGGATTTAAGAATAATAAAAGTTGAAATACAGATCTATAAGCCTGCCAAAACAATAATTATCGCCTCTAATTGTGTGCTTTGTATATATTGCTCAATCAACACCAGTGTTGTCGGAACCGGACCGACCGGTTCGACCGATTCAATTGGGAACCGGTGTCGGTACTGGTCCGATAACCCGCAAAGAACCGTTAAAGTAGTTAAACCGGGAATAATCGGTTTGAAGCGGTCAAAATCGGAATAACCGGTTGATCCGGCCAAACCGTAAACCGCTGGTTCTGGTATTCTGACAGTTGGATTCACACGGCCGGGAGAGATCTTTCCCCTTATCTCCTCAAACACCTCAATATTTTTTTAATACTCTGCCTCCTCTCCCAAATCAGATTTGATAAATTCAGATTATATGAGTGTGCGCTATTGAAGGCAAAAGAAAGTGGAAAGGTGAGTCTAGGTAGAGAAGTGAAGAGCGTAGAAGGAGATGCCCGGCACGACGACTCTGTGGAGGCGGCGGATCTGTGGGGTAGACTGTAGAGGGAGAGAGTTTCACGTTTTTGCCATAAGGAAAAGAAACGGAGAATCGAGTACAAACAGTCATACGGACATGAGGAAGTTATCAATTGTAATTTTTAATTTAATTTTGACTTTTTTATGGGATATTTGAAATAGTAAAAATAAATCAATGGCAGACCCATTTAAAGTAAGCCCATCACCTTGATCTTAAATTAATTAAAACTGAGTTTTGCAAAATAATAAAATAAATAATTAAAAATGTATTTTATTATTTTTAAGGTTGAACTGCCAGTTCAACCGGTCCGATCGGTTGAACCTTGAATCGTTGGGGTCTTCGGTTTGAATCCGGTCCGGTTATGAAAACACTTTTCAAAGTATGCTTCTTACATTCATATTACTTTGAATATTTTGTTGCTGTTAATCAAACTAATATCCTTTAGTCTTCACTAATCCACCCACCCCACCTATTTACCACCCACTCCCTGACCCATGTAAAAAAATAAAAAATATTCTTTAACCTCCAGACCAGACCAGAAAACTAAATTTACCTTAAAAAAAAAACCAACAAACTAACAAAAATCAAAGATTAAAGAATCTCAGATTATAATTTGTGTCTTAACTAATCTTATTTACTGTTTGATTAAATTGGCTATATTTCTTCACCTTTTCCTGATGAAACCTCTTCAAAACCCCTTCAATGGCAATCTCAAAAGCATCATCAAAATTGGCATCTCCATGGCTGTAAATAAATCTTGGTATGAGACTGATCACTTTCTCTCTCATCCTGCTCACTTCCTCCCTACTGTACCCCTCCAACACCTTCCTAATCGACGTCGTTCCGTTCCTCACTTCGTTCCGGTTTATGAAAACCGAGAACCGGTCCGGTTCACCTCCCAGGGACAACTCGTACTGGCGGAAAATGCTCCTCCTCCAGAAGAAAACCGGAATCGAACCGGCCAGCATGCAGTCGAACGTTGACTTTCTGGTCAGCGCATCGCCTCGGGGCTGCAAGCAGAAGTCCGACGCCAGGAATGCTTCTAGAATCTTCAACGATCCGTCGTGGCACTTGTGGCCGGAGCAGTCGACGACTCGGCACGAGTCGGACTCGTTGCGGCAGTGACTCAGCAACACGGTTCGGAAATCGTTTTTCAGTTTGCGTTTCCCGCCGACGAATGTGAACAGGCTGGTTCGATTCCGGTGGCCGACGAACGACATCCATTGGTTGAGCTCTTGGATTGACCGGGGGTGGAATCCTGTGGGGTAGGGTACACTGATCTCCATCGGGTCCCACGGGTCCCTCTCCACACCCAGCCGTAGAACATTCTTCATCAACGGCATGTAGAAGAAGCTCGACCCCCAGTCCTCGTCTCTCAACCGTCGAAAATCCCACGTCATCCGCCCGACCATGATGAAGTGATCTGAGCCGTTGGATCTCCTCCACGGCTCCTGATCGCGGACCCACCGGAGAAGCCCCTCGCAATGCATATCTCGTTCATGCGCAGTATAGTTATTGGCGAATAGGAACCTTCCAAGTGCGACTCCAGCGTAGAACGGTATGTAGAACGCCGTAGCGGATTCCGCCTCCGTCGTCCGACAAGCGTGCTTCATGATCCGGGAGTGGTAGATCACCTCTCCCGCGAACATGTCTGTCCAATACCATACCGGAGATAAATTCTCCGGCACGGGGGACAGACTTCGGTCTCGGGCCGAAAGTTTTGCTTTTGGCCCGAGGCCATTATTGGAGATGGCGTGGCAGCGCGAGCTCCATGGATCCAAATCGTGGCAATTGTCAAGAAAGTGTTGGTTGAAGATGGGAGGGAGATCGTAGACGTATACAGTTCCATATTTGCAACGATCATCAACTGCTGATGGTGGAGATTTTGATTGAGTATGATCGGATTGGAATATGAAGTTGAGAATGAGAATTTGGAATACAAGGATCAAGAAGAGCTGAGAACATCTGCACAAGAAAACTGAATTAATCAAGTCAGAAAGGGTTTTTCTTGTCTTGATCAATTTTTTGTCTGAAGATGAATGATCGAACATGGTGGAAACCTTCAAGAGAAAAAACAAATGGGGTAATGGATCCTAATATAAAGGGATTTGATTCTTCTTAATTAAACCTAGAAAAGAGAGAATAATTAATGTAATCACCCATAATCATCGATTGATTTATGGCTAGCGGGTTTTTTTGGACACGATGTTTCCAAATTTTAAATATAAAAATTTATATGGGATACAAGAAATCAAATGTTGATTTATTTACATAGATTGAAATGATTAAATTAAGCTAATTAATTAAGTTAGTCAACATTCAATTTAATTCGAAATACTTTGCCACCAAGACAATTAGTTGTCAACGGAGAGGGATTCACAAATTACCATTTAATAATAATAAGAGAATATATAATTGAAATAAAAAATTGTGTGAACATGACTATTGACATTTATAAATTAGACTAACTCATGTGTGCTAATGATTCATTAGATTGATCATTATAGTTGTTAAAAGTTTAACAGTGATGACTCATCTCGACTTAAACGAATTGTAGATTAATCTAATTTTGTTTTCACATGCTTAGTGTTTGTCATTTATTGAGATCAAAAACTATTAAGTTAAAATTGATAGATGTATGAAGTTCTTTTAATATATTCTTTAGAAGTAATTTACTAAAGTGAGTTGTTAAGTCTCTATCAATAATTTAATCACGGTTAGATCCCAATTCCAAAGCAAAACTATACTATGATAGAAAATTATATATATTTAATAATCTTTAAGGTATCAACTTAAAATTGTTATTAAAGCAAAGGGGTTGTAATGAACAGAGCTAGGTTGAGTATATGCATTATTTTAGTATAGATACCCCATCAGACATGGCACTCTTTTTGCTTCAAGAATATTATGTTCATTAATTATAGCGAGTTCATCTCCAATAGTCAACTTTTCTACAAAGAATTTTAACTACATTTGTTAAAATTGAGGTTGAAATAAATAAGAGAAGATTTCATTGATCTTGTGTTGTTTTTTGTTATAATTACATATTCAAATACAATCCTATTTATAGGCATATGAGGAAACTAGCCAGTACACATAAGGTAAAAAATAGTTGTTGGAACCTAGGAACTATAAGAACAATTAATGATGGAAGATGGAGAGTGAGAGAGAGCAATAAATTATTTCAACACTCCCCCTCAAGTCTAGGGGTGAATGGGTTGATCACCCCTAACTTGTCTAAAATGTATTTATGTTTTGATTTGTCTAAGGCTTTGGTGAATATATCTGCGAGTTGATCCTTGCTTCCAATATACGGTGTTTGAATCATTCCACCTTGAACTTTGTCTCGAATGAAATGACAATCCACCTCAATGTGCTTCGTATGCTCGTGGAACACCGGGTTTGATGCTATGTGATGTGCATCATTGTTATCACAATACATCTGAATTGCTCCTTTAGTTTGAATATTCATATCCTCGAGTAATTATTTTATCCAGGTAAGTTCACTAGCAGTTGATGCCATTGCTCGGTATTCAGCTTCGGCACTTGATCGAGCTACCACGTTTTGCTTTTTGCTTTTCCAGGTTACTAGATTTCCTCCAACCATAGTGCAAAAATCGGTAGTAGATCGTCGATCGAAGCTTCCTACCCAATCTGCGTCTGTGTAGCCTTCAATGCTTACATTGTTGTTGTTTTTTTATCCAAATTCCTTGTCCCGGAGTTGACTTTAGATATCGGAGGATCCGATCAATAGCAGCTAAGTGAGTGGTCCGAGGTGCCTGTATGAATTGACTAACTACACTTACAGGAAAAGCAATGTCAGGACGAGTAACTGCTAAGTAAATAAGTTTTCCTACAAGTCTTTGGTACATGCCCACATCTTGAAGAGAAGATACATCTTCTGAGTTGAGTTTAGCATTGGTTTCCATAGGAGTAATAGCGGACTTAATACCAAGTTTACCTGTTTCCTTGAGTAAATCAAGAGTGTACTTTCTTTGAGAAAGGAATAATCCTTTTTTAGAGTGAGCTATTTCAATTCCCAAAAAATATTTAAGAATGCCAAGGTCCTTGATATCAAAAGTTTGTTTAAGGAAGTTTTTAGCTTCTTGAATTTCTGTTTCCTTATCACCGGTAATAATAATATCATCAACATAGACTAAAACAATAATTGATGAGTTTGGAGAAGTGCGATAAAATAATGATAAATCAGCGGAACTTTTTTGAAAATTTTGAGCGAGTAATGCATGACTAAGTTTAGAATACCAAGCTCTAGGAGATTGTTTAAGACCATAAATAGACTTGTGAAGTTTGCAAACAAGAGAATGATCCGAATTCTTAAGACCTTGAGGTAGAGTCATGTACACTTCTTCTAAATCTCCTTGTAAAAAGGCATTTTTAACATCCATTTGATGAAAAGACCAATTTTTATTAGTGCCTATAGAAAGAAGGATTCTTACGGTGCTCATTTTAGCGACGGGTGCGAATGTTTCTTCATAGTCAATTCCATAAGTTTGAGTGAAGCAACAAGGCGAGCTTTATATCTTTCGACTTTTCACAAACTATCGAATTTTACTTTGTAGACCCATTTACATCCGACTGCCTTTTTCCCTTTAGGGAGATGAACAAGAGACCAAGTATTATTTTTCTCAAGAGCATTTATTTCTTCTTCCATTGCTTTACGCCAAGTAGGACAACAATTAGCCTCTTTGAAGCTTTTAGGTTCAGATTGATTTATGCAATTTAAAAATGCATGATGCTCTTTTGAAATCTTGGAGTAAGATAAGAAGTTTTGGATAGGATATGATACCGAATAAGTGACATAGTCTCTTAGTTTGGTAGGTTGCCGAGTTTGTCGATGAGATCTCCGAGGTGAATTAGCTCGAGTTGGGTTTTGGTTTTGATCTCCCCCTATCGGAGCATTTTCTTCGAATGGGACGTGATCTCCCCCTATCGGAGCATTTTCTTCGACTATGTTTTCATCATCCTCGAGAGGAATCGTATTGATCAAATCAATATGATGATCCTGAGAAGGAATAACATCAGTAGGAGCTGAAATAGGAAAAACAAAGTCGTTAGTATCAATGGAGGAGTTATCAATAGAGTAATAAGGATCATTTTCATTGAAGGTAACATCTCTTGAAATATAGAGCTTTTTATTAATAGGATCATAACACTTGTAACCTTTTTGAGGTACTAAGTAGCCAAGAAAAATAGCTTTGACCGAAGAAGAACTGAGTTTATCGGTACGGTTAATGTGAACAAAACACGTACATCCAAAAGTGCGTAAGTGGTCAAGACCGACATCCCTTTTAAAAAGAATTTTGTGGGGACTAAGGTTATTGAGATTAGGGGAAGGTCGACGATTGATAAGGTAATTGGCGGTTAGAAAAGCATCTGACCAGAAAAGTTTTGGAACATTATTTTGAAAAAGAAGAGAACGAGTGACTTCTAGAAGATGTCGGTTTTTCCGCTCCGCGACCCCATTTTGAGCGGGTGTGTAGGGACACGAAGTATGATGAATAATTCCATTACTTTTTGTAAAATTTTGAAAATTTAAGTTTATAAATTCAGTTCCATTATCCGTTTGAAAATTTTTGATGGACTTATTGAACTGATTTTTGATGTAGGCGAAAAATTCTTGAAATTTTGCGCTAACATAATATCTAAAACCATTACAAGATGTAGTTGGGGCGGGACCCCAAACATCCGAGTGGATCAAATCAAAAATAGATTTTGAATTAGAAGAGGAATTTGTGTAAGGAAGACGTGTGTGTTTAGATAAAGAACAAATTTCACACTTATCATTATATGACAAATTAGAAAATATTTTGTTGAAAACTGAATTGGACGGATGTCCAAGACGTTTATGCCAAAGGGACATATCAACAACATTTAAAGCAATACTAGGGAAGTTAATTAGGTATAAAATATTGATACGAACTCCTTTACCAATCGTTCGTCCAGTCATTCTTTCCTGAAATACAACATCTATGTCAGTAAATATAACTTGACAATTTAATTCCATGGTGATCTTACTAACGGATAACAAATTCAAAGTAAAAGATGGTAAATAAAGGATATTGTCGATCTTTTAAGAAAAAATATAACTTGATCCTTTTCCACGGATTTGAACGGAAGTATTATTAGCTATTTTAACATTTTGAGAGTTGTCTAAAATTAGGGAGTTTTCTAGAAAAATGGAACGATTTCCGGTCATGTGATCGGTTGCTCCGGAATCAACCACCCAAGCTTTAGAGAAATCAATTAAATTATTATTTGATGAAAACATGCTAGAGTAATTAAATGATTTTGTATTTAAAAAATTGGGTTTTGAAAATTTGAAAAATGAGTGGGCTTTTTTCAAAATTAAAATTTAAATATTTTGGGCCCAATGAAATATTAGAAGGAAATGGACCTGCATCCACTGTATTAGTGGATTGGATTCGAGTTTGGGCTGCAGGGCTTTAGCAACTTGGGTCACAAGAGAAGAAAATTGATTTGGGTCCAATATATTGACATGGGCTACACTGAGATGAGGCCCAGCTTCATTTTTCTTTAAACACGGATCAGTGAAGTGGTTGGGGACACAACCTTCGCTGTGCCCTAAAAATCTCTCCACTGCGTGCATCTTGAACAGATCGGAGGTTGTCGTGCGGCGGCAGGAAGCGGCTGGCAGGGCAGATCTGGCGAGACAGTCGGCGGGTTCATGCTTCCACTTACGAACCACTGATGTTTGAGCCTCTCACCGGTAGCAACTTCGTGTTCCGAGCGGCTGTGAACAGAGGCTGGTCTGGAGTACCAGTACCAGCGGTGTCGCGTTCCCGCAGTTCACGAGCAGCTTTGCGACGGAGGCTGAGCGTGTGGCAGCTTCAATTGACGACAGCGGCCACCAGCGGGGTCGGTGGACAGCACAGTGGCAGCGGCGGCGCGATACTTGCTGCTGCAGGCTGCGAACAAATCGTGAATCCGGCGGGCTGGGCTACGGTGGCTTAACTGACCGTTCCTCCCTCCGATGGCGGCGGCTGACGGACAGCAGCTTCAGTGACCTCCGACGGATGGCGGTCGAGCAGCAGCGCTGAGTAACAGTGATCAGAAAGCTTTGTCTTATTTGCAAAGCACGAATTGGGCGAGAATGAAGAGAAGTCCTGTGATGAGTATTGTAGATGACCAGAGAAGGTTTTAACCTTCTTTAGAGTAGTACACCTTAGGGTGTAATGAGGAGTTTTGATTGAATGAAGAAGAGGTTGAACCTCTTTTGAATTGAGACACCTTCAATGGTGTTTTGCAGTATGCAATGAAGAAGAGGTTGAACCTCTTTTGAATTGAGACACTTTAAATGGTGTTTTGCAGAGAGCTTCAATAGAAAGGGTTAAGAGTCAGAATTAATCCTGTTCTGATACCATGTTAAAATTGAGGTTGAAATAAATAAGAGAAGATTTCATTGATCTTGTGTTGTTTTTTGTTATAATTACATATTCAAATACAATCCACCTAGGAACTATAAGAACAATTAATGATGAAAGATGGAGGGTGAGAGAGAGCAATAAATTATTTCAACAACATTGAATTTCATTTCTCACGGTTAATTTATACTGCATTTTTAACCTAAAACAAAATGCTATTATAAGGGAAATTGATTGAGACAACTATTCGAGGTTTTTCAACTGATTGATCGAGACAATTTTTCTTGTTGTTCTTGTTAGATTAATTTTATTTTTTTCACCATGAGACCGTATGCCATAGCAAGGGTTATGTTGTTTTACTACTGCGGTCCTTCTAAAATTCTTTGAACTTCAAGGCCATATTGACATCATTAAACCTATTATTTTTCTGCCACCGTACAATATTCTTAAAATTATAATTCAAGGATAATTTTTTTTTATAGTGAACTTGTTTGCAAGACTTTTTACGTACTAGATATATAAACTCTAGATTATTTCGTACTCAAATGGCAGTACGTGCTCCAATAAGACTTCATTCTTTCAATGTTTTATCTCCAAAAACATAAAAATTATGATAGAGTATGTTTTTTTTTTTCATAAACTTTGTATAGTAAGGTGCAAATCTTTCAGAGATGAAGAGTATTACTTTTAGGGGTGACAATTCCAAACAAGACACGATAGTACGACACGATAATTAGGTAAATATATAATAAAAATACTTATTAATAATTATAAAATATATTTTCTTAAAAAAAATTAATACTTTTAATTATTTTTTTATTTTTATTTTTTTAATTTTCTTATCGTGTCGTGTCGCTTCAACCCATTATTTTAGTGTTCGTTTCGTGTCGGAACGCATTCTTATCGTGTCGTGTTCGAATTTGCCCATATCGTATTGTGTCACTATCGTGTCAATACGAAACCCTAACCCGTTAGAACGAATTGCCACCCCTAATTACTTTTATACTCATATTCAAACACTTTTCTTAATTTTGTGTAACATTATGATCATAAATGTTAATTATGGGAGTAGATGGAATCGTAAATAGAAATATGAACATTTTATTTTAGATTAAAAAAAATTATGTATTTCGACTACTCCCTTCATTCCATTTAAAAACGCACCCCTCCTAGGCAAGAATATTAATAAAAGAAATAATTTTTAAGGGTATTATGATTTTTTTATATAAATAAATGATAAACTATGGTTTTTTTTAAAATTAATGATAAACTATGTTACGTGTTAATAGCATAAGGGAATCAAATCAATCCCTATAATTTAGGAACTGTACAACTAACTTTCCTTGTACTATTTTTAGTATAGATGCAAATCAATTGTATATATATACTTATACATCTCTTGGTTGAATAATCAATATAAAACTAACGTCTATGAATTATCTATTGTGGCGTAGTCAAATTTATCCTCTTCTTATTGGTCAAAATTTTCTTGGTCTTATTGATGGGTCTCGCTCGGCGTCGGCTAAAGAGATCACAGTTAATGGCAAACAACAAATAAACCCAGATTACCTTTCCTGGCAGCGTGTAGAAGACCAACGCTTAGTATCTCTGATTTATTCTTCTCTCACGGAAGAATCAATGGGTGTTGTTGTTGGCTGCACAACAGCCCGCACAGTGTGGGTGGCACTAGAAAACACTTTCAACCATCAATCAAAAGCACGAGAATTCCATCTCAAATGACAACTACAAACTATTCGAAAAGGAGATCAATCTGTTGTAGATTATGGGCGTGAATTCAAAGCAATTTGCGATCAGTTATCGACTATTGGTGTTCTTATTGATAACACTAATAAAATTCATCTTTTTCTTAAAGGTCTCGGCACTAGCTTCTCCAATTTTTCAGCAACTCAAATGGCTCTCTCGCCACTTCCCTCTTTCACCGATCTCCTCCAAAATGCACTGACATGGGACATGTTTCAACAAGCTTTGGAATCTCCTCCCATCTCTCAAGCAGCATTTGTTGCTAATACTAATGATTTATCTTCTTCATCACATCCTTCTGGTGGTAACGTTTTTAGGCAAAACATGGGTCGCGGCCACAACAGCAATAACACCAGATATTCTCGTGGTCGTGGTCCATTATCTGGTCAAGGACAGAGGCAAAATCAACGTGGTGCCTGGCAAAAAATACCTCCTCATTGCCAAATCTGCAGAAAAAAATGGACAACTATGCAAATACTCGCCCAGATTATTTCAATCACTCGGTCGCACCTATAGCAAACATCGCTGAAGCTTTCTCAGTAGCCTATAATATCTCAAATTCCCCTGCATCAGATTGGTATTTGGATACAGACGCCTCATCCCACATGACTCCTTCATCAACTCACTTGGTTTCTCCGTTGCCGTATACATGTTCAGATTCAGTTATAGTTGGAAATGGTGCCTTATTATCTATTTCACATATTGGATCTTGCAATTTAAATGCTTCTATTAAACTCTCAGATGTCTTGGTTCTTCCTAACCTCACCAAAAACTTATTGTCCGTGAGCAAATTAACGCAAGATTTATCAGTTGATGTTATTTTTACTAATGATAGTTTTAAAATTCAGCATTGGGTAACTCAGGCCATATTGGCTCAAGGCAGGCGTATGCATGGACTATATATACTGGATGATGAAAAACAAGCTTTAGTTGCGACTGGCAAACCTACAACATCTTTTGAATTGGGGCATTCTAGTCTTGGATATGCTTCTTTTGATATTATTTCCTTTTTGAATAAAGTTTGGTGCATATCTGTTAGTACTTTACTACCCAAACCTGTCATTTGTGATTCATGTGAAATAGCTAAGAATAAGTGTTTGCCCTTTGTGCTGGATGAAAAACGTGCTTTGTCTATTTTGAATATTGTTCATTGTGATTTGTCGGGTCTTGCACCTGTGAACTCTCATTCTGGTTTTCGATATTACATTATTTTTGTCAATGACTTTTTTAGATTTACGTGGTTGTATCCATTGAGGCAAAAATCATATTTTTATAAAGTGTTGTTACAGTTTACTAATTTTGTTGAAAATCAGTGTGCTACTACTGTTAAAACATTTCATAGTGATGGAGAAACAGAGTTTAATAATAATAGAGTGCAAAATTTATTTCGACAAAAAGAAATTCGTCATATCTTGTCTTGCCCTTATACACCTGCTCTGAATGGTCGGGTGGAGCGTAAACACAGATATGTTACTGAAACAGGTCTGTCAATATTGTTCCACTCACACACTCCTATGAAATTTTGGGTTGATACTTTTAGCAGCGCAGTGTACGTCATAAATCGATTGCCATCTAAAGTTCTAAATGGGAAATCACCGTTCGAGCTGCTTTTCTCCATAACTCCGAACTTCTCCAATTTTCATCATTTTGGTTGTCGAGTTTATCCATGTCTTCGTGACTATACTGCAAACAAATTTGAACCCAGAAGCACATCATGTATTTTTTTGGGGTACAGCTGTTTGCACAAAGGGTTTCGTTGCTACGATCCTGTATCTTTCCGCATTTATGTCTCTCGTCATGCCAAGTTTGATGAGACAAGCTTTCCTTTCTGAAATTCGAAGGAGAAGTCAGGTACTTTTTTTATCTATTTCTGAATTTTTGGAACCAGTTTAGTTGGTTGGAGCGCCACTTCAAAAATCTGTTGCTTTAAAGGAGTCTCTCATCCAAGTTCATGAACTTTATGTGGTGATGATTCTTCACATATAATATCTGGACGACCATCTTTAGCTCCTACACCTTCACTTATAGAGACATCTGTAACTATTCCAATTGCGCCTGCACCGCCTACGCCACATGTTCCTCTGTCTGCAGTTTCTATACATCCTATGCAAACTCGAGCAAAGTCAGGTATCTTCAAACCAAAACATGTCACAAATTATGCTCATTGCAGTGACCGAACCCCGTGGTGTAAAAACTGCACTTAAGCACCCAAAATGGGTTGCTGCCATGAATAAAGAGCTTTCTGCTTTACATTCAAATCACACTTGGGATCTTGTTCCCCGTCCTCCCAATATAAATATTGTGGGTTCAAAATGGATTTTCCGTACTAAATTCTTAGCTGATGGGTCGATAGACAGACATAAAACTATACTTGTAGCGCAAGGTTTCACTCAACTTCCGGGCTTTGATTATTCTCATACCTTTAGCCCCGTGGTTCGAGCATCTACCGTACGGATTGTGCTTTCCATTGTAGTACTTAACAATTGGCCTCTTCATCAATTAGACATAAAAGATGCCTTCTTGAATGAATTTCTGACGAAACCTGTGTTTATGGAACAACCACCAGGATTCATCAATGCAAAGATTCCAAATCATGTTTGTCGTCTTCGAAAAGCCTTGTATGATCTTAAACAAACTACTCGTGCTTGGTTTCAGCGCCTCAATGATTTTCTCATTAATATTGGGTTCACCTGCAGGCGATTTGATTCATCATTATTTATCTATATTCAAGGCTCCACAACTCTATTTCTCTTAGTTTATGTGGATGACTTCATTCTTACCGGCAACTCTCCAGCTGCTGTAAAATCTTTTAATGCTTGCCTTCGCCAGGAGTTTGCTATCAAATACTTGGGAAAGCTAAGTTATTTCTTGGGGCTTGGGGTCACTTATACCGACTCTGAAATTTTTCTAAATCAATCCAAATATGCTCGTGACATCTTTCAACGAGCAGCTCTTGAAGACTCTAAACCTGTTGCAACTCCATTAGTGGCAGGTTGTCAACTCCATTAGTGGCAGGTTGTCAACTTTCCACATCTTGTAAGTCAGCATCTTCAAAATCCTATAGTAGAACACTTTCAAGCTCTAAAGCGGATTCTACGTTATGTTAAAGGCACACCATCTTTTGGACTTCCATTTTCTCGATATTCATCACCATCTCTCATTGTCTATTCTGATGCTGATTGGGCTCGTTGTGTAGAAATTAAAAAGTCCACATATGGTTACTCCATCTACCGTGGGGGAACCTTGTCTCATGGAGTGTAAAGAAGCAGCCTACAGTTTCTCGATCTAGCTGTGAATCTGAGTACCGTGCTCTAGCAAATGCTGCCTCCGAGATAGTTTCACTGCTACAGCTTCTTCGAGAACTACATTTTCCTCTATCTTCATGTCCAGTTTTATACTCGAAAAATAATAGTGCTGTTTTCTTAAGTCAAAATCCAAGTGCACACAAGCGTTCTAAACATATTGATATTGACTTTCACTTCGTACGAGAACTTGTCTCTGCTGGTCGTCTAGCCACAAAATTCATATCCTCTGATTTACAAATTGCTGATGTCTTTACAAAAACTTTACGTCGACCTCAGTTTGAATTCTTTCGAGCAAGCTTCGAGTTGAGCCTCATCCCACGTCTCGCTTGAGTGGGGATAATAGTATAAGGGAATCAAATCAATCCTTATAATTTAGGAACTGTACAGCTAACTTTTCTTGTACTATTTTTAGTACATATGCAAATCAATTATATATATATATATATATATATATATATATATATATATATATATATATATATATATATATATATATATACTGTACATCTCTTGGTTGAATAATCAATATAAAAATCGAATACTCACCTTAACACGTGTGTTAGGTAAGGTTTTTTTTAAAATAAAGTATATGAGGAAGGGTGATTCTTTCGACTTTTTACAGTTTTTAAGGAGGTACAAAATTTTGTAGGACAATCCAAAATGAAAAGTGTGTGATGTGATAGGAGACAGAGATGTACTGCCTCCATCCCGTCCAAATAGCACCATTTTACTATATTGGGCGTTCCATCCAAATTGCACCATTTTTCTCTTTTAGTAAAAAGGGTCCACCAATAGCCCATCGTTACCCATCACATCTTTCTAATACACCTACCTACTTTACATAAAAAAATAACACTCCTTAATCTACGTGCAAAAAACAAATGCACCTCTTTGCTCGGGACGGAGGGAGTATGTATTAATTAATAGTTCATCTTTCTCATTGCAATATTTTAATGGGCCAAAGTTGATCTCATTAGAGCCACATGCTGGACTAGTTACATTTTCTTGGGAAATATAGGCTCCAAGCCTAGGTATATTGGGCTCTTTGAATATACAAATGTTGGGCTCTTAGAATTAGTAAAATCAGACTAAGCTCAAATAGTACTCCATACTCCATAGCATACTAATTCGAGAGTTATTTATCACTGCAATTTCCAAAGATTCATTCAAATCTCAATTAAAATAAACAAATTTTTCGTGCACAATGTAATTCAGGTTATTACGCAGTTAGGTCCCAATATATATATATGATCGGGATTTTTAATATTTTTATGATGTAATCCTTTCGTTATAAGGAACTATCATGTTTTTTTTTTTTCAAGATTATCTCTTCAAAAGAAAAAAAAAAAAAAGAAAACCAATATAATTATAAGACAAATTATCCTATGTACGTGGTGCACCATACACTCATTTTTAAAATTTTTTTTATATATTTATGAATAAAAACATACTCCCTCCATCCCGCATAAGCACCCATCCCACACATTTATGTTTGCTTTTTTTTTGCATGTAAATTAAGAGATATAATATTTTCATGTGTAGTAAAGTGAGAAATAATATTTAGTGTGAAGTGGGTAGTTGTATTAGGATTGTGTGTAAACCCTATATGAAATACTCTTAATTAATTGTTTTGTGTGGGTCCTACTTGATAAAAAAGGAAATGTAAACCTTTAACTTGGGACAAAGCAAAATAGAAAACGTAAACATTAACGTGGGAGGAAGGGAGTGTACACTAAAGAATAAAAATGTATACACTTTGTTAGCGGATTTTCTGTTAGTTTTTTTTAAATGAAAAATTGAATGTAAAAAATCTATACAATTATATTAAGAACCATACCTACACTATTAAATAAAAATTTATACACATATGAATGCACGTATGCATCCGGATGCACAAGTCCACAAGATATCAACTCTAGCCAAATTATAATCCCTTATACATTTAACCAGGTGGGTTAGCTCACTTGACCACTGAACTCCTCATTAAGGTGAGTGACTCAGGTTCAGGTTCGGAGAATAATCTTGGAGTGGTGGTGTACTAACCACTAACAAACTAACTTTATTCTATAAAAAATAAAAATAAAAAAATTCGTTGAACACTTTAATTTCAAATTTATTATTCCGTACATAGCATTCAATGTACATTACACTTCATGTACTTTCTGTCCCCGAGATTATATGCACGTATTATTTAGTATTAGAGATTAAAAAAATTATTTTTTACAATTTTGTAGTGGGATAATTTCATATTTAGTCCCGTAAGAATTGTTCAATGTCAAAAATGTTCCAAAACTGGCAGATTTATTCACATAAGAATTTTTCATCAAAATATGTTAATAGTTGACAAAATATTCTAAACCATTAACAAGATCAAAATGGACTATTTCTATTTTGAAAGATAGAAAATAATATAAATTTGATAGTTTATAATAATATAAGTTAATTTGGGATAAAAATTTTCAAAAATTATGATTATAATATTCTTATGAGACCAAAACCGCTAGCTATAGGACCAGTGTATTCCTACGAGACTATAATTAAACTGAAAGAATTCTTATGGTACCAAATGTGATATTTTTCCATTTTGTAGTATAGTTATACTAATGACGATACTTATATTGTATTGAATGTTGTTTTCAATAGCGTATGCATAAGACGTTTTATTATTATTCAAAACGAACAATTATCCCCAAAAGTCATGATTAGCAAGTCATTAAAGTTAGAATTTATTTTAATTTTTAAGGGAAAAAAAACTGAAATATCGTCATTTATGTCAACATTGACAGAACATTACATAAGAGATGAGAAAAATTAAGGCAAACAATTGTGGGAAACGGATTCATATGTAAATCCTGTTTTTAATTACTTAATATTACTTTTAAGTATATGAAAAATTATTTTTTAGACATAAAATAATAATTTTTTTAATGAAGAATTTACTATTCAAATTATTGTAAACCCTAATTTATTGATTACTCTTTAGTAAATAAAAAAGGAATTTTATCAATTTAAGGCCCGAATTTTAGGTAAACTATCAATTCGGGGCCTGAATTATTTTTCTATCAATTCAATGCCTAAAATATATAAAACTATCAATTCAAGATCTGGATTTGTCAAATATTATCTTCTATTTTATCAATTTAGGGCCTAAGTTCAGGCCCTGAATTGATAGTTTAACATAATTCAAACCTCTAATCGATAGAAAATATAATTCATGCCCCAAATAGATAGTTTACCCATTTTTCAGGCCCTAAATTGATAAAATTCCATAAAAAAATTACTCTTTTAAAAGATAAACTATTACTTACTTGAATAAAAAATATTATTCTTCAAAAAAGTAAATTTTATATACTAAAGAGTAATTTTACAAAAATCGTGAACCCGATTCACACCAGACTCACTCAAAAATTAAACTATATATACACTAAACAAACCTAATATCATACTTTGATAATACATTGACTTGCACACAACACTAATACAATTACATACTACTACACAATAAAATATTACGCCCTTGTCTAACTTTAACTTCACATTTTCATAAAGGGAAAAAACAACTCACTAATATCACTCTAACACATTTTTATTTCAAATTTGTCATAAACTTAATTTTTTAACACATATAGCATATTTTATTTTTTATTTATTACCCTAAAATACCACATTATTTCCAAAAATAAATCAAAAAGTGATTTTTAATAATATTCGTGCAAATAATAAAATAAATTTGAGAGAAAGTGAATATATCTTTCAATCCATTACCAATTAAATTTTAATATTCTATCATCAAGATAACAAATTACTAGTATATTTCAAGGAGTTGGATGAAAGAATTTCTTTTGGATCCAATTGCAAAATTCCCATTTGGTTTGAGACAATTGATTGGATCTAAGCCGTTAGGCATAGTTTGAACATGTCTATTTATTCGAAATGTTGGGTGACGTAAGATTTCACTAATTAATGGAAAAAGAGACACATTGCTTTTGAAAGATGTGACAACTAAAGTTTCACAAATAGGGAGTATTATTTTAAGAAATTGTGAGTCACATTAATGCTGTATATGCTTGTTACTCCCAATCAAATAAAAAAGTCGATCTACTTTACTTGAAACCATTGTGATTATCGCCCATTCAACTTAAGTGATGTGTTTGTGCTTATATGTCTCAAATTACATCTTCTTTATTACGACCGGAAATGACATATTACTCACTTTGATTCACATCTTGAAGTATTGCTAGCATAATAGTAGTTTTCTGATGTGAAACCGTTTCACGATGACATCATTTTACGCTTTCATAATTAGTTATTACTTTCACTATAAAATATTATTATCTTTTCATGAAATAGTATTATCACTTTTCATTAATTGAGTATCACTATAAAAGTTATATTACTTTTTATCCATCTCACGTAAGTCATTACGTAAATTCTGGTCTTCCCCAAATTAATCGGTCTACAGATTGAATACCGATGCATCGGAAAAAAATTAAAATTATTATCTTTATTTTTTTAACTTAAGTTTTATAGTTTCAAATCTATATATCTATACATATATCAATAACAAATTTAATTTGTTATTTTTATCATTATTTATTCTCTCTAATTTAAATTTTACTATATTTAAAAATTACTCACTCCGTCCTATAAAAGATTGCACCTCTCCTTTTGTAAAATACAAAGGGGGGTGCAATATGAATTGGGATGGAGGGAGTATTCAACTTTGAAATTATTGACATTTCAATAACTAGGATTAAAAGTATAGTTGGTCTTTTGTGTCCCAATGTGCACAAAGTGTTTAAAGGTACATCATTTTGTTTTAAAAGGTATACACTTTAATTAATAATGGTACATAATTTTGTTTTAAATGGTATACACTTTATTTTTTATTTTTTTAGAAAATAATGAATACACGTTCTTATACTAAAGGGTACACCATTTAATACTAAAGAGAATCCAAGTGCACGATGGGCGCACAATATCCCGAGACACACAAATTTTTGCCTTAAAAGTATTAAGTGGGATGGTCAAAATTAAAGTTGAATAGTTTCTATAGAGAAAAATAGGTTTATATTATACCAAACGAGCTCTATTTATAACATTAGCAATTTTCTTTTAACAAGATCGATCAATACAAGCTTATACATACATTAATCATAATTGGAATTAAAATTATATTGGTGTAGATAAAGAGAAAATAGTAAGCCAACTCATATTTCTTTAGCAACATAACTTTATGATAGTTTTATGTACTTGTTTCCTTCAAGTACCCAAACAAGAAATTGATGGCATCACACTTTAATATAAAAAATGAGACAAGCTTGACCCCCATTTGTTAATGTATCTAATCTAGTCTATAAAAAGCGCTTTGATTTCTTTCCATGGTAAAGATTCATAAAGATGACAGACATTTTATTCATGTTTCCTGAGCTCAAATCTTTTGATCATTAGATTCATTGAATATTATATAAAATATATATATAGTATATATTATATATATATATATATATATATATATATATATATATATATATATATATATATATATATATATATATATATATATATATATATATTAATATAATTTATTTGAAAATTTCCATGCAAGTGCAGAACAGCTGAATATAATTAATTTATATTGTTTGATTTGATGAAATAATTTGAGCATGTTCTGTGTATCTCATGACACAATTTCAATACCAGGCCTTTTGATCTTTTAAAGTCAATATCATGCACACATTACTCAAATAAGTTCAAGTGATTCATGTGTGTCATTTAGGGCTGGGCACATGGTATACCGAACATTTTGAGTTATAACCAGGGCCGGCCCATTAATTTGATGGGCCAGGTGCAAAACAGTTTTTAGGTTTTTTATTTTTATACGACGTATAAAATACTAATAAAATTTACTCTCTTCGTCTATTATGGTAACCATTTGTTTGTTTATTGTATGTAGATTATGAAGAATTATTATTATTTTATATAATAAAATAAATAGTTGTATTAGTAGTGAGTGATTGACATGTGTGGATCATTTTGCTAAAAAGGAAAAATTAATACCTTTAGAGTTGAAAAATCAAAATAGGAAAATTGATACATTATTAGCGGATTGAGGAGTATTAAATATATTAGGTATATAATAATAAAATATGTCACATCATTATTGGTAATTAACATTAAGAATAATTTAAGTAATAAATCAATTTAATTTAATAGGATTATAAAGAAAATTTGAACAGAAAAATACATATAATAAAATAAAATAAAAATATGATTATATAGTGTAAAATTAAATTACATTGTTCAAAAAATGAAAATACACAATCTTTCTAAAAAATGTCATCAAAATTTATGTTAACAAATATTGTAGAACATGAGTTAAAAAAACAGAGAAGATTTTAAATAAATGAAGAAAACGTATAGAGAAAATTATGTTATTCTTATTCCTTAATAAAAAGGAAAGAATAAAAAAAATTATAATCACAAAGAATATTTATCATACAACATATCTATTAATATTAATACGAATATGGTATAAAAGGGAAAAAATTATATATAATATTAAATTATTAATTAATATATTTGAAGCATATTAGGAGATTATCAGAGTAATATGGCGTAGGTTAACGCGTAAGAATAAAAAATAAATAAAAAATACTCCACAAAAAAATTATATATAATATTAAATTATTAATTAATATATTTGAAGCAGATTAGGAGATTATCATAGTAATATGACGTAGGTTAATGCGTAAGAATAAAAAATAAATAAATAATGCTCCACAAAAATTTAAAACAAAATTACTACACACAGAAGAGTCGAGACTCAAACCCGTATGGAAAGAATAGAGGGGAAGTAAAAGTTGCCATCTGAACTACTATGAAGTATTATTAATGTTTCATGTTTAAAATATATAAACTAATACATATATATATATATAAATATATAATAAAAAAAATTCGGGGGCCTCACCGGAGTGGGGCTCTGTGCGGCGGCACCTCCGACACCGCCCCAGGGCCGCCCCTGGTTATACCGTATATCATATCTAAAATATAGGTATTAGAAGATTAATACCATATCGAAAGTTTCGGAAGACAAAAGTTTGGTATATCGAAATTTCGGTATAGAAAAATTAGATACCTTTTGCTTATCCACAATTAAGTATATCTTACTATATTGATTATTTCAGTAATTAAATATCGTAAATACTGAAAATTCGTTTATGTCGTTTTACATGTATTTATCTAGTATACCATTTAAAACATCATAAATTTACAGAAGACAACAACAAAATCTCAATAATTCATCATAACCCACAATAAAATTAATAAAACAAATATGTACATAATCCACAAACTACAAACAATATGTAAAACTAATACAACAATTCAAATTTAAAAACATTAATAGAACATAATAAATTTAAGAGTTTAATCATAATGTATTAAGTGTACATGAGAACTTATACGATTTGAGTCACTAAATTCTAGGTTAATAAATAATTAATATATACTCTTAGATAAAATTAAAAGATATATATAATTACAATTATTTCTTAAATTTAAAATTATAAATTCTATAATATATTCATACACCGAATGTACTCCAAAATTATCCTAAATTTAATAATTTGATCAATAATTTTAAAACATCATAGTTCTTTTTTTCAAAGTTATATATATATTAATATTAGTATGAAACCCGCGAACAACGTGGGATCATTTATTTAATTATTCTTATTTTTTGTAATTAAATAAGTCGTGTTATATAACGTAGCAACATTAATTAAGGAGTTTTTTTTCTTATAGCTAGATAATTTCTTTCATCAATGTAAAGAATTTGCAACAAATTATAACATTTGACTTTTGATAATGTAACGTATAACTAAATCATGTAAAAAGTTAACGTATAAGTAAATCATGTAAAAAGTTTATATATATATATATATATATATATATATATATATATATATATATATATATATATATATATATATATTCTAATTATTCGAAAGAATTTTGACTCGTATATTTTTTAAATGTTACTTTATAACATAATACAATTGAAAATTATTTACTACTCCCCCGTCTCTCTAAAAAAATGTGCAACCATATAAGGGCAATTTTGTCTATTTGCTGTATATTTATATAGTTGTTAGTATTTCATTTTTCATTGTATTTAAGTGCAATTATGATCAAAATATGTAATTTTCAGTAATAAATAAATCTTTAATTTTACTATTTGTCTAAAATAAATATCAATTATATATTAAAAAATCTCAATTTATTCTATTATTTTCTATACATAACTTGATTTGATACTAATTAATTTATTTATATCGAATGATTTATTTATTAATTACAATTAATGATACTAAATTAAATAAGTCATAATAAATGTATAGAGAAAATAAATAAAGGGTTCCGCTAAATACACACCCCTATTATTATATAATTAAAATATATATTTTTAAAAAGTCTAACTTATTCTTTATTCATTAAATACACGCCCCAATTGGATTTTGTGTATTGATCAAATGAAAATTCAGAGAGTTGAAGGTGGTGGGGGGTTTGAAAGGAGAAGATGATGAAAAGAAAGAGACTGAAATAGAAATAGAAATAGCAACTTCAACACTCCTTCTGGTTTTCTCACTCCAAAGCCTATAATTCTGTTTAATTATTGAAGAAGCAAAATCTGCCGATTTCTATGTCCCAAGATTATCATCAAGCTGGTATCGAATGGATTCGGGAGATCGAAGCAAGAGTAGCAGCGTCACAAATCCTAGTAGATCCGCCGTGATAAGCTATGAGTTCAAGGCTTTGAACCACCGCCGATAATCGGAATCGAAGAAGAAGAAGCGAGTGAGATGTCGGTCTGTGAAACATTATCGGAACGTTCAATTTCCATTTTCCCATCCGCCGATGCTACGGAATTGGTGGAGAACCAGATATTACGGAGCTATTGGAATCTAAGGACTGCGGGTGGTGGTGGAGTTGGGTATTTGGGGGATTCCAAGAATAGTATAATGACACTCATTATCATCAACAACAACAGATTTAATGAAAAGCGTGTCTTTAATAAAATGAAGTCTGTATTTAACAATACTCATAAATAAATAGTAAAACTATAAACGAATTAAATGACAAAGAACTTTGCTATACTATATATATATATATATATATATATATATATATATATATATATATATATATATATATATATATATATATAACAACTATTTAAAACATTTTAATAATTTTGTTTTAATTAATTATAAAATGTTTGACCTTATTTTTCATAAATAATTTCGTCGATCCTCTTTCACTTGAAAAATACTTTAATCAATACTTTAGAGTAGATCTTAAAGAATACTTGAATCGATTCTTAAGAGGTAATACTTGAATCGATTCTTAAGAGGTAATACTTGAATCGAATTTTTTCTTCTTGAAGAATCAATTCTTAAGATATAAATTAATTCAAGTATTACTCTTGAAAAATCGATTTTTAAGATGCAAATCTATTCAAGAATAGTACTTGAATCGATTCTCTTTCTCTTGAAGAATCGATTCTTAAGAGGTAAATCGATTCAAGAATACTTGAATCAATTCTCTTCCTCTTGAAGAATACTTGAATGAATTTTTAAGAGATAGGTCGAATCTCTACTTGATTTGCTCTATCGAAATAAAATTTTCTACTTTTATAAATAAATCTATTCTCTAGAGAAACGAAGAAAGCTCCTATTTCTCTTGGAGAATCGAATGTGTGTATTTAGAATTATAACAAAAAAGTCTTATTTATAAGTGAGGTGGGAGAGAATATTATATGAAATATTATTTTTTCCCTTTATATATACTAGCGTTTGAACCTATCCGTTGCACGAGACAAAGGCGTTCTGATGTTATTTAAATCCAAAGCATTGCACCATCACGTGTTTTTATAAAATAAGTATATCTTAACTTAAAATTTAATTTCAACCTTGGTATGAACTCTAAATCATGCCGATAAATATTAAACCCTCGTGGGACATTATGCCCTAAACCACTGGATAAAAGTATACACACTCTGTTATTGTAGCATGTATAATTATAAGTATACACGTTTAGTTATACCCTTTCCATGTGTTGCACGGTCACACGTTTTTATAAAATAAGTATATCTTCACATAAAATTTATCTGAATTGAAATTTTTATATAAAACAATCTTTCAATCCATGCTGAGATGTTCCTTTTTAGCAGTAAGAAGATTAAGAAAAGATATATTTTAAATATATAACGAAAGAAAATAGTTGTAAATATTGAGCGTTTTCATAAAATAATTATATTTTTTTAACATAATAAATAATTTTATTTATTAATTATGTTAGATACTTGCTTATTTCATAATATTCGTAATTATGTTAGATACTTGCTTATTTCATAATATTCGTATCCGTGTATAAATAAATATCATTTAAAAATTAATATTTTAAAAATTCATTACAATATTCGTATCCGTACCAAAGTCTTTTATTTAATTATACCCATTTGTACTATTTTTGAAGTATTTTTTATTAAAATTAATATTTTAAATCAACTTGTAGTATTACTAATTAAATATAAAATTATATAATATAATTCTATTACAAAAATATGATGAAAAAATTTACAATTTTTGATTAAATATATAAATATTTCTTAATATATAAATTATACCTGCAATTTCATACACAAAATTTTTCATGCAACCCTACACGGGATTTTATGTGCGACTAATGCATGCTTTATTTACTAAAATATCTGTGTCGCTATGCATGATTTTATGTGCGACTATGTATTAGTTATATGCTTATGACTAAAAATCAATTTCTATCAGCACTTACTTTTAACATTAGTGGCTTCAACATCGACTGAGCGTTTTTATAAAATATAGATATATTTTTTTAACAAATAAATAATTATGTTTATTAATTATGTTTGATAATTGCTTATTTCGTAATACTCGTATCCATGTATAAATAAATATCATTTATATATTAATATTTTAAAAATTCATTACAATATTCGTATCCATCCCAAAGTCTTTTATCAGTACCCTAAATTACTCATATCCATTTAATACTTTTTTTTATTTATTTTAACTATAGTCTCTTGTGAGACGGTGTTTATAGGGAAATATTAACTTGTGCAAAATCGGTATAGGAGTATGTTGTAGTTTATAGGGATATAGTTTGAGAGATATAATATTTTAATGTACAATCGGTGGTTGTTATGAATGATAGAGGGTAGGATATTCACTATAAGGGTATCTGTATGTACTCATATCCATTTAAATATAAACTACTCATATTCGTACCCATTTCATTAAAAAATATATTATGATACTCATACATATCTCAATCCCATTTATCAATACTCGTTGATTACGCATACCCATTTAAAATTATTAAGATGTTAGGTTAGGACCAATAATATTAATTCAAAATAATTAATAATGAAGAAAATAATTTAATAATAAATTAATTGTTAAGTACTCGTATACATTTAAATCTAAACTACTCATATTCGTACCCGTTTTATTAAAAAAATATATTATGATACTCATACCCGTTCCAAACCCATTTATTAATACCCGTTGATTACACATACCCATTTAAAATTATTAAGATGTTAGGACCAATAATATTAATTCAAAATTATTAATAATGTTGTTAAAACTACATTATAGTTTCAAAAAATTCGTAAAGTAAATTTTAATAATATTAATTCAAAATTATTAATAATGAAGAAAATAATTTAATAATGAATTAATTTTTAAAACTACATTATAGTTTCAAAAAATTCGTAAAGAAAATTTTAATTTGTTAACAATGAATAAAATAATTGAATTTATTACTATTCAATACAAAATATACCCTAATATTACTAATAGATATATTACGTAAAAATATTATTAATAAATACAATATATTAAGGTGAAATTCTCATTATATCCTTCCTTACTAATCTTATGTATAGCAATATCCTTTTTAAGCAATATAATCATCTACCAGCAACAAAATAAGATTGAACACCACCTAAAAAAACCTATTCTCTCTGCTCTATCTCAAAACCCTCGTCTTTCTCCACAATATCAATTTCATCTCCAAAATCAACAATCAGCCACGGAATTGGATCCCAAAATGCCGCTGCAAATGTAATCGTCTTCATCAAAACCCACGCCCTGAGTCCCATCAGAGCTATGGTTCCCTACAGAAGCGGCTGGGATATTATCAATTTCATTTCCAAAATCAACAATCAGCAACGGAATTGGATCGCCAAAACGCCGATGCAAATGTAAGCGTCTTCGTCAGAACCCACGCCCCGAGGCTAATTAAAGCTACAGCTCCCAACGGAAGCGGCAGGACATAAACCGTGGAGCGATGTAAAGGGCAGTGGTGGAGGAAGAGTGCGGTGACGGGGGTCTACGGAGGAGGAGAGGGGTAAAAACACCATCTGTGACAGTGACGTTTGGGGTGACAGATTTGTATTTGAAATCAGATTTGATTCTAAGGGGCGGCTGGGATCTTGTGTGTGTGAAATCAGATTTGATTCTAAAGGTGAGCGTTGGAGTAGCTTTAGTGGGAAGTTCTATCCATTATTAGATCACTGTATATTGATACACCTTGATTATTCATTCAATTTTATTATTAATATGGGAGAATTATAACATTTGGGAGAATTTTAATTTAGATATATGTGAACTTGTAGATATGAAGCTCATCATTTGTGGGATAACAATTGCTAGAAAGGAAGACCAAACAAGAAAAGGAAGGCATGGTGATACATATATATGATACACATTCAAACATGAATATAATTCATGTATCTTGCAAATCTTATGATGTGAAAATTTTCGAACATTCTAGTTTCGTTGGTTATCAAAATTAGTGTATCTCGACAAGTTTTTGGTACAAGTTGTAACTATTTTCTTCAAACATTTTCAAGAATTGATGCATGATGTTGTTTTGTTTTTAACATTTTGTACGGTGTTATGATAAAGAAGAGAAAACAGCTCTAGCTACTCTAAATTGTCTCTAAAATGTAAAGATATCAAGCTAATTATTCTGCTTGCAATTCTTAGTGTTGTTATAGTGACTTTCACTTGCTACTTGTTTGGATCAAGATATGAAAGTATGATACCTAAACACATCGATTGAAATTTTTGAACACAAATGATTAGTTGTACTCATTACTATACTTCTATTTATTTTTTAAACTTTGAACACAAATATAAAGTATGATACCTAAACACATCGATTGAAATTTTTGAACACAATTGATTGATTGTACTCATATTACTATACTTAAATTTATTTTTCAAACTTTGAACACAAATATCTAAATACCATGTAAATGAGAATTTTAATCAGAAATTGAGAATATTAACGGTGAATAGAGGAGGTTTGTTGCATGTTTAAGGGAGTGTCCCATGTTTATGGGAGTAAATCATGGAAGATAATTATTTCTGAATACAAATATATTGAACATTAATATTTCTGAATACATAAGTTTTGAATAATATATGAAAATATAAGTATTTCTGAATACAAATATATTAAACACTAATATTTCTGAATACTTAAGTTTTGAATAAGGGGTACATACCATTATAACGTCATAGATTTAAATATATTGAGCATAAATATTTCTGAATACAAGATTTTAATATATTGAACCTAGATATGTTGAACTTTTGAATACATAAATTTTGAATAAAAATAAACATCAATATTTTATTGGACCGTGAATAGGGGAGGTTTGTTGCGATATTTAACGAAGTAAATCACACAAGATAATTCTTTCTGAATACAAATATATTAAATATTAATATATCTGAATACATAAGTTTTGAATAATATATTGGAAGATAATTCTTTTTGAATACAAATATATTTAATATTAATATGTCTGAATACATAAATTTTGAATAATATATAATATTATAACGTAACAAATTTTAATATAATGAATATAAATATTTTTGAATATATATATTTTGAACAACAATAAATGTAATAGATTTTAATTTATTTGAATACATAAATTTAGAATAATAATAAACGTTGTAACCGATTTTAAAGATGTGGTATTTGGAGTATACTTCAGCGGATTTTATGCGGGAGTAGATCATGAAATTTAATTCTTTCTAAAATTATATTAATTATTTTACCCTTTTAAAATTTTTTTGAATACAATTAAAATAAGGTTAAAAAAAACATTTTATTTATCACTAATGTAGTGATTTGTAATTTTTTTGAGATAATGTATCTACTAATAATAATGATGTATAAATTGTATCTAATAGTAATAGACCCAAAATAATTTAATAATCACTTATAATTTGTACTAACATTATAATTATAATTACAAAAATAAATCATAATATAAACATAAGGTAAAAACTTGTGTGGCCGGGCACACGGAGGGCACACTCCGTGTGCCTTTAGAATTTTGTGTTAAATTGTATACATTTTAGTATAAAGATGTGTACCCTTTATTTTCTGAAGAAAAATAAAAAAATATTAATGAAAAGTGTATAATTTTTAGAACAAAATGGTGTACCATTATTAATTAAAGGGTTTACCTTTTAGAACAAAATAATGTACCCTTATCCATAATACTAAATTCTAAAGGCGCACGACGTGCACCTGGACGCACACAAGCCTCACTCTAAACATAATTGTTAGTACTATAAATAATAAATTAAAATTTTGTTGAAATAAATAAGAGGGAACATTAAAATGGACATATAAGGAATTATTTTAAATAAGACATCATCTTAAATTAAATAAGGTATCATTATTATGATAAAAAAAATTAATGGCCAAGATCTAATAAAAAATGTGATGAATGGATGAGATTAAATAATGTGATGAATGAATGAGATTAAAAAATGATTAGCAATCAAAATCAATGATTCAGATTAAAAATTGATTCAATTTTGACTTTTAGATGGTTTAATTTGATAGTAATTAATTTATTGCATTAAAAGATTTAGTAATAATTAATTGATACCCAAATAAATAAATAAAATATTAAAAATTTAATCCATATTAAAAATAAAAAATACATTATTTAATAAAGAAAATATTAAATGAGGAAGTTAATTAAAAATAAATAAGGAAAATATTTAAAAAAGTATTAAAAAAATCTAAAAAATTTAAAAAATTTATATATGACTTTAAAAATTTACGGGATTTGAGATTTTGAAATTTTACATACTTTTATTGCAACAAAATATACGGTATCATACCTTACCAAAAATTTCGATATACCTAAAATTTCAATAAGTTTAATATTTTTCGATATGGTAAATGTGGTATACCGAAATTTCGATATTTTTCTTGTGTTTAGTTCATGTTAGATCTATTAATGGATCAAAAGGAAAAATAAAATAAAATAGTAGTATTAATAGATGAAAAAGAAAAAAATATATCCAACCTTTCAGATTGATGGAACTGGAAGTAAATTATAGATTGTGCTTTAAATGACTAAGATAGAAAAACTTTGACTATTTGAATTGTAATTTTGATTGTACTCGCAAGATGTTTATTTCCATGCGAAATTCTTGAATCCGAATCTCCACCTTGCCGTTGTCGCTAGGAATATTAAACGAATGAGCTTGCTAATTAGACCTATTAAAATGGGCTACTAAATAATTTTGATTGAAAGTGAGATAATTAAATCAATCATAATTTACTTATTTGTTTATTTATTATTATATTATGAAGTACTTAATTTCATAGTAAATCTGTATAATTAAAATAAATTAAACTACCATCATTATTATATAATATAAGAAATGTGATGTGGTTAAATAATCCCAATAATATGATAGAGAGAAAGAAGAGGTATTATAATAAGAGTTGTACGATTTCAAGAAATATGAAAGAGAGAGAAAGAGCGGCTTACGGCCGAAGATGAGAACGAAATGAGAGAGAAACAGGATAAATAGGTAGCCCACTAAGTTAAATTTAGGATCCCCTATTCCAAATATGTACGTGTCTTCTATATGGTGCGTTGGAACACCGAATGTATCTAATGCGAAATAGTGGATCTATTCTCACTAAGTTAGTACCTAGGTTTGTGTAAGTAGTTACCTGTTTATTTAGACAAGGTCTTTTTTCATATATTAGCGCATGGTACTTCTATAAAGCTAGCCCACAATTTTAAAAGGTAGGCCCGAATAAATATTTTTGAATTATAGGTAATTAATAAATTATTAATTTTAAAAATAATAAGTATGAAAATCAACATATTTTAGAGTTTGATTTTTGTTTTTTAATTATTTAAAATTTGAGAAGAAAAAAAGCTTTTTTGGCATTAAATTGACTCACCTGCCAATAGAGTGTCACGTCATCGTTCCAGCCGGAAACGTGCAATTTCGGTCATCACATGATAATCACGTTTCATTTTCCGGTGATGTCAGTGTTTTCCGGTGAAAATTGGCCGTGTTTGGCCATATTTCTTCATTGGTGAGACTAATTTGACAAATTTATCTTTTTTGGGATAGAAAAAAACCATGAGGAAAGTTATTAGACTAAAACAGTTTTTATCCCATCTGATTTAGCATAAACATCTTGCTTTCCATACATTTAAAAACAAAGGTTTAGTTGAGATGATTTGTTGTGTTTTAGGTATGTGAAAATCAAGAAAGAGAATAGCATAATTGGAAAACTAAGTCGAAACAGATGAAAAATCAAATGGCATGTCACACAAATTGATTCTGATGAAAATAGTTGGAGCTTTATCCCGATTTCTTTATATGGAAAGATAACCAAGGGAGAGAGGATCATCTTGGTGTAAGAATCACTTGATTTGATGTTTGAATGTTGAAGTTATTCTCAAAACTATATATTGGCGCAAGCTAGCTCAATCACCTACTCAACTTGAGCCATAAATTAACTTTATCAGATACCAACTCGACTTGTCCTGCTCCAATTCGACCCAAGCTAGAAATCAACTTTTTCAGAAATCCAGCTCAACATGGTCGAGCCAAACAACCAGAAGCGAGCTGTAATGCGCATTTTGTACAAAATCACATGAATTTACCCCTAATGTGATATATGGTTAGAAAGCCATAAAAGAGATAAACATTTTTACTCTTACGATACTATAATATATACAGTATAAAAATATCATTATTTTTATTATACTTAACTTGGTCAAAATCAACAATGAAAACCTTCTCCAACAGTTACTTCAATATTCTCGAGCGCGGAATAATTTACACTAATTTACTTTGTTAATTAATTTTTTTAAATTCTAAATAAATTAGTCATTTAAAAAAAATATAATCTGTGAATTAATTTTTATATTCTTATTAAAATTTAATTTAAAATAAAAGGAGTATAATTTAAAATAAAAGGAGTATAAAATGGAATATTTCAAAAATATTTTATGTGGTGCGAAAATATAATTCGAACGGTTGAAGATAACCTAACGCGAAAATAAATTATACAATGACCAAATGTTAATTGGGTAGTGTAGTGAAAAAAGCTATCCCACGTGATCATTAATTGACAAATAGTCCTCCCCACCAATTTCAGAGCAGGTGGGACCCTTAATTGTAGAGTACACCATTAATTAATAAATAGTACACCTACACAGCACAAATTCTACCTACTTCCATAGATATCCACGTGATTAATCCACAATTGATTCTACTACTTTTTAAATAACCTACATATTACAATCAATTATAATTTCTGCTACTTATTTATTTATTTATTTATTTATTTTTATATAAAGAATAAAAAGTTTATAAAGAAGTATAAGGAGTACTCCCTCACTAAAGAAGTTTAAGGAGTGCTCCCTCACACTCCTCTCAAATAGCACACTTTCATTTTGGGTTGTCCCACAAAAATTTGCATATTTTAAAAAAAGCAAAAAGTAAAAAACAACCACCATTCTTCATGCACTTTATTTACAAAAAAATCATTTCTTCCTAACATACTTTATCATTTATTTATTATAAAAAATACTATTATACCCTAAAAGTTATCACTTTCTTAATCTCCGTGCCGAAATTGGGGCTGCAATCTTTTGTGGGACGGAGAGAGTATAAATTATACTCCGTAATCTTAAAATATGTATGACAATAACTTGTGTGCCGGGGCACACCATATATCCTTTAATACTAAATTGTAAAGGTGCACGGTGTTTCGAAACACAAGAGACAACTCATTCATTTTACTATTTTGATCTACTTATTATAAAATATCAATTTCTCATTTTCCGGATGAGATTTAAACAAAATAATTAAAATATTTTTATGGAATCCACCTACGACATCAATATAATTACTTACGACATATTAAAATATTAAATCCTCACTCTACTATATATATTAAATTAGTATATATATCCCTTAGCATACGAAAAAAAAGGCAAATGAATACATAACAAAAGGACATGGAAAAAAGAGTACTATAATTATAGTAATAATATCATATTTCCATAAATTTAAGGTAAAAAGAGTATAGTTAAAATAGTAATACTATCATATTTTCATAATTTTAAAGTAATTAATTTTATTTAGAATGAACTAACGATAATAATAATGGAGTACAATAAACTTTAACTTATACTATATATGTTTATTTGTAGTTTTGGAAACCTTCTTTTTGGGATTAAATCGAGCTAAGAGACCAAATCAAACCTAAAAACAATTTTTTTTATTTGATTCAACTTTTGATTTGGAAATCATTATAGTTATTAAAGCAACGTCTTCATCGAGGCTAATATTATTCAAGGCCCTTCTTGCGCCATAGGCACCAAGGCGTGTCTTGTGAATATGCTTATTTTATACTCTTTTTGTCCCGGTATGTAGAGTTTTCACATTTCCTTTGTAAATTATAAAAAATATGGGAAAACTTTGCTAAGACAAAGGAGTATTTTTTATTATTGTTCATGATTTGAAGTAACACTTTTATTAGTAGAGTAGTACCTTTAAAATTACTAGCAACTTTTTTCATGCCTAAATTTCAGCTAGTATTTTTTAATTGTGTGATGCTTTAATTAACTTATTTTATTTTAAACTATTATAAATTTTTATATATGCTTGTTTAATTTTAGCATATGAAAATGATGTGTTATACTTATGGAAATTGATATATTATATTTTTTTAATTTAATTTATTAGGTAATTATATTGTATATATATAGGTTATATTTATTACGTAATTATATTGTATGGCAGTTTCATGAAATCGCCCGGACACATGCATGTTTCCGAAATTTTCACTTTTTGGTGTGACAATTATTTCCATGTCCTATTTATGTTCAAATTAAAACTACAGATAAAGATGTGACAGTAAACATGTCTCCATTTCGCCAATAAATTACAAAATAAACTGTGGGAAAATTATCTGATCGATATGATCATCTTGCAAAAAATAATTCTGTCCAAACTTGGACCATACATAAATAACTGTATAAAATAAAATAATATTTTCTAATCAACGATTTTACTTTTCGATGGTATAAAAATTTTCAAACCCAAAATTAAATTCAGAAATTAAAATAATTTAACGCGAATAAAAAGTATGCCCTTCCAAACCCGCGTTAGAAAATCCGAACCTGGGGGGATGATAGGGTGGGCCCATTGTGGGCCCACGTGTCGGCTCCACAGTTGCCAGGATGACGTCACGTGACCTCAGCTGTCGGCCCATGACGCTACATTATATCTCCAAATGCCAAAAACAAGAATGCCCTTCCAAACACAAAATGAAAAGAGTCAAGTCTTACGTGGCATGTGGGCCCATCATGTTCTCCCATTTTTTTTTTATATAATCTCCCCATCCTCTACTCCACCAAATTCACACTATCTAACCTAGCACCATCCCAAAAGCTTCTACTCTTTCTCTCTCTCTCATCATGGCTGTTCAATCTTCTCTCTCATCGCCAAGTGAGAGATTTGCTAAGGCTCTTCAATTCATTGAAGAGATGACTAGGAACACCGACGAGGTGCAAGAGAATGTATTGAGTGAGATCCTCTCACAGAATGCCGAGACGGAATACATTCAAAGGTTCCGTCTCAACGGTGCTACCGATCGGAACACCTTTAAATCTAGGGTTCCGGTCATCACTTATGAGGATATACAACCGGAGATCCAGCGAATCGCAAATGGCGATCGCTCCCCTATTCTTTCTTCTTACCCCATATCCGAGTTTCTCACTAGGTATAATTTCATATATCTTGGTTCAAAAAAGTTTTTATTTATGTACAAATATAGTATAGTATCAATCGTGCTATATTTGAAATTTGGATATCTATAATTTGGATAACTTATCTTCAAGTGATTATCAACTTCATGTACGTTTGAGTTTTATAATTAACTTACTTTAGAGAGAATTAAGATCGCATACTGATTATCACGTTTTCCACCTTTTAATTTTGCTATTGAAACAGATTTTCTTTTACTAACATTTAGTGCTATTAAAGCTATAATAAATTTAGTACGACTATATTATTTCCTCATCAATGAATTTTCGATTTTTCCAAAAACGTCTTTAGCTAAGATTTAATTGTGTATTACAAATATTCATAATAAAATAAATAATTCTTGCAAAAATATGTATCTGTGTTCATAATCATAAGAAGGTAATTAAATAGATAATATAATTTGCAGTTCTGGGACATCAGCTGGTGAGAGGAAGCTTATGCCCACTATCCGACAGGAGATGGACCGTAGACAGCTCTTGTACTCACTTCTCATGCCCGTGATGAACCTGTAAGCTAGAATTCTTAACCTAATTACTATTTTATTTATTTCATTAATTAGAATAATTATAATTAATGTATGTATTTTTGTATTAATGTTGTCAAAAGATACGTCCCAAATTTGGACAAAGGAAAAGGGCTCTACTTCCTCTTTGTTAAGGCCGAAACGAAGACCCCGAGCGGGCTCGTCGCACGGCCCGTTCTGACCAGCTACTACAAAAGCGACCACTTCAAGACCCGACCCTACGACCTGTTCAACGTGTACACCAGCCCGGACGAGGCCATTCTCTGCCCGGACTCCTTCCAAAGCATGTACACGCAGATGCTGTGTGGGCTCCTCATGAGGCACGACGTTCTTCGGGTCGGAGCGGTCTTCGCCTCGGGCCTGCTCCGGGCTATCGGGTTCCTCCAGCTCAATTGGCGCCAGCTGGCGAACGACATCTCGACCGGTTCGTTAAACCCTAGAATTACGGACAGCGGGCTGAAGGATCGGATGGATGAGGTACTTGAGCCGAACCCTAATCTTGGTGAATTTATTACCAGGGAATGTGAGAGTGAGAATTGGGATAGGATAATCCCAAGAATATGGCCAAACACAAAGTATCTTGATGTCATTGTCACTGGAGCCATGGCACAATACATACCTCTTCTCGATTATTACAGTGGTAATTTGCCTCTTGCTTGCACCATGTACGCCTCCTCCGAGTGCTACTTTGGGCTCAATCTAAAGCCCATGGCCAAGCCCGAAGATGTTTCCTACACCATCATGCCCAACATGGGCTACTTCGAGTTCATCCCCCACGACCCGGTCCACCAGCCGCGGCTGGTGGATCTGGCGGATCTTGAACTGGGACGAGAGTACGAGCTGGTGGTCACCACCTACTCGGGGCTGTGCCGCTACCGAGTCGGCGACATCCTCCGAGTCACGGGGTTCCACAACTCGGCGCCCCAGTTCAAGTTCATACGGCGGAAGAACGTTCTCCTCAGCATCGACGCCGACAAGACCGATGAGTTGGAGTTGCAGAAGGCCGTCGAGGACGCCGCCGCCTCGCTGCGCGTGTTCAACACGACGGTGGTGGAGTACACCAGCTTCGCCGATACCACCACTATTCCGGGGCATTACGTCATCTACTGGGAACTGCTGGTGAAAGATCATTCGAACCCACATAGTGACGATGATCTGGCCAAGTGCTGTCTGATCATGGAAGAGTCGATGAACTCGGTGTACCGGCAGTGCCGAGTCGCGGATAACTCAGTGGGTCCACTCGAGATTAGGGTTGTGAGGAATGGAACCTTTGAGGAGCTAATGGATTACGCCATCTCGAGAGGGGCATCAATCAACCAGTACAAAGCGCCGAGGTGCGTGAGCTACACGCCCATCGTGGAGCTGCTGAATGCGAGGGTGGTGTCGGCGCATTTTAGCCCGGCCGCGCCGCATTGGGTGCCGGACCGGCGAGTTTGACTCGGCTGGTGGTGACGTGGCAAGGGTTCCGATTGAAGAATCTTCTAAGCTACCAACAAACAAACATGCCTTTGTGTTTGTCGACCTAAAGAATTTCTAAAGTGTCTTTTTCTCTTTTTTTTTTTTTTTTCACTTTAATGTGTAGATTCAAATAATCTGGGTGATGTTATATTGTAGCTTCAGTGTGATTCACTACTGTTTACGAACATATAGTATTATGATGTATTTCGTTAAGGGGTACTAATTATCATATAATTTTGACAAAAGCTCCTGCCCCCAGACACTATAATTTTATGATGGTATGATAATTGTGGATGAGGCATTTTCTATTATATTCCAAAGCATGTTCTATGGATTGGATAGGGAGTGTATCATAGTACGTAAATCACCCGTGTAGATGATGTATCATTCAATTTCATGAAACATAAGATGAAAATATGTGGTTGGAATAGATACTCTTTGCTCACAGTTGCGTCTACATTATTATTACTCCATTATCGGATCCAAATTCCAATTATTAATTTTGTACGGAAAGTAAGGTAATTAATGAGGTGTTTGGTAACTGAAATGGTTCAAATGCCTTCATATATTTTGAATTTTTGATTAGATGTTAAATTTCGCCAACATTGAACTAATGACACGTATAAAAAAAATATATATATATATATATTATAAAGAGAAATATAAACTGTGAGGGGAAAATGTTATATTTTTCATATCGCGTAAGTACCATTAATTTATCTAACAAGTGTACTCCGTTTTACGTGAAACGTTTACTGTTTTATGTTATTTAAAAAAAAATTGTTTATTTTTACCGATTTTATTAACTTTTGAGGGTATTATAATATTTTTAATTAATAAAAAATATAACATAATGGTATATGTATGAAAATAGAGTGACAAATTTAAAATTAAAATAAGTTTGAGGTCGTTTTGAGATTGTTGGATATAAAGTGATATTTTCTTTTTGAAGTGTGAAGAATTTTGTGAGACAAATAAATGAGGAAAGTGTGAAAAGTTTTATGAATGGAGGAAGTGTAACACTATAATATAATGTAAGAGGACATCCGATTATTAAAATAGGTGATCTCATTTATAGTACTCCATTCCCTAGATGATAACGTATCAATTTTGATATTTTGAGTGTCCACTGAATATTTATTTTCCTTATAAAAAATGGCCTGATCACTATTTATTATTATTAATACAATTATACATTTTATATAAAATAAAAATATTTTTTTATCAACGTAAAAATACAAAAGAGTAAGAGAAGGGGAGTAACATTCTTATAAATATTAATTGTAACTTTAATTTTCATGGCAAGAGATTTCCTAGTATTATTTTTGTATATTATCTTATAGACAATGAAAAAAAAAATAACAATTGCTCTTAATGTTTATACTTTCTTTTAAGCTAAAGGGTATAGTTTGCTATTTTCTACTCCCTCTCATCCATCTAATAATGAGACACAAAAAATGTTATGTTATTATATTATTTATGTATTATTTTATAGACACATAAAAAGAGGGAAAATAAATCAACAATTGCTCTCAAAATTTATATTTTTTTAATGACACATAAAAAAATGTTATGTTAAAATAACACATTGAGATATAATTCCAAAATAATATAAGGAATCCAAACGAATTTTCATACATCTTCTCAAAACCTTTTAAAGGGGATCCAACTAATTATTGTCTCGAATATTTAAGTGTGTCTGTGTGCATGATTCGTGGGCCTTAAGGCATGATTTCTCTACACGTGATATTGTGGAAATTAGCACTACCCGTTTTGTTTTTTTTTATCTAAACATACATATATATTGTTCTACGCTATTTATTTATTCGTAGTTCAATCTATGTGTATTTATTAAATTTATAGTATTAATAAATTATGGATTGCATTTGCTAACAAAATTAATAAGAATATTTTTTTTACATTTTCCCCCTTTATTTATTATATTATAATATTCTTCAGACTAGAAAAAAAGAATATTAAACATTTTAAAATAAATAACCTCACTATACATTATACTCTTTCCAATCAAAAAAATCCTTAAAATTTCTTTTTTCACTTATAATACTAAGAAATATATTGCTTTTAGAGAGGCATTTTAATATTTTTAATAATAAATAAATAAAGTATGTTATGTGTTACGCAGAAGTAATATTTTTATAAATAAAGTGTAGGGTGTTAAATAGTATTTTTTATTTAACCATATTATAAATATTTTTTTTTTGGATGAATAAAAATAGAAAATATGAAAACTCAATAGACAAAAATACTTATTTTGATAAAGTGTAGCTCTTTTGCCAACAACGAATTAACTTGGGATAAAGAAAATGCCAACCTTCAAATTAAAAAAAAAAATACCAAAACGACATTCTTTTTTAACAAAAATATCCTTTGACTTCAAAATTGAGATCTTTAACTAATCAAGTGTTGTTTTCAATCGATATCCAACCAACAATCGACTGATATAGTATTTTAATGTATGGTGGGTTGAAAATATAATTTTTAATATATAGTGGGTAATTGTATTAGTGTTGGATGTGGACCCATTGTAATATATTAATAATTTTATGTGTGTCTCATATACCAAAATGGAAAATGTAAAGATTATAGTGAGATACTCAAATTGAAAATATGTAAAATTTGAAATTGGATGGAGTAAGTAATTTTTTTAGTGTTTATCTCACACATGACTCACCACTTAGTACTAATACATGCTACTCCCTCCGTCCCTCACTAATAGAGTCTTTTACTTTTTGACACGTGGATTAAGGAGTAGTATTATTTAATGTGTAGTGGGTAGTTGTATTAGTGGGAGTGTGGTCCCATATTTTAATTGTATTAGTGAGAGTGTGTGGATCTCATGTGTGTAAAAAAAAGGGGCTCTTTAGGTGAGACGACCAAAATAGAAAAAAAACACTCTTTGAAGGGGATGAATGGAGTACTACTTTATATAAAATAATAATCGTCTTCAAACCACGTTAAAAAAATAAAAAAATAGCACTTTGATTAAATAAGCTTGATTAATTTGTGTGAGTAGATAAGTCTTCACACAACAAACTGCAGTGTGCTGGAAATTACTAAAAGTAGCACACCTCACTACCTTACATACGAAATTAAGTTGAAAATGGCTTAGATTAACATACATTTTGGATTTACTGGCCTCTTTTAATTTGTATATTATACATATCTTGATATATTTTGTTATAAATATTTTCCTTCATCGGTGCAAGTGTTGTGTGCTTCGAACATATTTCAACTTGAAACTGTGCATACAGTAAAGTGAATTATATAACCTCCATCCCATCCCCATTACAAAAGTGCATTTTGCTATTTCCATCTGTCTTAATACAAGAGAAGTATTTCTCTTTTAAGTAAATGGAACTCACCTAAAACAACTAATATATTTTAATGAGACCCACACACTACACTAATACATTTATCTACGGAGATAGTATAAGACAGAAGAAAGTAGAACTGTACAAAAATTTATGTAATTTCTCTATATTATCTCTTCCTTCTCCAATAAGAATAATCTACTATAATTGTAATTCCTTGTTTCGAAACTGTATTACTTATTATTGTTTGTTATGAAATATTCTTATTGACTGAACTCATTTTTATCGTCTGGTTTTGATGTTAAGATTGATTTAATGTTTTATTTCATATTTTTTTAAAGAAACTTTTATACTGTTTGAAATAGTAGGCTATACTGACAAGAAAATGACTCTCCACCAAGCATGGTACGGGTTTAAGAAAAAATATTTTTTACTAACTTCCGAACGAAATGTAATCTTTTAAAGTAAAAATAAATGTTAATTGGAGATGATAATTTTAAAATTAAAATATATTTTTAAAGTTATAGAATTGAAATGGTGTAATTATTGTGAGAGAGGTGAGTAATTTTTAGAAGTGAAAAAAAAAAAAAGGTTAAAGAGAGCAAACAACACTCCGTTTGACTTATTGATTTATTCTTGATTGAAAAAATAAAAACAATTGCAGCCCATGAAACTGCCCCTATAAAAGAAAGTAAATGAAAATGGGCCTCCAAATAAAGTCCATTAATTCCTCAAAACAATTAGATCGGCCCATTTAATTGATACAATCCAAGTAAGACAAATGGGCCACTGCCCATTTTAATTTCTTCTCTGGATCAAGTCTATTGCCACCGTCTGAAACCCCCTCTGAAAGCCTATCATCCTCCCTAAAACCTCCGACGCCCTCACGTTCTCCCTTTATACTCTTCGCTCTCTTCTTCTCCATTGTATTTTTTCGCTTCACCATTGTGTAGACAACAAATAATTGCAGATTTGCCGCCATCAGTAGGTAACCTTGTGAACTTGGAGTATTTACTTGGATTTTCGACGGCAATATGGTATGTGTTTTAAATGGAATATGTTTTCCTACGCATGTCTCCACATCCCCAATTTCTCCCCGCTTTTAGTCTGAGAAATTTTACGAATAAACTTTTCAAGCAAAGTTGGACTACAGAAGTGGTTTCTGATTTTTCTTGATTTCTTATTTTAGAGATGTGTTTCCTTTTTGAATATGTTTTGGATTTCGTTAAATATTGACCAAATAATTTTTCGGCATTCATTTGAAGTGAGCTCGTTGTGATGCGTCTGACGGGAAGTCTAAAACGAATAGTGAATTAGGAACTATGATTATTTTCTAATTCTACTATGATTTGGGATTCCTCAAACGGATGAGATAGAATATGTATGCTTGTGTGGTGTTTGTTAATATGCCTCAGAACAAAAGATTGCCAAAATTTTGTTTTGCATGTCATATTACGGTTTAGGTAATTGCTAATTATCATCAAACTTGCTTTTGGTTCGCTTTATCTTGATCTTGTCCCTGGAATACAGTTCCATTTGACCATTCTCAGGAAGTGGATTAGAACATGCAACACAAAAAATGATTCATATTATTTCAGATTCAACATTTATTTAAGGCCTTTAGTTTTCAGTTTTTGCCTGTTCTTATACATTATCTGTGAAGTAATATTGGTTTGTACTCTTATTATCATAGTGAAGATCGGTTTCACCTCCTTTTCTGAAGTAACAGCTTATAAAGAATCTGAAGACTGAAGCTTGCATTTTGGTGTTCATCTACTCATATTTCAGGTAATTATTTCACTTTGTGTGGTTGAACTGCTGTGAATTTTTGTCAGTCGATTTTTGTGTTTTACGTTAGGCCTTTTGAGTTTGGTTGTCATTTTTCACAGTTCGCAAACATTTCTCCTGCATTTGAAAAATGGTACTTCTATTGGTATTATATTTATTAGGCAATAGATTGAAAAAAGCATAAGCGGATAGTAAGTGTAAGGAATTATCATCAAACTGCAAAGTCGCACATTAAAAATTTTCAGCTTTTAAGCATGTCATATATATATATTGATAAAATAAATCTTCTACCAAATTTATTTGAATGAAGTGGTGTTGCTGGTTGTTAACCTTCTGGTCAAATTCATTTGCTTTGACATTGATGTCCCAATGTCTGATGCAATTGCTGCTGATTAGTTTGCATTTGGTAGTAATATATAGGAATAGTAGAACCATGGGAAGGCGAGAGAATACAAGATGAGACTGATGAGAGTGTTCCGAATGACCTCTAGCTGCTCTTGGAAACGCTAGCACCAAGTATTTATATAGTCATCTCCTTTCTTCAAGTTGTTTTAGAAAGAGATTGACAATTGCAATATTTTATTTGAGTTAGTGGTGAATTTCAACTAACTATTTGATATAGTGAATATAGGTAATGAGGTGGTAGAAGAAAGGCCTAAAATATTTTTAAAATATCTTCAATTTGCTATTTCTGCTATTGCATATTGTTGTTTCTGTATCCGATGTTGTTGTCCATTGTTATTGTTGCATTTGAAGATGAAAGAATGCCATTGTTTAAGGTAGGAAACTGAAATGCGCAGCAGGAATGCGTGTTCTGTCTCTATGCCATAGAAACTATCAAAGTACAAATAGGTCCTGTAGTTCAGAAGGAACTGGTGTTCCATCTCTATGCCATAGAAAAAATTTAAGTACAAAAAGGTCATGTAATTATCTATATAAATTTAAGTTTAAGGACCAGATCTTCGAAAATTCTCTTGATTTATTGCTTCAGGTTAGTGATAACACTTTGTTAGGAACAAACGAATAAGACATGCATGGGTTATTATACACTTTTCCAGTTTGATTTCATTTTGGATGAAAAATGCTACACAATACAATTAATAGTATTACATACAATAGGATATATATATATTTTAAATTAACAAATTATCCAATTTTTACTTTTTTTCCAAAATCAAAATTAGTTTCTTTGCAATGGCCAATGGGAAGTTAGGCTTATTGTCTGTTATGGACTTAAAAGCCCATTCACGATGGATATCCAGTATTGGGCTGAGTTCATACAAGCAGATAGAGCTAACCCGGGTTTGGTTTGATATTGGGTCGAACTCGAATCCCCCCCAATTTCTGCCGTTTTACTTTTTCTCCTCATTTCCCCCCAAGTCTAATTAGACAAAAACTCTGAACTAAAACCCTAGAATTTAAAACCCTCTGGCGATCAGCGGGCGGAACTCTTGACAGTTAGAAATTTTTAATCAAATTAAGTTCTTAGCGAAGTGCTCCGGTGAGAGCGGGTTTTCTGCTAAGGTATTCATTTCAATTTGCTTGTTTAATTTTGTAGGCAATGGCGGAATTCCACTTTGATGAGATAATGAAGGTCGTCAACATCGGTAGCCAAGTCGTATATGACAAAGGTAAATGAATGAAGTTCAATATTCGGATAAATTTTGTGTGTACTTTGTTTTGTTTTAGGCTTTGAATATACATGCAATTATTCTCTGTTAACTAGAATTCTGTAGTTTCCTTTATCGAAACATAACTGTGAACAACGAAATCAGTTTAGCTGAAACGAAAAAAAGGTTTTGACTGTAGTTATTTGGTTTTGTGGATGATTTTACAGTTTCACGAATAAATGCAAAGAGTGTAGAGGATGATTCTTATATGGAATTAGATGTGCATACTGAGATATCCTATGCTCCCGGGTGAGAAATACAGGATGGTGATTTAAAACTCTTTACTCAAGGATGATTCTACCGAATCGGGCCCTGAGGTGCGGCTCCCCTAATTTCATTTGTTATGTGAGAAGTCCCCTGCTCGAATTATGACACTATTAGATTTCTGTGAAGCATTTAATACAGCCATTTGTTTAACATATGGACAAAACTCTATTGAAGAAATAACAATTGCAATATTTTGGGTTTTATCAGTCTTCTATAATATCAAACTCCACTTTGATAACTCAGATGCTCTGTAAATTTCAATGTTATAGTTTGGGGTCTTGGACAATGTATGATCAGTTACTTCTTGTAACATATACTTGCAGGGGAATCCAAAATTACTTGCTGACAAATTTGAATATGTTATGCATGCACTTCTGTATAAGATGTCTGAAGATAAAGGAAAGATGGATGATGGAAATGACAGTGTTAAAGTGTATGTATATATACCTCTTTGTCTTTGAAGGACGATGCTTGGTGGTATTTTTAATTAGTTTTATCGCAACAGATCTTTTTCTGTCATATGATGTCCTACTTATTTAGTAGGTTATATGTTAAATAGCTAGAGAGTATTTGACCCATGGAGCGGCATTTTTTTGTGCAAAGAACTTATACTTCTTTCCACATTTCTCTACTGCTTATTAGTACAACATTTCATTTATATCCTATTTATTAACGTCAGAGTTTTCATGTATGACAGGGTGGTATACATTTCATTTGGAGGACTTCAATTGATGCTAAAAGGTGATCCCTGAAAATGCGTGAGTTTAAAGTTGATCAAAAGTTGTTCCTTCTCTTAAGGAAGATCTGATAACTTTACCTTGTCTATCATCAACATCTATATTGTTTGGGAGTTATAATATTGCAGAAAAACTTGCTAGATTGTGGGTTTTTTGAGATTTGTAGTTACAAGGATAACTTTTGAAGAGATGGCTTATAATTAGTAACTCCTTGGTTGATGAACTTAAGTTTATAATGGTCTGATTTATTTGTGGATAACTAACTATTTTGAATCCAGAAATCTTCCATTTCTATGTCTTCTGATGCTTGTGTTATATTATCAACCATAAATCATCATGAATTGATATTATCTGTGGATTGTGGGTGAACTCTTGATCCAAAGTTTGTCCTAATGTATGAGAAATTGGGCGATTATCAGGGATCGAAGATGAGATATTATGATGCATATTTATTAGTGGAAATTAAAATAGTGGGGTAGGTGAGATATTATGATGCATATTTCACATTAAATTTCACCAAAGGAAATATCACATCAATCACATTCCTAAAAGTATATTTTAATTATAAATTCACTATTCTCATCCAAGATACATAACATACTTTATTATTTATTTATTACTTAAAAATACTACATTATCATTATCATTTAAAAGTCTTAAACTTCGTGTAACGGTGAAGTTTATTATGAAATGGAACTTATAGCATGATACTATTTTACCTTCAACATTTAATAATTAATATAATGAGTATATTTTACATTAATTATACATTAAAAAAAATCTCTATAAAAATATCTTATTTTGCAATTTCTACACATTACCATCTCCATCAACATATATATTTTATTAATCCCTCCAATCTTTTATTCTTTGATACAGTAATATATTGATATAATCCAAGCACAAGATGAATTTTTAAGAAAATCATGTGAGGGACACTATGCCTTGCGGTGTATCAACCTGGTTAGAATTGCAATATTTCAAAAAAAAAAAAAAAGATAAAATTATCCATTAAATTACAAACTCAAATGGATGTTCTATAAAAAATTATGTATTGCACTGTATCAACTTGGTTAGCATCGCAATATGTCAAGAAACTTTTATCCATTAAATGAGATTACAATCTCAAATGGATGTTGTAATTTATATAATGATGGTAAAAATGCATCTGAGTCAAAATTCCATATTTCACTTGGTGTTTCAAACCTGGATTACACTTCAACATATTTAAATTTTAAAAATACTGAGGTGTTAATTATTTGATGGATCTGAAATACCAAATGAACACCAAGTGGAGTAGATGATTTCTACCTAAAAAATAATGTTTTTTTTTAGTTTTAAAACTAAAGTAGAATATGATACTAAGGGTACAAAAATTACACAAACATTGGTGTGAACTGAATTCATGGGTAAACTCTTTGATCCCACCTTTGATTATAATATAAATTCAATTTATAAGAGACTAACTCCAAAAATTATTGGTCACGATAAAGATGCACACGACATTGATGTGAGAGCTAATCAAGCTTGGAATTACAAGGGCCTACAATTTAATAAATTAAAAAATCACTATAATTGATTAAGATAAAGAGATTTGGTGTGCTTAAATTAATTTCAACATGAGGTTGTCTTTTTCTTTTTTAACAGTGCACACACTTTTTAAAATTCTTCTTCTTCTTTCAAGTACGTACTATTGTGTTCATTTAATAAATGTCTTGTGTTTAATAAATTATAATGCTAGGTAAATTACTAAATTAGATATTTTCCTGATTAAGTTGACATCTTTTCACTGAGGTTTAAACGCATATAATAATATACTTTAAAATTTCGATTGAAATGAGGAGTATATGTTTAAAGAATCAAGATATTTTTTTTATAGTATTCATACACTTTTTTCTGTAAGTAATGAATGCATAAAAGAAAGAATGAATGATAAAATAAAAATAATAAAAACAATAACAAATGTAGAGCCGTGTTTGTTTTTCCTTGTTAGATTTAATTTTCGTTATAGTGTTTCCACTTTAATATGGAGTTTTTAATATTGTGTGGATAGAGGTGAATGAACTTCTAACCTTCGATCAAAACTGAAAAAGTGTTAGAAAATTATGCATTTTAATTTTCAAATCTAAATTCCTAAAAATATGATGTGGATGCTAATGTTTTTAAGAATTTACTTTTACACCTATAAGATTATGCGTAGGTGCACCTCAGGTTTTATAGGGTAAAAGTTAGAATAAAATGGATAATTATTGTATTTAGGATTAAATAAACTCTGTTTTAATAATTTAGATTATCAGGTGTATTAAGTGAAACTCTATATCTTGTCACTGTAGGCCACCCATTATATGGAGAACTAGTCCAAAGTTTAAATTAAAAGATAATATAAGGCCCAATAATTAAAAGAAATTAGAAGCCCACCACATTATATTAAGTATTAAGATAAAGAAGAGGTTTAGTGGGCTTAACTTAGTTTCTTTTAACTTAATTTCTTTGTCACCTTCTCTTATTTTGATATGTATCAGAATACTAACAAGCTAGTGAGGTTTGTGTGACTTAAAGTTTCAAATGTAGCAAAATGACAGAGAAAATATCCTTAATTAGTTTCAAATCGAGCAACCCATATGAATATGAGATAAAATTGAAAAAATTAACCTCGATCAATTTAATTTTATATCTTTATTTTTTTTCGATAAATAAAATTTGTATTGATGATTTTTGATTAAAAGAAATACCCAAAAAAAATTATAGAATACAACTATGAAAGAATCAAGTTTGGCTTTAGAAGCAGTGATTAGAAAATCGGATTGGAACTGGAAGAGGCAATGGTTCGAGGTCCAGTCAGTCAGAACGGTTCAATCGAAAAATTATTATTGATTGTTGCCTAATCTTTTTAATTCCCTCCCAATATTTTTCCTAGTGTTAATCGGGTGTGGCTTCATTAGTGTGTAGTATACGATTCATTTTTTAAAATGCAGATATGTCGGTTTATGTAAGCCCAGGGAGAGTCTGTGAAATAAATAAAGCCCAAATTTGTTATGAATTTGTCGGGACTTTGAAAAATGATGGTGTTGATGAGTAATGTATTAATTAAACTTATGCAACATTTCGTTTTATGCACATTTTCTTGTAAGGTATTTTAGGTATTCATACAATTTCATTTTACCATTTCTCTTCGTCCTGTTAAAATGCTGACGTTTTTTTTTGTATGAGAACTAAGAAATATACTCATTCCGTCCGTTTCTAAGGTATCCATTTTGCTATACTCCTTAATTCATGTGTAAAAAATAAATTGATACCTTAGAACCGGACGGAGGGAGTAGTATTTTAATGTGTATTAAGGTGAGAGATGTAATATTTTAATATATAGTGGTTGTTGTATGAGTGTTGCGTGTGAGTCTCATTTACTATAAAGGGAAATAAAACCTTTTTATGAGATGCCCAAAATTAAAATGTGTAAATGTCATTGTGGGATGAAAGAGTACTTTTTACACTTCATTCATAAATTTCAATAATTTTATTTACTTTTTTATATTTCATTCATCATTATCAACAAATTTATTTTATTTTTCTCTTTAAATTATCAGCTTACCTCAACTTTTTTTTAACATTAATTAGTATATTAAGAAAATAATATTTGTTAACCTCCATGCCCACATAACTACGTACATTAATTAGTATATTAAGAAAATAATATTTGTTAACCTCCATGCCCACATAACTACGTGGGACGGAAGGAATTAAGTTTGGTGAATTAAGTATAAAAAGTACTCTCTCCGTCCGATTGAAAGATGTTCTTTTTTCCTTTTTGGTTGTCCGTTCCAAATAGGGTCATTTCCTTTTTTACATACATGGGACTCATACACTCTCACTAAAACAACTAAAATATGGGGTTCACACTCCCAATAATACAAATAATCACTATACATTAAATAATAATATTCTTTAATCAACGTGCACAAAAGTAAAAGACCCACTTTGAGGGAGTATGTGATATGACAATGATTAGGGTGGGTAAGGGGCTCAAATTTTAAAATTTACAACCTCCTTCCTTTATGTTCGGGGTGTGTTTTGTTTTTTTATCTAATTTTGTTTTTTTAATTTAATTTTAAGGATATAGTTATAATTTTACCCTTGTGGTTTATGGTATAATTTATCCTACCAAAAGTAACACACCTTGCCACCTTACATATAGAATTAAGATGAAAATTGCTTAGATCTCTTTTATTTATGTAGTTTGGCTTAGTTTCCGATGAGATGAGATGTCATATTAGAATGTGCATGGCATGATGCATATTGTATCTTGACATATTTTGTTATAAAATATTTCCCTCATCGATGCAAGTGTGGTGTGCTTTGAAATATATATATATATATATATATATATATATATATATATATATATATATATATATATATATATATATATATATATATATATATATATATATATATATATACTGTACAAGAATTTAATTTCTTTATATCTCTTCCCTTCCTACTTACGAAGGTGTAAATTAGTTTCACACAAGATTGATCAATTTGAGAATGATAAAGATTTATGTGAGACCGTCTTATCTAAGAACTTAAGTGAGAGAGATAAAAAGTAATAATATCATTAATAAAAAATGATAATTGTGCAGTGAACTATTTAATAAATAATTTATATTATAAATAAAAAGTAATATTAACATTTTATGGCGAAAGTAACAATTAATTAGAAAAGTATAAAATGGTTGCACTGTAAACAGTATTACACAATACTAGCAAATTTGAATAATCTACTATAGTTGTAATTCCTAAGAATAATCTACTATATAATTGTAATTCCTTGTTTCAGAAATTATATTACTTAATTATTGTTTGTTATGAAACATCCTTATTAATTGAGCTCATTTTTTATCGTTTGGTTTTGATGATAAGATTGATTTAATGTCTAGTTTCATAATTGGATATCTTTTTGAAATCATAAAATTTATGAAGTGTTGTTTTATTTTTAAATTTAGTATTTTTTATTGAAGAAAATAACAACAATTGCAGTCAATTTCCTGTGCCAGGAATACATGATCCCATTTAAAGTGTAAGGTAGTTAGTTGATTGTGCCACTTCAGCTGCATCCAACACAATTAACCTAATTTTGTTGCTAAAGTCCATACCTTACGAGTCACAATAGATCTGAGCTAGGTTGGCATACTCCAAACCATTTCACATGTCACAAATAGAAAGTAATGCAGACAATTTTTATTCTATTTTAAATGGGAAGTGATACTCAATCTAGAAAAAATAATGAATATACTCTTTACCTGCAGTAAGAGAGATTTTATAAACCAACATCATTATTGAAATAATTGCAGTTTTTCATGACAAACTGTTCATGAAGTGAAGCATATCTCAAAAAATCTAGATGACATTATGATAACAGACAAACACCATAATTGAATCTTAAAATTAATTGTACACGTTTGTGAAACTCTATATATAATGAAGAAATTAAGCATCCAGAGGCACACGTTTGTATAAGTTGAGAGGTAATCTTGGAGTGGGAATTGCCTCCAATGGAGTCCTCATGTAAGTCACTATACCCGGGCTCTCTCCCATGTCGATCTCTTGGCCGGGGCTCATCCCACAGTGAAAGTGGTGCAGCAGACGAGCGATCATAGACGTAACCAGGTTTGATGCCTAGTTTCGCCCCTGGGCACATTCGTCTGCCAGCACCAAAAGGTAGGAGCCGGAAATCGGCTCCCTTAATGTCAACATCGTCCTCGAGAAACCTTTCAGGGTAAAAGTCCAAGGGGTTGTTCCACACCTCGGGGTCACGAGCAATGGCCCAAACATTAGAGCCGGCGGGGATGTCGTAACCACCGATGTTGACGTCGGCATTGGCTCGGTGGGGTAGCATGAGGGGGTTGGAGGGTGTAGCCTCAGTGATTCCTTGGCTACACATCGAAGGTAGAGCAGGGCCGCGATGTCCAACTCTGCGACCACGCGGCCCTGCCCGATTACACGGTCCAGCTCTTCCCGAGCCTTGAGCTGGACCCTTGGATTCTTCATCAATTCTGCCAAACCCCATTCAACAGATATGGTAGTGGTGTCCATTCCGGCAGTGATCATGTCCTGTAGTCATGGACGGAGCCACGCTGGGGCCAGGGGCACTGGACCCCCCTCAACTTTTAAGAATTATTAATATATATGTGATAGTCAAATTGATAGACATACTGTCATCATCCTTGATGGCCGAGGGTTCAATTCTCGACAGTCGCATTCCACTTTTTTATTTTAATTATATTTTTCCTATTTACTAATCTATTTCTTCTTTTCCATTTTATTTCTTATGTTTTCCATTTAATAATATATTTTTTTCTCTGTAAAATTGTGCTTCTTTAATATATTTATAAAATGTATTTTTAAATTTTATTTCTTTTAATAATCTCTTTCTTTTCTCTATAAAATATTCCTGTGAAATATTGTGCTTCTTTAATATATTTATTTTCTTCTTTTCCATTTAATAATATATTTATTTTCTCTGTAAAATTATGCTTTTTTAATATATTTATAAAATGTTTTTAAATTTTATTTCTTTTAATAATCTTTTTCTTTTCTCTGTAAAATATTCCTGTGAAATGTTGTGCTTCTTTAATATATTTATAAAATGCATTTTTTTAATATTTTTATTTTTTTTAAATAAATTACGTTTTTTCTACGTTCTTATAAATTTGCAATTTATATTGTTATTTAATATTTTTATCTATTTGCTACTTTTCTTTCATATTTAAATACATTATATCACTTTGTTGCTAATTATCATTTTCTTTCATATTTAAATATATCACTTTATTACTAATTAGTGGTAATTTCTCTGTAACATATTTTTCACACTTTCTTTTTAATCGTCCCGCATATATTTCTGTGTTTTATTAATAGTAAAAATACGTTAGACATTAATCTATTTTTTACACTTTTTTTATTTAAATTATAAAGCTTACTCGTACTTTTTCTTACATTATATACACTTAAAAATAATATTTTTAATCTATATGCCCATATACATTTGCAATAAACATGAGACAAAGGGAGTACATCGAAACTATACGTATTTTGGGCCCTCTCACCATAAATCCTGGAGCCGTTATATATATGCAAAAAAATTCGAGACAAAGAAAGTAGATTGAAATTATACGTATTATTTGGGCCCCTCACCTAAAATTCTGGCTTTGTACCTGACTATAAGGGTTGCAGAGGCGGAGGAGAAGGAAGATGAGGGGGAGCGAGAGAGGGAGGAGGAGAGAGAGAGGTAGCATGATCTGCATGGTTGGACTGAGAGGTGCAGTTTATATATAGACTATTGTGTCAATTATTACACTAAAATATGGCACTCTCCATCCCTTGCTTTGCTTGATATAATATTTTAATGCGCATGCGTATTAAGTAGTTGTATTAATATTATACTGTAAGTTTAAGAAAATATTCATTCTGTATCAAGTTAAATTTCACATTTGATACGTCCCACATTAAACTTAACCACATAAAAACATCACATCAATCTTCAACCTTAAAATTACATCTTTATTATAAATTTATTGGGATAATTTATGATTTAGTCCCGTAAGAATTGCTCAATGCTAAAAAGATTCCAAAACTGACAGATTTAGTCGCATAGGAATTTTTTTGTCAAAATATATTAATAGTTGACGAAATATTTTGAACTATTAACAAGACCAAAATGAATTATGTCTATTTTGAAAGACAAAAAATAATATAAATCTGATAGTTTATAATAATATATAAGTTAATTTTGGATGAAAATTTTCAAAAATTATGATTATAATATTCTTATGGGATCAAAACTGCTAGTTATGGGACCAGTGTATTCCTACGAAACTATAATTGAACTGAAGGAATTCTTATGAGACCAAATATGATATTTTCCCTAAATTTATCATAACCACCTAACAAGTATGATTAATTTATTACCTAAAATAATACAATATCCTCTAAAAATTAATAAAGTCGATAAAAAGTAGTATAAATTTATACTAGAACAAATAAAAATAACAAAATGTAAATCCGTTAGGAGAGGAGTATATGGCAATTACACAAAGAATCATTACAAATCATAAAAAATAAAGATTTTGTACAAAATTGCTCTTACTGAAACTCCCTGGAAAATTTGGAGCAAACAATTAGACTGAGTTTTGCAAAACTTAAAAATTGAAGTTAAATTTAAATGAGTACATTGATGATAAATGAGATCACCTCTTTCATTTTCATATTCTATAAAATATTCCATGTATTAAATATACGACGTCACTTGTTATAATCATTTTCTAAATTATTGTTAGATAAGCATAAGTGATTAATTCCATTTATTAGGGTATAATAATATTTTTTAGAAAAATATATTATTGAACATAAAGTGGATTAATATCATTTATTAGGGTATAATATTTTTATAGAAAAATATATATATATTTTTGACAATAATTAGTATAGGTAAGGTTTATTTTAGAATTGGTGGAACCTTATTCCTTCACCTTTTATTTGTGTTTTGTTGTATCTAATTTCTTTTTTTATTATTCTCTTTTTATACACAGTTACGCTGTTGTTTGTATGTTCTTTTTTTATTTTGTTTATTTTTCTATTTTTTTATTTATTTAATTTTGAGATATAATTATAATTTCACCCTTATGATTTAGGGTATATTTAAATCTTAGAGTTTATGGTTTAGGTATAATTGTAATTTCACCCTTGTGGTTTAGGGTATTGATAGACGTTTTTTACGCACTCCAATTAAATCCCCAAGTGTGAAGGATGTCAATTGTAGCTGCAAGTAACCAAGTTAAATTATCGAACCCAAAAGGACATCTAATTATTTATTTCCTAAAATTACTAAATTAATCAGAATCAAGTAACCGATATCCAGGAGTTGTGAATTTAATTAATATCTAAAGAACAAAAAATTAAATAACTATTAAAATAAATCACAGAAGAAAGATTTAAGATTAAGAAACGATCAACAGTTTTAAGGTAATCCGGTATAGACCAATTAATTTGAATTTCTAGACTTTCAATTATTCATTCATGACCACATCACCCTGTTTTCCCACCGGATATGGTCCGATTCAAAGCTAACAGTATAATCTGAATTAAATCCTAAGATGCATGAATATTACCAAGCCCCCCTTCCTAAGGAAGATACTAATCAACTCAAATAACAACACCTCCGGGTGGCAAGTTTGACTAACAAGATATTTTCTGAAAGTACTACAAGACTTTATTCACTTTTTACTTGAATGTCTAATTGCATTATTCCACTAAACAATTCAAGTATATCTGATTTACCCGTTCTTAGAATTAACGTGTTTATTATGAAATTACCTTAATTCTAACAGATAGACAATTCAATTCATAAGTGCACACAAGCTAACATAATAAATCAAGCATTATAACGGATGTCATGAATTTACTATGAAGACGTTACGAAGCATGATTGCAAAGTCTCAATACAAATCAAATAAACCAAAATAATAATCCACAAGAATTCACAAAAATTAGTCTAGTTCATCAAATCAATTATATATACTCTTCAAACCTTAAAACTGTAATAAAATTAGCCCATGGGGTTACAAGCAACTCCCATGGCTATCAAATTCATACCAGAAGTCTCGACAAATGAAAATAAAAGAAAGGAATAGAAAAATCCTAGTATCGGCGTTATTCTTCTTTCCTTCTCCGTCTCTCTGATTGACTGATCTCCCTCTTGAATAGCCCTTGAATCTCCTTCGGTGTGGATGGATGATGAGATGGATGTGGATGATGGTAGATGATGGATGAGGGGTGATCCCCTTGTGGAGAGTGGTGTCTCTTATGAATAATAATGTGAAATTTATATAGGTATGAGAAGGGAATGAGATAAGGAAATTAATTGTGTTCCAAGAAATAGGAAAGATGGACTAATTTTAGGAAATTCTCGTCCGCAGTTGCGCGACCTCACCATTTTGAGCATAACTTCCTCATACGGACTTCGATCTGAGTGAATTTTGCACCAAAATGATCCTCTCTTCCGTGGCTTTCCAACTATATATCACATTATCAATTTGGACTTCAACAAAAATACAAAAAAATTATTCAATGTTGACGTGTGTTTTTCAGCAGTCCTCTACACTTTCGCTCTTCATTCCAACTTTAAACTATTGATCATGTTTTACCCTTCAAAACTCAACAAAACACCTTAGTAGTATCTTAATTATGCAAGATATAAAAACCATGTCATTCTACACAAAATCATGGCCACATTCGATCAAAAACGGTGTAATGTGAGACCTAAAATACGTGAAATTTCACTCTCAACTAGGGATGGCAACAGGTAGGGTACCCGCTTATTTTGGGGTCCCCGTACCCGTATCCGATTAAAAAAACTACCTGTATCCGTATCCATCCCGTTTAAAAATTTTATTATGGTACCCGTACCCGTCCAATAACCGTTTATTAATACCCGCGGGTATCCGTACACGTTTAATATTAATTTATTTAATATATATTTATATATTTTTATTGTTTAATAAATATAATAATAAAAATTACATTATTATTAATTAAATATAAAATAAATATAATATAAATTCTATTATTTTAAATAAATATTTAATAAATATGATTAAATAAATTTTATAACTATTGATTAAATATATAAAATATATCATAATATAAATTATATAATATATATTAAATTTTATAAAATATATATATATATATATATATATATATATATATATATATATATATATATATATATATATATATATATATATATATATAATCGGGGTACCCGTAGATATTTGAGACATTACTCATACCCAGTGACGGTGCTAGGAATTGAAGTCAGGGGGGCCAAATTTGCACTATAAATAAAAAAACTTTTTCAGTCCTTCAAAATTGAATTTTTCATATTATTTAGAAAAGTTACTTCTATGTCTCAAGATTTTGTTCACATTTACCATTCCACTTTTTTAAAGAGGAATGACTTTTTTGATAAATTATGTTGAATTTTATGAATATTTTTAAATAATAAATGAAATGTAAAGAAATATTATTTGTTTGTATGGTGGTGGGAGGTGGGGTGATGAATTTGAAGATAAAGCAACATAATAACTAGAACATGAAAAAATATGACCCTAAAAAAAATTAAAAGAAAGTCAAATAAAAAATAGAAGAGAACTATAAATAACATATAAAATATTAAAAAAAATAGAAGGACAAGAAAAATAAAAATAACATATAAAATATTAGAAGAGAACTATAAATAACATATAAAATATTAAAGAAAATAGAAGGACAAGAAAAATATAACTAACATATAAAATATTAAAGAAAATATAAGGACAAGAAAAATATAACTAACATATAAAATATTAAAGAAAATATAAGGACAAGAAAAATGAGATCACTATGCTGGAGTAGAGGTTCGACCTAGTGACCTCCCACTACTACTCTGCAAGAGCTACCACTTGGCTATAATATATATACTGATTATTTTAAAAATCTGAGGGGGGCCAGTGCCCCACTTGTCGCCTATGTAGCACCTTTGATGAGTGATATTTTCACCTAAACTTTAGCGTATTTTTATATGTATTTTTGTATTTGTTTATCCATATTTATATGTTATTTGGTTGTATTTTATGTTTTTATTGGATGCTACATATGATAAGGAAGACGTAGGAAAAAGCGAATCTCAATTCGGAGTTGAAACGAGGGAGAACGAGCCAAAATAGTGAAAGAGGAAACAGGACAGCAAGAACATGAGTCGTGTACAGCGCACGGTCCTGTCGGAATTGGCCGTGCGCCGTCGCCTAAAACACCAACTCAGTCACCCCTGTGGCCGAGTGCAGAACACGGGCCGTGTACCAAACACGGCCCTGTCCAGAATGGCCGTGTGCGAGCATCAGAAGACACAACACGGCCACCCCTGTGACCGAGTGCTGCGCATGAGCCGTGCGCTGTTTGAAGTCCGCGTTGACCGTATGCCCTAGACACGACTCGGGGCATGCTGCAGCACACAGGGCATGTCGGTGTAAAAAATGCTGAAAATTCCAGATTTCTTCTAGAAGGCCCACAATGGTATAAATACCACTCCATTCAATATTTTGATAATCCAACATCCGAAATTCACAGTTGCCCACACACCTCACACACTATTTCCTTCATTTCACACTATCATCTTCATCAATTCTTCATCCTTTGGATCTACCATCATCCTACCATTAATTTCTACATCCAAGTGAAGGAAAAGGATCAAGGAAGAGAGGAAAGTGCAAAGAAGGAGAGGAGACCACCATTAAAGTGACATCAAAGGAGTTTCCATTCAATCTTTGTATTAAATCTTATAGTTTTATCATGATTTGTAAGGATTTAATTGTCTATGCTAATTTCTTTATGAAGATGATATGCTAATCTCCCTTGTGAGATTAGCAACATGAGAGTTGTTGGATAATTTTGAGATTTATGTATTTAAATTCATATGTTGATTGAATTAATTAATTTTCTATCATTGATGCTTTAGATCTTGAGGTTTCTGATGATGATTTGTGTGGTTTGTTGTTTTAAACATGTGATTAGATTGAGAAGTTAATTGCATATTTAGGATAATTAATTGAATCATTTCATCAAATACTTCATGTGCATTATAAATTGTGAAGAGATTGAGAAGTCCTTTATTATTTAGAACCCTTTGATAGGACATCCGATTGGTTTGATCGAGAGGTTGATTAATCGTGTGAAGGGACTCTCATTTCAAGCTTAGTACCTAGTTGGAATTGTTTGAGTGAGAACCAATCCATTGAACTTTATTCCATATCCTATTCATCTTGAGAAGGAGTTTAGGTGATCCTAGTGTTGACTCTTAGTCTTATACCCATGATCATATGAATTTGATGCATTTATCCTAGGATTTTCACTTCTTAATTTTTGTTAATCTCACTTTTACTCAACTTGGAAAACCACTAATTTCATCCATCTATCTTGTTTGCTAATCATTGCTTGCTTGCTTTGATTATTTTCTTGTTTGATCAACCAATCCCCTTGATGATTCGTCTCTATAAAATTACAAGAAACGTGAGATCGCTTAAGCTCTAGTGCCTACCTCCCTGTGGTTCAATAAATTATTTTAATTAGTCATCCCGACTATACTATAGCTAATCAACCGTCGTTGCCTAGACCCATTCCAAACCTTAATAGTATTTTTCACAACTACTCGTACCCATCTCAAACCTGTTTACAACTACTCGTACCCTTCCCATTAGGGTTCGGGTAGGCTGGGTATCCGAAAATACCCGTCTCATTACCATCCCTACTCTCAACAGGTATATTTTACCCATAGGATTTAGAGTTTATGGTATAATTGTAATTTCACCATTGTGGTTTAGGGTATATTTTACCCCTAGGGTTTAGGGTTTATGGTATAATTGTAATTTTACCCTTATGATTTAGGGTATACTTTACCCATAAAGGTTTAAGATTTAGGATATAATTGTAATTTCACCCTTGTGGTTTAGGGTATATTTTATTTCTAAGGTTTAGGGTATAATAGTCATTTAAGTATAATTAATTTAAAAATAAATAAAAATATAATATTAATAAAGAAGAGAAATTAATTAAGAAGGGTGTAGACCAAGGTTCCACCAATTCATTTAGTGGAATCGGTTCCACTCAAGTTGCTCTCATATTTTTTAACATAAAGTGAATCCATTGTTGTCAATATTAATATCGATTTTCTCAACGAGTGAGTCTCCTGTGCCCCCGGAACACCGTGTCCCCATGTCCCAATTTAAACCCCTAGCAATACATATAATTAAATAGAATATAGAGAAAGAGAGTTGGGGACACTTTATTCTTGTGTTCCCATAGAGGTACGGTGTATCCCGGGAGCACAAGAGTTTTGCTGTCCGGATCCTTTATTTCAAAATATATTCGGGATTCATAAATATGATGCAGAGATCAATGGTGCAAGCTTCTCTTTTCGTTTTCAAATTTTGGCATTTTATTCCAAATATATCAAATATAATAAAAATGTACTAATATTTTGAATTAAAAGAAAAAAAAAAGAAAGTACTTTTCTATTTATTGTTAAGTTTGCAATTAAACTTATATAGTTATATTATTAATAACTTGTGTTGCTCATGGTTAATAGTTTAATAGTGACGTAGGTTGGAACTATTTTACTTTAAGTTAAATTTTAATTTTACACTTCTATTTATATTATTTATATATATAGTTAATTAATAGTTTAATAATGAAATAATGAAGTAGGTACGCGAGGAATGCGCGTAATTTGAAATTTAGCTCATAATTAAGTGCAGGTATGTCGGTATATATTGTCAAAAAACTTATGAAAGTTGTGTCATTTTGTGAAAAAAAAAAAGATAATTATATTTAATAAAAAAAATTGATTAATAAAAATGATAATCTGAATTATTTTATGTACAATTCCTAATATAAATAAAAAAAACAATAAAAATTTTACAAAATGAAACATATATCATCTTTTATTAGTATTTGTTGCAAATGAGATCATCTATCTTACAATGATATTTCATCTTCTATTCCACATATTAAATACTTACCACGTATCATGATCAATGTTTATATTATTTTCATGTGTGCAAGGGTTTATTGGTCATTAATTAGGGAAAAAGACTTGTGTGAGATCGTCTCACATAAGCCCTTACGTGAACGTGAGACGGTCAGAAAGTGATAACTTTTATAACGAAAAGTGATAATAAATTAATAAAAAGAACAGTGTTATTTCATGAACAATTTATAATATAAATAAAAAGTTATAATATTTTTTAGGGAAAGTGATAACTATTTTAAAAAGTGAAAAATTGTCTCACATGAGACGGTCTCACGCAAGACCTACTCTTAGTATTTTAATACTAGAAAATAAGTTATAAAATATGAAACACCATTATGGAATTGAGGATTTGAACCGCATTATATTTGTTTTGGATTTAAGTAAGATAATAATAAATTGTATCACTCGATTGCAATATTGATACGAACTGATGTGCATGGTTTGGTGGCTACCACACTCCAACAAATATAATTAGATAATATAAGCCTGCGATCTGATTTTCAGTTTAGAATACTTTAATTCCTTTTTCTACTTCAGCACAATTTGTTTATTGAATAATATTACATTTGCTACACACTACTATAAGATTCTTTCTTCTTGGTCATTTGACGCATAATTGCCTATACTGTACTTAGTTTGCAGAAAATTGTGTGATATACATGTGGTCTTTTATGGCTACATAATCTTGTAGCTGTTTGCCAACTCCAAAACTTATAAATTTTCTATTGCTTTCAAGATTTAGATTTTAATTTAGTATTTAGAGATAGTATATTGCATTCTCATCACTTTGACGCTTTTTTCATTTGTTTGTCTTACAAAATTTTCTCACCTCATAAATTATTAACATTTTATTTAATACACTAAAAATTTACTTCAATTTCAAATGGATTAATTGCAATAAAATACATGACCTTTACTCATTTTTTCAATTTAATCACAAACTATTTTTTTACCAAAAAAATATATGACCTTCTCATTTTTTTTCAATTTAATCACAAACTTTCTTTTTTTATCAATTAAATACACTACCTTAATATATTTTCTTAATTTAATGCCGAAAAATTTCAATTATTTTTGTCTTTACAATTTAATAAAAAATTCTTCTATTATTAAATATATTACTCCTTTAAAAATAAATAAATATATTACTATGCTAATGAACGAAATTCAATGTACATGAAATATATTAAATATTTATATTATATTAATATTTAAATTACAATGCATCAATTATATATAAAATATAAAAAAATTAAAAATACCTAGGGCTGTAAACGAGCCTCGCCGAGTTTTACGAAGATTGAGTCCCGTTTGTTAAGAAATAAACGAGCTCGAGCTTGTAAATGAAAGCTCGATTTGTTCGTGAACATGTTCGTTAACGTGTTCGCGAGCTTTTGCTTGTGAACATATTTGATAACGTGTTCATGAAATTTTTTGTTCGTGAACACCTATATAATTTCGTTCGTAAACATAATAAACAAACACACCACTATCCTAAAATAACAAAATATTCATCAACTAAATACTTATATATTTTTTTATTATTTCATAAAAATAAGGAAATTTAACATGTATAAATGCTTTCAATATTTTTTATATTATATTTATATTATAAAGAATAATATATATATATATATATATATATATATATATATATATATATATATATATATATATATATATATATATATATATATATATATATATATATAAACGAACATTAAATGAGCTTGTTCATGAGCTTTTAACAAACGAGTTATGCAATACTCAAACTCTGTTCGTTTACATAACAAGCTTAATTTAACGAACACAAACGAGCTCTTAACGAGTTGAGTCACGTGTTATTCGCCGTACATTTTTTTAAAACAAATTTGTTTTGTAACATTTTAATATTATATACTTTAATTTATTTTAGCTTTTATACTTTTATTTAATCTTATTTTCAGGTTCAATCATTCCATTTAAGGTATCATTCTTCTTTTTTATTTTTTGTTTATCTTACGATTTATGTTTTTTTCTTCGTTTTTTATATATTCTTTATATTCAATAAACCATGTTTTATGTATTCTTTTTAATATTACTGATATTTTTTTATTGATCTTATTTGCAACTTTAATCATTAAAAAAAGTCATCAATGTTTGGAGTGATGAATTTGGACAATCCATAATTATTCAAAGCTATTATATTTCCATTAGCATCATCTCTATAAATATAATTTTAATTAAATCTTTAAGATTAATGTATTAAATTTATTTTCAAAATTTTGTGATTCATTTTAATTTTTCTTTCAATTTTATTTTCATTAGGATACTATATCTTTCTTAAAAAACAGTAATTGAATTTTACAGAGAGATTATATCTATTTTTTTAAAAAATAAATAGATATCAATTGAAATAAAAAATTAATATAATTAATATTAGAAGGTTAATATATAGTCTATTTATATTAAATACCGAATCAAATTTAAAATGTTATAAAAAAATAAGCGTATAAACAATGCGATTTAATTGATAAATATAAAATTATGTTATGTTATAAAAAATACATTTATATAAATGAATAAATAATTATATATATATTATGGTTAAAATAAAAAAATTAAATATAAAAATACATAATTGTAATATACTTTAATTTATTCCGTGCAACGCACGGATAAGTAATATCTAGTTTATTTTAAAGGAGCCGGTTCCACCATACAAAATATTGTCATATACTAATAATTATTGGTACACATTTATACGAGATCGTTTCACGATAAGATTATTTTATATTTTCATAATTAGTTATTTATTTTTTATTAAAGATATTTTCATAATTAGTTATTTATTTTTTATTAAAGATATTTTCACTGTATATTTATACTATATTTTATTTATAAAATAATTCACAATACAATTATTATTATCCATTATAATAAAGGCTAAAACTTATGTGCTTGGGACACCGTGCCCCCAAATATCATTTAGTTGTATTTAATAATATATTGTACTCTTTAATATAAGTACGTATATCATTTATTCCCTATATATATATATATAATAAAAGTGTATATATATTTTAAAACAAAATATTTTATCTTTATATACCTTTTTCACATGAGAATACGGAGACCAACCCTATAATAAATATTATCATTTGTTATTTATCTCAAAAAAATTATTTCGTTAGACCTACCATGTCTTTTCCACAATTATATCATGGAATCAAAACATGTTGTAGAGATATTTATGGTCGTATATTGTACTGGCCCAGTTTTAAGGCCTACAATAATTATAATGACTTGGTTTTACTCTTCCTTTTTAATATGCTTCAATAATTATTAATGTCTTTTATTCATTTTGTTTATATATATATATATATATATATATATATATATATATATATATATATATATAAAATTATCGTGAATGCTTGTCCCATCGATTGTGCATTCTATATTTGAATTAAATACCAATCACAATTTAATTATAGGATCCAATATATTCTTAAAAAACGTAATATCATAAGAATCCAAATTAATTTATTTTACACATTTATTCATTTATGAATTTTGATCTATAATAAATTAATAAGATTCAAACTCAAGGATGTAGATGGGTTGTCCTTATATTATTTATTTTTAAAAGGAATCCTATGCTGATGCAACCACATATAAGTTTTAACGTGTATATATACATGTGTACTCGTTACATCACACGAAAATGTCCAATGTTCATATACACTTTCATATCATCTTTTAAATGTAAATTGATAGCATCTGAAAAAAAAAAGTAATTTATTGCAAAACCCTTTTAACTTTTTTTTAGGTTGTTTACAAAGTGCAAAATATATTGTGTTTTAGATTTAATTATGTAGAACTAGCATTAATAAAAATAAGGTATATTAATCTATTTTTAACATTTTAAAGTGGGTGGAACAAAAGATGGAACTTCTATTGGAATAGGGAATCTAAGAGATAAAATATTTTTTTGCCCCGTAAGTTTGACCATGCACAATTTTTGTCCCTAAAAAGATAAGATTTGGGCATTTGTCCTAATAACTTTATAATTGCACAAATGTTGCCCCATTTTCATCTGAATTGATCACGTACATATCACATGATCATCGGATTTGGCATTTCCTGGCGAGATAAAATATTTTTTTGCCCCGTAAGTTTTGCCACATACAATTTTTGCCCAAAAAAAATAAGATTTGGGCATTTATCCCAATATCTTTATAATTGCGCCAATTTTGCCCCGTTTTTTTCAAAAATTTGATATTTTCTTTGGAATCGATCACGTACATGTCACATTATCATCGAATTTGACATTTTCTAGTGAATTTGCTGATCTGGCGACACAATGACATTCCCGTCAACAACAATAATAATAATTTAATGATAATTTAATTAAAAAAATACCCTCAATTGATGAACTCAGTTCTCATATGCCCTCCACGTTCTTCCACCATTTTCGTAAACTCTCTCTTCTTATCAATCAGGGGATCATCCGTGTACCCTCTCACCACCATGGGCGGCAGCTGTTGGATCTTTCTCTCCGGGGGCCTACCACCAACGAACAAATCATAGTATGCATTGCCTCGATCTACACCCCCGGCAATGTGAGCAACCACAGGATATCAGAGCCATACAGAGGGAGGATATATAGAGTCGTTGGTGTTTTTGGCTCCGATTCAATCCTTCGCACCCCACCGAAGAACGACTAGTTCATTATCAGTCTCGCGATTCTAATTGGCTGGAGATCGATATCTAGTGTGTGCATCCCCACGTGATAGACCATGATGCCGCCGGCGCTGCTTTCCATTATGAAAATCCTAGAAAAATCAGTGAATTCTTTCGATCCAAGGGTTGGCGTCGTGGCCGGCGAGTGCTTGGGTTTTAGCCCACTGCACTGCATCCATGAGATTCCGGAAGATAATTCTCTTGTGCTAGGTGTTACTCGACGGAAGCGATGATGGAAGGAACTTGAGCAACCATACGATTGCATGACTCAAGGAAGAATGCAGTTGTGGCACTCAAGAACACCTGAACTCATTCATCATGGAAGTAGATGATGAGGGGGAACTTGGCGGCGGGAGCGAAATATTCGACGACTGCCGCCCATAGTGGTTAGAGGGTACACGGGGATTCCCTAATTGGCAAGAAGATGAAGTTAGCGAAGATGGCGGAAACACGTTGAGGGCACGTGAGAACTGAGTGCATCGATGGAGGGTATTTTTTTAATTAAATTATTATTAAAATATTATTGTTGTTGATGTGGATGTCACTGTGTCGCCATGTCAGTAAATTTACCGAAAAATACCAAATCTGATAATCCCGTAACATGCACGTGATCAATTCCGGTGAAAATATCAAATTCCAGGAAAACGGGACAACATTGATGCAATTATAAAGATATTGGGACAAATGCTCAAATCTTATCTTTTTTAGGGCAAAAATTATACATGACAAAACTTACGGGGTAAAAAAATATTTTATCCCGCCGGAAAATATCAAATCCGATGATTACGTGACATGCACGTGAACAATTTTGGCAATAATATAGAATTCTGACAAAAACGGGGCAACATTGGTGCAATTATAAAGTTAATGGGACAAATGCCCAAATTTTATCTTTTTTTGGCAAAAATTGTATATGGCCAAACTTACGGTGCAAAAAAATATTTTATCCCAGGAATCTAATCTCATTTCTTGTTGCTGTATAGAATTTCTGGTGATGGGCAGATGGTAGCAGAGGGCGACGGTGGAGGATCCTGGCGGAGTGCAGGGCGGCAGTGCCGTGACGCGTGAAGCTGGCTCTCTCCCTCACTCTTCCAGCAATGTTTTTTAAGAAGTAAAATAATATATTCATTAAGGAGGATCAAAGGTTTCCGCATCAATAATATAGTTAAAAAAGGTTGGTATAGGACCATACACAACATCAAAAGAATTTAGAGATATAGCTAATCGAGCTAGGTGATGGGCAAGGGAATTCGCCATTCTTCTAGCTAATCTAACCTCAATAGATGAAAAAGAGGGTAGCAAATTCCGAATATCCTTCACTAAGTTTCCAAAATATAAGAGGTTCACTTTGTTGAACTTCAAACCATTATATAGGCAAGAGTTGTCGATCGGTTTCGATGATATGATACAATTACATTTGGATGGTCAAGTTCACCCATCCCAACACGACCACGCTTTGGCAAGCAGTCCTTCCAGCAATGTTGTAATTGGGGTTTAAGTAGTTAAATGACACATCAGAGTAATTTCAAACAATAAAAAACATTTACCTCCTCCCTCCCTCCCTCCCCTCACTATTTTAACTTATAATATGCTCTTAGATGCATCATGTACCTAAATCTGACTATCTATACCTTTTGATATAGTAAAAATTTATATCCTTAAACTTTTAGAAAAAAATATCTTATTCAAACAATAATATCATTTACATTTCACCGAATACTTCATGAAAAAATAATACCCTTATAAATTAAAGTGTATACTCTTTAAAATAAAATGTTTTACCCTTTAATACTAATTTGTGCACCCAGACGAACAAGACCAACTATTTTTTTTCCTTTCTTATTGATAGATACAAAGTAATTCATTCTGTATTTGTGATAGTATACATGCCAATAAATGAATCACTATTAGAAATAGGCTGAAAGACCTTTATTACACATTGCAATGTACTACACATAATATTTTATATTGTTGCACACAAAATTTTATGATGCACATAATATTTATGTTGCACACAATCATTTACATTATGTACAACAAGTGTTGTGTGAATTGTGAATCATAAGTATTATACTCCCTCCATTCATCAATAATGTAATTTGTACTTGAATTAAATAATAATATTATTTTTTATAAAGTGTGTAGTTGTATTAATAGCGAGTGATTAGTCATGTGTGAGTCATTTTTGTTAAAAAGGGAAATATATATTATTATAGTAGACAATCAAAATGTCAAAATAGATACCTTATAAACGGACGGATGGAGTAAGTGGCAAAACTAGTACTTTGTGAACGTAATTATGTGAAACATAAGTCTTATGTGCAGAAAAAAATTACGAGTATTATAAATGTACATATAAAAAAATGTGATGTGCAATATATATAGTCGTATGTTTTATATATGTTGTCTTAAATATATATGTTGTCTTAAATTTTTTTGCATACACAAAAACAACACATATTGACTGGTGTAGTCTTAATGTGTTGTCATATATGTTATTTTTTAAGGTAATTTATTATAAGACAACATATATTGTCATAAATTTTTTTACGCACAAAGACAACATATATATAATATATGTTGTCTTAAATTGTTGTAATGATTTTTTTCATATACTATATGTGATATATATATATATATATATATATATATATATATATATATATATATATATATATATATATATATATATATATATATATATATATATATATAATATAGTATATAATATAATATATTTTCTAATTAATTTATTTTATGACAACATATATAATTTGAAGAAAGACTCTCTTGTGAGACGGGTTATTTGTGAGATGGATATGAGACGAGTCGATCCATCACTAAAGTGTGTTTATTTGTAATTAAAATATAATAATAAATCATATTATAACACACTAAAATCATATTTTAATGCATAATTCAACATATTTTAGAAAATATACTTTAATAACCATTTAACATATTTTATCTATACAATAAGCAACTTTAGTGATTTTGTCTTATTTGAATATGTTGTTACTCATGAATTTATGACTTTTTTAAAAAACTAATTAAACATAACAATAAATTCTTGGGTAGGTCTTACGTGAGACTGTCTCACGTGAAATAATTTTTCACTTTTTAAAATAGTATCACTTTCGCTATAAAACATTATCATTTTTGCTATAAAATGTTATCACTTTTTATTTATATTATTATAAATTGTTCATTAAACAACATTATCATTTTTTATTAATTTATTATCACTTTTCTATGTAAAAGTTATCATTTTCTGGCCGTCTCACGTAAGCCCTTACGTGAGACGGTCTCACACAAGTCTTTGCCTAAATTCTTTAATTTTAAATAAATATGAAATAAATATAAAATAATAATTATAAGATTAAATATTCAAATTTCAAAACATTTATTTAAAAAAAACCTATGTTATACTTGATGAGAAAATTTTAATTACAACAAAAATTTTAAATTAAAATTATGTAATAATTGAAAATGTTTATTTAAAAATATAAAAGCAATTTAAATAGTTATATAACAAATTTAAAATACTATTATTTACAAACAATACTAATAATTATTATTTTAATGAAACTAATATTCTATATTTTTTATTTCCAAAATACTTAAAGAGTGTTTTTCCATAGTGCGAAGCCCTAGTAAACCATCGAAACCTGCAAACCAGCGAACCATTGTCTCCTCTGTTCATCCAACAAGCAAAAATGGTGCTTCATCTCTCTCTATTTTTCCCCCCTCCCTCTAATCTTTTGCCCTAATTTTACCGCCGTCTATGGCTGACTTTAGGGCTAGATGGCCATTGATGGACACCCTATTGATGGTCCTTCTTCAACGAGAAGCCCCCAATCGGAGTCCTCTAGGGATTGCGCCAAATCTGGGCCCATCGCCTCCTAATCCATGGTTTCTGTCGGCTGCCCTGCTGTTCACAGTCAACAAAGGCAGCCCAATCCCACTCCATCACTTGTGCAGCCTTAAAAGAAGTCCATTCTCCTCTCCGCACCCCCAAACTCTCATGGCTGTAGCGCCGCCTTAAATCTAGTGTTCCGTCCACCTAGGGCTTCTGCCTCTTTTAATCAGCTGGGTCCCGCGCCTAACGTTCACCGTCGATGGCTACCAGTCGTGCCTCTTTTGCGCAGATTTTCGTCGGCCGCGCCGACCTCATCCATTGGTGGCCACTTATGCTTCAGCAGATGCCAGAGATTCCTGCTCTGGATTCTCCTCCCAAGGGATTTTGCTGCCTAGGGTAATCTCCAAATCGTTGCCTTCGTTCAATTTTGATAGATGCGGCTGGTCCGCTCCCGTCGCGCTCTCTAGCGGGCGATTTCTCCTAGTGCGACTTTCCTTACCGGACCCACCTCGTGAGTATGGTCTTCCTTCCCTGTTTGCGTTTCATTATCCTTCCATCTACTTCAGCGGAACTTAATCACTGGGAATTGGTACCCCTGTTTGACAGCAGTTCTTAAGTTTAATGGGCATTTGTTTGCTTAACTATGTTTTTGTTATGATGATGCACCTGCTTGGGTTTTGTTGTTATAATGAACGAAATTTAATGGGAACTGGTATCTTGTCTACTTCAGGATTAGTGTTTTTATATTTTAAGCTACCTATTTACTTTCAAACATTGAGTTGGAGTACTTAATTATGAAAACTAACTTGTTCATTTTGAAGCTTCTCTCTTAACTTGTTACTGTTTCTTCCATCTTTTACATGGGAGCTACCAATACATATCATAACTTAATGCTTACTGTACATGCCAGTAATTTATTTCCATTTTTGATGTTTAATCCAAAGAGAAGATACATTAAAATAAAAATTAAAATACTCTTAATAAGTAGTAAAAAGCTATATACAAAAGCTAGTGGTCGTTGTTAGAAAATTTCTATTTGATTCATTTTTTTGATTGGTTTGAATGTGATGTTATAATAAAGCTATAATTTATATGAGATATTATAATTTATACTCCAAGGTTGAATGATAAAAAAGCCTTCAAGAATTGATCATGATACTACTAATGATACAAGAGCCTCTTTAAATGCTAGAATAATTAAGTGTTGGCTCAATGTATTGTAGGTGACACTGCCTATGAAATAGGAACTTATAGCCTTGTTATCAGCAGCGCATCTTGGCAATCCGTTTTATGTGGTCGCTGCCCTCACTTCCATTGATTTGTCTCTTTCTTCGGGGAATGAAATTGTTATAGAAGAAAGGTCACCAAAAGAACTGCTGCATGCCCGTGGCGGACTGGGAGAGAAAGTTGCTGCTTTTGGAATTTGGAATTCTGCCTTTACGTTACACAAGCTACTCTCATCAGCAGTATCATTACTGAAAGGTTGGTCTGTCTCTCTGTCTATACGCACATATTATACATACAGGTCCAATACAGGTCAAATAATTTGAAAGGTTAGATTCATTTTGGATGATAAAAAAGCTTGTCATGCCACCAGTATTGCTTGTGATTTTCAGGATTCAACCGTGGTTTGGGAATTTGTTTATGCCACTGTGGACTTTATTAAACTTTAAATCTATCTTTCTGGTCCTTGCGATACATTTGCATAATGTTTTATTTACTCGAACCTTGGTTTGGGTCATATGCAATAAATATATTTGTATGACTTTTTCTCGTTTAAAATTTATTTGCTCAAAATAATAACCTTGTGAGCATGTATACTGATTCTTAATAGTTTGAATGGTGTTTTGTGCATTTTTTTTGTTTGTACAAGTGAATGGAACCTCGTTTGTGCTTCAGTTTAACAATCCTTTGCACTACTGTTATTTCAGTGTTCCTCCAAGTACTTATTAACTCTGCATGTCTTACATAGGATCTTTAATTTAGATTTTAATATTTTTCTTCATAGTTTTTGGGAGCTCTTTGCCTTAAATTTCTGTATTTTGATTTGGCATTGCTTTGAGTCCCTTTTTGTTGCTATTCTGTGGAGAGAAAGATGGTGATTATTAGTTGTGATTTGAATCAATTCCAGGTTCTATTGGTTTCTATAATGGTTATTGCTATTTAGGTTGCTCTTTGTATGAATCGGATGTTTATGTAAGTTTATGTGAATTTTAGTTGGTTATAGTATGCCATAGTAAACTTATGTGAATTTTTGTCATGAATTTTTATAATTCAGTGGATTTGCTAATTTTTTGTTGGTCAGGTGGACGTTGATTTTGAAGGCCTCTATATCTGGATTCTTCCGTGTTGGTTATAGCTCTACGCTTGTTGGCTTATGCTGTTTGTATGAGTACTTCTATAGAATCAATATTATTTGTTTTATGTCTTTAGTGCGATGGATTTGACATTTGCCAACATTTGGATTTGAAATGGTTATTTAATTTTGTGTATTATGGATAATTCAGAATGCATTTAATTATTTTTTAATTTTATTATCTCTTTTAATATTAATTAATAAATTTTGTATGTATAATCTTTTGTTAAAAGGCAAAATAATGACAGTTAAAATAAATAAATATATATATATATATATATATATATATATATATATATATAAATTGAATAGATTCGACAATATGTATGTGGTGTTTTTATAAAATAAGACAACATATATAATTTGTTGCCATTTATAAAAAAAAAAATGAACTTGTACAAAGACAACATATATAATTTGTTGTTCTTGTGCATAATTATTTTAAAAAGAGAAGCTCAAAGACTACTTATTATATGTGACGCAGTCCTTGTGCGTCTTTTTTTCTAAAGAGGCGTTCAAAGACTACATATTATGTGCGTCTTTTTTTTAAAAAGACGCACAAAAACAACACATATAATGTGTTTTCTTTGTACATCTTAGACTGCACATATAATATGATTTCTTTGAGCATCTTTTTTAAGAAAAACGCACAAAGACTACACATATAATGTGTTGTCATAAATAGACTTTAAGACAACAAGAACTTTGACTACATAGCATTTTCCCTAAAATAAGCTAATGAACAACAGATTATATATGTTGTCTTAATTTTTTTTGTTGTAGTGATCGTTGTATTAATAGCGAGTGATGAGTCATATGCGAGTCTTTTTTGTTAAAAAGGAAAATAGATATCATTATAGTAAACAATCAAAATGTCAAAATAGATACCTTATAAACGGACTGATGGAGTAAGTGGCAAAACTAGTACTTTGTGAACGTAATTATGTGAAACATTATGTGCAGAAAAAAATTACGAGCAGTATAAATGTACATATAAAAAAATGTGATGTGCAAAATAAAAATTATTATCTCACATTAATTTAAGGTTATACTACATTAAACATTTGATTTTATCATTTAATTGGTATCTATAAGTAATTTAGTTTTTAGAATGCATTTTATAGTAAGGTAACAAGTGTTTATTAAACAATATTTTTTTCTTTTCTTTTCTTAATGGTAACACAATTGAAACTTTTTTACCAGTCGCATAAATTGAATATTGACCCATTATAAAATATTCAAATTTAGTGATTACTTTATTTTTATAATTAAAAACATATTTCAATTTAATTATTCGTTAGTTACAAGCCATTTCATCATGCATGTACGACATAATTTAAATATTCCAGATATTTTGTCATAGTTTCTTTAATATGTATTTTGTGTTTGTTAATATGGGTGCTTGAATATATATCATAATCAATTTACATTGCAAAAAACTTAGCTAGGTAGAACATGAGAGCTACTACTAAAAGAGTAATATTATCCAATGATTAAGGGGTGGTTATTCTCGTGTGGTTGATGGCTGTCATCTTTGCCAAATAACCTTCTGACTTTCCGATTTTAATCATTATTGCACGTTCTCATACTCTAATTATAATATTTTGCTCTACGACTTCTATATATATATATATATATATATATATATATATATATATATATATATATATATATATATATATATATATGCATATTTTATACTCAATTTTATTCACTTGCTACTACGCAAATGAGTGTATGATATTTCTTTACGAGAAAGTATCACTCTTTGAAATGTTGTATTTTACTCTTTATATAAAAGAATAATAGCCTATTATTAAAAAAAAAAAAGAGTATCACTTGATTATATTAAAAATATGCAGAGTGCATAAACACAATTAGTTGCATACTATTTGTATAGTATTAAATGTTCTCTTTAGGTTTTCAAGAATTTGTATTTTCGTAACATAATTTTCTATTTTAAAAATAATAATTATTAGTCAATCTTTCAATCAAGCTAGATAGAAATATTACATCAACAAATTACGAAAGAGACTTTTTTTTGCCCCTTTAATTTTTTAATAATTTTTCTTCCTTTAGTGTAAAGAAACGTGAGACTATTGAGTGTCCACCTAAGTTTTTAATATGTTTTGCTTTAAACTGAATAATACATTGGAAATTTTTTTAGTTAGTATCATGTAAACTGGGTTTACACAGTAAACCTTGAAGAATATATCGAAATTTTTTGAGCTAGTCTCGTGTAAATTGGGTATATTCGGCGATAAACTGTTTTTTTTTTTTCAGTTCCTGGGGATTTTTTCAAGAAGATGAGAATTGATAATGTAGTTGAATAGCAAAAATAATCTTTAAGATCTAAAATAGTCGGAAATAATTAGAATTTTTCTTTCCTTAGATAAAGAAAAATGGAAAAATAAAATCGTCTATGAAATAGTTAATTTTCTGCAGCAACTATATTATAAATTAGATAAAGGAAAAAAATTGTTTGATTTTCAACGGTTCATTACATGATCAATCTTTAATTTATATTTGGAATTTGCTAAACTGTAGAAAATAAACTTGGAACCTATTTTTTAGTCGACTTTTGCTAATACTACTATTTTTTTAATATATACAAGACTTTGAGTCTTCATGTATTTAAGTGCAATAAATCTTAATATTGAATATTTTTCAAAAAAAAATCTTAATATTGGATGCTACCGTACGAAAGTGGAGGAAGAAAAAAAACCAATGGAACTTTTTACCCTGTCTGTCTAGGGGTGTAAGAGAACCGTGAACAATTCTGACTGATTCGTTAAGAGTTCGTTTGTGTTTGTTAGATTAATCTTCTTATGTAAATGAATAGTATTTGAGCATTGCATAACTCGTTTGTTAAAAGCTCATGAACAAACTCGTTTAATGTTCGTCTATATATATAATTTATTACTATTATTCTTTATAATATAAATATAATATTAAAAATATTGAAATCATTTATACATGTTAAATTTCCTTGTTTATATATATATATATATATATATATATATATATATATATATATATATATATATATATATATATATATTTATTGGTAGTTGATGAATATTTTGTCATTTTAGGATCGTGGTGTGTTTGTTTATCACGTTCACGAACGAAATTATACAAGTGTTCATGAATAAAAGTTTCATGAACACGCGCGTTATCAAACATACTTACGAACAAAAGTGTTTCACGCGAACACATTAACAAATATGTTCACGAACACGTTCGCGAATAAAACAAGCTTTCTCTAACGAGTTCGAGCTCGAGTTCATTACTTACTTAACTAACGGGACTCAATCTTCATAAATTTCGGAACGGGATCGTTTACAGCCCTACTTCTATCCCTAATAACAATTACCCTCATCCTCTAAATAATAATTATGCATTTTCATTCTCAACGTCCCACTTTAATAATTTTGTTATTTTTTAATAGACGGAATTCATACAAAACAATTAATATACTTACATGTGACCCACACACAACATTAATATAACTACTCATTATATATTAAAATATAATATCTTTTAACTCACTACATATTAAAATATTATCCATATTTTTTAATTTTCTTACAAAAAGCAAATGTAACTATTACTCCAACACGTAGGGAGCATATGTTTAAGTGAAATAAATACTACCCACATTTCATAATAATAGTTATGCATTTCCATTTTAAACATCCAACTTAAATAGTTAAGTTTTTATTTTTGGTAAAAGGGACCCACACAAATTAAGTACTCCTCTCCATGGGCCAATACATCACACACTAAAAAAAAGTATTTTTTAGCAACAGAATTTACCAACGGAATTCAATCAGTTAGTAATTACCAATGAATTATCAACCAAAATGATATTTTTCTATTAGCAGTGGAATACCAACGGATTTATTCTCTATTTTATCAATGGAATTCGATTAGTTGGTAATTACCAATGAATTATCAAGGGAATCTTTATATAAATTACCAACGGAATTTTTAGCAATGGATTACCAACGAAATTTTTTACCAACGTAATTGATGTTTCGTTACTAAAAATTTATCAACCACTACTTTACCAACGGATTCCATTGTTAATCCGTTGGTAACCAAATTTAACAATGAAATTAAGGCTTTTACCAACGGAATATTTCGTTGATAAAAAATAATTTTTTTGTAGTGACACTTACGCTTATCAATTTTATATTAAAATATTATTTCTTTTACCTGACAACACATTAAAATACTATACTTCTTAATCATCGTACAAAAAATAAACGTAACAATTACTTCGGAATGGGGGAGTACTAAAGTGAAAAAAAACTAATGAAACTTTTTACTCTCTCCATTCTTTATACTCCCTCCGTCCCATAATAATTGATATATTTTTTTGGGCACGAAAATTAAGGAGTATAATAGTTAAATATAAAGTGAAGTGAGAGAAATAATATTTAATGTGTAGTGGATAATTGTATTAGTGGTGAATGTAATGTGTGTGGGCCCACGTAAATAAATAAATTATTTTTGTGTGGGTCTCATACTTTTAAAAAGGAAATATATCAATTTATGTGAGATAACCCATAAAAGAAAATGTGTCAATATGTTTGGGACGGAGGGAGTATATAGTTTTGTATATATGTATATGTGGATACAATTAAGAAAAACAAATTATTCCCTCCATCTTGGTATGTATACCTGTTTGTATAGACACGTATATTAAAAAAAAAAGTAAGCTAGGACACGTAAATAAAGTTGCTAATAATGATTAAAGTGAAGAAAAAAATGGTTGACATTGATAAATAAAATGTAAAATATAAATAAGATCTATGATGTATTTTTGTTATTAATAGAACATGTATAAATAAGCTAAAACACCTCAAAATGAAACATATAAATAAATATAAATATGTATAGAGTGAGTATTATGTATTTAAGTGCCATAATGAATGCTGCCGTATTAAAGTGAAAAAAAAAAAACTATTTATTCCCTCCGTCCTACTAGGTTTGCAAGTGTATGTGGATTGAGGACACTTAGATTATGAAATTACTTTTTAAGTATATATAGTCCCTCGTCCGTCAAATATTGGATAGTTTTTTACCATTTCGGACATTCACACAAAAAATATGCACTTATATTTTTAAGTATATGAGACCACACACATCATTAATATAATTAATATATGAGACTCACACACCATTTTAATAAAATTACTCACTACATATTAAATAATAATATTTCTTAATCCACGTACAAAAAGCAAATGCGGACAGAGGGAGCATAATATAAGAAAAAGTATGGATAATTTAGATCACTCAAAGACAAAAATTATACTCCCTCCGTCCCGGCGTAAGAGGGGTTTTTGTTTTTTTGCACGTAGATTAAAGAGTATTATTATTTAATGTGTAGTGGGTAGTTGTATTAGTGGGAGTGTGAGCCCCATATTTTAATTGTATTAGAAGGAGTGTGTGGTCCATGTGTGTAAAAAAAAAGAAAGGGGACCCTTTGGGTGAGACAACCAAAATAGAAAAAAGTCCCTCTTTGAACGGGACAGAGGGAGTACTTCCTATATTTGTACACACTTTTCATTTTAAGGTGTCCTAGCCTCCTAGGTATTTATGAACGTTCCATTAATACTCCCTCCGTCTGCCCGAAAGGTGGACATTTTGCTATTTTGGGCGTCCTCACCAAAGATCCACATTTCTCTTTTAAACACATGGGGCCCACACACATCACTAATACAATAAATTTATGGGACTCATACACCCCACTAATACAACTACCAACTACACATTAAATAATAATACTCATTAATCCAAATGCAAAAAACAAATGTCCACCTTTGGGGCGGACGAAGAGAGTAATTAATATACACTATACATTTTACTTACTTTTTATACTTTATTAATCAATTCTAACAATTTTATTTATTTATTTATTTTACACTTTAATCATCATTCTCATTAATTTTATTTATTTTTTCTCTTTAATTTACCAATTTACCCGTATTTTATATGTTAAAAAAATTAATCTTTGTGTCTGGGCATAACTACGTGGGACGAAGGAAGTATAAAATTTTGTAAATAAAGTGTAAAAAATATTTAATATTTTTTTTAATATTGTGATTAATATTGTATAGTGTATTATTATTGAAAATGCGCAAAAAATAGTGAGAAGAACAATATGAGAAGTGTGCGAAAATTATGAGCGATGGAGAAATTATTTAATATGTACATTGGAAGTTAAATATACTCTCAGTTTACGTTTTGCAATTTTGAAAAAAAAAATATATACTTCCTTCGTCTTAGTAATTACTGCATGTATTCTTGTGCGTAGAGAGCAAAAAAAGTTTTTTTTAATGTATAAAAATGTGTAAAGTTATTAAAATGTATGTTAAAAGTGAGTATTTTAGATAATTTAATAAAAAAATATGTAAAATTATTAGAATGTGTGTAAAAATTAAGTATTTTTTAAGGATGTGTTTGGATGGAGGGATTTGAGAAATGATTTATAAATTCTTCTCTCAAATTCTCCCTTTATGTTTGGATCAATCAATAAATCCACGAATTTTTATATCTAAGATTTCAAATGAATAGATTTTAAATCATAAATTTGATTTTGATATTTTTTAGTTGTTTTAATGGATTTTCAAGTCATTACTTAAATTGTGTCATTTGAAATTCTTATATTGTGTAATAGATATATTAATATATAAAAATGAATAAAATTAATAAATAAATTAAAATATTTTTTTTTAAAAAATTTTAACTCCTACCACCCAACCTACTCCCTTTCCATCCCCCGCCGCCACCACCCCCCCACCCCAACTCCCAAATTTTATTTTATTTTTTAATAAAATTTTAAATCCATCCACCCCCATCCACTCCCACCTCGCAAAATTTCCGAGAATTTTTTTATATAAAATTTAAATTTTAATATTTAATATAATAAAATTTTATTATTTTATTTATCATAAATGAAATTTTGTTTTAAAATTTTAAAAATAATTGTTGAATTTAAAAATCCTTTCACAAATTCATAATTTATAGGGATTTTTTCTATTCAAGGCCCAAATTATATGTTTACTATAAATATGGGGGCCTGGAATATTCTTTTTATCAATATGGGGCTGAATAATTCTTAACTATCAATCCAAGATATGGAATACTAACACCGTTCACTTATTCTGTAACCATATCTCACATGTAAGTTTGATTGCCACTTCATTTTCATATGTTGCATTTAAATATAATTTAAAGCAAGTAAATATAGATAAGATATATATGAGGCAGATGAGACAAGAGAAAGAAAGTGAACGATAATGAAAAGAAAGTAAGGCTGGGCAAATGAGAAAAACAATCTCAGCAGACAGAAACAGCGATGAAAGCAAGGCTGGGCAGATGAGAACATCCATGAAATTCATCATGCTTATGTGCTCAATAAGTTCGTGATGGAATTGAAGCTACAACTTACAACATTGTGAAAATGAAAGAAATTCCAATAAGATTTTTTCAATCCTTTTTTTTCTTAATTAATCATATAACAATTTATCAATTCATTTAAGTTCAAATTGACTATAAATGTTGTTGGTAAGAATGATAGATGATTTGGAAAAAAAGGGTCATTGTTATTATTGTAAAATGTATATGTAATTTATTTCTAATTTATGCCTATGACATGTTTGATGAAATGTCTGATTGATATTCAATGAAACATTCTCTCCCAAGTACTTATTCCAACTGAAATATTTTTATTGTATTGTTAATTTCTCATGAAAAGACATCATATTACCACGTAATCAAGAACTCAAATACCAAAGATTAGGGGCAAAATAATTTTTTCCTTTCAAAACATCTGCAGTTGCACTTTCTAACCAAAACACACAACCTCTACTTTAATTTAGCAATTCAAGTATGGTTGTTATTACATAGAATTTCTAAAGTCAAGAATTTTAATCTAATTGAACCAGCAAAACATACATGGTTATACATCTCTTTCATCTCAAAGCCAAAATATCATGGAACAAGGTTGATAATAGAACTCTGCAAACAAAGGTATGATCCTTCAAATGTAGCTCTATTCAAATTCTAAATCAATAAAAAAATAGCTACACTAGCATAGATAATTCAATTGATCGAAATTCAACTATGGGAGATTAACGCATTTAAGAAGTATGACTCCAGATAAAGCTATTTCATATGTATTTTTCCTAGCAGAAGCTAACAATTTTCTCCAGTATGTTGTCATTACATAACAAGCTTGTGAATATAATAGCCTCACAACATATGGTAAATATCATTCACCAAAATAGAGAGCTTTTCATCAACAAATTATGTCCATTAGATAACTCAAACAACTTATAATAATTTTAAGTGAAAGTTGTTGAAAAGTAAAATAGCAAAGTATAACTTGATAATTCCAATTCAATCCAAATTAGCACAAAGTAAATTAAAACTGCAAAAAACTTAAAAATATTCAGTTGAAGACAATTCCAGTTTAAAATATTCTAAAAACTGTATTCTTCTTCTTTCGGCTTATTATCTCCTCTCCTTTCGAAGACGTATTCTTCTTCTTTCGGTTTATCATCTTCTCTCATTTCGAAGATGCATTGGTTTGAATAGATGAGGCTCTAATAGCTAGGCTGCACCTTCCAAAAAAATATTATGAATTAAAAACATTATATAGTGGGAAAACAATAAATATGAAAAATATAAAAAGTTATACCTGTTCATCCTCTTTGCATGACCTTTTATTATGGCAAAGTCTACCACATTTACCACACTTAGTCATCCCATATTTTCTCTTAGTTTTATGGGGATCTTTCCCTTCTAAACATGATTTATGTCTTTGCTTTTTCGACCTTCCTGGTGGTCTTCTTAACAACGGTGGCAATAGAGGTTCATTGTCAGATTTAGGCCAAAAGTCGGAACCTGTCATTGGATTTATTTCATGTCATATGCCTTCAAAAAGAACTCTATTTTGAAATATTCATTCACATAATTCTCTGGCCTACCTTTTGTAGATCTAATAGCGGCACAGACATAAACACAAGGTACCCCAGTCAAGTCCCATACTCTACAAGTACAAGTGCCATTTTCAAGATGGACCACAAACCTTTGAGGCCTAAGTGCAACCTCAAATAAAACCTCTCCACATGAAGTTACATGCCACTTGGTACTTTCCGTTATAAAATCATTCACCTTGCTTAGTATGTCTGGACATATTATACCACTTTTGCGCTTCACATTTTCTCTTTTTTTCTTCATAAATGCCATCGCTTTAACTCTTATTCTATCAATGAGGATGTCAACGGGATTATCCCTCCATTTTTTAATAACACTATTAAAGCACTCAACAATGCTACTAGAGAAAACATGACATTTAACTTGATCTTGAAAGTGTGCTCTACTCCATCTTTCTACACCTATTCGATTGACAAATTCCCATGCACTATAATTTTTATCCTTCAACTTTTCCATATGTTTATCGAATTCATGTTTAGTGGTGGATTTTGCTGCCAACCAAAATAAAGACCTAAATTGTTCGTCTTTCCATTTCTTCTCAATGTTGCTAAATAAGTGACGCACATAAAAACGATGATAGAGAGAAGGATACAATTCTTCTAATGCAGCCACAAGTCCCTATCATGACCAAAGTGCACAATGATTATTATGAGCAAATTAAAACCAATCATATGTGTAATATATATTGATGAGAATATAAATAAATAACAAGTGTTTTTTTACCATTCCTTGATCAGAAATGAATGTCCATCTTTCTCCACGAATGGATATTTCTCCAATGTCATTTAATAAGTTCTTTACAAACCAATACCAAGTATCTTTGGTTTCTGATGCAACTATAGCATATGCTATGATAAAAAGACCATTGTTCCATCAAGACCGACTGCTGCAAGAAGTTGACTACGATAGTATCCCGTTAAATGACATTCGTCTAATGCAACTAATGACCGACATCCAGCTAGAAATTCCTTCTTACAAGTATCTATACAAATATATATTTTATTAAACCTTGAGCCATCTTTACCATTCGAAACCAATAAATCCACAGTAGATCTAGGATTAGTTTTAAGTAACTCTTCACAATAATCAGCTAACTTAGAATACTGTTGAATAACATTGCCATCAAGTGATTGAAGTGCATATGATTTCACTCGATATGCCTTTGTTATACTAATAGTGACATTGAATTTTTCAGCTATTAAAGCTTTCAATTCCTTGCCAGTCATCTTCGGATGCTTTCTGAAGTCCTTAATTACCATGTCATCTAACCACTTAGTAATAGCAAACTTTTCTTTCACTTCTTCTTTTTGACAATTATGACTATTGATGAAAGTTTTCACCTTGTACGTTTCCAAATATCCTTCTTTTGAACAATATATAAGCCATGGACATCCATCCACACACTTTACTCTACATATTGTTTTATCTTTTCTAACAAACTCCAATCGATACATATTGCGAACACCATAACTTTTAATATCATTATAAAAATCATCAATTGATGTATAAAACATCTGAAGCCTAAAATTTACTGATCCTTAACTAGCTTGCATATGTGTAGAATCAATTTCATCCTCACTAGTTGATGAATCAGAACCATGAATGCTTTTTAATTTCATCAAAGATTGTATAGTTCCCTTTTCAGAATCGTCATCAATCACATCATCTAGCTGATTATTTTGGATTGTCTCAACCGCCAATTGAGAGTAATCACCAAAACGATCATCATCGTCACTATAATTCTCATCAATATTCCACTCACTCAACTCTCTAGACATCTGTTAAAGACCTAAAATAAATTTCATTCTAAAAAACATACGAAAACATAACTGCAAATTGAATATATATTAACTTTTCATTTCTCATCTATTAACGTCACATTAAGAAAATAAAAAGAACGTGCATCACAGATTAATTAAAATATTTCGTTAAAAAAGATAAATAATAATGAAATTATAGTTTATAATAAACAAAATCGTTAAAGATATACACACAACATCACAAAATTCATACTGAAATTGTAATCAAAATGCACGTACTTTAACTTGGTAGTGAAACACAAAAATTAGAAAAGATGAAAGCTAACCTCGAATTCTATGTGATGAGAAGAAATTAGAGAAATGAAAACCTTAAAATATTTTTATTGTTGAAACACACTTCAAATCGCTGCAAAATCAAGAATAGAAGAGGAGAGAAATCCCGCAAGATAACATTGAGTTTATTATCGCGTCGTTTGAACTTCTTTCTCTTAATATTTAATTTATATTTCAAAATTAGGTGCCATGTATGAAATGATGTGGCGATTAAACTTACACATCATATTCTGTTAAAAATCACATTGACGGTGTTAGTATTTCATATCTTGGATTGATAGTTTGGGATTATTCCGGCCTCGAATTGGTAAAAAGAATATTTCATTATTGATAGTAAACATATAATTTGGGCCTTAAATAGAAAAAAATCCCTAATTTATACTAACAATGAAATTCAAATAAATTGATTTAGAATATATGTATTTTAAAATCCACTCATTTTCAAATTCATTAAATTTGAAATGACTCAATTCAAACATAACCTAAGTCCCGCGTTAAGGCTTATATTTTTTATCTTGGGTTGTCCCAAATTAAGGTTTACATTTTCTTTTTTGTCAAGCTGGGCCCACACAAAATAATTAATTATCTCATATAAGGCACACACATAACACTAATACAACTAAACACTTTACATTAAATATTATTTCTCTTACCTCACTACACATCAATATATTATATCTCTTAATCTTCATGTAAAAAAAAAATATCAACCTTAACACGGGACGGAGGGGTATTATTTTTCATTTTAAGATACCTACATAAATAGTGAAACAAATCAAAAATGAAAACGTGAAATAATCAGCAATACTGATGTAGTAAAATTACTCCTCACAGCGAGCCTAAATTACTTGTTTGATTGATGGATGATCCGATTTCATAAATGATCATGACAGTTTTGTAGGATATAGAACGAAGACAAAACTTGTTTGTACATTTTTACTTGAATTATGATCCATTGATAAGGTTGTCCCTATGCTGAATTTTAGGCAAATTTAATAAAATATGCATTGTTTAAAAAAAATGTTGTTAAATTAGTAAGGGTCAAAATATTTTATAAAAAGGCTAATACTACTTTGCATCTGGGATGCGCCCCATGATACGGTGCGCCCACTTTTATAAACATATATAATTATGAATAAAAACATATATATACAATTATAAAAAAAATGTATACAATTTGTTTGTTAATTTTTTAATGAAAAATTGAGTGTAAAAAAGTATACAATTATTAAAAAATATGTATACACTATTGAATAAAAAATTATACACATATGGATGCTAGTTTTTTTTAATGAAAAATTGAGTGTGAAAAAAAATTAAAAAATATGTATACAAAATAAAATAAAAAATTATATTTATATGAATTCACCCTTACACCACCTAATATAAACTCTTATAAAGATAAGCAAATTAAGAATGGTGACTTTCTACAAATGCTTAAAACAAACATCACTTAAGAATAAATATTAAATCCGGGGTAAAATAGGCAATAACAATAATAATAATTAAAAATAAAAAAGAAAACGAAAAAGTTCCACATATAAAATAATTTGCATTAGACCTTTTGTCCAACTACAAATAGTGGAGTATTAAATTATATTTTTAATCATTTCCACTGTCATAGTGATAGGATTCATTATTCATTCTCCCCAAATATATTCCACTCATAGTATATGTTATGAATCTGAACTCCTTCAGTTTTCCTGCGACAACAACATCTCTCTCTCCATAAAAACTATTTCTCTCACATCAAACTCTCCATCGCCTACCATTTTCAGACATTACAGTGAAGATAATCGGGCTTCTTACCGGCCCGTTCTAATTTTGGGACAAGAAAATACGGAAGGCATGGTCTCCTGGTAATTTATACTATATTTATATTTGTCAAGTTTTGATAATCACAAAAAACATTCTTTCTCCGAGGTTAATTAAAGAGTTAGTCTCTTATAAATCAGGTTTACATCATAAACCCTTGTAAACTCAATGGTTCCTTTTAATTTAAATATCTTAGCAATACATAGGATATATATTTGGAAGGGGATCACAGGATTTACACCGTGAACCCAGTTTATACAAGTGTTTGTTTTAATTAAAACAATTTCAGAATAAGCTTTGGACATTTTCTCCATTCCATCTGACAGATGATCACTTTTGTAGAAAACTTTTCAAAAATCTAATTTCGCATACGAGCTTTAAGCTGTTCCTCCATCATTTTCCGACACCATCGATTCATTTTTGAAGTGTTGGGTTTTAGATATAAATTTTGATAATTAGATAATTAAATTCAGTGCAGGTTTTTGTAGATAGTTGATCAGTTGGTTCATCAGGAGTGAGAAATGAGCACATTGAAGAAGGTGAGAGAAACAGTAATTTGGATTAATTCTTGATCAAATTTTGTCTCCCCATATATGTGTTTGAATATAATTAATATGTGATGATATGTTAGATGATTAATGGATAAAGTTGCAGGATTTCGATAATGATGGTGGAAGCTTGCATTCCTTCGACTTCGACTTTCCGACAGAATTTGTGTTCTACGCAGTCGTCGGTAATTTAATTTATCTATTATTATTATTTTTAAGTGTTTGGGTAAATTGTGTTTTAAGCATTAATAATTAACGTAACCAGTACATCTGTTTTCTGTTATGATTAATCAACCACCCACGTCGTATGTTGAGTGTGGTGCACGGTACAGATCATGTGTCGTGGCAAATTACAATTGGTGCGAATGCATGCCTTTTCTTCTTCGTTGAATTATTGAGCAGAGGGAACTCTTGAATCTTTTTAGAGCAAAGTTTTGAGATCGGATTGATTAGACAATTAGCTTATAAACGAGTTCACCTTGTTTAAAAATATATTCGTCCAAACCCTTCTAAATTTATTAAGCATCAAATTTGATCAAGCCATATATTTATTAATAGTACAATATTTTATATTTATTAATAGTTATTTTAATATATATTATTATTTTTTATTATGATTATCAATTGAGCTCAAATTAATTTAATGAGAGTAAGACAAGCTCAAATTTGAGTTCATCTAATCACAAGTCAAATTGTATCGAGTCGAGTAAAAGTGCCGATCAACTAGTTTATTTAACATCTTTCTTACCTGAAATCATCTATCTATGTGACTTCTATTTTTTTAAGACAAACTTGACTACACATTCTAGACATATCACAAATATAAATTTTCAGTTTCATGTCCTTAAAATTTTGGTTTTACTGACTTTTTAGGGTAATGAATATGATTAATTTAGTTAAGTTGTTTTTGGATGTTCAGCAACATTCTTGATGGTAGTTGCTTTGATGTTCAAACTTCTATGTGACGGTGGAGGAGTGGGAGAAGACGAGAGGACGGCCACAGAGAGCAGTGGATTATTGTGTACAAAGGAAGATCCATCGACGACTTGGTATGGCACGTTGACCGATCAAGATGATATCGAGTCGGGTTACAGTGGAAGTGGCAGTGGCAGTGGCAGCTCCGACGATGACGATTTATACGACGGAAAAATATGCGTCATATGTTACGACGACCGCAGGAGCTGCTTCTTTATTCCTTGTGGTCATTCTGTCACTTGCTTCACTTGTGCCAAGAGGTATGTGTTTATATGTTGCTCTTTCCCTTTTTAGATGCTATATTTGATAAAAGAGTGCAATTGTGCACACTAATATGCATGCAACCCAAATACTTTTAAGTTTTTGTATACTGCGGGCATGTAGTTTAAGAAAAATTATTTTTTAATTAATTAATTTTATTGACTTTTTAAGGATATTGTAAGTATATTTAAGTAATACAAAATATAAAGTATGTTATGTGTATTAGGTGAGAGTGATATTTTTGAAATTAAGATAACTTTGAGATTATTAATTGATATGATGTTTCTCTTTTTTTGGTGGTGAAGATAAATGTGGGAAGAACAAAAATGAAAATTTTGAAGATAAGAATATAATTTTGCAGTATTTTATATTCATATATTTATACTTTATGATCATAGCTCTGATACCTTTGGAAAGTAATAAATTATGTTCTTTCAAAATTAACATTTGCATACTTAATTAATACTACTTTAGTCGTATTATAAATACTTTACATCTCAATTTGGGCCCAATCCGATTTAAATAGATTTTTGCCAGGATCAAATCGGATTTAGTTCTACAAATATCATATTCCATCCATGACGTAATAAGTTGCACACTTCTTTTATTTAATCGTTTGTGACATAATAAGTTGCACACTTCTTTTATTCGATTGTTTCATAATAATTTTCACTCGAAAAAGTAAATACATATTTATTCAATAATCTTAAAATTTATTTTAATTTTAAACTATCACTCATTTTTTATACTCGTAATGTCATTACGTTGCACTTTATTTATTACCTAAAAAAATTGAACAAACGTAAAACAGTAAAGTTGAATCTACTCTCAGTCTCTCACACAGATGGAATATTTGTGTAACTGATGCTTGTAAAGTATTTGTGCTTACTTCAAACATACTCCCTTATACTTAGCTTATTAATTATACAAATAAATCCGTGGTGTAATTATTATTAAGTGCAACATCAGTAAAGTTTCCAATTCGGATGTGGCGTGCCATCTACTTGAATTAATTAATTAGTAAGGTGGAATTTATTGGTATATTATTTTAATTAAGAAAGAAAAAGATAAAGAAAATGGGTGTTTTTTTAATGCAGGATTACAAGTGAAGAAAACAAGAGCTGTCCAATATGTCGCACATGCATTCACAAAGTAAAGATAACGAATAGTTTTGACAAAAGAAAGAAAAACGGATATTATTTTTAAATCCTCTTTTTTTTTCCGTTAATAATTTGACGGTTGGATTTTAGACGGAAATTCATCATTTTATAATTATTAGGTGATGTGTTATTATGTGTGTATATATATATATGTATTGTAATTGTAATTGTAATTTTAAATGCATGTAGGTTAGATAAGATAATTCATTATTGAAAGTGAATAATTTTTATCACTTGAGTCTCGAATTTTTTAAAATTATGAGTTTTTTTTAAATATCAATTTGGTACTTGTTTATTGAAAATCTATTTTTTCAAAATAAATAAATAAATAATTTATTACTAATATAATCATGTAGGGTCAGACCCAAGCTAATTAATTAAATCAAGTAAAATGGGTCTAATTCAAATCAAATCTCAAATTAATTCAAGTTTGATTTAAGAATCAAATCTCAAATTAATTCAAGTTTGATTTAAGTTAAGCAAGCACGGATATACGTCAAATGAGTCCAAATCGATTTAAGTAGGTCCGATCCAAGTTAAATCAAGTTAATAAACTCGAGGAACAAAACCTTGTAAAATGCTAAAAAAAATGATAAATATTTTTTCCTCTAAACATTTTTTTAATACTTTAAATTTAAATACCTCAATTGTCTTTAAAGTTGTCATTAACATGCTCTAAAAAATATGTACTTCCTATGTCCCAAATTTATCTTCACGTTTACTGTAAATATGGAGTTTAAGAAATGTCATTTTTAACTTATTTTAAGAGTAGTATGATATTTTTTTTGTTAATAAATAAATGATAAAATATGTTAGGTATGTTAAAAAGATAATGACAAATTTGAAATTAAAATATGTTAGAGGAATATTAGTTAGTTGTTTTTTACTTTTATGAAAGTGTGAAGTTTAAGTTGGGACATATGCACTACAAAAAAAGGCTTGAATAGAGACGATTTTAGAGATGACTTTTAATGGTTTGAGACGATTTTTTAGACGATTTTATGGCCGTTTACAATTTGTGCGTTGCTAGAATAGAGATGGAATTAGAGACGGTTTTATTTTGAGATGATATTGAGACGGTTGTAAACCGGACCGGTCGGTTTAATTTGAGATGGTATTAGAGACGGTTTTTTTGAGACGGTATTTGAGACGATTGTAAACCAGACAGATCGATTTAATTTGAGACGGTATTAGAGACGATTTTTTACCATCTCAATTAGAGACGGTTTTTACGGTCTCTAAAGTCCTCTCTAACTACTAACTTTGCAAAAATGAACGGTACCATCTCAATTAGAGACGGTTTTTACGGTCTCTAAAGTCCTCTCTAACTTTGCAAAAATGAACGGACCAAGATTTGAACCATGGCTACCATGCCTCCGACTGAGACTCGAGACCACCAGGCCATCATTATCTCTTTTTTTTCGCCAAATTTTTTTATTTATTTTAATTCATAGGAATATTGTAATTTCAAGCTTTGAAGAGGATTCGAACCCGGACTTGTAGGCATTGGGAGCCCTTATAGGCATCATGTATGCCAACTTTGCTAGAAGTTATTATTATTATGTATTCATTACACTATATGTATACATATACTTATTTCTGCTCATGGTGGATATTAAACCTCGATTCATTAACTTTGGCAAATTTAATGGTTAGAGAGGGCTTTAGAGACTGCTAAAAACCGTTTTTAATTGAGACGGAAGAAAATTGTCTCAAATACAGTCTCAATTATAAACCATCAATAGTTTGAGACGGCAAAAAACCGTCTCTAATTTGAAACGGCAAAAAACCGTCTCTAATACTGTCTCAACTTAAAACCGTCTCTAATACCATCTCAAATTGAGACGGTTTGCATCCGTCTCAATAATTGAAATGGTAAAAAATCGTCTCAAAATTACACGATCTGGTTCTCTAGCCTGCCGACACATTCCGCCTCTAAAACCGTCTCAAATAGAGACGGAAAAACTCCAATTCTAATTGAGATAGAAGAAAATCGTCTTTAATACCGTCACAACTTAAAACCGTTTCTAATACCGTTTCAAATTAGAGACGGCAAGAAACCGTCTCTAATTGAGATGGAAAAAACCATCTCAAATACCGTCTCAACGTGAAGCCGTTTCTAATACCGTCTCAATATTAAATTTATTATTATTGATCAATAGTCAACGAGAATGTCGTCTCTAATTCTAAAAAGTCGTCTCAAATAGAGACGGCTAACACAGCGTCTCTAATTTTGATCTCTAATCAAAGTTTTTTTTGTAGTGATGGAGTATATATTAAATTAACCGGATATTACTGATGAAATAAAAAAATTTGGTTCATTAACTATAATCGGACAATCCGAAGGAAACAAAAAAAAATAAAGTAATTAATTAATTAAAACAGTTGGACACTACCAATGGCAAAATAAAATAAATGTTTGATTTATCAACCAACATTAAACGGACATACCTAAGAAAACTAATAAATAAAACAGTCTTACATTACCGATGGAAAAAAAAAATTAAGGGTTAGTTATTAGAGAAGTCTCAACCATTATGCCAATTGCGAATTAGTTTAAATTTTTGGATATTTACAAATAACTATTCGACTTTTAACTCGTATTGCAATTCGAATCACCAAGCAGTAGGAGGCTGCCCGAAGCGCTGACATGTCGGTTTGACTCTTAAATTTCATCCCACGTGTCAAAAATAATATATAAAGAATGCTATGTCGAACACTCACTCGTTGACCAATTCTAGGTGGCAATGTTGACTTAAAATTGTTTGAAAATTTCTCAACTTAATTAGTATATCGTCTATTCTAGAATTGAACGACGTCGTTCTTTGCAAAACTATCTGATACATCGACCATCGGGTTGTGATCCGGTACAAGTCCAATATCTAAAGATGAGACTTGTAATAATTTTATGAAAATTTTATTATTTATTAGTCGTTGGAGAATGATAGCAGTGAAGAAGAACGGAAGAACTTGCATGTTGAATTACTGTTGGATTGAGAGGTGAAGTTTATGTATATAAAAGATATGGGATTGGGATAATTGATCTCGTATGTTGGAAACGCATCGACGACGGGGACAGGGTAAGGACCCAATCCATATTTATTCTTACTCTACACCGGAGCGACGCCGTCGAAAGAGTAATGATGCTTCTGCTTGTTATCAATCACGTAATGTGACTTTGGGTCACGGGATTTTTGATTGATAGTTTGACAGTTTGGTCGAGAGGTGTAGTGAATTTCGTGTTTCGTCGAGTTTTACACCCCCAGTGCGTGTATGTGGGTATTTTCGACAAAAAAATCCAGTAAAGGTCCATTAAAAGAGTTTACAAGTATAAAAGGGATGCAGTTTAAATCAGAAAGGAGACTGCAAGAACTGAAACTACTACCACCTCTACAATGGGGGATCACCCCACACCATCGTCCACTTCTCTTCCTCCATCCATCTATCGCTGTGAAGATTTGTCTGTAGAATCAAGAGGAGAACTAAGAGGAAGATTCAAGATGGAGAAGGGCGCGACGAAGCCCGTATCTAGGGTTTTATTTATTTTCTAATTTATCTTGTAATTTTTCAGAGATATGGGTAAGATCTATCCAACCCTCATGTTTGTTCTTCGCAACATCATGGGCTAGAACTGTTTTGGTAGTCTAGGATTTTGAAAGTTTTATGAATTAATTGACTTCTCTTGTGTATCCTCTGTACAACACTACTTGTTGATTTATTTTATATATGATTGTGCTTTCTTAATCCATATTCATGGTCGTTTTGTGCATCTTCAACTATATCTTGATTGATGATTGAGTATGTTCACCGCTAAACAGGGTTTATTGTTATGGTTATAAGTGAGAGGACTTCGAAACTTCATTAGAAATATCATATATGAATGTTTATTAATTGAATTGAATTCGGGTTAATAAGCAGGATAAAGAGGGTAATTTTATAGTGTCTATAAAGGGAGATCATATCGGGTTAGAGTAGTACCAATCTTAGGGGAATAATTGATACTGATAGTATCTAGAAAGGGGGGGTGAAATTACGTCTCTTGCTCCAAGGGTATTCACATGTGCTACACGCATGTTTACTTGTGTCTATAGAGTATATTTGCATGGTCTAGTGATGCGTCCATAATCCACAAGGCAGAGTCGGCCAGCACACTTGAGAGGGAAATTAATAAGTAGAACTGGATTACCCTAGAGCTACCTATTCTGCATACTTGGTTTTACTTCGAATTCTTCTAGTGCAATTTTATTTTTAATTATTATTTAATTTAGCATATTAGTTATAAGACTAAAATCCTCACCCTTTATTATCATTTGTCTTAACTAATTTAGTTAATAATTAAATTGATAATATGTCGTCCTTTGGGTTCGATATTTAACTTGGTCTCTTTCCTAAGCTGCAATTGATATCGTTAATACTTGGGGATTAATTTTGCGTGCAATGAAAACGCTCATCATGGACCTGGGCTTCTCTTGGAGGCTAGCTCGACTTGATTCGGTTGTTGAGCTAAGGAAGAATTCATCGAGTTGATCTTTTGGAGCACCTTGGTCTCTAGCTTGAATAGAGTTAATTAATTGTCAAGATGGACTTCCATTAATGCTTCCTAGCTTGCAGCTCGACTCGAGTTGGGTAGCTCGAGTTAATCGAGCTGTGTGTTTTCTAGCTCGGGTTCCTCTGACAAATTCGAGTTGGCATTCTGTTATTATTTGGTTCCTAGCTCGACTCGAGCTGGTCGAGCTAAGCCTTTTCGTGGCTAAATTACACCCTTCTTTGATTTTCTTCTTTTTATTCTTACTTTCCTTCAAAATACAATAAAACTTATCAACAGCACCTAATTCTCAAATATATCATGAACAACGAGACTCTAAAATACGAATACAATTCCAACAAAATGATGTATTATTAAACAATAAAATATGTTGATATTCACACTCATCAAAATCTCAATTTTAAGATGTTGTTCGTCCATGTTTGTTACAATTGATTGGTCAGATTGGTTCGGTAGAAATTTTGCGTCTTTCATCTTTCTATTGTATATTTATATTGTCACATATGGTTACATGAAATGGGAGAAAATCTGCACTTTTATGAACAGTGGTTACATGAAATAGGAGAAAATCTGCAATTTTAACTCCGTATGTTTCATTGTATTATTTAAAAAAATTAAAGGGCTAATTTGATCTAATTTACCAATATGAAGGGGTATAAATGAACAAAATAAAAGTGTAGAGGCTAATTTAATCTCATAAGATAAGATAGAGGGTCAATATGACCTTTTTGTCCTAATTTTTAATGACGTGATACATCTTATTTATACTTTCTCAACATGGAAATAAAAGTAAAAGAAAAAATATATACTCATTTTATTGACATTTCGAATTAATCTATAATATATATTGATCGCGCTGCCGCCTCTAAACCCTTATGTTGCCGCCCGATGCGAGCAGCACCTTCAAATTTCTTCTCTTTTTTGTCTCCATCATTTTTACCATCTCCGGGTAGTTGTCGATTAAGACCACCAGGTGTACCCTGTCCCAACTTTAAATATTATTTATTTATTTATTTATTTTAAAAATTGCATCACTTAAAAGAATTCCATAATGTGGGCTATGAAAATAAATTTTCTTAATTCATATAAAGAGAACCTCTGTGTGATCATCTCACAATGAAATAATTTTTTTCTTACTTTGTTATTAAAAATGTTATAACTTAATATTAAAAATGTTATTACTTGTAATTTATACTATGAATTATTTAGAAAATAGTTTACTTAGATTATTGTTACTTTTTACTCCCTCTGCCCCAATACAGTTTTCACACCTCATTTGTAAATTATAAAGGAGGTGTAAAAGCTATAAAAGAGGTGTAAAAGCTCTGCTGGAACGGAGGGATTATCAATTAATTACCATTTTAGCATCATTACTTATTAGTCTCCATAATATTTTTACTATCTAACACTCGTGTTTGCGAGTATAAATCATGATATTAGCATTTTTTAACGTTCTTTTGTGATTTGGCCACATGAGCAGATCTGATTGATCATAAGTTAGTGTTCGTTTCCTCTCTAAAGTAGCATATTATTGCACATGTCATGTTTTTATTGTTAAGTTTTTCGTCTCTCTAGAATATGTATTTTTCTAAAAGAAATTCTATATACTAAATTATTGGACGATTGAGGTTGCTTCGTACAAACTTTAGCAATCACTGTCTCCATTAATTAACTCTCTTTTTTTTAGCAATCACTGTCTCCATTAATTAACTCTTTGTTTTTATTTTATTTTTATACTGTTTCCTTTTAACTTAACTCCACGTGAACATATACTATTCACTTCGTATTTCTAGAGTTTGTGAAGAATAAAAAAAATGTACACTCCCTCCACAAATGAAATTCATACCTGCACTTTCATGATCCTAAGAAAATATTATTTTTTATCTGATTTTAGAAGTAATTTAATTTTTTTTTAATATTAAGAAATCGTAGAGCATGTTATGTGTTTAAGGTGTTGGTAATAAATTTAAAATTAAATTGTATTATAAAATTATTGAGTGATATTATTTCTTTTTATGGGCGATGTGAAAATGAATCGTTGATAGATTAAAGTAAAAAATTTGAAATTGAGTTGTGGAAGAATGTAGTGTTTTTTTAATTAATGTATGATGTAAGAAAAAATAAAATTGTGTTTGGATTGATTCATTTAAATTTCAATTAATTTAAAAATGAAAGAGTTAAAATTTTAGGGAATAATTATTAATAGTGTACTCCTAATTACTATAAGATACATTGATTTAAAATAATTACTCTCACATACAAAATATTAAAGTAAAATACCAAATATAACCCTAAACTCATACATTTTTGAACCACAAACTCTAAACCCTCACCCACCGCCGGACCGCCAGCCGACCGCCGGAGCTCTGCCGGAAAACTGCCTCCGCCTCCCGATCGCCGGACCGCCGCCGGAGCTCTGCATGACCACCCCACTTTTTTGCTGCAAACATTTTTTGTTACTGCACACATTTTTTTACTGCACACACTTTTGCTGCACACAACATTTATGTGCAGCACATTGTAGAGGTAATATTGGAATATCACTATATATTTATGTAGTTAGTAGTTATGTTTTAGTATGTTTGTATCTCATAGTAATTAAGGATTTTTTGTGTAACTAGTAATAATCCTCCCAATTTTAGGAATTTTAAATAAATTCATATAAAGGTATTTTGAATAGTTTAATTAAAAAAAATTAAATAAAACTATAGATATCACTACAAAAAAATTGCTTTTTACCAACGGAATATTCCGTTGGTAAAAACATTAATTTCATTGTTAAATTGGCTTACCAACGAATTAGCAACGAAATTCGTTAGTAAAATTCCGTTGGTAAAGTGGTGGTTGATAAATTTTTAGCAACGAAAAGTCAATTCTGTTGGTAAATAATTTCATTTGTAATTCGTTGCTAATAATTCCGTTGGTAATTTATATAATGATTTCCTTGGTAATCCATTGATAATTATCAACGGATTGAATTCTGTTACTAAAATAGAGAATAAATCTGTTACATTCCGTTGCTAAAACAAAAATGTTGCTTATTCACCTTTTTGCGTGTCCCCAAGTATAGGGAATCAGTTTCAGATAAGTGTGTAACCAAGTCTATTATCGAACCCAAAGGATAATTCTAAATTTACTATTTAATCTAATTATGACAATTATAATATAAGACAAATCAGGGTATTGAAAAGGGTATTTATCAAACTAAAGGGTATTTTATCTAAAAGAAAAATAAATAAAAATAATGAAGAAGGCAAATAAAAATACGCAAATGTTCAAGAGATAAGACAAGATACCTCTAGGCAATCCAATTTAAATTGGTCAAATTAAATCACTAGACAATCGGTTAGAATTCCTGTAGATTTTATGAAAGCAATCATGTAGTTATGTTAAATCCCTTTGGTGAAGTAAACTTAACACATAAATCTGATTCAAACCCTCAGATACAGAAGAATAATTCCTACTCCCTTTTAGATACTTAAGAAATAAACTTCAATTCTCATTTAACAATCTAAGAAACCAAATCCTCTATAATGGTAATTAATAGATATATTAAGCGTCCAATATTAATTATTCTAATGAATATAGGTTATATGGTTAAGTCTCCTTTACCCATAACAGATAGACAATATAATTACTTTATGATAAAAGCAATAATCATAAACATGCAAAGGTAATTGATATCTTCATGAATAAGGACAGATCATATAAGACAAAAATATCAATCTCAATTCAAAACATTAATACTGAAATAAAAATAGTGCAGAAATTCATAACCTAGTCTAGGTCATCAATTCAATCCAATTCAAACCTTCAAAACTTAGAACTATCCAAATAAGTACTAGCCCAAGCAACACCCATGGTTAGGTATGAAAATAATCCCATGAGTCTATAATTCAAAAGCAAGAAAGAAAGAATAAGAAAAACCCTAGATGTGGCGTGATTCTCCGTTCTTTCTTCTGTGATTCTGAACCTTCTCGTTCTCCTTCTCAAGTAAGCAACACTAATGAACTCTTCGTAATGGGTGGATGGGGTGGTGACGGTATTGTGGTAAGGTATGGAATGGAAAAGTGATGAAAAGATGTGGAGAGTTAGGGTTCTGAACATCCCAAGGGCTCCTTTTATATTTGAGGACTGATAATTCCCGAATTATGACTCAAAGTGGGCTTTTTCAAGTCAAAAATATGAACGGGCCAAGAAAACGACGAAAAATTACAACTGAGCCTCGCTGGACAGTGGCACGAGTCGTGCCAGCCACTCCCTTGCACCATTCCTCGGAAGCTACTGGCACGGATGAGCGGCACGGGCACTGGCTGGACATAAGGCATGAGTCATGCCAAATGTGGCACGGGTCGTGCCACCCGTCGACAGCATGCGCGACCTCACGGTTTTGCTCATAACTTCTTCATCCAATCTTCGATTGAGGTTATTTTTACGCTCACGTGATCCTCTCTTCCTTGGTTTTCCAACTATATAAAGAACTCCTGAAAATTAGCCTATTTGAGTATAGCACGAGTCATGCAAAATGAGGCATGAGTCATGCTCTTCCGGGACGTGCTGATCGTGTTGCATATGGCCGGCACTAGTGGTTTATGTGAGTGGCATGACTCGTGCCATGGCTGGCACACGGGTCGTGCCTTGCTGCACCAAATTCTACTTTCGCCCGATTTCAACCCCAACTTTCAATTTTGCTCTTTTTACCCTCATTTTCCACCTAAAAAACACAAAATAACATCTCACAAGCATCTGTAACACAAATATATGCAATTCAACTAAAAGATGCTCAACTACGGATATAAATTCCACAAAATGGTGCTAAATCGGACCCTAAAACACGCAAATTTTCACACTAAACAAATATCATTTTTGTTGCTAATCTATTGGTAATTACTAACAGATTGAATTCCGTTGATAAATTCGGTTACTAAAAAATACTTTTTTTGTAGTGTATTTAATGGGAGTAAAATATAAAATATAAGTGACTTTCTTATAGTATATTGTGAGGTTACTAATATTTACATAACATTACTATTTGAAAAAATGTGTATAATAGATAGATAAATCAAAATAGAAAGTGTAAAAAAAATATATAAGAGATAAAGAAAGTTAATCGGTGCTTGATGAACTAACTTTTAATTTACTAACAACTAACATTTACTGATATAAAAAAAAGTGATCAACTTTCTGATAATAGTAAGCAAAAAGCCTCACAGGACTTCATTACTTAACAAACAACAAGCACAAATTCTCACAGAACATCATTACTCAAAAATCAGCAAGCACAAAGCATCACAAGGCACTATTGATCAACAACCAGCAAGCACAAAGCCTCAAAAACATTATTCATCAAGAATCAGCAAAACAAAGCCTCACGGGGCATCATTACTCAACATATAGCAAGTACAAAGCCTCACTAAGCATTATTGAACAACAATCAGTAAGCACAAAACCTCAGAAAGCATTATTTATCAAGAATCAACAAGAACAAAACATCACAGGATATCAAACTCAACATATAGCAAGCATAAAGTCTCACATGGCACCATTAAAAAATAATAAAAATAGATTTTAATTGTAAAAATATGGAATAATAAAATTTATTTGAAATCTATTTATTTTGAAATCCTTTTATAAATTCACAAATATTCAAAAATAACCTAATTCAAATTAAATCTTTTGAAATTCAAGGACTTCTAAATCCCTTTATTAATAAATCCCTCAAATATCAAATAATTCAATCCAAACACAGTCCTAAAGTAAATGATTTAAATGAAAAAATGAAAATTTTATCAGCGGACGGAGGGTGTATTCGTCCATAAATTCTAAAGAACTAGTCTCTTTTATGTATGGGATGTTAAAAATAAAGGTGATCAACTTTTTGATAATAGTAAACACAAAGTCTCACAGAGCATCATTACTGAAAAACCAGCAATCACAAAACCTCACTAAGCATCATTACGGAAAAAGTACCAAGCACAACGCCTTAGAAAAGATTATTCATCAAGGTCCAGTAAGAGCAAAGCCTTACAAGGCATCATTACTCAACATATAGCAAGCACAAAGCTTCACAGAACATCATTAAAATAGATTGTAATTGTAAAAATATGAAATATATTTATTTTAAAATCCTTTTATAAATCAATGAATATCCAAAAATCAATGAATATCCTTTTATTAATTACTGAAATCTATTTATCTTGATCAAATAAATCCCTTGTCTATTTTTTTATTTATTTTTTCATCCAAACACCTTTTATATCTTAATAGATTATAACCCTCATTAATAAAAATTAAACATAAGAAACTATTTTTACAAAAAAATATTGTTTGTTTCTTTAGAAAACCTCATTCCTTAATATAATTGCTAATAACCGGGCATAATTTTCTTAAATTTCTAATATAACTAAGTGCTAATACAACACACTGACTGTTTTGTAATCTCGCTCTAATTTTCTCCTGAACTATCATCTTTCTTTTCTTTTGTTTTATTTTGTTTTTATTTTTCTTTTAATCTTCTTCTTCTATTTAATTTATTATTATTATTATTTTATTTTATTTGTTATATATATTAATAAGAAAAATGTAATATTGCTAGCTTTTTGTTTTATTCTATTTTAATTACATTAATTAATTAGAATTAATTACATTCTGTAGTCAATTTTTTTAAAAAAAAATCAATATCCATTATATATATATATATATACTCACTCACTCCATCCAACTCAAAAAGTTCATTTTTTTTTTCATTTTGGGCATCCCACCCAAAGAATTTTCTTTCCTTATTTACACATATGGACTCACACACACATACTAATACAATTAAAATATTGGGTCAACACTTCCACTAATACAACTACCTACTAACATTAAATAATAGGAGTATTACTATTAATCCACGTATAAAAAACAAAAGCTATACTTTGGAAGGGACTGAGGGAGTATATATAATAATTGAGATTTTTAATTTTAATTAAAAATTAAAATAATTAAGATTAATTTTGGTGACGACGCCTCATCAAAATTAAACTCTCCTTTAGTATATTAAAGATATAGGTATATTCGATTTTGTAGTAAATAAAAAGAAGGTTTAAGGGCTAGATAATTGATAAAAGGGTTTAGTTGCTACAATGGAATAAAAAGAAGGGTTTTATTGATTTTTTTAAAGATAAGGAGCTCCATTGATCTAATGATAAGAGTTTAGACAAATAAAAAATACTTCCTATTTTCTTTTTTTTAAAAAGAGAATCCACACATATTAATTACTTCTCTTTTATGGATCCACATTTCATACTAATACACATGTTCACTTTATATTAATATATTATTTATCTAACCTCAATACAAATTAAATATTATATTTTCTTAATCAACGTAAAAAAAATAGCCTGGTAAGTACTCCCTCCGTCCCGTCATTATGGTTACGTTTGCTTTTTGCACGGGATTAATGAATATACTCCCTCCCCGTTCCACCGAAAGATCACTATTTTACTATTTTGGAAGTCTCACCCAAATCTCCTCATTTCCCACTTTTAGTAAAAAGGTATCACATGTGGTCCACCACTCACTACTAATACAACTACCAACTACACATAAAATAATAATACTCCTTAATCTACGCACAAAAAGCAACCGATAATGTTTGGGCGGGACGGAGGGAGTAGTATTTTAATATGTATTAAGGTGAGAGAAATAATAATTTAATGTAAAGTGAGTAGGTGTATTAGTGGAATGTGTGGGCCCATGGAGAGAGAAGTAATTAATTTGTGTAGGTCTCATATGCTAAAATGGGAAATGTAACCATTAGGATAAGACGCCCAAAATGAAAATATGTAACCATTAGGATGAGAGAAGGGAGTAATGTTTTAAACGTGTTGGATGGAGTAAGTAGGGGTGTCAATTTTACCCGCGGGTTCGGGTACCCGACGGGTAATACCCGATCGGGTAAGGGTAGGGTAGAGTATAATCGGGTATCGGGTAGGGTACTACCCGTATCCGTTTAAAATGTTAAGGGTATGAGTAGGGTATGGTTTTTATAAAATATCCGTCTACCCTACCCGTTTACCCGTATACTTTTATATATATATATATATATATTCTTTATTTCTTTATATTTATCGATATTTTTTATTCTTATTATAATGATAGTTATTAAAATATGTCCTTTAATATTTATATATGTATTTTTTTTTAGGATGAATCTGTTGCCAATTAAATTTGAGATTATGATACTATGAAGATCTTTGTTACATTTGAAGTTATCAAATCTGTGTAAATTTGAAGCCATGCAACAGTTGAAGTTGATTTTATAAACATTGCTTGATTAGTTTTTATTGTGCTACTTGAGTTTTTTAATGCTATTAGTATAACTTGAAGCCTTATTTTGTAGTTTGATTCATGATTCTTGTGTGGTTGAGAGTGTTGATTTATTTATATGTTGGACATTTGTATTTATTTGAGGCGAATAAGATAAAGAGAAAAATCGGCATCATAGAGATAAATGAGAATAGTAAGACAATTAGGGTGATCATTTTAAAATAGGTGGATATTCATTTACCCGATGGATAATACCCGTACCCTACCCGATGATACATTTGAAGGTAATAGGGTAGGGTATGAGTGAATGAAATAGATATAGGGTAGGGTATGGATTCGTACCATACCCTACCCGTTTACACACACACCTAGGAGTAAGAATATAGCACAGTCCATATCTACTGCAACACCAACTGTTCACATAAATATAAAATAAAATCGTGGCCGGATCACTCTGTTTTATCACTCCAAGTCTCTCTCCTCTCCCTTTCTCTCTCCTCCGAAAAGCATGAAATTAAACTCCAACCTCCAAGTCACCGACGACGCCACCCAATTTTCCCCTCTTCCATAATTACTACGCAACTCAGCTCCTCTAATGGCCCTCCTAATTACCACCTAAACTCAATCCCTCTCTCTATGAATCCATCATTGTTTCTCATTCTGCTGCTCTTAATCAGAAAATAATCACGCAGACAAATTCATCGGAATCGTCCGAGATCGAAGAGTACTAATGAGTTGGACAGCGAATCCTGTTGATCAATTTTCCATCGCCATTAAAATTCAGCAGGTAATTAAGCACGATTCATACATGAATGTCATCTCCAATCCAATCTGAATCCAAAATTGTGCACTGCAGGATGTGAATAGCTCGGAGGGAACCCATCCCTTACTTGATTTTGTCATACGCTATGCTTTCTACGCCGCGCTCACCGGTATGTATACTATACCCATACCAACTACTATCATTTACATACATACATACATAGATTATACATACTAAATATAAGTATATGAATTTATTATTGTTATTAATAGACGTTGATTGATTGGTCGATTTAAATTTTACGAGTATATAATTCATTTTAATTTTTAATTATATACTCCCTCCATCCCAGGCTAAGAGGGTCATTTTTTCATTTTGGTCGTCCCACCCAAAGAGACTCATTTCCTTTTTTATACATATGGAACCCACACACACCCTCTAATACAATTAAAATATGAGATCCACACTCCCACTAATACAACTACCCACTACACATTAAATAATAATATTCTTTAATGTACGTGCAAAAAAGCAAATGACCCTCTTACGCCGGGACGGAGGGAGTATATAAAACAAAATTCTTATTTAGTATGAAAATTAATTTCATTAGATTTATTTTCTAATTTTAATGCAATTTTTCTAATTTAATAAATTGATTAATTCAATTTAAGTTATTCTTTAGTAATCTATACTAATATACAGTTCATTTTTAGTAATTAAATTAGATACTAGTATATCATGAATGCTCAAATAACCATCTCATAAATAGTGTCACAATAAATTATGATGAAATGATATCATTTAAAAGTATTTTATATTTATTAAATAAATATTTAATTATCAAATTTTTTTTGTAATACTGCATTACAAGTGGGCTAATAAGTGGTGTTTTATTAAAAGGAAAATAAAAAAAGAAAGGGGAAGGACAGAAAAGTACAAGTAAAAAGAATTAACCGTAAGTATATATAATTTGGAGTTAAATACACTTTTTGTTACATAGTTTTTGATAATTTGATTGCGTTTTAAATTATTTACAATTTTCAGTTTAATCTGGTAAATTTTAGAAAAATTTTAAATAATTTGGAACGAAAATTAAATTTGATAAAAGTTATGAGATTGAAAGTGCATTTTAACTCTATAATTTGGGAGAAAAAAGAGGATTTTTCAGGCTAAGGCTCATTATATATACATTTGTGTCCTAAATATAAAAATATCATTTAAATTTAGCTCGAGAAATAAAATTTATAAATTAACTTATAGTATTAAAGATCCATGAATAAGATCATGTACTATTTCATAATGTATATTAACATGATATTAATAATTTTATTTCTTTCTTTCTTTAACTTCGTCATTTAATAATTTAAATACAAGATGAGAGGTAAAAAATTTTTTAAAAAATTTTAAGTTAACAAATTTAATTATATTTTTCATGATAATAACGAACATATATTAATTGCCCTCCGATTGATTGATTTATTTTTCACATTTTGATTTGTATAATCTCTTGAGGCCATGATTAATAATTGTAATTATAATTATCTGGCCTATATACTTATAAAAGTCCAAAAAGAAAACCTCAATGATTGGCTATTAATTAATTTATCGAATATATGAGCATTCTCGTTGTTACAGCTAATTAGTGTTTAGATTATGAAGAAACGTTGTATTTAGACTTTAGTGCACATTTTATTAACTGGGACTCTTTAATTAATTAATAGTAGAGTATACAGGTGTTTAGCGCATACTATGCTACTGTTTAATTAAATTATTATTAAACTGTGCAGATTATTTATCAAGTAGACATGTTTTAGTCCAAATTTGTCGTACATGAATTATGAGGATTTATTAATGGAGGTTTTGTTAGTTAAAAGTATTTTCATGCATATTAAATGAATGTCACGTTGAATTAGCTTGCTTAATATGACCAAACATTTCGTTTACATCTCAAAGATTATACACACAACACACACATTTCAAATATGGATGAAGGCAAAATATTATAGTAATTTGTATTAATCTACATTCTTTTTTTTTAAGCTATGAATCTACATTAAATATTAGGATGAATCTACGCATGTTCAATCATTTAACTATTAGCAAATTTTGTATGAAATTATCTCACGAAAATTTTTTTATTAAAGAGTTATACTTAGTGGATGAAAAAAATAATTATTTTATTAAACTATTTTATAAACAAATCATAGGATAAATAAAAAGTGATATTATTTTCATGTAAAAGTATAATGGTCTTAACCCTATATTCCATGAGACATAAAATATAATGTTGTTTTTAATAATAAAATAAATGATACAGTTTGATTAATAATAAGTGATATCTATGTAATTAAACTATTTAATGAACAATTCCTGAAGCTTCGTCTCATATAACCTATTCCATGAGACAAATAAAATATGATGATTCTTTTAATAAAAAATAATATTTGATCATAAAAAATGAGTAATAGACAAACATTTGTGTGAAGTAGGAATTATGTGAATCATATAGTAGTGATTTACATCCTTTGGAATATTTATTATTTGAGAATACAATTGTTTTTAAATTTTTAATTAGAGAGGGTCCACGTGAATTGGTGCAGAGGAGACTCTCTCGAAGCAATATATGTTCACTTAAATTATTTCATTGATTAATTCGTGAAATATATGAAAAGCGATTACATATTAATAAATAAATAAATAAAACTCATTATAAAATTTTGAAATGGTCTTAATGACGAATTTACACGACTTGCCTAAGGTAAAATTTGAGTAATTTAATTTAGATTTCTAGATATATTAGAATCCAGGTATAGCTCAAGAAAGTTGGTTAAATTAAATGAATTGAGCAGTTAAAAGACAAAGCAACAAGAATGTTTAAGTCACTTTATAGAGGTGAGTTTTTGAAGCAGTGTAGCAATAAATCAAACAGCAGTGGGCATCTTTTCTAATTTCTTTAATATTGGGAAACTTTCAGCAATATTCTTGATGGTCATGGCTTTGATCGTCAAGCTCATGTGGAATTGTGAGGAGGGGAGTGGAGAAGGCGCGAGAGCAGACGAGAGTAGTAGGTTAATTTTTTCAAGCAAGGACGATAAGGCGATGAGCTATGGCATAGTCGGAGACGATGCAGAGTCGGACAGCTGCACATCGTCGTCCGATGATTTATACGATGGAAAGATATGCGTAATATGCTACGATCACCAAAGAGATTGCTTCTTCATTCCTTGCGGCCATTGTGTTGCCTGCCACACTTGTGCCGTCCGGTAACATCCTTCTCCATCATCTCACTCTCACATTTAATCATCAATTAATTTTGTTCGGATTTTCTGTTACATTTTCTATTTTAAAACGTTTGATGAATGACACCTAGAAAAAAAATAGAGTTAAACGTCGGACGAATATGATACCTAGAAAAAAAAAAAAAAGAGTTTATATCGTATAAGAAAAGAATAGAACCTTACGAAGGTGTTAGACTTTTCTTCACATTCATTCATACAACGTGTGTAAAGGAGATCTAATGTGTGTATGAATAAAAATGTATAGAAAAGGGGAGTAATAAATATTGTTCCACATCCATTAATCAAATGCAGTTTCATTTTCCATTTGTGTTTATAGTAAACGCTCTTTAGATTTCAATACATAGTTTTTAATAGCTACTTAGAATAAAAGAGTTAAGTCTCTTGTAAATCGGGTTTACATCATAAACCCTTGTAAACCATGTGTTCCCTTTTAATTTAAACACCCTATCAATACATATAGTATATAAGATTGAAATGGAGACCATAGGGTTTATACCGTGAATCCGATTTACATAAGTGTTTGTGAAAATAAAAATAAAATTTTGTTCCATAAGAGTTAATGAGCTAATTTAAGAAAATGAAAGTTAAATGTTTTATAATTTCAAATTGATCCCAAAAGTAGCATTATTTGTTTCAGAACCCTAATGACTACGACAAAAAATGCAATTTTTCTATCAATAAAAATACAATTTATAATTCGCAAACTATTCGAGTCTTTATTTGATAAAGTATTCGATTGGACTCGTTCGTTACCCTTAACGAGAAAAAACAAGCTTGAATTTTGAGTTCGAATAGTTTATAATCAAACCAAACTCAAGTTTAAGGGTTTGTTAACAGGCTTGTTAATGACTTGCTAGCACAATCATAAATTCTATTATTATGTATATATGAAGTATTATTTATTTATTAGTATTTAATAATTAAATATTTTATATTGAAAAAGCACAAGTGTGATAATAATTTTAGCGATTATTTAAATATTTTTTTTAACTTTAATTATTATATCTTTTGTTGGTTTAATTTGTTTATTTGGAATATTGCATTTATGAATAACATTATATCTTCATAATTGAACACAATATTCTTTTAATTATATATCTACAAACAAAGATATTTATATGTTCATGAACTAGTCACTTACATGTTCGTGAATGCTTGAGACTTAACAAACAGTCTCAATTCGAGCTCAAGTTCGATATATTTTTTTCTTGATGAGTTCGAACTCGAGTGAGTTCAATTATTCCTTAACAAATGATATTAAATTTAGTACTGTTCGACTCGACGATTAGCTAATTTAATATCATTAATTTATGACTCCTAGGATTATTGTTTTTGTGTGTGAGAAAAATAATTTTTATTTTTCAGGATAATTAACGATGATAGCAAGAGTTGCCCAATATGCCGAGGAATCATTGACAAAGTAAGAAGGTTGCATATTGTGTGACACCACCATTTGAAGCATATTCCTATACTTATTACATGAGATTATAATCAAAACAGTCCTTCAATCTTTTTACCTTTTCACCATTTGAAGCATATTCCTATACTTATTACATGAGATTATAATCAAAACAGTCCTTCAATCTTTTTACCTTTTTATTCGTAAGAGTTGATATTAGGTGCAGCCGGATGTAAGGGTGTACCCACATGTGTATAACTTTTTATTTTATTTTGTATATATGTTATTTTATTTTGTATACGTGTTTTTTAATAATTGTATACTTTTTTCACACTAAGTTTTTCATTAAAAAAACTAGCATTCATATGTGTATAACTTTTTATTCAATAGTGTATATATGTTTCTTAATAATTGTAATATTTTTTTACACTCAATTTTTCATTAAGAAATTAATAATTAAATTGTATAAATTTTTGTTCATTATTATATATATTTTTATTTATATTTGTATATGTTTTTTAAAGTGGATGCACCCTATCTTAAGATACACCTGGGTGTACAGTATAATTAGCCTATTCGTAATAGTTTCAAGAAAGTTAAAATTTTTAATTTAGTTTCATAGCTTTTAAAATAGAGTCAATTTAGTCCAAATTAAAAAAAAAAAACATTTTTGCGACAATTGCACGTGTCACTCTGTCATTTGGACAACACATGTACAATTCATGCAAAAATTGCAATTTTCGGGTTAGATTTAATTTAAATTGATAGCATTTTAAAAACTGAAAGTAAAATTATTTTTAACTTTGTTCAGATCGTTTCAAATAAAATAAAATATTTTGGGACCATATTGAATTTTAACTCCTTATTCTAAGGAAGACAAAAATTCTTGTGAGATGGTAATTAAGTGAGACGTTTCAACTATATGATTGTTATTAATGGGTAAAATATGTTTATTGATAGTTAAAGTATGTTTTTTTATAATATGATAAATAACAAGTGGAGTATTTTAGAGTGTAATAATATAATTTATTACAAATATATTTTAATTATTAATAAATTATTTTATTTATATAACAATCATATTTTAACAACAATGGATAAATCCATCTCACAACCTGTCACACAAATATTGTTCTTTAGATGTTTTTATAAAATATATTAAGTAAATTCTTTGGGACGAATTAATATTATATATATATATATATATATATATATATATATATATATTCCTTCTATCGGGAAGTTCAAGCTTTTGGTGTTGCAGTGTTCATTTTGATAACTTGTATTCGAATTTGATCGCCCCTCTATGTTTTCTATTTGGTCATCGTAAACTACTACTACTATTTATTTATATTGTAAATGCAAGTGTAAATATTATGCATATATTATTTAAATCTCAAATGTCATACTTTTGTTTCTGAATAATTTCTCAATCTCCTTCGACCAACTAGTCTTCTAATGGATATGATTTTGCATATCGATGGAAACAAGTAAGATAGGGTACATACTCTCAATTTAATTTTTATTATCTTTACCCTATTTTATTATTCTTAAATATATAATTGAGTATGGTGTGAATATTGTTCATCAAATATATGGATAATCCGCAAATAAAAGGCTACCTACAATTTTTAAAAATAATATAAATAGTCAATGTCCTATCTAACCCGCCTATAAAAGTCCTATCTACCATATTCTACACCTATAATCCAAATCTAACATTTTAAAAAATATTTAAAAGAAATTATATTCAATGCAGCTTATTATGAGATTCATTAATATAAAATAATTTCAAAATATAATCAAATAACTTTTACCTTAACCAACTGGGCAATACAATCAAAATTTAAATTAAATAAAAATATAAACTAATGTATAGTTCGATGAACTAATCCAACAATGCTTAAAAAATTATTTATAAATACATCAGATCAAGTTTATATATATATATATATATATATATATATATATATATATATATATATATATATATATATATATATATATATATATATATATATATATATATATATATATATATATATATATATATATATTGTATCTGTTATTATGTACATATAATATAAAATTTTACAATAAATAAACGGGTAATTGGATAAGGCAATGAGTGTTTAACAAAATGCATACTCTAACCTTACCCTTAATATTTTCAGGCGGGTGCGTGTACTATCCTACCTGAAACCTGAAATGTCATATTTTATCTGCACCCAATAGGGTATTCATTGATTACACACACACATTGTTAAAATTAGTAGCATTGTATCTTTGTCTTAATATTTTTGTTTTAATTAGTGATGCGTATTTTCTTTTAGCATAATAGAGCAAGAGTACTTTATCGATATAGTCCACGAGCAATCAAGTTAAATTATCGAATTATGGAAAATCAAGCAATTTAGAATTTAAGTGATATCAAGTTTATTGTGAATTTATAAGTATGACGAAAGAAGGTGATAGGTAAGCATGCAAATAAAAGAAATTAAAGCCAAGAATTAAATAAAAGAGAGGATGGATGCAAGAATGGCCATATTCCAAATTATGCAAAGATGAGATTATGAACAATCATGACATGAAAAATAAAGTAATTATGCAACTAATTCTAACCTATCATGGACATGATATATGAGCGATCACTAATATATCTTAAGCTCTCCCTCGAGTTTAGGGGTATAAACGGGTAGGGTATGGTACGGGTACGCCCAATCCATACCCTACCCGTATCTTATTTTTATTACCCTTACCCTACTCTATTACCCTCAAATGTATCATCGGGTAGGATACGGATAATATCCAACGGGTAATGGATAATTCGCGGATAAACGGTTATCCAAAATTTTTAAATGGCTACTCTTGTCAACCAAACAATATACCACTCTAAAATACACAATGATATAAGAAAATCAAAGTATATGCAAAAGATTTACAAAAAAATAAAGAAGAAGATTAAGACGTGAGTACCCTGCCTCAATCCCCCAATAATTAAAATAAAAATTGATATAAATTATTAGGGGGTATCATTTTATTAGTCATACCCTTGAAGCCTTTTGCATTCTTAAATCAAATAAGCAATTTGATGTGCACTAGTATGTGCGTTATAAAGTGGAACCATTTTTCAAATTATACAAAAACATATATCTATATGTCTATGTATAAATATAAAATATAATAAAATATACTCTATATATATATATATATATATATATATATATATATATATATATATATATATATATATATATATATATATATATATATATATATATATATATATAAAGTAATCGGTAATCGGGTATTTTATAAATATCATATCCTACCCCTACCCTCAACATTTTTAAGCGGGTAAGGGTACTATCCTACCCGATATCTGATAAGTTGTCGCTTGCTTACCAAAATATAATTTAATTTCGACTCACACTTATACTTAGTATTGTAACGAGTACGGATCGAACCCAAGAGAGTATTATGAATTTTTAATTAAATTAAGTGTAGCAAACAAATAAAATAAATATGGGGATTTTTGTTTGAGTAAAATTGTAAATTACGCGAATAATGAATTAACTCAATATTTTAAATAGCAAAATAGATTGAAAATTAATTATTAAGTTAACCAAGTGATTAAAACTTAGTTTGGGATGACGATCCCCTCTCGTTTACTAAATTAATTAACTACATGAATTAAACATCTAGCCTAGTGTGTAAACTCAAATCCCTAGATTGACGGTACGATCAATCAACCTGAATATTCTTACGTTTATCAACTAGGGTACGACCACTAAATTGAACTATTTACGAGTGACCCTATGGATTCGAACTAGTAAACGCATTAAAACTATAAACATAGAATTACTAGGCTATGAAAACCGGCTAGGAATCATACAACCTAGATCCTTTTATATCTAGAGGGAATAATCTCTATTTTCTACTTAATCCAATTCCTGCAATAATTACGGATTGTAGATCATGAAATAGCATTAAACAATTAAACTAGATGGTCAGTCTAAAATAATTATCAAACTGCTATAAAGAACATCAAAGCATGTAATAGAATAAATTTGCACAAAAGATCCATAAAAAAAACAATACAGGCATGAAAAAAAAATCAAAATCTACAAATAAAATTATAAGGGCCCGAGACAAAAGTGGGCGCTCCGGGAAACCTTGGTATGATTTTCCAACTATTGTTCTCTTTCGTGCTGCACCAAAACGTCGACGTACGACTGATTAGCTCATATAACCCGGTTCAAATACTCAACCCATTTTTATTAAAAAAATATCCGTAAATTTTTCCTCTATCTTACAGGTTAATTATACAATCGATGACCAAAGAAAAAAAAAATGAAAATGGCACAAAACTCCGTGCTATCAAAATGTAACATGTGATCTTTTTTACTGAAAATATTCCATCCTACATACCTTTATGGCTTTATTTATGTAGTGTCTACTCACAATGTCGACATACTTGTAATAAATAGACACAACACTAAATTATTTTTCAATTATCATGTGACATAATTCCAAGAAATAAATCTGTGATTGGTTGATCAGACTTCCGAATTCCTGAAATCCCATCCTTTTAAATAGCAAATCAATTGTCGTTAACTGAAGATCAAGACCGGTCGTGCCCCCACGAGCGAACCCCACAGCGACACACGCTAGGACCTACCCGCCAGCACACGTGGCGTCATCTGCCGCAGCCTTCGCACACATTTTATCAACGACCTTTGCCCAGCTGTCACTCTTCACTAATGTCACGTTAAAAATTAGATTTGACATTAATTAATTATGGGTCAATAAATATTAGTTACAAAACGTATTTAGATATTACTAATTCATACATTCGCTATAGAAAATTAAGTACAAATACAAAATTTAATTTTGTTTTTTCCATATTACTCATACTTATTGAACATCAGTGTATATCGTGTGAAGCAAATTTAAAAAAAACACGATTAAGTATTTATATGTATATACATCACTGTGCACTCATTTGAGATAAATAATTTTTGGGGAGAAAAAATGAATAAACTATTTATATGAATATACATCAGTGTACATTTAGGTGAGATAAATAATTGTCGAAGATTGAGTCATTGAATACAATCTTAATTTGTACACACGTGTGCACAATGTACTTAATCAATCTGAACTTTGATTAATTAATAGGAAACTTGTCACAAAATGAAGAATGAAGTCACAATTAGAAGAATGAAGACAAATATGTACATTGGCGTGCATTTAGAGAGAGAAATAATAGAAAGTGACCATAGAGAAAATTAGTAAAGCGATTTTTTCCTAAATTATTTCTTTCGAAATCTGTACAGCAACGTGCATTTAGAGAGATGAAAAGAAAAAAATATGTACATCAGCGTGCATATAGAAAGATGAATAAAAGAAAGTGTCCGCGGAGAGAATTAGGAAAATGATTTTTTCCTAAAATCTCGAGTGATGAGTATAATAATAGTGTACATCGGTGTAGATTGACAAAAGAAAGGTTAGTTCTATATAAACGTTGAATATTAATGTACACTAATGTACACTAATATTAAACGTTGAATATTAGTTTTGATGTAGTGTACATTAGTGTTCAACAAAATTATTGTTCTGTATAAATGTTGAATATTAAACGTTGTGAACAAGGGTAATGTTGGGAGAAAAAAAGTCATTATGTATCCCACGGTAATTATATTAGATTAATATATTTATTAATAATTAAGTTGTAAATACACTTACCTATAATTAATAAACCCATTAATTATGATTTTTTTTTACTTTTTTTTTTCAAGTGACCAGTTTAGAGTTTGACATCTCTTTTATATATGGGATTAATTGAAAAATTATAGTTGACCATTAATTAGCTCCAATGACGTAAAAAATTTTAATTTCATTTTTAACGTTGTACTTTGAAATCAAAGTATTGGTTTAGGCAGACGATTCGTAATTAAAATATAGTAACAATAAAAATAATACACTAATTAATTAATTAGGTGGGAAGGGAATAATATCCTCTTATCTTTTCTAATGTCTAACTTGATTGATACTCCATACTTACTAATATAAAATCATTAATATATGTACTTCCTCCTCCGTCACACCCTTCAAATATTATTGGTATGGAGTATTTAAAAGTGTTACTATTATTTAATATGTAAATTAGTGTTACTAGTATCCATTCAGTCTAAAAACAAATTCATACCCCAGATAAGAAAATACACACAAATTAATAATTCCACAATACACTTTAATTTTAAAATTGCTAACTCTTTTTCTTTATAATTTATTTATTACCTAAAAATATAAAACTACTCTTAAAGGCTAAACTAAAGCAAAAATTAATATTTTCTTAAACTCTATATTTACACTAACCTGGAACTTCTCTTTGGGACGGAGGGATTATATAAGTCTCATATTTTAATTGTATTTGTAATATAAGTATGTTTTATATTTTTGAAAAAAAGAAAATTATAATCTTTGAAGGGAATGTTCAAAATGATAAAATAGCATCCTTAAGAGCGGACGGAGAGAGTATATATCAAAATACCCTCAAAAGATGCATTTTACTCCCTCCGTCATGTCTTAATGGTTATGTTTGTTTTTTGCACATGAATTAAGAATTATAGTATTTTAATGTGTATTGAAACAAGAGAAATAATATTTTATATATAATGGGTAGTTGTATTAGTATTGTAAGTGAGTCTTGGATATATTTTACTCCCTCCGTCCCACCGAAGTATCTCAATTTTACTATATTGAGCATTCCACTCAAAGGTCCTCAATTTTTCCTTTTAGTAAAAAAACTCTACATATGGCTTACTAATCACTACTAATACAACTACCACTACACATAAAATAACAATATTTCTTAATCCACGTGCAAAAAATAAATGAAAACCTATGGCCGGGACGGAGGGAGAGATTTTTTTTGTGGTCTCATACATCAAAAGGGAAATATAACCATTAAAATTGAATATCCAAATTAAAATTATATAATTATTAAAACGGAATGAGAGAGTATTAATTAATATATGTGCACAAAAAATTTGTCATTTCCAACAAAATCTGTGAAGTAACGTTGAATTCAATAATCAAACAAAATACTTTAATTTCAAAATTATTATCCACCTCTAATACATATAACATAAAATACTTTAATTTCAAAATTATTATTCACCTCTAATACATATAACATACTTCTGCAATTTATTTATTATAAAAAATGTTTAACTATGCTAAACTTTTTCTTAAAATTTAAAGTTATAATAAGATGGAGGATATTTTATATTCTTAAGTATGACTTGACATTTCTTAAAATTTAAAATACGTTAAGCATAAATTTAAATCCTTTAATCTTACCACTATTAATTACTTAACCAATTTAAAACAAGAGCTACTTTATTGTGAGACGGATTGTGAAATAAGTCGACTCATTATTAAAATATGGTTGTTATATAAATAAAATATTCTTATTAATACTTAAAGTATCTCTACAATGAATCATATTATATAATACTCTAAAAGCATATTGTAGTTCATTATTATTATTATATTTTAGAAAAACATACTTCAACTAATAATTTTCATATTTTACCAATATAATAATAATACTTTAACAATGAGTGGACGCAACTTATAACCCGTTTAAAATAATTACCGTTTTGTCTTAAAATAATTTTTATGCAACAAAGAGACGTACTGATACATTTGTAGATTTAAATCATTAGGTCAATTAGATTCTTATTTAATTTTCATCATTAAATTAAATAAAATTATTAAATACAAATTAAGTAACTACTCAGTATATATATCCTACTTTTTAATATATAAACTATAACAAATTATCGTGTGCACCCTCACAGTCAAAATTTTATATAGTTATGAATAAATACATACTCCATTCGTCCCGTCGTAATAGTTATGTTTGTTTTTTGCACGGAGATTAAGAAATATATTATTTTAAAGTGTGTTGAAGTAAGAGAAATAATATTTTACTCTCTCCGTCCCACCCAAAGAGACTCTTTTTTTCATTTTGGTCGTCTCACCCAAAAAGTCTACTTTCCTTTTTTCACACATGGGACCTACACACACCCACTAATACAATTAAAATATGGAATCCACACTCTCACTAATACAACTACTCACTACACATTAAATAATAATACTCCTTAATCTACGTGCAAAAAAACAAAAACTACCCTTAGTATGAGACGGAGGGAGTAATGTATAGTAAGTAGTTGTATTAATATTATATAGGTGGGTCCCATGTAGTTATTTTAATTATTTTGTATAGATCTTATATACTAAAAAAAGAAATGTAATAATTAGGATGAGATAGGGGGAATATACATTAATAAATAAAAATGTATACACTTTGATGCGAATTTTTTTTAATGAAAAACATAAAAAAAACTATACAATTATTAAAAAAATATATAAACGCTATTGAATAAAAATTTATACATATATGCATGCACACATAGAATATCAACTCAAATTATAAATTACACTATGCATCAAGTGCACTCAAAATCACCCAAAATTTATAATATTAAAAAATGCACTACTATATTATAATTATAACTCAATTATAAGTTATTGACTTGTGCAATCAGTATGTTATTTGCCACAATCTTGAATAAAATGTTCCACAATTGATAGACCATGAGTTATGATATAACTATAAGGCTAAACGAAATTGATAACTATAAGTTACGATAGACTGATAGTGATACAATTTAAATGGGCAAAACCTCCTGCGCCCCAGGGAACACGGAGAGATACTTCATGTTCCTATGTGAACACAACACTTCTCCCTCTAATTCTATTTAAATTTATTTATTACTAGGGGTTTAAATTGCAAGGGGGCATAGAAATTGTAAAGGCGCACAGAATGTGCTCCGTGCGCCCGGGTGCACAGGAGCCTCACTCATTTAATTTTTTTATTTTTACATCAGTCTGAGTTTAGCATTCTAAGTCTAGAAAATTATGGACAGTGTCCGAAGAAAAAGAAAAAAATTAAAAAAAAAATTGTGTCCATTTTTCAGATAGAACTCTTTTATGTTCTAAATAATAATTACATTCAGAAAAATTATTAGATCATCGTGAACGTTTATTTATATATACTCCATATTACATTCAATTTTCATCTTATATATAAATAAAGAAAATATACACGAATATATACACAAATGTGCTACATATACACGAATGATACTATAATACTCCCTCCGTCTCATAATACATTCATGTATTTGGTGTCACGTAGTTTAAGAAAATTAACTTTTTGTTGTAGTGATGTAAGAAAGAGATGGGGTATTTTAAGTAATTGAATAGAATAAATTATATGATATAGTTGACTTTGACTAGATTGTGTGTAAAAAGAAGGTGACATCTTTGTAATATTGTAATATTATAAAGTTATTGATATTGTGTATTATTTTCATTTTTAGAGTGTAAAAGTATTCTTGTGACGGATTAGAAAAATTTGAATGTATTCTTGGGACGGAGGGAATAAGATACATGAATTCTACATAAATATACACGAATTTTTTTTTAAGTATATACACAAATACATTCAAATATAAAAACTAGTTAAAATTAGAATATGAAAATATAATTGTGAGTCTCTTACGTGTAATAACACTTGTAAAATCTCACTGACACATCCCAGTTGGTCATTAATTCATCTCATGCAACATCTCCATCGTTACATTTTCTTTCAGCGAATCTAATTCTGTGTATAGATTAGGGTTTATCTTTTATTCATTGGTTATCATTCTTCTATGAATCTATTGTAGATATTATTAATTTTTTTATCAAACACTGTTTCGTTGTTTACTTTTAATTAATGTTTCGTTGTTTACTTTTAAGATGTTTGTTTGTTTGATTTTTTTCTTTCTTTTACTTCAATTAAAATAAATACTATATGTATTAATAATAAAGGTAACGAATTTATATAGATGCGACATAGTATATGTATAAATTTTTATCAGATAGTGTAGTATATATTTATTAATAATTGTATAGTTTTTTACATTCAATTTTTAAAAAAAAAAACTAACAAAAAAATTGTTAACATAATGTTTATATTTTTATTTATTAGTATATACATTTTTATTTATAAGTGTATAAGTGTTTGAAAGTGGGTGCGCATGCCATTAATGGGGAAATTGGAGTATTTTATTACTCCCTTCATCCCACCGAAAGGTTTCCATATTACTATATTGGGTATTTTACTCAAAGATCTTCATTTTTCACTTTTAGTAAAATGGCCCCACATATGACTCACCACTCACTATTAATACAACTACTTACCACAAATAAAATAATAATACTCCTTAATCTACACACAAAAAAACAAACGATCACCTTTCAGGATGGAGGGAATATTTATTTTACGAGTAATAAATATTTATTGATGGCAAAAGGTCTATGTTAATTGGATGTTATAACTTTATATAAATATATCTAAAAATGAGTACAATTAGAGTATAACGATGTATCTAGACAATATTAATCGTTAAATTAATTTTTAATTTAATCTTTATCATTAAATAAAATAATATAATTATTTTAAAAAAAATTACTCACCACCCCGATTTAAACCTATAAATCTTGTAGTGAACCAAGTGCATCCACAAATACCCCAAATTCATTCCGTTCCACTTTTTTTAGACTCTCAACTCACACAAAATTTTGCTTTTAAATGGAGTATAATTAAAATGGCTGACCTGACTTCATTTCATTCTAATATTTTTCATATAACTTAATGTATAAATAAAATATTCTGAAAAAAAATAATTAAGTAGAAGAAAAAAAAGAATAATATTGAAAATAATAATAATAATAATAATAATAATAATAAATACTCCAATTTCCTCAGGTTGTAATTGCATTTATTATGGGTCATCCCTCCTTATCTATATTATTAATAAATACTATAACATTTATTTTGCTAAAAATAAAAGGAATAATTTCAATCCCTGAAAATTTGATGAATATTAATTTGAAGTCTGATTTTTTTTTTTTTTTTTTGTATTAATGGGATCTAAAATATACAAAATTATTAATTTAGAGTCTAAATTTCTCACATATTATATGTTATTTTATCAATACAGAAACTTAATACATATATTAATTTTGTATATTTCATGTCCTTAATTACTAAATAAAAAATTTTAGACAGTACATTAATAGTTTACCCATTTTTTAATGGAGAAAAATTACTATTAAAAAATCTATAAAAATAAGTAATAATATTAAAATAAAGAGGAAAAAGAAAAAGGGAAAAGGAAAAGATGAGGTTGATGTGCAGAAGCCTTTGTTTGGCTGTATGATATATATCTCCCACTCTCAACCCACTTTCCCTAACTCCTCACACTCTCTCATTCTTCATCACTGAATTCAATTCCATTTTCAATCAATCCACATATATTCCAATTCCATTCAAGAAATGCCTCCACCCACAGACGACCACCACCACCCGCTACTCCATGACGACGAGGAAGAGCGAGCCTACGATTCCGATGAAAAAGTCCTCATCATCGGAGTCGGCGAGAATCCCGACGACTACGCCACCAAGCCGCCGCCCTTCTCCTGGAGGAAGCTCTGGCTCTTCACGGGGCCCGGATTTCTGATGAGCATAGCCTTCTTGGATCCGGGTAACCTAGAGGGGGATCTTCAGTCTGGGGCCATCGCCGGTTACTCTCTTCTCTGGTTGCTCTTGTGGGCCACCGCCGTGGGCCTTCTGGTCCAGCTGCTCTCCGCTAGGCTTGGGGTGGCTACGGGTCGCCACCTGGCCGAGCTCTGCCGGGAAGAGTATCCGAATTGGGCGAGGCTGTTGCTTTGGGTCATGGCCGAACTGGCCCTCATCGGAGCTGATATTCAGGAGGTTATTGGCTCTGCCATTGCCATCAAGATCCTTAGCAACGGCGTTCTTCCCCTTTGGGCTGGTGTCATTATCACCGCTCTTGACTGGTAAATACTATACTATCTTTAATTGTTGTAAAGTTACATACTGGAATTAATTGTTTGGTGTGTGTTTGTTTCCATTTTTTGTTTGTTTCTGGTTGATTTCTTATGCACGCCAAGTGTTTGACGAAAGTGAGCACTTCAGCGGATAAGTACGTGGAAACATTAGTTATTAAGCAAGTTTATAGTATTATTAAACATGCAATACTGTTCTATTAAACTCAGTTCCTTATAGACTTATAGTAACTCCTCTATGGGTTGGCTTTTATCTTTAATTAAATTAATTAATGGTATTTTAGAATTCTTACCATATTGATTTGTGGCATTGTCACTTTCTTGATGCAGTTTCATCTTTTTGTTTCTGGAAAATTATGGTGTGAGAAAATTAGAAGCACTTTTTGCTGTCCTCATAGCAACTATGGCAATCTCATTCGCGTGGATGTTTGGTGAAACAAAGCCAAATGGTTCTGAACTTCTGCTTGGTGAGAAAACATTCTTACACAAACATAAATCCAATGCAAATACTGTAATTATCCAACACTGATAGACCAACCTCATTGCAGGCGTTTTGATTCCAAAGCTCAGCTCCAATACAATCAAGCAAGCAGTAGGGGTGGTGGGATGCATCATAATGCCTCACAATGTTTTCTTACACTCTGCACTTGTACAGTCGAGAGAAATCGACAATCGAAAGATAGGCAGGGTTCGAGAAGCTCTTACTTACTACTCGATTGAATCTGGCATTGCCCTGGCCATCTCTTTTATGATCAACTTATTCGTTACAACGGTATTTGCAAAGGCATTTTTCGGGACAGAACAAGCAGACAGCATTGGCCTTGTGAATGCAGGAAAGTATCTTCAAGAGAAGTATGGTGGAGGCTTGTTCCCAATTTTATACATATGGGCTATTGGTTTGTTGGCTGCTGGGCAGAGCAGCACTATTACGGGTACATACGCCGGGCAGTTCATCATGGGAGGGTTTCTAAACCTGAGGTTGAAGAAGTGGATGAGGGCACTGATAACACGAAGCTGTGCTATCGTCCCAACTCTAATTGTTGCTCTTGTTTTCGACACATCGGATGACTCCTTGGATGTCCTAAATGAATGGCTTAATGTGTTACAGTCGATTCAAATCCCTTTTGCTCTTATTCCTCTCCTTTGCCTGGTTTCCAAGGAGGAAGTCATGGGCTATTTCAAGATTGGCACCCTTCTTCAGGTTTGACCTGCCTTACAATGTAGTATCAGATACTGAAACGAGTAAAGAATACGTTTCTTACATACAAAAGAGGTGTGTTTGTTGTACGCAGGTTGTATCATGGCTTGTAGCAGCTCTGGTGATACTGATCAATGGATATCTGCTGGTGGATTTCTTCGCTGCTGAAGGAAGTGGCGTGTTGTTCACCAGCGCAGTTTCTGGGTTTTCTGCTGCGTACATTTGTTTCGTTGTGTATCTCGTGGCGAGAAGCATTTGCTTCTCCGGTTTGTACAGAAAAGCCAAGACGACTCTGGGTATCCGATGATCGTGTAGTAAGTGGTAGGTAGGGGACTCATCTGGTTTGTATTAAGGGTGATGCGAATCAGCATATGCCTAAGAGTAAAAATTTTACACTGCAGGACTAAAGCATTTTGATCCTTAGTTCTGCACTCTCTTTTTTAAAAAAAAGGAAAAAAGAGTGATTTCTGTTATAGAGATCTGTATCTATGTATGTATCTATTCCTAGTATCCTAACCCTGGAGGATTGATTTTGATTAGCCAGCAAACTTTGCTGGAAATTATGTATTCTTACCATCCTGGAATATTTAGAATGTTTGTATAACATTGTGTGTTACATTATGTGGTTATATTTAGGATATGAATTCAAAGTTTTTGCTTGCAAAAATATACTTAAGTCTACAAGATTCAGTTGTAATACATAAATTGAATTCAATTTGTATCTATCAGATAATGAAATTGCTATACATATGGAACAATTCAATTTGAATTCAATGAAAATCACAAATCATTCATGGAACACTACTCTACAAGAACTCCATCTAACATGTGGAACAATTCAACTCACCTGTAAAATTTGCTATACACCATTATGTTCAACTATGGTACACATATAAACAAAAAACCCAGCATATTTAACCTCCCTATCTTGTAGGGTTACCAAGAATCGAAGAAAGTGAACGCAACTTAATACGATACGAGTATGAGTAGAATAGAGAACCTTATCAGCCACCTTTGCCATAAGTGACATTCAAGCCTCCTTGATATTCTTCACAAAACTGGCTTGATGAGAGTAAGTTTATCTGCATCGGTAAAAGCAATCATTTTAAATGAATGTTGATACTTGAATGAAGATAAGGACCGGTGGAATTCAAACTGTACCTTAATGACTTCATACTTTGATACTGGTCGAGTGTAGGCCGCCAAGATGGCCATGTGAAATTGCTGCTTTCACAAACATTAGTGCCATATCGTATTTATGTCAGTTACTAACATATATGATATGTTACAATCATTTTCAGAAAGCAGAGCTCCAAATGGGGAAGAGAAGAACTTACTCTGAAAGGATCACTTCTTAATGATTGTACAAAAACAGTGCTTCCTCTCTTAGAATCCTGGTCATGTAGAAGGTGAGTGACTCATTTAAGCTCATAAGCATAGAAAACGATCGAGTCACAGAGAAATCAGTGATTCAAAGCAATAGGAAACTCTATATTAATGTAAGTGTTCATGATGTCTGATTACCTCCATAGAAATGTCTCTTAATCGTCTTCCAGTATGAGCACAACAAATGCGGATCGTTGGTTCTTCACTACTTCCACTAATGATGTAGTCACTCCCATTCATGTAATAGGATCGAGTGTAGTTATAGGAACTTCCGGTTGAAACTATCCCAAAATCAGTGTGAACCCTCCCATCCACTGATAAAAGTTGCTTCACCTGGATAACCGACATATGAATGAGTCAGTATGGAACTTCATGAAGCTTTTTCTGCTATATGTAAAGTATGTTGAGTGTCATACCTCATTATCTACAGCGGACACTAATAGATAAAGATCATCCGGAGAAAACAGGACCATAACATTTCCCCTTGAGCTTGTAACTGAATAGCAAGGTTTTGCAGGCTTCTGTCTTGAATCCCACATCTTTACATCTCGGTCGAATGATGAAGTCACAAACAGATGAGGGGAATGGTTTGAATATTTAGCTACATTGATTGGTTCACGATGCATATCAGTGAACACATTTAAACACTGGCCTGTACAGATATCATATAAGGCAACTTTCCGGGAGTAGCCACTCGTTAGACATCGGTCTTCAGATGAGTTTACGTGGACTGAGGTCAACTGCTCAAAGTCATCAAAGATAACAGTAGAGTGGCAATAGCTATCTTTAACTTTCGGTTGAATATTATTGATGTCGTACAATCTCAAAGAACCATTGTCCGAACCTACCAGGAGCTAGACAGGATAATGTAGTACAAAATCTATAAGCAATCAATTCATTATGAGGGAATACAAATCATATATAACTAAATTAAGCAGTAGTATTCAGAGGAGTGCCCTGTGGTGAAAGATGGGAAGAATAACACTACATGAGATATTCACATACCTTAGAGGGTTGTTTCTTAAGCCAGCAAAGACCAAGAATACTGTTGGTACTGGTTGGAGAAATACAAGAGCGAACCTTCCCCGTTTCGTGGTTGAGAACAACCACTTCTCCATCTAGAGTTCCTACTGCCATTAGACTTGAGTCAGAGGGATGGTACTCAAACTGCCTTGGCCGGACCCTCTTGTCTTCGTCTCCTGAACTCTTGCCTACATTAGTAATGGGATGCAACAATGGCCTTGTAGACGACCCAAACTTAGCTGCGCAGAGCGACCTCATATAGAAGCATTGGTTCTTTCTAGTAGACGACGACCACTGTGTCTTAAGTGGCCTGTGGGAATACGAACTACTTGCTCCTGTTTCGCGAGAATACAAAACATTGACAACACTCTCTCTGTTCTGGCGCTTATATGGTAAGTACTCGTAATATTTTGAGAAGACCGTTTTCGACATTTCTATGTCCACTTCATTCATGGGGGAAGCATCCCTCATTTCCAAATGAGCCACAGATGTAATCACACTCTCCATATTTGGTGATAGATTACAACAACTTTGTCATGCAACTAATTTTCTCAAGTCCCAGTGAAGTATACTTGTAGCTGATTCATCTTCCTCATCCTTAAACGAGAAACACAATACAAAGTTTAATAACTTCAATAGCCAAAATATAGAGCACAGCACATCAGAGAAGGGTGTCTAAACTAATCTGAAGCTGTTTTTTTTACTACACTACTAAATCCCTTATCAGCGTAATCTAGGGAGAATTTCATGAAGATGAAAACCAACGCAATATCGGGCCACAAGGAATAACCACACACAACTTTCAGACAAGAAGACACATTCAATTGATGATTCAGCAAGAACAAATAGAGGCTTAAAATCTGAATAATCCTTGGAGCTGAGCCTATCAATCTCTCTATACAACACAAAATGAAGTCTACTTCCAAGTTTTGTAACACTACAGATCAGAACACATCATGGAAATGCTGCTGATTCTATATTATTTAATTCCCAACAGATGCCTAAAAACCACATGGGCTGCTCTCTTAATTGGATGACGAAGTCAACTCTATAAGAAGTATCCAATGCTTACAAATTAAGTTTCCCTCTGGAAATAGGTAAAAGTTGTTGAGTTAATTACAACATCAGTCAATTTCATTCATTCTATTTCTTCTCAAGTTACAACCAACACAAAATAATACTATCAAATACATGAGTTTTTTCAAGAAATCAAAGCCCTCCCAGTTTAAGTTTATATGGGTAAATTGAGCATAAACATTATTGAACATATTTCAATTCTAAATGACAATTCAATTTCAGCTGAAAGCATAAAGCTTAACAATAAAAACCCATTTTTCTTTTGGCTAACCCTTTGATCCTGAAGCAAATCTGATCGATTCTCAGCAGGAAAAAAAGGGGGGAAGAAAATCAGAAAGAAAATGTAGATTAGTAGTTAACATGTATAAATCAAAACACAACTAGAATGATCAAGAAAGTAAAAGAAATAAAAAAGATAGTGAATACCCAAGAATTGTTTCATGGAGACAGTTTCTTTCAGAAGTGGACAAACGTTGAAAGTCGGAGGTTGCTGAGTGAGGAAAGAAATGAATGAATTAAATATCAAGACACCAACTGCTTATACAGCTATACTATTGTCTATCGTATTACTACACCCAATTATTTCCTCTTTTCTTATTGAAATTATTTTAAATATCCAATACTTATCCATTACTGGTTTGAGCGAGGGATGCAAGCAAATTTAATTACATAAGCTAAGTTTGACTTTAGTTTAGGAATATGTACGGATCGTTTCATGAGATAGATTAGAGAAGTGTTACTACCATTTTTCCTAAGCAAATGTTCACGTTTCATGAGGTTGACTTGGTAAGTATGTAAGGGAGCTGGTATTGTATATCAATTTTATACGGGACGAAAAAGGAAAGTGTATAAATATTTTAAGACTGAGAGACTAGAGAATAATACTCCCTTCGTCCCACACTTATGTTTACATCTTCCATTTTTTGTTTGTCCCACACCTATTTTACCATCCAAAAAAGAAAACTCCACATCAACTAACAACCTCAAAAGTTATCTTAATTTCAAAAATATCACTCTTACCTAATACACATAATATACTTTATAATTTATTTATTACCTAAAAATACCACAATATCCCTAAAAAATCAATAAAGTTGGTCAAAAAATAACTTTTTTTAAACTATGTATATACAGTGCCGATGAACTTAAGTTCGGGACGGAGGGAGTATGTAAAACTGTTAAAGCAAGTTTTGTTCAAATAAGAATAAAAAATACTTAATTCGTAGATTCATAAAGTACCATTTTATTTTTTTAATTTTTTTCACGTGAATTAAAATGTATTATTTTTATATTAGTGGGTGTGTGAGTCTCATATTTTAATTGTATTAGTGAGAGTGTGTGTTCATGTATGTGAAAATGAAATGAAACCCTTTGAGCGGGACAATAAAAATAAAATAAAGAGATCCTTTAAAGGAGATTGAAGAAGTATTTACCAACTATTGAATTTTCGTTACTAAAAAATTATCAACCCCCACTTTATCAATAGATTTTATTGTTAATCACTTGATAAAACAATAATGAAATTAAAATTTTACAAACTAAACAATCCATGATAAAGAACATTTTTTTTAAATAAAAAGTTAGTAGTTAATAAAAAAATGCAACGGTCGGTGAGGCAGTTTAATACGACTAGCTCAATTTTCTAATTAAGAAGGGTAAATGTAAAAACAGCTCCACTTAATAAATGAAACAAAGGGAGTATATAATTTGGAAACATTTATTACTGTCCAAATTTTTGTCACATGCTCCAAGGGTTTAATGGTTAAAAAAGAAAACATCATTATATCTAACAACCTTAAAAGTTCTTTTAATTTTAAATTTGTCACACCTTTTTTTCTCACACATATCATTACTTTATATATTTTTTATTATTTAAAAATACCACAATACCCTCCAAAGTCAATAAAGTTAATCAAAAAGTGCACATTTTCTTAAACAACGTGGAACAGTAAACGTGAAAAATATTATGGGACGGAATGAGTAATTTTTAGACCGTCTCATAGCGATTTCTTTTTATTTTCTTAATGAATTTACTCTCTCCCTCCCACTGAAAGGTTTTCATTTTACTATATTGAGCGTCTCATTTAAATATCTTCATTTTCTCATTTTAGTAAAATGGGTTCATATATGGTCCAACACTTATTACTAATACAACTACCACTACACATAAAATAATAATACTCCTTAATCCACATATAAAAACAAATGGAAACTTTGTTAAGGACATAGGGAATAATTAAATAGTACAAATTATTTATGAAATAATTTATGGAGTAGTTATAATTTTTTATTAATTAAATATTATTTTTTTAAAAATATATTATCACATGCCTAATATTAATAATACTTTAAGGGGATAATTTAATTTATTATTATTATTATTTTAACGCGTAGAAGATACAAGCTTTTGTTAATAAATTTGTGCGTATTGAATAGGTTGTGGTACCTATCTCTCTTTTAATGAGATAATTTATCTGAAAAGACAAAATTATAGTGGTGGAGAGAGTGCATGATGTAACGTGTAGTCTTATCACATTAATTAGTAGGTGCAAATATGACTTGTCTAATTATAATTAGTTCTAATCGAAACAATTACACAGTTTCTTCTATAATTGCGTATATTTCAGGTTTTAGGAAGCTTTTTTAAATTCTAGTCTTAAAATTTAAAAATAAATAAATAAAATCATTTATTACGGAAATTTAGAGATATTGTATATAATTTTATTTTATTTTTTCGAAAGCGACATATGCATATAAGTTGAAGATCTGATTGGAAGGAGGAAAATATCTTGCAATGACACTGACAACACAAGAGAAGGCTCACTTATATGTGTGTGGTGGGTTGTGACGCTTAGACATGTTAAAATAATTGACTTGATCGAGCTCGGCTCGGCTCTTTTAAGGTTTGAGTTCGGCTCGATTCATACTACTTAAGCTTGACTTCGAACTTGTCTATAGCTCGTTTCTTTAACGAGCCGAGCTCGCTCCACTCACTAAAACTAGATTATTTTATTAATAATTAAAATAATTATTAATAATAATAATAGATATTATTTAATTATAATTTTATACTCCTTCCGTCCGATTCTAAGGTATTCATTTGCTTTTTGCACGTGAATTAAGGAGTATTATATGTAAAGTGGGTAGTTGTATTAGAGGAAAGTAGTAGGTCATATTGTGTACTTTTTTACTAAACTAATAATGCCCCGTGCGATTCACGGTTGTTGGAGAAAATATAAATTTCTTTATTCTAATAAGTGATATTCAATTAAGGAATATAATTGAGATTTTAAATTTAAAAAATATAATAAATAATGATATATATTTAATTTGAATTTTTGATATGTTAAATTTTAAATTTATGTCAAATCAATGTATTAGAATATATATTAATTTATAATATATAAATATAAAAAAAGAGATAGATAGACAATAAATATTAAATGAGGAGATATTATAGACGGTGAATATGTTGAGTATTATAAGGCCACTTTTTATTTATATTATAAATCTATATATTTATATAAAAATTATTTGGTAAATATAGTAGTATAGTGGTAAGGAATGATAATGAATTTTATTTATGTAAAATTTATTTGGCAAACAATAGAAATGATTATCATATAAATTTAACATATTTTTAAAATTACTTATATTTCTTCCATCTATAAATATATCTCTAAATGTATAAAAATAATAAAAAATGACATTTAGAAATAATAAAAAATGAGTAAAAACCATATCATTTTTTTCTCATTTATTTTGACTTGTCATATCCCCAATATTTTCTCATTTATTTCGTATCATATATTACAAATATTTCTTGTCATATCTCCATTCTCATTCTATTTGTAAGATTCTCATTTTATTTGTAAAAGTCACTCGCGCTTTTAATCCAAAATTTTTCACTGTAATATAGAAATGAAGAAAAAATTATTGACAATTTCTAATTGTTTAAATATGACGGAGGTGCAGACAATTTCTAATAGTTTGATCTTCGAATTCATAAGAACTATTTTAATTTGAGCGTCTTATATATTAAAATATTTACATTTTTTATAGTAAATAAGACCCACACAAAATATTTAAATATCAATATGGATCCACAATATTACACTAATACAACTAGTCACTGTATATTACTCCCTCCGTCCAACCTCAATGTATCTATTTGCTTTTTGCACGTGGATTAAAGAGTATTATTATTTTATATGTAATAGGTAATTGTATTAGTGGAGAGTATGGATCCCATATTTTATTTGTATTAGTAGATGGTGTGGGTTCTGTGGTATGAATTCTGAGAAGGGGCCTTTTACCTGTTCGTGTATTGAGCCTTTCAGCCCAATAGTCCATTGAAAGCTCACGAGCCTCTCTGCCAGAAGCGAGGAGCAACCGCCTGACTAAGCCAACTAGGCCACTTGATCCAATTGCCCTAGATACGCGAAATATCCTCCGAGATATATGCGTAGGGAATATCCTAGATCATATCATAAAAATAATCACATAAGGCTAAACGCATTTAATGCTCGTACGCGATAATTTATCAGCTTACCCAGATACTGGTGACGTCAGATTATCCACTATAAATATAGGAAACCCACATAGCAATACAATCATCCCCTTTACCCCCTAAAAAGGCACAATCATGCCTGGGGGCAAATCTCTCTCTTTTTATGTTAGTTTTGCGCAGATTAATATCTCTTCATCCCATAACAACCACATTAATCCACCATTAAGAAGAGATTAAAATCTGACGAGCGACAAGTTCCATAGTCCAATAAGGAAAATAGATAGATTAAGGATGGACGACCCAAAATAGTAAAATGGATAGATTGATAGTAGACGGAGGGAGTAAAATATTTATATCTCTTACTTCAATGCACATTAAAATATTATATTTTTTAATCTCCGTACAAAAATCAAATATAAACGTTTGAAGGGGACAGATGGAGTATTTAATTAGTCAAATAAAAACCAATGAGACGCATTTTTATGTTTATTTTATAGATGAATAGAGTTAAGCATTAAATAGTTCATTTATTAAAAGTTTGTAAATAAATTTATTTAATATTTATTTAACATATTCGTGAATAAGCTCGTTAAGAGCACGATTAATATAGTACTCTTTCTATTCCAGCTTAATCTTCATCATTATTGTAGTCGTAGACATGAAGTGTAAAAAAATTTATTTTTTTATCAACTTTATTAATTTTTTAAGGGGAATGTAGTACTTTCTCCATCCGCTTCTATCGTATCCATTTTACTATTTTTAGCGTCCGCTTCAAAGTTATTCATTTTCCATATTTAATAAAAAAGTACCCAATATAGCACACCACTTTCCTCTAATACAACTACTCACTTTACATACAATAATAATACTCTTTAATCCACGTGCAAAAATCAAATGGATACCTTAGAACCGGATGGAGGGAGTATATTTTTAAGTAATAAATAAATTATAAAGTATGTTATGTGTTAGACGTGAGAGCGATAAATTTATAATTAAGATATATTTTTAAGAATGGAGAGAGAGTACTTTTTTATTAATATATTATTATTCATAATTAAATATTTTATATCGATATACATAAATATTTATTGTTGACTTGTCTCAAATATGTTTAATATATTCATACACTTTTTAATAAATATTTTTAATGTAAGATTTATTTTTCCCACTCAAACATAAACACACTTTTATCCCACTCAATTAAATACTACGCCTACATAAATATATGAAATTAAAACTTTATTATTTTACTATATAATAATAAAAAAAATATAAATTTAAATATAAATATTTAAATTTTATTATATGTGCTAAATTAGACAAAAATATAATTGGTTGAGTGTATATCCCAATTAAAGTAAATATAGTGTTTTTCGTACATTTAACTCAAAGATAATTGTTTTCAGTGATTTTTAGCAAATTTCTTATTATTTTTTGAATGAACAACTAAATATAGAAAATTAATAGTATACTCACTCCGTCCCCTTCAAATAGTCCATTTTTTTTTATTTTGGGTGTTTCACTCAAAGGATCCCTTTTCATTTTTTACACAGAACTCACGCACACCCACTAATACAATTAAAATATGGGGTCCACACACCCACTAATACAATTAAAATATGGGGTCCACACACCCACTAATACAATTACTCACTACACATTAAATAATAATACTTTTTAATCCACATACAAAAGACAAAAATAACTCTTTCCATGGGATGAATAGAGTATTAATTAACAAACACATAAAATTAATACGAATAGGGTCCAAGAAAATTAACTCTATGCACAGAAAATCAACTCAATTGTAATTTGAAGTAGTGTAATAATTTTTTTTCACTTAACCCAATTTAGTACTCTCTCCGTCCCAACTTCAACTTCATACTTTCCGTTTTGGTCCGTCCCAATTTCAACTTCACACTTCCATAAAAGTAAAAGGTACATAACTAATATCCCTCTAACATACTTTAATTTCAAAATTGTCATCACCTTTTTAACACACATAACATACTTTATCATTTATTTATTACCCAAAAATACCAAACTACCCCCAAAAATTACTCAAAAAACAACTTTTCTTAATTTGCGTGTGTACAGTAAATATGAAGATGAAAATGGGACGGAGGGAGTACTACTTTCGTCCTACTGAAATATACTTCCTCCGTCCCGCACAAATAACACCATTTTACTATATTGAACGTCTCATCTAAACTGTATTATTTTCCTCTTTTAATAAAAATGGTCCACCAATGGCCCACCATTATCCATCATATTGTCTAATACACGTACCCACTTTACATAAAATAATAATCCTTAATCTACGTGCAAAAAAACAAATGCACCTCTTTGCCCGGGACGGAGGGAGTAATATGTATTTTGTCATTTTAGTTTGTCATAATAAAAGTGTGTATTTTTTTTTTATAAAAAAACTCACACAAATTAATTATTTCTCTTCTCAGAAGTCACACATCACATTAAAACCTACCACATTGAGAGGTTTTTTGGCCACGTGAAATATGAAAAAATCCAAGACAAGGGGTTTTTTATAAGTGGTGGAGTGTAGGGTTTTTATCCATGTTGTATGAACACTAAGTGGGTTTTTTGAAAAGAGAGAAGGGGAGGAAGAGAGGGAGAGAGTGTGAAAAGGAGGAGAGGAAGGAGGGAGGGTGAAGATGACCCAAATTTCAATAAAATTTTCTACTTTGTGAGGTTTATGAATGGGAGCTCCTAATACACCTACTTATTATGTATTAAAATATTATTTCTTCATTTCATTATATATTAAATTATTATTTCCTTTATTTCAAGTTAACGTTCATTTTATTTTTTTTACGTAGATTAAGAGATATAATATTTTAAAGTTAACGTTTACATTTGTTTTTTTGTACGTAGATTAAGAGATATAATATTTGAATGTGTAGTGAGGTGAGAGAAATCTAATATTTAATATGAAGTAGGTAGTTGTATTAATGTTGTATGTGGACTTTACAAGGAATAATTAATTGTATTGTGTGGGTCCAACTTGATAAAAAAATAAATGTAAACCTTAACGCGAGATAGAAGAAGTATACTCCCTCCATCCCAACTTAAGAGTTCCATTTGCTTTTGGACACGTGAATTAAGAAGTATTATTATTTAATGTGTAGTGGGTAATTATATTAGTGGGTGTGGGGCCCTATGTTTTAATTGTATTAGTAGGTGTGGGTGGGTCCTATGTGTCCAAAAAAGAAAATGAGACTCTTTAGGTAGGACGACCAAAATGGTAAAATGACACTCTTAGCTTGGGATGGAGGGAGTATCTCTTAATCCACGTACAAAGAACAAGCGCACACTTTTAAGAGGAAGTATATCTCTTAATCCACGTGTAAAGAACAAACGCACACCTTCCAACGGAATGGAGGGAGTACTACTTTTAACTTTCTCAATCTAATTCACATTCACACTTTCTTTTCACCAGTTCCATGTTTATGTTAGAAAAAAAGTGTCATTTAACATTGAACTTTTCTCAACATCAATAAAAAAAGTGGGACGGATGTATTACATTTTGTTTTGAGAAGGTGACTACCCAAGACTTTGTGATTAATACAATAAATATGAATTGAAGATGATAACAACTCAATGATAGTGAAGTTGGACCCCCAGCCTTCAAATGGTATCTTTTGCAAGTTGCAACGCACGAAAATAACATTATTCTTTTACCATTATTTGATGCTACAACTGCACCCTCCAAACTTAATCTCAAACCAAAATATTATTTATTCTACATTAAAATTTAAAGATAAATCTCCAACCAATTAAGTGTTCTGCCTACAACCACTTTATATTTTTATGGCTTAAATGGACAAAATTATGTTACATTAAATGATCTTGTAGTACTCGTATTTACCAGCTTTACACCACATTTAATTTTATATGACGTAAGGCATGAGGTTTATAATATTATTTTTTCACTTAATTTAATCTTGAATAAATTAACAGTAAAGCTTTTAAAATAAAAATGAAATACACTCTAGACCATAACGTTAAAATGTGATTAATATTTAGCCCATTGCACAGACACTAAATTTATGTAATTGGTGCACAAAAGAATTTGTTATACATCATGTTTGTATTGAAATCTTTTACCTTTTCAATAAGAATTCTTTATTATTATAATTAATAAATATAGAATTTATTTGTAATATTTGTTTTACATATTTATGTCCTATATCAACTTCCAAGTTTTTATTTTGATATGTTCAAACCTCAATTCCAGACTAGCATAAACGTAAAAATCATTTAATTAATACTCCCTCCATCCCAGGCTAAGAGGGTCAGAGACCTTAAGTTAAACATAAGGTTTCTGTCCCTCATTATCTGGGAAGGAGGGAGTATCTCTCTGAACACTTTAATTTTAAAATTATTATCACTTTTTTTAACATACACAGTACTATGTTTTATCATTAGGAGATTTATTATTTGAAAATACTAAAACTATTACCAAAACTCAAAAGTAAGTCAAATATTTATATCTATGCAAACAGTGAATGTGAAGATAAAATTGATATAAAAATGTTATGTATAATGAAAAAAAATTTATACACGAGATCTCTTCGTGATTCATGTTTTAAAATTTGAGTTAATTTCTTGTAAATCGAGTTTACATCATAAACTATTGTAAATTTTGTGGTCCCCTTTAATTTAAACACCCTAGCAATATACATAAAGTATATATGATTGAAAGGAGGGACCGCATAAACTCGGTTTACATAAGTGTTGGTGTTAAAGTTTCTCCCTTTTGGAACCATATCTTTCAATCAACACCCAAATTGGAATAGAAAAGCGAAGAAAGAGAATTTGGTCCTTCAATCTCTCTTTCGCCTGGCTTACATTCTTTCAGAACCTTCTGACTCCCTTCCCCGGGCTTAGATTTCATTTCCAACTAATGGCACGTTTCGGCATTCCCTGCATAATGAAGATTCTATGGTAATGAGGATTTTTTGAAAGCAATAAGCACTTAAATAATACAATTCGGAATCCCTCGTGGGTGAGAACCTCCAGAAGTCTAAGTGTCGATAAAAGGAGAGAAGAACTCATAAAGTGTTCGACTGATTACGTGAGGATTTGTAGAATCATCATTATTGGTATTTTCAAAATTTACAGATTTAATAGATTCTGCTGAAATCTAACTGTATTTTTGCCTCCAGGGGAAACCGAATTAAACGAAATTTTGGGATTTTCTGGTTGCAGTGGTGTAGAGGACATGATGGAGTTGCAATGGGAGAAGGGTCAGGTGGTGGTGCAGAACCAGAGGACGCCAAAAATGACGACCTTCAGCAGCGCCAACGTAATGGAGAGACTAGAGATCCCTTAGCTGCAGTATCCGCGGGATGGCTCTACCCTTTGTGCGCCGATCTGTACAATACTCCGCCGCCACCGTCTTTTATCACCACCACTTCGATCCATTAACAATTTTACCCATTTGTAAATTTAGATCCGATTCCACCCTAATAGTGCAGGACTAGTTCTACCCCAGTGGTTCTCATATATATACTCAGATAAATAAATGGTTCATTCCTCAGTTGAAGTATTTATAATTCATCAGAGATTACGTACACCAGTATAATAGACAGATTTTTGTAATATACACACCTTTGAACGCCCAAAGAGTAAAAATAAAATTAAAAAAGTAAAAGAAGATAAAAACTGCAACAAATTTAGAAGTAATGTATCATTGGCAAACCTAACATCTATAAGGAAGAATAATGTTACAAGATACAATTATATCCCTGTCCACTATGCAATACAAATGCCCGATAAGCTGATTGTGACTCTGTGATGCCACACTGCTTTCCATCAGACCTCTGCATAAAGATGTCTGCTACACATAGTAAAAAATGCGACAAATTATATAGATCCCGAAGTATGAAAATGTATAAACTCATCTCTACGACTTCAAGTCTTCAATGCCTTTTTTTAAATCAATTTTCACGATATAAGAGTACAATCCAAGGATCTAAAATATGCATGTGGAAATCATAATTTATTACCTAGTATGATTTTCTCAATCAGAGTATGTGCTCAATGCAGCAACGACTAATCCTGTTGTGTCAAGGGTCGCTGCTACGTCGGGGTACCCTTTCCAAGATGTATTGATCTTGAGAGAAGGATACAACCAGCTTTTTACAGCTGATATAAAGGAGTCAGGGTACGGTTCAAGGATTGCTTCCCAATCCAACTGTACGCTCTCAGGAATGCTTCCGGTAAATTCTATGTTAGCGGCAAGAAGTAGCCCGAGTAACACAATGAGCCCAATTACAGCACTACCTCTTGATAATGGGGTGAAATTATACCTGGATACGCCAAATCTGCCTAGTTACATAAAGAGATACAAGTACACCCACCAACCCAACCTTCATCCACAGCTAAATAATTCTCACCAGTAATAAGTCATCCTTAAGATTGCCTCCCTCACATTCTCAAGCACATCAAAATCAGTCGATCCGTAGTTTTCACCACAATAAGTGTCACAGAGTGCCTGCAATTCCAGTTTCATTTATAAAATTTTTTCAAACTGATATCAGGGAAAATAATGCATCTTTCACATCGCTTTCAGAAAAATACCAACAAGATAAAATTGATTTCTGTTACAAACTGAGCATAGAAATGCATGAAAAAACACAAAAAGATATTTTCCAATCCTAATAAAAGTTGAGGAAGTTATAAAAGAACTCAGCAGCTAATTGGCTTGCAAGAATAAAACAATTCAGAACATGTTACAACTTCCATGGTGACATCTGGATAAAATAGATTTGATATAAGTGCATATCCATCCAACATCAAAACTAGGACAATACAGAAATACGTACTTCTGGTCCAAATCATTTTCTGTCAACAATCCATGATTCTTGAGTTCAAGTATTCAAAAAGGAAGAAATAATTAACTATTAATGAGTTGATCACACTAAGGCAAAAACGAGTTCAAAGATTACTTAAGATTGCAGAAGATATACCTCCCATGCTGAAGTCATTTCCACTTCAAAATCATCCCACCTAGAAGGTGTGCAGGGTGTTTTTATAGCAAAATCATACCCAACTGGGTCCCTGAATTGCATAAACTAAATTATTAAAATGACAAACAGATCAACTCATTTAAAAATGAGCAATTTACAAACAAGCTGATGTGCTATCAACCAAAAGTGCACATACGTTTTCCCTAGTAAGATCCTAGTTCCTTCAAGACGCTTTCTGAAATAAAAAAAACATCACCAAGAGGATTTTAGTAAAAGAATTTATTGCAATAAGCTTGCATATATAAGGTACTGGGTTAAGAGAAGTAGATAAGCTTCACAAAACGGAATATTTAACAAAACATACCCCTCGCACACTGTACTGTTGCACCAAGTAGACAACCAGAAGTCTTGGCCTACGGCTCCATATAGATCTGAGCATGATTCTGCGTTTATTATCTGCAAGTTAATAATCAAGGTGCAACATCCCATCAGATTACAAAACATAAAACTCAATAAAGAGTACGTAGAAATTATACAAATCTTTAACAAGAACCTAAACATGAAAAAGTGGAGCATCAATTGGGTAGCCAATGCCCAGAGAAATTGTTTCAAATGAAAGATCACATAATTCTACACGTTAAGAGTGCTTATTTTCCAGACCAGGAATGCACATATATATAAATATAACTCATAAGCATAAGCCCAGTAAATTCTTCTGAAGAAGAAAGAGAAACTGAAAACCACTAAAAATCCCAAGGTAAGTAATCTTTTATCATTTCAAAAAAATTAAATTACAAACTGGTAACATCATCAGAAAAATATAAGCAAACTGATTATACATTGAAGTGAAAATATCTCATTATAAAATAATGCAACATTTCTGCAGATATAAAGTCTAGAAAATCAAACCTCAGAAAGAGAGATACCTTGCAAAGGATTAGCAGAACCCATCAGAAATGAAAGGGAAAATAAAAAGCAACATTTAGCCTTGTTGTCTATTATCAATTTAACTTACTTCTTGCAGTTTCCCATTTTCTCTGAGATTGATGAGGTTGTCCTTCATGTCGTGGACATACTTATCCTGCTCTATGACTGTTTTGGCAACATTAAAGGCCCTGGAGATAAACAAGAAATGACAATTCCTATCAGAGTTTCATCACTAAAGTTAGAGAACATTCTTTTTCGCAAGCCTGAAATTATATAGAAGTGATCTAGCTAATTTGAACTTTTGTAAATATAACAATGTAGTTACCTCTGGAAATTTGGATAATAGCGGACAACTTTTGCTTGCCCAAGAATAAGAGGAGTGTGGGACCCAAATCCAGAGTTAAACTCCTCGCTAAAATACAGAAAGAAAAGGTATAGTTATGAATTATATGCAAGAAAAATATATAGATAGAAGTAGGTATACACAATACTTTTCATTGGAAAAAGTATCAAAACATGTCACATATTATAGGCGTGCAAGGAAGGAGTGATTGGGGCCATTGGGCCTTCCCAATGTTATTAGTTTTAGAATTTCTATCTTTTAAGTCTTCCTTTAAGCTTATATAATTTAATCAGGTGGCCATCGGCCTAGGTTGATATGTAACCTGCATTGTCAGCTTTTGGACAGCAGTTTTATTTGAAATTTCAGCCTTTTGAGGCGTGGGACAAGAGTAGGTCTCGCTGTTGTGTTCTTATTCCGCAAGTGTGATCCTCATCCTATTCCCTTAACTCAAACGTAACAACTAGCATTTTTCATGCATGAATAATAAAATGAAATAAAGTACAATAAGCTATCTCAAAAAGGTTACTATATTTATCCAAGAACTTCCAAATTAAATGAATCCAAATGGAATACCAATTGAACAAAATTCTGTGTGTATAGACAAATATATGAAATGCCATGATGTACCTCAATTTGTTAATCCAAACCACTGGATCACATGGTTCAGAGATTTGTCTCCATTTAACAGCTAATGAATAAACACCGTGCCATAGCATCGTAGGACGTCCATAAGATCGATCCTCTACCGCATTATAGGTACCAGATGATTCCAAAAAACTGCTAGTGCTGCAACCTGCTCCACCTCTGTTCTGACAAGGAGGGTTAAGTTTCTCTCTTCTCCTGGCTTTCTTTCCATGTTTTAATCCACCTTTAATTGAATGCTTCCACTCCGTTTGTAGAGAACGCCAAACCCTTACAACTTTTTGTGCAATCTCTAAAGCAGCAAGCCCCGCCATTCGATACTTGTTCATGTTCAGATAGAGAAGATCAGTCAGTTAAGGAAAAATGCAAACAAACAGTAGAATAGAACGACCAAAAATATGTATCAGAAGATCATATTATTCCAGATGCTTTTGAATTAGTAAGATAAAACACCCATTATAAAACTCTTGCTTGACCTCTAAGGCTATACAGTTTTCAACTAAATCCATGCGGTAAACAAAAGCCACATCAGCCGATGATCCTCCCTTATAAAAGTCACTAACACAAAACTAGAAAATGACCTCTTCGTCATGCTCTACTGAAGCTTTAATGTCCCCTTTTTTTTTTGATAAAGGGGATACCCTCCCAAATGGGGAAATGAAAGTGTTCCAATACCCATTTCCCAGTACAATCATTCCCATTCTTCTTTAATGAAGAAGCACCCGCTAAGTTTTGCAGATAATTCTAAAGCTGGAGATGAGTTAGTAAGTCATCAACTAAACTTCCAAAAAGGCAAGTTAGAAACGTAAGATCTTTTCAGCTTTCACCAAAGAACTTGATTTGAATATATATTTCAATCAACGGAAACTTTTAACTAGGAAGTCAAGAAAAATGTAGATGCATCTAATTGAAAAATCCCATGTCAATTTGTTAACACTCAGAATTCAAACGAAAGATTCATTTGCCCAAATAGCCAAAGCGGCTCCCAATTTCAATATATGATCAATGATAATCCAAGATAGTTCATCACAAGGTTTAAATAACAAACAACCCTAAGCCCAAAGATACGTGCCCAACAAAGTAATTAAATAAAACAGCACAGTTATAGGACTAAAAGACTTGGGCTAATTCAGGCCCTGGCTCATCCGCCCGGCCCTGCCGACGCCGGCGCCCCAGGCGTGAATTCCTCCCTCTCCACACACCGCTCCATATCAACTCCCTCCCCCTTAGAATCAACCTTGTCCTCAAGGTTGAACCAAGAAAACTGACGCTGGAAATCCTCCAAATCCATCCATTTGGCCTCGTCAACCAGTAGCATCTCCCATTTCACCAACAGCTGATCAATCTCATTGCCTCCCTCCGTCACTCTACGCCTTGCCAACACCTTCTCCGGCTCAAATACCGGCGTCTCTGGCAATGCCGCTTCCACTGGATGGTCGCCCACCACTCGCTTAAGCTGGGACACATGAAAAACTGGATGTACGCGACTCCCCGATGGAAGCTCAAGTTGATAGGATGCCGGCCCCCCTCTCGCCTCAACCACGAACGGCCCATAGAACTTGGAAGTCAGTTTGTGATGTTTGGTTACCGCCAATGATAGTTGCCGATGAGCCCTCACCTTTAAGAACACCCGATCTCCAACCTCGAAATTTACATCCCGACGATGGCGATTGGCAAATTGAACCATTCGACCCCTTGCAACTTCCAAATTTGTCCGCAGCCTAGCCAATATCACCGTCCTACTCTCGAGCATCTCCGCCACTGCCGCTACCTTACACTTGCCAGGCAAATAACGCCGTAAGGATGTGGGTGGTCGGCCATACACAACCTCGAATGGGGTAACCTGCGCTGCCGTCTAAAAGTGTTATACCAATATTCCGCCCAAGGTAACCAACTAATCCACTTGTGCGCTCACACACGAAGCAACGCAAATACGTCTCCAACACCCGATTTAAAACCTTCGTTTGCCCATCAGTTTCTGGATCATATGCGGAGCTGAATTTGAGCTGATTACCGGACATCTTAAACAACTCTTTCCAGAAGGAGCTAACAAACAGGGGGTCGCGATCGCTCACGATAGTCCCCGGAATACCGTGCAGCCGCAAGATTTCCTTCATGAAGGCCTCGGCCACACTCCGAGCCGTCATCTTCCCCTTCATAGCTATGAAGTGCCCGAATTTTGACAACCGATCAACCACCACCAAAACCGTCGAGTACCCTTGAGATTTTGGCAACGCAGTGATGAAGTCCATAGACAGATCTTCCCATATCAACTCCGGAATGGGCAGCGGTTTCAACAACCCCGCCGGAGACATTGCCTCATACTTAGCTTTTTGGCAAATTAGACAGCTTGCAACATACTCCCTCACAGCGCGGAACATGCCGCGCCAATAAACACTGGTGGCAAGGCGACAGTACGTCCGCAGGGCCCCGGCATGACCCCCGATAGGAGTGTCGTGGAATTCCTGCAGCAACCTCAGTATCCACTTCGATACCAGCCGCTAGCACTATCCTCCCCTTATAAAACAACTTCCCTCCAGCCACCTTAAACACCACTCGACTCGACGGGTCCCTCTGCAGGTCCCTCACCACATTGTATAAACTCATCGTCGATTGCTCGGATAATATATCCGTCATCCCACCCCAATCAGGACCGCTGAGTGCTAACAAACATTCCCCCTCCATGCGGTGCGAGAGCGTATCGGCGGCTGAATTAGCCGCGCCCGGTTTGTACTCAATTTCGAAATCGTAACCCAACAGTTTAGCCACCCAGACTTGTTGCGAAGGTGTCGCAATTTTCTGAGATAAGTATTTCAGACTGCGGTGGTCCGTTCGAACGGTAAAATGGCGCCCACCAGGTACGGGCGCCAGTGCTGGACTGTCAAAACTAACCCCATCATCTCTCTTTCGTATGCCAACTTAGTAATCATTCTATCTGCCAAAGATTTACTAAAATAGGCAATCGGCCTCCCTTCTTGCATCAACACAGCTCCCAGTCCCGACCCGGATGCATCACATTAAATAACAAACTATTTCTTAAAATCAGGCATTGCGAGAACCGAGGCTATCGTCATTGCTCCTTTCAACGCCAAAAAGCCTTCTCCGCGGCGGCCGGCCACTCGAATTCCTTGGGCGCCTCCTTAAGCAGGGCCGTTAGCGGTCTTGCCAACAACCCATATTTCCTCACAAACCGGCGATAATAACCGGTCAACCCAAGGAACCCCCTAACTTCCCGAACGCTGCGGGGACAGGGCCAATCCATCACCGCCTGAATTTTCACCGGATCCATCTCCACGCCAACCGCCGAGATGATGTGACCCAGATACTCCGCCCTCAGACAACCAAACGAACACTTCTTCTGATTTGCCTTATACTGGTTGTCCTGTGAGATTTGAATAACCTCCCTCAAGTGCTTTGCATGCTGCTGCCAAGAACGACTGTAGATTAGAATATCATCAAAGAAAACTAATACAAATTTCCTCAAATAAGGCCGAAATAAGTCATTCATAGCAGATTGAAATGTCGCCGGTGCATTAGTTAGGTTGAACGGCATAACCAAAAACTCATAGTGCCCGTTATGAGTTCGGAAGGCTGTCTTGTGAACATCCTCCTCAGCTACCCGAATCTGATGATAGCCGGAGCGCAAATCAATCTTTGAGAACAGCACTGCCCCCGCCAACTCATCCAACAACTCCTGGATTACCGGAATTGGATATTTATTCAACACCGTTGCCTTATTCAACTCACGATAGTCAATACAGAACCACCAACTACCATCTTTCTTCTTGACGAGATACACCGAGCTAGAAAAAGGACTGGAGCTCAGTCTAATTACTTGTGCCAACATGTCGGCCACCAACCGTTCAATCTCGTCTTTCTGTATATGACTATCCGTAAGGCCGCACAGACACCGGCCCAGACCCCGGTAGTAACTCAATCCAGTGCTCCGTTCCCCTCGGCGGTGGCAGTCCCTCAGGCTCACCGAAAACCTCGTTGAATTGCCGCAAAATGGCCGCCAATTCGCCGTCTCTCCTATGTCAGGTGTGGACTCCCCAGCGTCGACGGCCCCCCCTCCTCCATAACCCAGAGTTCGGCATCCTGGATTTGTATCAGTTCCCTGATTCCGATTGGACTCCGGCACAGTGCTGGATCACCCTTTAAGACCACCCGCTTCCCTTTATGATGAAAAGACATAGTCATGCGAGCCCAATTTGTGCTGACATCCCCTAGAGTAGAAAGCCACGCCACACCTAGAATAACATCCACTCCTCCAAGCGCAAACACGTGGAAATCCGCTTCTATAGACATTTTAGCTACAGAAATCGCCAAATCACGACAATACCCCTTAGATTCCTTTCACCTTCCATCACCCAATTGAACTCCAAAACTTCTTGACCTGTCAGGCAATAAATTCAGTTTAGCAATCAAAGAGCTGGAAACAAAATTGTGACTAGCTCCACTATCCACAAGGATAGTTATATTTTCTCCTAGCAGCTTCCCTCCGAAACGCATGGTGCGCGGCCCCGTCAACCCTGCCATGGAATAGATCGGCAGAGCCCCCCTTCATCTCCTTTTCCTCCAGAGTTGCAGAGTCTCTCCTTCATTACCAGCATCAGGATCCTCGGAGTATTCGAAACAACTCAGGTCAAGCGCTTCTTCCTCGAGCAACAACACATTAAGCTGTCGCATTGGACATTGATGCCCTGGCGACCAAGTCTTCTTGCAGCGAAAACACAATCCCTTGGCTCGTAGCTCTGACATCTCCTGAGGAGACATACGGCCAAATCGATGGGGACCCGCCGATTTCCCAATCGCGGCGAATCTGCCTGGCTGAGCCCGAAACGGCGACCTCATTGCTGACGATGCCGACGACCCTGCTGGTGAGTTGTAGGGCCGCGGTGTCTAGCCGAACCCCGTCGACACCGGCACGTTGGAGAAACGACTGTAAGACGACGGTCGGCCTACCGAAACTACTCCAAGTTTCGGGGCCCGGCTGCTCCCGTATGCACTGAGGCTGAACTCCACGTTGCGTGCCAAAACCATCGCCTTTTCGAGGTTAGAGGGTTGTAGAAGACGCAACCAATTGAGAATTTCCTCATTGAGACAGGTCATAAAGTAACCAAGGTAGTGCTCATCACTGAGCCCCGGTACTTGGCTTGCTAGCTGCACAAACACGCACACGAACTCTTCCACGGACTTCTTTGTCTGACTGAAGACAGACATTCAAACGGACTCCCTCGAAATCGAGAATCAAAACGGCTTATAAGGGCCTCCGCAAATTCGTTCCGGGTCATGTTAGGTTTCCTGGTTTGAATCCACAAAAACCAATACAGCGCCGTGTCCTCCATGGCCACTATGGCGGCGGATAATTTCAATTCATCCGCGGCCTGATGCGATTTAAATTGCTGATTGGCCCTCGCAAGTCAACCGATCGGATCAGTGCCCTCAAATGGCGGAAGAGTCGACGGGGTCGGCGACTTCGCCTCCACCGCCCCGTAAGTGATCCTCGACTCTTCAACGGCCCTAGTCGTCTCTTTCGCGGGCGGATCTGCCCTCGAAGTAGACCCCCCGCTGACTGCGTCAGTTGCCGAACGCAAGGCTGAGTCCGACAGCACAGACATTGACGCTGCGAGCCCCGACATGGTGGTAGCAATCTCCTTCAATTGCCGCGCCATCTCCTCCTGTTCGATCTTCATCCTCTCCTGTTCCTCCAATATCCTTCCCAACGTCTCGACGATCTCCTCTTGCCCCTTCTCCAATTCCTCAATCTTTTGTTCACTACGCGTAATCGTCATCGCGAGTGAGTGATCCGGCAGGTCGTACCAATTGTTAACACTCAGAATTCAAACGAAAGATTCGTTTGCCCAAATAGCCAAAGCGGCTCCCAATTTCAATATATGATCAATGATAATCCAAGATAGTTCATCACAAGGTTTAAATAACAAACAACCCTAAGCCCAAAGATACGGGCCCATCTAAGTAATTAAGTAAAACAGCAAAGTTATAGGACTAAAAGACTTGGCTATTTCAAGCCTGGCTCATCCGCCATGCCTTGCCGACGCCAGCACCGATAAACCAGCAGCGGCCCAAGCGCGAATTCCTCCCTCTCCGCACACCGCTCCATATCACAATTCTGGTTAGGGTAGATCTTAACCTTTTAGTTCTGACAAATTATAACAATAGCACCAGGACCATTGAAAATGAAATCTAAGAGGTAGAAAAACCCTCCTCTAAAAGGAATTTCAAATCAAACTTCATGTAGTAGAAAATGAACAGAACGTTTCCTTCTTTTGTTGTTCATACATACTCCCTCTTACTCAAAAAAGTTTTCACCCTTTCCATTTGGTATGTCCCACAAAAGTTTTCACCTTCCTAAAAAGTTCAAAAAGTCAAAACAAGTATCCTCTCCCATACTCTATTTATAAAAAAAACCACCCCTACCTGACACACCGAACATACTATATCATTTATTTATCACCCAAAAAATACCATAATACCCCCAAAAGTTGCACTTTACTTAATCTAAGGTGAAAATTTTTGTGAGTCAGAGGAAGTAGTATTAGTCCAGAATAAAAAACCTTGCAATAAATTCATACAAAATAACAACAGGAGCACAAATATCATTGCAAATAGCACCAATAAGCCGTAAATTCCACGAAAGAATAACATCTTAAAATTTTATTAAAAAGGAAAAAGAAAGGATACAAAAAAATAAATAAACTTAATAGAAACTGAGGTGAAGCTATTTTTCTTGTAGTAATTCAAATCATATAAACTGGAAAAAAATACTCACTCCGTCCTGGCAAGTATTTCACGTATTGTGGTGCGCGGAGTTTAAGAAAATTTACTTTTTTATGCATAAAGTAAGAAAGAGAAGAAATATTTTGATTAATTTAATGAAAAAGTTGTGTAAAGTTATTGGGATATGTGAAAAAATGAATATTATATTGGAATGTGTGTAAAAAATGGGTATTATTATAGTGTATTTTTTACCAATTTTAGTAAAAGTAAAGTGTGAAATACTTTGAGTGATGGATAAAAAAGGAAAGTGTGAAATACTTTCAGGGACGGAGGGAGTATGCTCCATAAACAGTTCTTCGAGCAGGACATTGTAGCAATCCATGCACCGCCAATTCACAGAATTCATTAAATGCTTTCCATTCTATCACTTTTATACAACAGTCACCTGACGTTTGTTGGGCAGGAATCCTGGGCAGTGGTATTGGATCTTCTTGCCAATAGAATCTGCAGCCTGTATAAGGGATGTTTTTTGCTTTGTCAAAGAAAAGTCTTGTTTTTTAAGCTTTCCCTTTCTCAAAGAATCTCGTAGAGGAGGTTGCCTGTAAACTTTCTCACACACATTTTTTGGATGCAGCCTTTTACACCAATATTCCTAAGAAAAATAAACAAAAGAGTATCAACATTGAGATACTTTTCTGAAAGCACCGAACACTACTAGCTAAGCTACTTCTTAATGGAGCTATTAGAGCCCTCCACACTTAAAATATACAAGTTATCTGTCCCAGTTGTTTTCTGTTTCAAAGCCAATGTTTAATGTCTGTAATATTTCTCATTCACTAATCATGCACTATTAACTACCAAGACTCTTCTGAGAACACGTTCCGAGGTTAGCTATTCTGCAACAAAATCATGTTCCAGTCTTTGGCTATTTCAACGTTCACGGTTCACCCAATAAATCAAGAATTTTATCAGGATGCATCATCTACAGTATTAAATACAACCATACACTTATTATATTCTGCACAATATAAGGAATGACCTTAAACAATAATTGGATGGGGCCACACGAGATGATATAAAAGCAAATCAGACTTACTACAATAAGGAATAGCCATTGCCTTACCATTGAGACAAATGTACCCAGATAAAGTACAACATTCACGCATTCACGTGTCCATATTTCTATATAATACATCAATGCAGAATTTCAAAGCCATAACATATAAGTCAATATCATTATTCAGGGCCAAAAAAGTTCTCATGCTGGCATATTAAAGCTTGATATGAATTACAAAAATTAATTCGAATGAAAGTATCGATATGATAAAACTCTGCATAAATAACAGAATGCAGATTGAAGCCATCAAAGCACAATGAAGTAATGATATGCTTTACCTTAAAGAGGGGGTCTATGTCACCATCAAGGTCAAACCAAGAAAACTCAGAGTTGAACTTTGATGCCGTGTATAACGCAATTTCTTTCTGCAAGTAAAGATAACAGGATAAATAAATAAATTAAAAGAATGACAGCAACTCCTGATATTGCATGGTGGTTCCTGGATCTAACAAATATCAACAACATGATCGTACATACAAAATCATGTTTATATAATGACTGACGAAGTGGAGATATTATGAACAAGAATTAAGTTAGCTAAATCCAAAATTACATGTATTTTAAATTAATTGTGCTCCACTATTAGCTAAATTATTATATGTGTTTCCACAGTGCTCAGTTTGAGTTTAAATTTCCCATGGCTCAGGTGATAGATTACTCTTATACTCTAAATCTGGAGTTGAGGAATAAAGAAGTTCCCAAAACTTTATTTTAAAAAACATAAAGAGTGTTCAGGTTATAATATGGAAAAATAGAAATTGACCCTATACTCAAATTCCCACTCAAACAAGCACATGTGTCTAGCTGCTATTGATTTTTCAAATTCAAAACCATTTAATTGAATCCGTTAACTTTCTAATTTCAAATTAGAAAGGTAAAGGATTCATTTTATAGGTTCCTCAATCACTCTCGGCTCTAATTATAAAACATATTTATCTGATATTCATAAAAATTAACTGGCAGCAGCTGGAATACAATATTTATCTGATATTCAGAATAAAAATTAACTGGCTGCAGCTGGAATACAATACAAGAACCCCAAGTTCAGAGAGTCTTAATTAAAGGAAATACTAACTGTAGTCATTAGTACACAAGAAACCAAGGTTGAACTAAAACATGTAAAATTGTCAATTTCTCTGGAAATGAGCAAGCATAAACAGTGTCACACACACACACACACTAGATAATTCTTAGAGCTTTGAACCATACCCAACACAGAAAAATTAGCAGAAAGGACTGACCGAAAAGACAAATGGATAACATAACAGTTGAGCTGGCGTGCATGCATGCACATTAAAAAAATCTTCACAATTTATACATATATGTTATCTACAACTACCTGGAAAGATGTCACACTGACCTGATAAAAGGCTAAGCACTGGAGTACAAATTTTTCCATTGAATCCAACTCAAAATCCAAGGCTGCATCATAATCTTTAACCTGCATTGTAAGACCAGAGCCATTAAAGGCTCTCTATGAAAAAAAAAAAAAAAACTCATTTTGATAGGAACAAGAAGAAAGAACGAAGAAAAAAGGACATACCGCCTCCTTAAATTCTCCAATAGCATGATAACAAGATGCTCTTAAGTACAGACATTCTATATTTGAGCTATCTATACTTAATCCCAATGATAATTCCTTGATGGCATTCCTGTAGCCATTGAATTAAATAGAGAATTATGTAGCTATTTACTCTTCTATATAAAATCATATGTTGACTCAATGATTTCACAAATCACATATGCAGGATGCACATTAAGGACACAAGACGTAGCAAGGCATTTTACTGCCTCAGGTGCGCCTTGAGTATAATGATGAAATAACTATAACAATTCATCCTGCACTAAACATAATAGATTAAAACAAGACACACACATTAAATTTAAGCATTTAACATAAGACAACTCATCATGTTCGAAATCACACAGTAAATGACACAAGATGTTCATCAAAATAGTAACCAAACTAACAACTGATAATTGGCAGCTGGAGCTGGTAAAAGGCAGGCAGCAGCAAAAATCATCTGAGATGATACAGCCCAGGCTAATGAACCAGCCCCATCAGGAGAAAAGTCAAGCAAGCTCAATAAGTTTCTTATATGCCCCTTTTGGCATGAAGATTATATTTTTGGTTGCTCTAGCATTCTGCCAAAATGTCAAAGGCGAGTGGCACATGAAATAATTAGGTTGTGATTGCAAAAATAGAATTATATTTATGTTTTTTCTCTCACTTCCCCTGTTTTCCCTTTCTTTGCAATTAAACACTAACTCAAATAGTGTATTGTTATCTGCATTTTTTATTTTGCATTATATAATACTATTATCCATGGCTTTCTTAATTTTATGTTGAGCTTTGTGGTTTTGCACATATTAGGTAGGGAGGGAGGAGTGCATCTCTCATACCTAGAAGTATTATCAAAGTCTAAACCCTAATTTTAAAATATTTTGAATGATATGGTACATATATTTTCGCATAAAGGTAAAGTTGTTTTTCAATTAACCAAAGTTGATATTTCACTAATGAAAAACCTTAACTATCATTTGTAAAATTGGAAACTATCATAAGCCTCTAGGCTCGCTTGAGGCACGTAAAGTTACCCTCCTTCAGACCTGGGCCTGGATACTATGATTTTGAGGTGCAAGAGTTGTAGCCTCAGCCAAGGTATATTTAATGACTATGGTAGGATAAAACATTTAACAGTTCTGCCCTATCGATAAATAATTCTTAATGATGATTGACAAAAAAAAAAAAAAGATTAAAAAAAATAATAATTACAAACTGCCCGAAAATCTAAGGATCAAAGGATGGAAAAATGAGATCCAGCATGCGCATCATAACATAACTAAAACATTTTAGAAATAAGTTTAATACTAAACAATGATAAGGAAATAAGATATCCAGGAAATCCAGATCAGTTGAGCTGTGTTATATTTTATAAAAACAAATTTTTTTATTAATAATGAGATACTTATCAACATAAGTAAGACGACACTGAAACAAATCAATAGTGTGATTAAAGCTTAAGGGGTTCCACATACAATATCTGGGCATTTGGCATTTGGATATTTCAGAATCAAACATAAAAATTAATTTATTTGACTGATCTCTGACTCTTGGAAATGCCAACTAACGGGAGGGAGGACAAGAAAGTGAACCAACACCTGAGATCCTCCAGTATGCCCCCTGTAGAAGAAACAACACCTAGCAATGCCTCAAGTATATCATGACTTCCCACCCCAGGGCAAGTTTCAGCAACTAAAAGACTAATCAAAACCAGCACTGTATTCAAAGAGTTTCCAAGACATTATAAAACTAAGGAAATACAAACAATTTATTAAAAAAAAAAGGATAACATCGTGAAAATTTCTTTGGTAAAACAGTGGGACTGAAAAGTAAAAACAAATTAATCAATGAGAAAGAATACACAAGAAAATTCACAGAAAATAAGATCGCATGTACTAGTGAAACTGAAATCTAACTATTAAATGTAATAGTCAGCCCTAAATTCCTAAAATTAGGGGTAGATTATAATTGATAATAATGAAAGAAAGAAAGAAAGGATTTTTTTTTTTGATCAAAACGGGTCAAACCTCCCAAAATTAGCCTACTCCCAAGCATTCTTGAACCTAGACACTCATCTCAACATAGATTCATCCCTGTTTTTGGCCAAGTTCAAAACCCCTAATCACACTCCCCTTATTTTCAAATTAGTCACCAGAATTCAAGGGATTAATGGGAGTATTCTTTCTCGCCTTCCAATCCCACACACACCTCCCTCACCTATAAATACTAGCCCTTCAAACCTCACATTAACACTAAAATCTCACACAAGAATCACAATTGGAGTAGTAGCCCCTAAAGCTTAGAGATTTCCCAACTTCTTTCTTCTTCCTACATTTCAAACTCTCTAAAATCTCACACAAGAATCACAATCGGAGTAGTAGCCCCCAAAGCTTAGAGATTTCCCAACTTCTTTCTTCCTCCTACATTTCAAATATGTTTACTTACATGCAAGTACATGTTTTTTGACATAAAAAAGAATACATTTATGCAAGTACTTTCTAAAATATCTGAAAATGTTTTACCTACATGTAAATGAATGTTCAAATGTTAAAGTTCTTCCGACATGAAAATTAAACTTCTCACAAGCTTTCTTACAAGTATTCGAGACATGAAAATTAAATATGTTACAAGTGCTTTCAAAAGTACTTGAGAAATGATTATTAAACTTTACAAGTGTTTTAAAAGACACTTGAGACGTGCCAAGGGCCTAGAGGTGCCTGGATTAGGAGAGATCCTCGGGGAGTATCCGCATTGCCAAAAAGAATTTATATTGATCAATCATATAAAAGAGACATAAAAATTACCATGGAATGATGTGATTTAAGACATAAAAAGTACCATGAGTTGATGTGTTTTGAGACATGAAAAGTATTCATAACATTATTTAATTTGTGATATTAAATATTTTTATGATATGAAGCTTTAAGTGCTTACCCTCAAACTTAAATATTTTTCAGATTGAAGAGGATGCGGTGAAAATAAATAAATGATAATTTATTATTTCATTTACTCTATGCAAGAATTGGGACATATCATCTTTAAGCATTTACGAGTTATTAAGTTTTAAATAAATTTATGCTTCTGCTATTTATTAGACTAAAAGTCCATATTTAAGAAAGTATTTTTATTGAAAATTTAGGATGTTACATTAAAAGACTGTTATGAACCTTATCATCCTTTGTGATTCAAAAGGGCATGACAAGAGTATATTGGATGGAGACTTTATAACATCAACAATAATGAATGTGATATGTAAGAGAGATCCAAAAGGAACAAAATAACTGCAGTATGCAACCATAATATATAAAAAAGAACGATGTACGAAAGATTATATCTACAGCTCCAGAGTCTTCAAGTAAACTGCAATCATTACCTGTATATCTAGCTTCACATATGTTTACTATCTCAAGAAAGATAACATAAAGAACATTTACCTGTGCTCTCCCATTCCATGCAGAAGCAACCCGTGCAGGTGATATGCTTTCGCAAACCTAAAGGAGTGAGACCATCAGTATGAATTTCCTATAATATGAACTACACTGAAAATCTTTATATAATAAATGATGAAACATTTAGAATCTAGAAAAAAGAGAATCAAAGAACATTTTACCAAATAAAATTACTTGAATACATCACCTATAATCATCATTTAATAAGAGTATCATATCTACTTGATTACAATAGAACAAATAAATCATGCACGAACCTTCCGTCAATTTTCAGAATCTCATGAAGACACTGCAGAGTCTTTTCTGAATTTGCCATGTCTTGATAAAACTGAGAAGGAAAAAAAATCATACTATCTTAATTAACATTAATGCACATGCATGGATGAATCTGAAATTTCCACACATACAATTAAGACTACTAATCCTCGAAGAGAGAAGTAGAATTAAGAACAGAAGAACCGTAATCAACCAAGATACTACTTAGTGTTCTGTCCACCTAAAGGATCTATTTCCATATCTTTTGTTTAGGAGGCCAGATATGTGTTGTGAATTCTTAGAGAAATTGTCATATCCTTTAATTCTGGAATTACTTTATTGTTTCTAACCTACACCTAGGGTGAGTCCCAGGTTTCTTTAAGGCAGCACTAATATATACATCACTTATCACATGGATCCAAACATCGGAAAATCTTAATAAACGCCGTAAGAAGTTCTTTACTCACCAAACATAACATGTTCACAAGAAAACATGTGTTCTACTTTCTTCTTTTCTATATATAAATATTAATGTGTATGTGTGTGTGTTTGGGGTTATTAAGAATCTTGCTCACAACACAAAAACATTCTTTCATTCAGAGGGGAGCAAAAAGGGGCTATGCATCTAAGTATATGTTAACTTATACCTGAGTTAAATGAGTCCAAGCCTCGAGGAAACGTTGATCTATCTGGATGGCTTTCATATGTGCCTCTTCCGCCTTTTTATATTCACCAAGTGGAGAAAGAGCCAAACCCTGTGACAACCAAAATTTAATACAAAATTCATTGAAAACAAACAGTTTCACTCATTTTCTTCATCCCATTTATTCAAAGTTAAGGTTAGCTTCTCAAGACTCACCAAATAAGTGTATGCAGATTTGTACTCCTTATCAATTTTTACACAGACTGACAAGTCTTCAACAGCAGCCTTGTAATCCTTAAATTTATAATTTACAATTCCTGCTCAAATTTTACTAAATGATCATATCCACAATATGAAGCACTTGAAAAAAAACCAAAAAAAGGAAATCAGAGAAGAAAGAAGGAATAAGCATAGGTTTCAGTATTTCACAATAAGTAATGATACTCAACAAAAGTTCAACTGAGTTATGATGTTATGAGCACTTTTTTTAATAAATAAGGACTTTGATTGATTCGGGGATTACTGGACAAGCCTTTGGTCTTGTTGGAGAGCAAATTCTTCCTTGTCCCTTTATACCAATTTTTCTTCAATTAAATATAACTTTCCTGCTTAGTTCTCTTCTCCATCTATTACAGGGATTGTAATTCTCAAAGGCAGGGTCACCATCAATTACTTATTTGCGCAAACAATAGTACAAAAGGGGTTGTCGGGTAATTTGTAGACATCAGGGAAACTTTGTAATTAACCAAACAATTGGTGTTTTTGCTAATTTAGAAACCTAATTTACCCATACCACAGGATTCATTCAATAATTTGGACCAACGTCAAGTAGGTAACAGTTATTTGCCATAGAATGAATTAAAACAGTTACAGAAGTATGAAGTACTACTTTGTTCCTCATGATATATTCACTTAAGACTGGATGCCAAAAGCTTCCACAGTCAGTCTAGAATCTAGATGAGTAGGGCAGTGATAATATTCTACTCAGTGACAATATTCCAGACATAAAATTCTGTAGAAACGTGTCGCATGTGCTTTTTGCATCAATATAAAATTCTAGAATGAACTCAGATCATGTGAAAATACACTTCACCTGGCTTATGACCATCAGAGGTTTTATTTTCATCGTCAAAACTTTATAAATTTCATTGAGCATCAAAAGATGGATACATTGTTCGACTGTTTTAATTACTAAGGCTGGATCCCAATTGTCTTACCTACATGAGTGTTTTGATTCTGCTGAATTGATATTAGCAGTAAATAATTTACAGGTGAATGATATCAAGATAAGGGGAAAAAAATATATGGTTATCTATCTCCTTTGACAACTTAACAAATCAAACTATTCACAAACAATCAATGTGAATGTATTGAAAACTAAAAGAATGTTTATTTTGATAAGATGTTTCTGAGGGAGAAATCAGGATTTTTTTCCCCAAGAAGCAGGAGAAATTATTGATACATATATTTCCTTTTTTTCTCTAATCTCCAGCCCCATATTGACTCTAATGTTTTATGGTTTAACTGGCATAATAAAGTACCTATATCATGCAACAAGGTAAACTGGGAAAATCTTACAGGTACCTCAAGAACAGGATGCTGAAGGCTAATGGCAATAAATTTTAATAACTATACCCCTTTCATGTAACACGTCAGCGGAGTTTGGTTCAAATTCCAAAGCTTTTGTTAGGTCCGCAATTGCCTGGAAACAAACAAGTTATTTAAGGAGGTTAATAAATATATTCCACTGCATGAATGAAGCACTTTATTATAAATGTAAATTAATGATCAGCAAATAAAATAATGACAAATAAGAACAGATATAAACAGAGTATGTTGCACCACATTGTAGCTGGTGGTCAATGACTCACTAGCCTACCATCTGCATAATTATGCCAGTGTCTTTCCTTTACAACGCAACTGCACCCAAAACATAACTAACCATCCAACCAAGTACCAACTCAATTTATTGACAAATTTCCTCCCACCAACCCAACCTCGTAATTTACCACCACTAACAACATAAAGGCTCTGATTAATACTTGAATTCTACCTCACAATCATTAGCAATTGAAATTTGTTCCTTCCCTGGAAGGAAAGAAGATCGAACACCCCCTAAATTCTCTGAACGTTACTGTATAGCAATTAGTTTGAACATGGCATGTAAGTAATCTATTGATTTCCATTCAGGTAACTCAAACCAATTGATGAAAGACGGGATTTTCAAACCTAGAGCAGCAGCTTCTAGAAAACAAAACTTACTGAAAAGCAGCATGAGATAAATGGTAGGTAAAATTATTAAAAGCTGTAACTTGGTTTCAGATTTAATTAATGCCTTGTGAGAAATCAGATCCCATATGCAGTAATTCACCAATTAACTCAACTCAGCATCAGTGAAACAAAGATATTTGGAGCTGGTTTGAAGGTAGACACTGGGATATGAAGCTTAATTAGCTATGACTTTTTAAAGGACATATTGCACCTCAAGGAATATAAGAACCAGTTGTAGAAAAGAGAAGTTCGAACACTGCAATATCATAATCAAGTATCACAAAAGCACCTTTGCAGATTCTCCCAAGGCTGCTCGAGCCTGCCCCCTGCGTTTCCAAGCTTCGCCAGCTGATGGATTTGATTGTATTGCCTATAACATATAACCATGTTCTATTTCCATCATCCAAGATTCCACATTGCTGCCCACACTAAGGACTCATTTTAATGTTACCTTTGTAAAATCAGCAATAGCAGCATGTAGTTCTCGTTGAAAGGCATATGCCGTTCCCCTTCCAATTAAGGCCTCAGGGTAATCAGGCTCTTCTTGTAGTATCTAGCATAAACAGATGATATATATGTCATATGAATTATAAGAAAAATTTCCTTTCTTCCAACCAAATGACATGGGAGAAAACTTAACAAAGACAAATTGTTACGTGATTAGATTTCTACCTTGTCAAAGATGGATATAGCATATGCATATTTTCCATCATTAACCTGGCAACAGAGAAAACGTCTCTTCATATTGGGTAAAAATAAATAAGTAAATAATTAAGTTCTGTATGCACACATACAGATAAGAAATGCATAAAACAGCAAACCATAAAATGTAATGAAGGTACAAGCATCAAATATCCTAAAACACCAAAAGACAATATTCTTCATCACTTCAGGTGCCAAAAGATGAACCAGAAAAATACACAATCATCTGGGAACATCAGGCAGCACAAGACTGTTTCATCATCATGATACCAAGAAACAAGAAAAAATTTACCTGTGCAATTCCCCTTGATAATCTGAAATCCACATTTATTGACTTGTTCTTTGATAATTTTGCAACAGAGAATTTTTTGTCCCTATTGGCCTCATCCATTAATTCATTGTGTATTTCAGATAAGCTAAATGATTCACTGCATATATCAGAGAAGTCAACAGATTCACTGCAAAGCACAGAGGAATCAACGCCAGATTCAGACGAATCACTCAATACAGATTTTCCTGTCTGCTTCTTGTGCACCCCATTAGATTCAGTTGGTTGACTTTCAAGCTTTTTGTGTGATAGACTACCTAAATAACTGTTTCCTTTAAAATTAAGGCCCGATCCATTTTGTAAGCTTTCATGAGTCTCTAATTTCTGACTTGAACTGCTCCTTGGTTTCATTCTTCCATTTGATAATTCATGGATATCAGATACATCACTTGATTTCATGGTGACACAAGATTCAGATGCAGCAGAAGAAGACCCAGATGACTCCATCACACAATTCTGAGAAGAACTAGAACCATTTTGTTTAGCAATATTCAAAAGATCTTCCAGCTCCAGGAGTAGTTTCAGATCTGCAGACTGACAAACAGCATGCTTGTATCCCTGCTCCCAAACTGAAAGAGCTTCCTCTTTCTTTCCAAGAGCAGAAAATGCACGTCCTAGAAGATAAGGGAAAAAAAATGACCAATTTTAGCAGCATGGAAAACCTTAATGGAACTATTTGGAAATATTAAAAGAGGATCAATCAAGCATGCTTTGAAAGAATGTTTCAGGTGAAAATTAACAAGATTACATCCAGCAGTTGCAACAAAGTGCAAAGACTCCAACGTTATATGTTCTTATTCAATCTCCAAGAATAATACTCTCCGTCAACAGACATAATACATCTAAGGTTAAATGATTCCTGAACCATTTAAGCAATTTAAAAATTCTAAGAGAGAAACTTGATATATTTTTTTAATGTCTAAAGTCAATGAATCAGTGTGACTGTGAAATTGACCAAAAAACTATGGTGAATCAAATAATAGTAAGAATTAGTTAAGTGAAACAACATCTTCCATGGGGAAATTACAAGGATATTGGGTCCATATTTTACAGTACCTAATCAAGTAATTCAATTTGAACTCCACCTAAGAACACTTCCAGACATTATTGCAGCATCTTATACTGTCTCTAACTTTTATACCTAGCAAGCAGATATGCTTTCAGAGATAATGCACAAGAAATCCACGTGTCAATACAAAATCCACAATACATTACATACTATAAAAAGCTCAAAAGGTTCTGCTACTCTGTTTCAAAAGGAATACAAGTTAATAATTGAGGGATTTTTGTTATCTAAAAACTAATGTTACGTGTATCGTTGAATAGACTGTTAGATAAATCAGAACTCACAAGAAGAAAATTCCACAGACGGTGGCTTTAGAAAAAATTAAAAAAGCTCGTATTAAAAATATATATACGTTCCATTAATTTACATTTCACTCAACCTAGATTATTTGTTGACTGACACCACAAGATTCTGACTCAGTAAGAGTCAACTCTAACTTAAGGTTGATTCCAATTGTAACTTACAATCACAGAGAATTAAAAACTTCAGCAGAAAACTTCGAGCCTCCCACTGAATTCTTACTAATTCTTGTTTAGTAGCACATGCTCAAGATAATACAAACAAAAGGAAACAATACACACTTGAAAATCACTAATCTTGCAAAAAGAAGATGGTAAAGGCAAGTGACGTTGTCAGCTGTACATGATAGACAACTATCTCCTGCGGTCCAGAGAAGATTCAGCAGTCACTTATGATACTACTTACTAGGATCGATACAATGCAACGTAATAACTGAGAAAGTTGTATAGTATGTTATGATACGTTGTTTATCCTTCTTGTCTGCAATATTGCATTAACTGAGGGAAATAGGGCATGAATTGATTGAAATGTGATTTGTATCAACTCACAAAAATATGCAGCCTGTAAAGTGAAGTATTCTGGATAAAATTCCTAACCTAATGGTAGGCTCCGTTATGTTTCTCAAAGAGCTTGAAGCATAACTGATTTCTAGTGTTCTATAATTATGCTGCAAGATTTTATATTCACAGCAATGGAAATCTGACACTAATCCTTAGGCTGATTAAATAGACCTCGTAACAGACAAATTGAAAATGCAAAGGCTGACCTTTGAATATATAAGCTTGAAGAAGCTCAGGATCGAGCTGCAGCGCCTTATCACAGTCCTTGATGACGTGCTTGTGCAACTCCAATTGGCTATAGCAAAAAGCTCGATTGCTGAAACGTAACAACAGAAACACAAATACAAATTCAACGGATCAGACTACGAATCAGCTCAAAAACTCATACAATCAAATCAGGAATCAGAAACAATCTAAATTAAAAATTACCAGAGGTCCTGAATCGCACAGGACTTAGAAAGGAGTGAATCGAGAATCCGAATAGCCTTTGACCAATCCTTGGAGCTGCAGAGTTTGGCGAGCTCAATTCGCTCCGCCACCACCGACGCCATTGGAGGGACACCAACAGATGCAGAGAGAGCGGGAGAGAGGAAGAATGAAGAGAGCGGATCGAAGTGCGTGTGGGTTAAATGCGGTGTGCTGAGTTCTTTGCTTGTGGTTTGGGCGACGAAGACTGAGAGAGGAAGGCAGGGGTAGAAAAGGCAAAATGGACACAAAGGGGATTCTCCAATTCGGAAAGATAAAACAAGTGAAGAAGTCCGTTAGCGGGGTATTTGTGTAAATTAGGGGTCATCATCACTTCACTTGTTCGCCCACCCCTCGACACGCGTCAACTAAAATCCACGTATGGCCGGATTGAGTGATCGACATTAATATAATTTTTATTTGGGTGTAATTTCTCGAATTAACACTAATTTACGTTCTTTTAAATTAGGTAGAGTTACTGATAGAGACATTCTGTTTTTCACTATTGCTACAAGATACACTAATCTAAAAAAATTACTACGAGGTACATTTTTTTAATACGTAATCCATATACTAACTTTCACCAGTTGAGAATTGAAAATCCCCAGAACTATATTACCTATCTTCAAATTCCCAAAATTTTGGAGATTTCAATGTGGTAAATCGTGACGAGTTCAGCAGTGAGAAGAAACACCGTGCATTCCTCATCCTCTGATTAATGATTTGAGCGGATTCTTGTTGCCAAATTCTGCGGCGATTTCTGGAGCGGATTCGCATCGCCGATTTCTTGAGCGGATTCACATTGCCGTCAGAAAGCATCAATAGGTGAGTGTTGATTATCCAAGCCCTAATTTTGAGCCGTAACGTGGTTGGTGTGCTGCAGTCATCACGATTCTAATTTCGAGCCCTAATTTCCAGATGTAATTTCGTTGGTATGCTGCACTCAGTTGCATGTTCAATTTCCTTTGCTGTACTCCTTAGAGTATGTTGTTTAATGGTTGTATTACTGCACATGGTTAATGCCCAATGGGAGAGTTGAGTTAATGGAGTTAATGGAGTTTCTCTTTACAGCTGAGTGCATTTAGTGGGAAAGAGAGAAGCTTGTGAGAAACTTGTTTCTTCTTCATGCCACATGTAAAGGAGAAGCTTGTGAGAAAAAAATTTGTGAAATTAGTGCTAACAGAGATTAATTTACTATGCATTGATTAATCCTGAAGTGGAGAACTAAAGCATTCCAAGACTAAATGATAGTAAAGATCATGGCGTATGTAGATAGCCACTCCTTAAAATAAATTAGCACACCCATCTTTCAAAATAGGAATTTGACCCTACTATTTGTTTAAACGTATTAATGCTGCATCACTGAGAAACTTGTTTCTTCTTCTTGTCACATGTAAAGGACAAGTTTCACCTGCACAATTAGTGAGTTAAAGAAACTAATGTTTCTTCTTCTTGTCACATGAAAGATAATCTTACTAATCTGCATTGTTGTAATTCTTGAAGAAAGCTTTGTACTTTCTCATCCAAAGAAAGGATTGTTGTACTTCTTGTGACATTTAAAACAATTGAAATCTCTTATGAAAAGTTGGTAAAACAATTTAATTTCCACACCCGCTATTGTGTAGTGTAGGTGTTATTGTTATATTATATGTGCAGCGTAACTTTTATGCGCTGCCTAGATTTTTTGTGCAGCTTAATTGGCGTGCTGTTGATGTTGGATGTTATGAGCAACGTAGAATTTTTTTATAAAATTAATACTATATTTTTTTGTGCTGCACTTATGCTATCGCTGATGTTTAGCGCATGTTTTATGTGCAACATACTTTTTTATGTGGTTGTATGTGCAGTATCTGTTATGTTTGCAGCATGGCAAATGTCTATATTTTTATCTTCTTTGTTATGTGCAGTGTATTTTTTTGCGTGCACAGAATATATGTGAAGTGTAGCTTTTGTGTGCGGTATAGTTCCCGTTGTTATTTGTTATATGCAGCGTATTTTTTGTGTGCAACGTATATTTATATTCTTTTTTATGTGCAGCGCATCTTTAATGTACAGCGTATTATTTACGTATAGCGTAATTGTTGTATGCAACATAGTTCCCGCTTAATAGGTCTTCAAGTGTTTGGATTCATTGAAGGAGGAAGTGGCAGGAATAAGGTAGGTTTGATGAAAGAGTTAATCTATTTGGGTGGAAATCTGGAATTGCACACCAGATTAAAAGGTGGTGGTGAATTTGAGAAGGTGGTCGAGGATGCTCGGGAAGCTGAATTAAGAAACAAGACGCGGCTTGAGGAGCTACAATAGCGTTTGAGGACGGGAAAGATAATATAGAGTCAAGGTTGTGCAGGTGGATGGAGTTAATGGAAGCCCTGGAGCCCCATCCAAATTTGCAAAAATTGTCTATTTTCTAGTACAAGGGCCTCAAGTTTTGGGAGTGGTGGATAGTGTAGCCTCTCAATCAGCTAAGAGAATTTAAACTTCATGGTTGCAATCGCATAACGTCTTTGCCTTGCTTTGGAACGCTTCCCTGTCAAGAACAAATTGATATGTTTTGAATGGAGGAGCTGTAGTTTGTGCCTCTTGAGTCCAGAATTCTTTGGGATAATAAATAGAAGTACTGGAAGCTAGCTACATTGCCTTCCCAAAGTTGAAGAAGCTTACATTCAGATACTTTGAAGGGATAGGAGCGAAAGGACGTAATGGTGGAAGAAGAAGAATTTGCTTCACTTGAAATTTTAAAAATTGTTGATTCCGAGGCAATATAGAGGGATTAAGGATGACTCTAATGATAAATTGGTGTCCTTAACCCTAAATAATCCACACCTTCACCTAAGTTATTATCCGCATGAATTTTAAATCCAATGCAACTCCAAGTTTGTTATTTATTAGCATTTGCTTTACTGTCTTCTCATCTCATCTTTTATTTTATTTTATTTTGTTCTTCTCTTCTCTGAATATTTATATATGTACAATGTTTGCAGCACTTCCTTTTGATGTCTTTTGTCAAGCACATCAATACGATTTTACATTGACCTCCTTTATGTGCAGCAAATGTTATGTAAAAAATTTTATGTTCAGCAAATATTGTGTAGGAAAAAATTTTATGTGCAGCAAATATAATATGTCCAACAATAAATATTATGTGCAGCAAAAAAATACGTCCAACAATAAATATTATGTGCAGCAAAAAAAATCGTAAATATTATGTGCAGCAAAAATAATAATGTACAGCAAAAAATCGTAAATGTTTTGTGCAGTAAAAAAATCGTAAATCTTATGTGCAGTAAAAAAAGTTGTAAATGTTATGTGCAGCAAAAAATTGTTAGGTTACATTAAGTTAGGGGTATATTGGGTAATTGATCTTAATATTTTGTATCTATGAGTAATAATTTTAAATTAATATATCTCATAGTAATAATAGGTATTAAGTGTGTACCTAATAATAATTATTCCTTTAAATTATTATTATCAAATTAGTTCTGCGTCCAGACTCGAATAATTTATATATTTTTATATTTCTTGTAATTCTTAGGATTGATATTCTACACAAGTAAATAAAAAAGAGTGAGGCTTTCGTGCAACAGGGCATACCGTGCACCTTTAGAATTTAGTATTATGGGTAAGGTTACATTGTTTTGTTCTAAAGGGTATACACTTTAATTAGTAAGGGTATACCATTTTATTCGGGTATACACTTTTTATTAATATTTTTTATTTTTCTTCAAAAAAAAAGATACACATCTTTATACTAAAAGATATACAATTTAACACAAAATTCTAAAGGCGCACGGAGACCCGTGCGCTCGGATGCACACAAGTTTTTGCCACAAAAAAACCAAATTATAATAGAATATTATAGAAATAAATGTGAAGATCTCGTCACTTCCGTAAAACTATTAATTAGACTTTTAACACGCACTTGTCAATAAGTTGGCATTTTCAATTATAAAATAACTACAACTACCTGACACATTTGAATCTAAATCTAATTTTGTCTATATCTAGGACGTTTGTTCGAAGACTCTTAGCATCAATACAAAGAATTATTGAGTGCACAAAAATTTAACTTGAGAGCACAAGTTTTTCCCTAACAAAACGAAGAACTCGATAACCAAAATGAGGACGCATCCTCAAAATAAATACAAGAGAATTAATCAATTTAGATAATTATCTAATCTCAATCGATTTTAATTTTCTTTTCAGAGACCACCTAAATCTCAATCTTTTCTTTGTAGAGAAGCATATCTTGACAATCAAACCTTCCGTACTCAATCGCTCCATCCTTAATCTGAATGTTCCTTCCTGTAAGAAAAAACGTCAATACAAAATATGTACTCATGCCACACATAAATAAATCACAATATTTTTAAATGTATAGCGATGGTCATAATCATCTGGATGCTTCTTTAATCTTCATTGTCAATACTTGTTTACAACTTCTTTTGTAATCGAACAAAATAAAATAACGTCATTTAATATAACTGGATTTAATAGTTATGTTTGTTTTATGCACATACATTAAGAAAAATATTATTTTAATGTGTAATAAATTAAATAAATATAATATTTTAACATATAACATAATTTATGTTTTTTTAAGCATATATATTCTATAGGAGCCAAACCCGGTAGTGAATTTCAACACACTGTAGTACTAATTACTATTAGACTATTGCAAAATTTTATAATCCAATTATTTTACATTCCAGCTAGACATTATTAACCATTTTGACACACTCAATCATACATCATGTACAAAATACTCCTTTAAGATTTGCTAACCAGTAGTACTGTCAAAATGGCTTGAGCTCATTGGGTCAACCCGCCCCAACCCACCAAAACTCAACAATTACTCAATCCAAAATTGACCCGCCCCAAAATAACCCGCCCCACTCAAACCCACCAAAGTGTGGGCTGTGGTGGGTTGCGGGCTAACCCGCACCGCTCAACTAACCCAACATCAACCCCTTTTATACATTAAATTTTAAAAATATTGAAAAAATTAATTTTTAAAAAAAAAATCAATTTAGGATTAGGTTATTTCGCACTCCTTAATTTCAGTCTGTTTTCTCTCTCCTAGTAACCCATCTCTCTCTCAATCAAAATCTGTTTGATTTCTCTCTAGTGTCTACTCTCTACCTAACAATTGATTTTGATATCTTGTAAGTTAATCTATCGAGCTAGTCGATCGTGTGTTTTGATTCTGTTGGATTGGCGGAATGTTGGAATACTGTGAACAGGGAAGGGTGTAGGACGTGTTTGGGTAACGCGAGTAGTGAGATCAGAAGTTGTTTACCGAGTACTGAGTAGGGAAGGCAGAGCGTTATACAATGGTTGCTATTTGAGACACTCCACTGAGAAATTCTATTCCAATCAGACGCAATCAGGTCAAGATTCCAGTGAGTTTATTGTCATTAATAATAATACATCAGATTATCTGGGGTGATTATATCAATCTCAAGTTTTCACTGTGTTAATTTGATGTTAAATCTCATTTAATGATGATTCTCTGTTGTCTTTACTGTTTCCACATCTTCTGCTTGCTTTTGATCTGTAACACACATGCTAGTTTATTTGTACCCGTAATTGGCTGCATGGGTTTGTCTATAATGGTAAGTTCAATTTTATTATAGTAATTTCAATTACACCTTATTTTATTTGAAGTGTCAATAAATATTTTATTACAGTATTTTATTTCATCATGTGTAGATGAGAATTGTACAAAAGTCGAGAGAAGTGAATCAGGTGAAGAAGCATCTAATCTTGTGGAGAGTAGTGATGATGTAATGGAAGATGAATGGAGGCCCTTATGAAATATGATGATTTAATATAATGAGTTATGTTGATTATGACGTTTCTGTTAATCTTTATTGTATTTTGGGATGAAGATTAGATGTTTTTGAATCTCTCCTAAATTTATACTCCTTTCTTTGAGCTTCTGGAATCTCATTGCATTTTAGTTTCTATAATCTAGTTAGAACTTTAGTTTTGCTGTTGGGTGTGATGAACTTGATTGATTAGGATATAGTGATGAATTTGATTGATTAAGATAGTTGAAGACTGTCTGAATTCTATTTTCTTGAGTTATACAGATGGACGAATTGTTAATTTAATATGAGGGAGAATCGTTAATTTTGTTTATTGGGCCTAATTTTTATATATTCTATATTCTTTATCACGTTGCCTGCATGTTTTGTTTAGCATTTTTTTTCCTGAATGCTTTAATGGTAATTTTGTTATATCAGTATATATTTAAAGTGTTGTTTTTGTTATATGCATATTTAAAATGGTGTTTGATTTATTGTATTACATGATTGATTAATTAGATTTTTTGTTGTAGTAATACATTTTCATTATTAGGTATTAGTCCACTTGGCCCGCAATTACCTAATTTACCTTAACCACTCAATGATGCCAAAAAAAAAAAGAAAACTCGGGCTGCCCCACCGTGGCTCGCCCCGCGGATGGCCCGTCCCATTTGGGCTTATCATAAGGTGGGTTATGGTGAGTTGTAGGCTAAACCGCCCCAACAACCTATTCTGACAGCTCTACTAACCAGTGGACTTTTGCATATAAAGCGAATATGCTAATATTTTTAAAATTTTTTATTATGCCATACATTTGACATTTTCACAATTCACTTGAGAAAATGTAAGCCTGATTTTTGCCACGAGTGGGGTTTACCTCCCATCTGACATCTTATTCCAAATGAGCCCACAAATCCTAAATCATTATACAATAAATTTAATGAGTGTATTGGACAGCAGGACTTCTAACAAAAGAACGGTTGCTGTGTATGATTTTTACCTAGAAATCAATTCACATCATCCAATAATTTAATAATTCTCACAATTACATATATCCAATACTCACAAGCAATATTTTGAGAGATAAATTCATCAATACATGGATAAGGGAAATTCTTAAAAGTTTATTTGACCGAAACTGAAAAAAAAAAAGTCAGCCATTAATTACAATTTCTGGGCACTTTATTCTTCAACAAAATGTCCAACAAATCACTAGTTGCCCGCCAACAATAGCACGACTCAATTTGAGGGAGAGGGACCAATAGAGATAGAAGAAGATAGTGAGAATAAGAGACAGAGAATTGAATTGACACCGTCAAATTATTTCAAATTGAATCAAAATACTATTTAGATCAACCACATTATTACCCTTTTTTCAAAGGTCGTTAAGTGCTTGACCTACGAGGAGATGAGGGAATGCAACTTTGATGTGATGTATATTAGTGACAAGATGTATGTTTTAAATTTTGGACATTTATACTACTATCTTATAAAACTTTATGTTTTTGCTCTTAGTAGCGTTTTACATTGCACTAGAGCTACCGTAGAAATGCTCTTATTTCCTAAATTCCATAAGTTTCAACTATTTTGCAATTGAAATATGTGTAGTGATTTTTCCAACAATCAACTCTAAATGAAATGGTGAGACGACAATGAGCAAATTAAAAAATGCACATCACATTTCCAAAAATAAAAGTGCCACACAATACTAGTAAGACCAATTTCACAACTTAGAAGACAAATTAATCAAATAAAGATAGCATTGTACTGAGACATGATCCAAATAAGTCACAATCAAACAGCAATATCATAACGAATATGCCTAAGAAGAACAGGAATAACGATATCTGGCGAGCTCAACTGCGGGAGATGGCCATCAGTGGACATGACTTCTACAATGGACTCACCGCCAAGGTGCTGGTGGAGATACTCAGAAACCACCACCGGAACCGCCAAGTCCTTGAGGCTTTGGATGATGTGACAGGGGACAACAACGTGTCCTAACAGAGGTCTCACATCACTATAAAATATAGTTTGAGCGACACACAATGCTATGTCAGGTCTCATGTTGAACAAAGTCCTACTGAACTCCTGAACCGCTACAGATTCCATATCACCACCCACTACAAGTGGTGCGAATCCATCACACCACGCTTTATAGTTCGACTGCATCGCATCAAATAGTTCCAGAAGCTCCGATTGCTCAAACCCTCCATAGTAATCCGGTTCATTGATATACCTGAAACCAACACAATTTATTTCAATTATAAACTCAACATATATTAGAGCTTATATATTGTAAAACAAGATTTGTGTATGCAAATGTTTAATATTTAAAAATTTTCAGAAAAGTTACTCTCTTTGCTCCACAATTATCTTCAAATTTTCCTTTTCCTCCTATCATACAATAACTTGCACTACTAAAAAATGAAATAACAAGTCAATCATATATAACCTAAAAATACACTTTAATTTAAAAATTTTATTATCTAAAAATATTATATTATCTCTTAAAATTGGTAATATATATATATATATATATATATATATATAAATTTTTTTTATTTAACTTCGAAAACTATTATGGGACAGAGAAATCAATAAACAAGATACTCCACTTATGTGGAACAATGCCTAATTTCATACATCACATATTAGAAATTAAACGCATTTCCCTTGAAAAGCAATCAAGCTGGGCAGCAATCTATGCTCGTATGTGTAATTTTGTAAAATAATTACTGCTCAATCAAAACATTTTCTACAAAAGTAATAAAAATACAAAATTATATCATATAATTAATAAATGTATTTGTGCATGTAAATATACACCAAAAAAACCTCACGTTTTTTCGCACATTTTTTAACCAATTTTTTTTTTTTTTACCAACAATTACCTGTAAAAAACGCGAAAAATGAAATATCCTTTGATAATCCAGAAATGAAACACAAAACACAGAATTGAAGTATTGAAAAACCTGGGAGAAGCGGAAATGGTGAGAATTTTGGTGAAGAGATCGGGGCGGGTGATTGAGGCGATAACGCCGATCATGGCGGAGACGGAATGGCCGACATAAATACAGGACTGCAGGCCGAGCTCCTCCAGAATGGCGATTACGTCGTAGGCATAGCCTTCCAAGGTGGAATAACGGTCGAAATCGAAGTAATCGGGATTGGTGGTTCCGGCGCCCATGTTGTCGTAAAGCACCACCCGGTACTCCTCCACCAGATGCGGAACCAAGTGTTTCCAAACGGACTGATCCGTTCCAAACCCGTGGGCAAGCACTATGGTCTGTTGACCCGACCCGAGAACCCGCACGTTGTGAGCTCCTTCTGTCACTCCCATAGCTACCTGTTGAATTGAATTGAATTTCTCTGCTGCTGATTTATAGGGGGTGGGGGATTGAGATGAAGGGTGAAGGCCAGTTGTTGTTAGATAACTATAAGTAGCTTGATTGGAAATGAATATGAAATTAGGGTGTGTTTGGACGTATTCTAATGGATCAATAATGTGAGAATATTAAATGAGGGGACAGATACTTGTTAACTACCTAGCTTACAGGGCGATATATCTACCTAGTTGTGCTGCCTACGTAATGCTACATGTGATGTGATCAACTCGTATCTTTAACCCTCATTTCTTCATTTGTTTACTTTCCATTTCTTTACTTAATTAACTACTTACATAATTTTCCCTCCCTCTTCTTTTAAGATAATTTTGATTTCTTAGATCGGTTTATACCGAGTGACGGGTGTAATAGGGTAGATTATAGTCCCTCCGTCCCAGGAAAAATTGCACCCCTCAATTTTTCCTGGAATGAAGGGAGAAATTGAGTTGAGTTTGGCTCTTTTAAATGTTGCACGGCTAATAAATCAATATGAATTTGATCTCAATATTAATATTTTGGTTCTACTTGTTTGGAAAATAGTGAATTCACGATTTGTTTGAGTTTGACTTGATAAAAATTTGTCATATTAACTTAAGTTCAAACTTGAAGTTGAATTCGGGTTTGGATTAGTCAGAGCTCGTTTAAGTAAGATTCTAAACTACTACTTGAATAATGTTCGATAGAATTTTTTTAGGTAATAAATACATTATAACATTATAAAATATATTGTGCGCGTTAAAAAAGAATAGGTACAATTTTAAATTAAGTGTTTTATGGAGTATTATAATTAAGTTGAGGGGTTTTTTTTTTTTAATGGGAATGTGAACTTGAGTTGAAAATACATAAGAGTGAAAGTGTGACTTAGAGTCATAGACTGCACACAAAAATACGTGAGGGGTGGAGGTTATATTTTAACCTGCTGTTACGATAATGTGCATGAACCATTTGCCATCTGAATTATGGTCTTCCTTTTTCTAAGGCTTTAAACTCCCTTCTTGTTTTATCCTACAATTAATAATGGAGTATAGTTTTTTGAGGAAAAAAAAATTATGAAGATTTTCATTCATCTGATATACTTCCTCCATCTTGTGTATTAATAGTCTTTACATTTGATTTACTTTGTGACTAATTAAGGTAAATGTTACTTTTTAGAACAATTTATCATTTAATTATATAAAAAATAGTAAAATAATAAAAGCATCTTTCTTAATATATAAATATACTTGAAAAATAAATGTAAAGGTTTTTTTAGGAAGAAGTACTATTAATAAAATTATAAAATTTTTATTAGACCACTAAAAAAGAATTAAAACAAAAATAAAATAAAAAAACTTTTAATGTATGGAGGGGAGTATATAGCTATGAGCAGACTTGTGTGAGACCGTCTCACATAAGAGTTTACGTAAGACGGCCAGAAAGTGATAATTTTTACATAAAAAAGTAATAATAATAAACTAATTAAAAGTGATAATACTATTTCATGAGCAGTTCATAGTATAAATAAAAAGTGATAACATTTTATAGCGAACGTGATAATATTTTATAGCGAAAGTGATAACTATTTAAAAAATAAAAAATAATCTCACGTGAGACGACATCACTGACATATCAATAAATATGGGGCAATTTTAGAGTGCGGCACTAAGGATTATAGGTTCAAAGTCCAGTACAAATTCGCTGGCTCATCTTAAAGTTATAATTCAAAAAAATATAATTTAAATTTAATATTTATATATAATTTTACTTTTAAAGAGTAAAATTATAAATTAAAAATTTGTGGTCAAATTGACAAGAACATGACTAATATGACAAGAACTAATTTGTGTATGGTACAATTCGTAATTAAGTAGGATTGAATGATTGATTATGACATATTTACAAAGAAAATTAATTATAAATAATTAAAAAAATCGTGGTCTGTCCATATCGTTTATAATGGTTTATTTTTAATAAAGTTCCTGTCATTATAATTAAATAAAAAAAATAATAATGTCATTTTTTTATTAATTTATTCTTTTCATTATTTAATTAATGCGTACATAGTCAGGTATAATCATGTGCATGTGTGTTGCAGTCATTTGCAAAATCACTTTCATGATTGCATGTAGGATCGATATGTGTGTGTGAGAGATCACACACATAATGGCCAGTATGTTTGATTTGTGTTAGGAGTATTATTTTAGAGTTATATTTAATAAATCTCCTTTACATACATTACTACAAAAAGCATATGATTAGAGATGAAATTATTGACGAATTTCAAACCGTTTTAATTAAATACGATTTTTTAACGGAGCGGCTCATGTTGATAATCGATCGACCAATTCAACTTAGAGAAGATTTTTTAGATTGTATTTAGACGAATCGATCAACTTACATTGAGAACCGACGGATCAATTCACCTTAAAGATAACTTTTCAGATGGATTTTTTATAGACCATTTTTGAGATTCGATTAAAAACAACTCCTTAAATCATTTCTAAATATCAAAACGATATTGTTTGGCTTAAGACATCAGGTGATATGATTTTTTTTGGTCTTTAAGGCTGCCTCTATCAACGAATAAAATTATATCTTTATTTGAGATAGATTTTGTCTTAAGTGAATTGGACTGGACGACGTAATCGATTCTTCTATTTTCTGTCTCCAAAACCATTTCAATTTTGTCCGTCTTAAATATTTGTCTCTAAAACCATTTCAATTTTTCATCTTTATTATGTAGTGAGGTGAGAGAAAAAAATATTTTACTATAAAGTGAGTTATTGTATTAGTGGAGTATTATTTATTTTGTGTGAAAGCTATCTATTAAAAAGAAAAATGTAACCATTAAAACGAGACGAGACGATAAATTGAAAATAGAAAATATAAATACTCCATCCGGCCACTTGAAAAGTACTCAATGGATTAAAGAGTATTATTCAGTGTTTTCATAACAGGACTGGAGATCAAACCGGCGTCTCCACCGGTTCGACCGGTTCAACTGCCGGTTCAACCAGAAAAATTAAATTCACCTCATTTAATTATAATTTATATATTTATACTTCATAATAAAAAAATTATAAAATATGGAGTAATTAAATTCACAAATGATAAGTTCCAACTTAATATATTACTCCATTAAAAAAATCAAAATACTGATAAAAGTGTCTAATATTTAAAAAAAGAAATAAAAATAATACACTCATTTATTAGGGAGGATTTTTTATTAATAAAAATAAATTCTATATATAGTGTGCAAACTGCAAAGGCGTTGGGTTGTTACTTTTTCGCTCAGCGCCGCTGTCTCCACTCTCCCGAGTCTCTCTCCCATCAATTTCAAAATTTTTGAATCTCTCTCAACCATTTCAAACTCCATGTGCATCTCTCATTTGAAGCCATTTAAAAAAAATAAATTTCATCTGCTATGGAGACCAATTATGAGAGCTGATCAGTTTGAAAGTGACAAATTCTCCTCACAAATCATGCCTCCAAGGTGGGTTCTTTACGATCATTGATGAATATCTGCCGATTATGCGATCTCAACCATTTTAATCGAATGGAACAGAGTAGGGATGGAGTTGTTTGTGAATGGATCAGAATAATGGAGTTTTTGGAGATAAAACCGGGCGATTTCCGGTTCCACCGTTTTACCAATTTTCCGGTTCTGACCGGTTTAAACCGGTCCTTTCCGGTTTATTTAAGAAAACGGTTTTAAGGTTGTTCCGGACCGGTTCCGGCTCCGGTTCCCATCCGGCCGGTCCAGTCCGATTATGAAATCACTGGTATTATTATTATATGTAAAGTGTGTAGTTGTATTAGAGAGAAGTGGTGGGTCACATGATGTACTTTTTTACTAAAATAAGAAAAATGAATAATTTTAAAGTAAATGTTCAAAATAGTAAAATTGATAATTATAAGTATTATCGTAGAATAGGAGGGATTATTTTTGAAATATTAAACTCCACTTCTAAGTAATCTACATAGCTGTAATGATGGATGAGATCTAGTTCCAAAGGGGGACCAGGGAGGGGTGGGGGGGCGGCAAATCTCTCACCCACGTGCTGTCAAGATTCAGCGTCACGTGTCACTCAGTTTCAACGCAGCAGATAACTGATGGGTTGGTTAATGGCTCCATAGAACAACTGTAATTTCTTACTGGGTCAGTATAGCGGGCCACTGAAGTAAGCCAGACATTAGAATAATGCTGTGCTGGCAGTATTTTATGGGCTACGAAGTGAGCCCAAATAATTATATAAATTACGCAGATCGTATTGGATGAGATCTTTTTTTTTTTTTGGCATGGGCCAAAGCTCTGGTATAAGACCTCCTTCTAGCCCGTCATGCAATTGGATGCAAATTAACTAAATAAAAATAAATTAGTCCACATCTGTATTATTTGTAGCGAATTATTTAAAAGAATAAAATAAAATAAAATAAAATAAAATACAGCATTTTCACTATCCAAAGTAGGATATTGAATACACAAAGATACTATTCGGAAAAGTGGAGACAAAACATTGTCTAATAATATTAATGATCCGAACATTTCACTAAAGTATATTAGTAGGAAACAAACTATAAACCAAATAAAAATGCAATAATTAACGAGAATCAGCAACAATAATTTAATGTAACCTCATCTAGGAAATAATACATTAATTAATTAATTATTAATCAAATAAAAACGCATAGTTAAATCTCTCTTAACAAATAGGGGGAATCTTATGTGAGTTCGTCTCCTCTAATACGATTATTTTACTCTTTTTAAATTAATTATTATTTTTTTATTAATATTGTTACTTTTTATATATACTTATAAATTGTTTATGAAATACTCTTACTGTACAATTATCACTTTTCATCGATTGAATATCTCTTTTCTTCATTTAAAATATAATATATATTATGACATGTTAAATGTAATTCATCGCACTAAATTGCAATTGTAAGTTATATTAAAATAACTAAAAGCTACAATTTCATTTTTTTTATATGTTAGTTGTTAATATAATCTTTTGTCAAGCCTCCTTATAACACATATAATATATTTCTCTAAAGGATCATAGGATTTTTGTCTCCATTGATGTTTGCACACTCTTTTTTGCAGTGTTTATTCTTTTTAAATGCTGAATGTTCGCATGTCATAATAGGATTGCATTAGACATTTTTGCTTGTTATTTTGCTTGTGTGTTCGTACATCTCCAGAAAAATATCCAATTCTTTTTATGAGGTGAGTTGAGTTATTTCCTATGTTCTTTTTCTCATGTTCATACCTCAGTCAGTATAGGGCTACCTGCGATGAAATGATGTACTGTGAAAGCCACTATTCTTTTGGAAAAGACTACGTACACAGAAAATAAAATGCGAGGAGAAAGCCGCTGACTTTAAAGAAAAGAGGTTTTATTATTTTGAGTAAAAAAGAGTTATAAGGATGGATATGTTCCAACTTTTTTAATTGACTCTTTCGGTGCAATTGATTATAAAAATTATTATGACAGTGATCAAAAGAAAATGGTAATACACTTGTCATGAAGATTAGAGTTCTTGCACTTGAGAAAAATCTCTAGGGTCTTCATTGAAACAATATAAAAAGATAAGGGGAGAAATGAATTATGGAGATAAAAACAAAATCCTCTAAGCGAGAAAAGAATAAACAAATGGAGATGAATGTGTTCATTTTATTTTATTTTTTATTAATTAGGCATGTTGCATCCTTCCTGATAGAGAATGAATTTTTGAATATGTGGTTGTTTTGGTTGAATTTGAAAGTCATTTGTAATAAAGTTGGAACTTTCTTTCAGACCATTTGATTTATTATCATTATATTTATAATCTTATGATGATTGGATTTAATGTATTTGGTTGAGCTTATGAATCAAAAAAAGGGGGAGATTTATTGATTTATGGTATCCTTCATTTATGGTGTTGTGTTGACTGATCCTCATATTACTTTGTGTTGATTCTTTGTGATCCTCTTATTCCAACATCACCTACTAAGTTCTAACATTTTGTTCTTTTGCAGGAATGGATTATGCTTCAATCAACTACTAGTTTTTGATTCAAAATGATTCGAATGTTGAGGGGGAGATTCTTGAAAATATCTTGTTATGTTCCCACATGCCAATGGGGAGATTGCAGAGTATTTAATTGTGGCATGATTAGAACATATTTAATTGATTAATTGATTTATGCAGGATATCAATTTTGAGGAGGAGTTAAAAGTCAATTTCGTGGTAATTGAGAGGGAATGGAGGAAATCAAGTTTTAATTACCATTCTTAATATGGTAACCAAGATATCTTGCAATAACATAAATGGAAGAAATCAGCCCCTGTGTTAAATGTTGAAAGATGTTGCCACATCTATTTAAGTAATCTTTTGTTGGAGAATGAGATTAGCTCTCCTATTAGTCGTGTTTCATTATTTTGTAAAATGTTTCATTATTTTGTAAAATATATGAGTGTCTATTTCATAGAAATATGGTCTGCTTAGATAGGATGTCTAAGTAGGAATATGTCCGTAAGGCTGGAATGTCTTTAGGGTAAAAGTATTAAGATGGAGTCTGTAATACTGTGATCTGCTAATGAATGGTTCCGAGGGAATGATGAAGTCATCTCGATATTTTTAAACAATCGTTTCAATTTTTTCCGCTATAATTCTGATTCATGTTCAAACATGGCTGTTGTAAGAACATCATTTCTGTTTTGTATTGAAACGTTATTTTTCATAAGAATACTGATTCAACAAACATGGACCAGCAAGTGAATAAAACTGGATCTGCAAGTATAAACATAGAAGCGCCGGTGGTGAGACGAGCTGATTCAGTCGGTGGCAGCTTCATCGTAGTAAGCGTGAATATCACTGAATCGTAAAATCTGCCATGGGCAGTGAATACTCCGAAACATAGGAGAGAAGAAAGCTTTGGACCAACAGACGGCGGCAAGGGGAACTTCAAGGCAACACCTGGACAGAGTGTGTGGCGGTGAAAATTCAGGCGGGAAAAAAAGAACTGCCCTAGGCAGTGGAAAATAAAATCTGGATCGGAGGTCAACATATTAACACTTAGCAAAACAGGGCAATTGTCGATACTAGTGAATGTAACAAACTATCGCTTTTGCTATAGATCGGCGATGGCGAATTGAAGGCTACCTTAGGCAGCGAGTTCCCATTGGCAATGGCTGGCGCGTAGGAAGCATCTAGAAGTGGCTGGAAATAGAAATCCGCGCTGCCGAAAGGGGGTAAAACCGCGTCCAGATCAGTCAGTGGCAGGGATAAGCGGCTGCCCTAGGCAGACAACAACGTTAATCGTCGGTAGATCCTCCATCGCGATGAAGAGGACAAAGAGAGGAGCCCTAGGGTTCGCTGAAAAAGACATCCCAGCAGTAAATCGGTGTCGCTCCATGTGTTAAAGAAGCCTCCCTGGATAAAGAGGAGAGAGAGTAATGGCTTTTTTTATATTATTATTATTATTATTATTTTAATAGGTGGAGGGGGTGACATGGATTAAAAACGACACGTCAACCACTGGGCAGACCTCTCACTGCCCGGTGGCTTGATTTGAAAAATGGTTTAAATGTCGAGTACTTATTTGTAAATATTGAAAAGTTTGGACTAATTTGAAATTCACGAAAAGGTTGTGACATTTGGCGTAATTAACCCTTAAATTTATCATATAATTGGAATTGTGTCTAAATTAAAAGATTTTATCAGATCAAATATATTGAATCGTGCATAGCTGTATAACTTACTTATTCATTATTAATATGAAGTCATGATATTATAATATAAATAATTGTATAAGATATTTTGTCATGGTCTTAAAGACAATATAAAAGTAGTATAATAAAATAACTTATAGTATACTTGGATTATTTGAAATAATTTTAAATATTATTCAAAAATTGTGTGAGAAAATTAAATTTGAATAATTGTAATAAAATCATATTTTTAAAGAGATGTGTAAAAATAATATATTTATTCCAAAATTATGTTTTAAAATAGGGCAAAATAATAATAATAAATCGGGGCTAGGGAAAATTGAGCCTATAATGAATTTAAAAAAATCAATCAACTAATTAAATTTTGAAATCCAATACAAACCAAACAAAATAAAATAACTTAGAAATAATTAAAATTTCTCATAAAATTATAAAAAAAACATAAATACTCATTTAACATTTTTACTAAAATTATAAATGCACATTTAACCTTATGATGACATCTCACATTTTTACAAAAATTATAAATACACATTGAACCTCATCATGACACATCACATTTTTCAAAATTAAATTTGGTAGCTTATTTTGCTTTAATATATAAGAAAATTCTATTTTTTAAAATTTAATTTTAAGGGTATAATAGTAATTTCATCCTTATGGTTTAGGGTATATTTCACCTCTAAAATTTAGGATTTATGGTATAATTGTAATTTTACACTTGTGGTTCAGGGTATACTTCACTCTTAGGGTTTATGGTATAATTGTAATTTCACCCTTATACTCTTAAGTATACCATAGCAGAAACTTTTCTTGCTGACGTGTTGTCTTCAGAGCGCTCTAATGTGACGTGTAATTTTCTCAATTTTTTGATTTTTTAATATTTTTTTATATTTTCCTTATTTACTTTTAATTAACTTCCTTATTTAATATTTTTTATATAATGTGCTTCTTATTTTTAATAATGATTAAATTTTCAATATTTTATTTATTTATTTGAGTATCATTAATTAATTACTAAATCTTTTAATAAAATAAATTAATTAATATTAAATTAAATCATATATATAAAAGGAAAAAAAGAATATTCTATATAATATTCTCTCTCACCCCATCTATAAATAAGACTTTTTAGTTATTCATTCTAAACACACACATTAGATTCTCCAAGAGGAATATGAGCTTTCTTCAAGTTCCTCTAGAGAATTGATCTATGAAAGTATAAAATTTATTTCGAAAGAGTGAATCAAGTAGAGATTCAATCTACCTCTAAAAAATCGATTCAAGTATTCTTCAAGAGGAAGATAACTGATTCAAGTATTCATGAATTGATTTACCTCTTAAAAATCGATTCTTCAAGAGGAAGATAATCTATTCAAGTATTCTTATTTTTCAAGAGTAAGAGGATCTACTCAAGACTTGAATCGATTTACATCTTAAGAATCGATTCATCAAGAGGAAAAAAATCGATTCGAGTATTACCTCTTAAGAATCGATTCAAGTTATGAAAGTTTAAAAAATTATTTCTATAGAGCGAATCAAGTAGTGATTCAATCTACCTCTAAAAAATCGATTCAAGTATTCTTTAAGAGGAAGAGAACTGATTCAAGTATTCTTGAATCGATTTACCTCTTAAGAATCGATTCTTCAAGAGGAAGAGAATCGATTCAAGTATTTTTGAATAGATTTACATCTTAAAAATTGATTTTTCAAATGTAAGAGGATCGATTCAAGTATTCTTGAATCGATTTACATCTTAAGAATTGGTTCTTCAAGAGGAAAAAAAATGATTCAAGTATTATATTATTATTATTATTATAATTATTCAAGAGGTAATTATAATATTTTAAGAATTGGTTCTTCAAGAGGAAGAGAGTAATGGCTTTTTTATATTATTATTATTATTATTATTTTAATAGGTGGAGGGGGTGACATGGATTAAAAACGACACGTCAACCACTGGGCAGACCTCTCACTGCCCGGTGGCTTGATTTGAAAAATGGTTTAAATGTCGAGTACTTATTTGTAAATATTGAAAAGTTTGGACTAATTTGAAATTCACGAAAAGGTTGTGACATTTGGCGTAATTAACCCTTAAATTTATCATATAATTGGAATTGTGTCTAAATTAAAAGATTTTATCAGATCAAATATATTGAATCGTGCATAGCTGTATAACTTACTTATTCATTATTAATATGAAGTCATGATATTATAATATAAATAATTGTATAAGATATTTTGTCATGGTCTTAAAGACAATATAAAAGTAGTATAATAAAATAACTTATAGTATACTTGGATTATTTGAAATAATTTTAAATATTATTCAAAAATTGTGTGAGAAAATTAAATTTGAATAATTGTAATAAAATCATATTTTTAAAGAGATGTGTAAAAATAATATATTTATTCCAAAATTATGTTTTAAAATAGGGCAAAATAATAATAATAATAATAATAAATCGGGCCTAGGGAAAATTGAGCCTATAATGAATTTAAAAAAATCAATCAACTAATTAAATTTTGAAATCCAATACAAACCAAACAAAATAAAATAACTTAGAAATAATTAAAATTTCTCATAAAATTATAAAAAAACATAAATACTCATTTAACATTTTTACTAAAATTATAAATGCACATTTAACCTTATGATGACATCTCACATTTTTACAAAAATTATAAATACACATTGAACCTCATCATGACACATCACATTTTTCAAAATTAAATTTGGTAGCTTATTTTGCTTTAATATATAAGAAAATTCTATTTTTTAAAATTTAATTTTAAGGGTATAATAGTAATTTCATCCTTATGGTTTAGGGTATATTTCACCTCTAAAATTTAGGATTTATGGTATAATTGTAATTTTACACTTGTGGTTCAGGGTATACTTCACTCTTAGGGTTTATGGTATAATTGTAATTTCACCCTTATACTCTTAAGTATACCATAGCAGAAACTTTTCTTGCTGACGTGTTGTCTTCAGAGCGCTCTAATGTGACGTGTAATTTTCTCAATTTTTTGATTTTTTAATATTTTTTTATATTTTCCTTATTTACTTTTAATTAACTTCCTTATTTAATATTTTTTATATAATGTGCTTCTTATTTTTAATAATGATTAAATTTTCAATATTTTATTTATTTATTTGAGTATCATTAATTAATTACTAAATCTTTTAATAAAATAAATTAATTAATATTAAATTAAATCATATATATAAAAGGAAAAAAAGAATATTCTATATAATATTCTCTCTCACCCCATCTATAAATAAGACTTTTTAGTTATTCATTCTAAACACACACATTAGATTCTCCAAGAGGAATATGAGCTTTCTTCAAGTTCCTCTAGAGAATTGATCTATGAAAGTATAAAATTTATTTCGAAAGAGTGAATCAAGTAGAGATTCAATCTACCTCTAAAAAATCGATTCAAGTATTCTTCAAGAGGAAGATAACTGATTCAAGTATTCATGAATTGATTTACCTCTTAAAAATCGATTCTTCAAGAGGAAGATAATCTATTCAAGTATTCTTATTTTTCAAGAGTAAGAGGATCTACTCAAGACTTGAATCGATTTACATCTTAAGAATCGATTCATCAAGAGGAAAAAAATCGATTCGAGTATTACCTCTTAAGAATCGATTCAAGTTATGAAAGTTTAAAAAATTATTTCTATAGAGCGAATCAAGTAGTGATTCAATCTACCTCTAAAAAATCGATTCAAGTATTCTTTAAGAGGAAGAGAACTGATTCAAGTATTCTTGAATCGATTTACCTCTTAAGAATCGATTCTTCAAGAGGAAGAGAATCGATTCAAGTATTTTTGAATAGATTTACATCTTAAAAATTGATTTTTCAAATGTAAGAGGATCGATTCAAGTATTCTTGAATCGATTTACATCTTAAGAATTGGTTCTTCAAGAGGAAAAAAAATGATTCAAGTATTACCTCTTAAAAATCTATTCAAGTATTCTTTAAGATCAACCTCTAAAGTATTGATTCAAGTATTGATTTAAGTATTCTTCAAATGAAAGAGAATCGACGATTCAAGTACTCTTGAATCATTTACCTCTAGAGAATAAGAGGTTGAAAAACTAATTCATGTATAAAATCGAAAGCTTAAGTTCTTTAAGTTAAATCATTATTTCATATCAAATAATATTTAAATTGAGTTTGTAAATATTTGTTAATTTTTTTAATTTAGTATATTAATATTTGTATAATCTTAATTATTCAATTATGACATATGAATTAAAAAATTTATTTTCTTTAGTTGTTTATATAATTTGAAACTAATAAAATTAAATAAAAAATAAATTTAATAAATTATTAAAAATTTATGAATATTTAAAAGAATATTATATAAAAATTAATTTTATTTATATTATATATATATATATATATATATTAGTTCCTTAAAAATAACAATTAATGGAAATATAATTATTATTATATAGTTAATTAAAAAATACTAAACCATAATCATGAATAAAAAGTAATACTCCATTTAAATATTATTTATAATATTAGGGGTATTTAAAAAAATATATAGCAACTATTTAAAACATTTTAATAATTTTATTTTAATTAATTATAAAAAGTTTGAACTTATTTTTCATAAATAATCAATATATATATATATATATATATATATATATATATATATATATATATTAAGTATAGTATAACAAAATCCTTTTTTATGTTGTTCACATATAGTCTTACTATTTATTTATTTTTCGTATACACTTATTATGACTTATTTACTTTAGTATCATTAATTGCAATTAATAAATAAATCATTCGATAAAAATAATTTAATTAGTATCAAATCAAATCACGTATGTAAGAAAAAAAAAAGAGATTTTTTCATATATATAATTGATTTTTATTTTAGAAAAACAATAAAAATTAAGGATTTATTACGAAGAGTTATATATTTTGATCATAATTGCACTTAAATACAATGAAAAAAATGAAATACTAATAACTATGTAAATATAAAACAAAGAGATAAAATTGCTTCTATGTGGTTGCATTTTTTTAGAGAGACATGGGAAATAATAAATAATTTTCAATTGTATTATGTTATAAAGTAACATTTAAAAAAGAATAAGTCGAGATTCTTCCAAATAATTAGAATATATGTACATATATATTAACTTTTTACATGATTTAGTTATACGTTACATTATTAAAAGTCAAATGTTATAATTTGTAGCAAATTCTTTATATTGATGAAAGAAATTGTCTTAGTTATAAGAAAAAAAATCTCCTTAATTAATGTTTTTACGTTATATAACAAAAATTATTTAATTATAAAAAATAATAATAATTATTGAATGATCCCACATTTTACACGGGTTTCATACTAGTTTAAGGTATACTTCATCCATATGATTTAAGGTTTAAAATATAATAATTATTTAAATATAATAAATTTAAAAATAAAATAAAAAACAATATTAATTATAAATAAGGAATTAATTAAAAAGAATGGGACTACATATTTCACCAATCCATTAAGTGGGGCTGGTTCTACCCAAATCATCCTCTATATAAATGGAGTATAATCCATTTATAGTACTCTGCATATTAATATCTCTTAATACGGTAGTATAATAGTACGTGTGGACTACAATTTTGAAACTATGATTCACTAAATTTTCAATAATAATTAAAAAAAAGGGAGTATTGAAATTAGATGGGTGGAGGAAAATAAAAGGGGGAAATTACAAATTTAGGGCGTTTTAATTGATTATCCAACTACTGTTATCTTACATCACTATCCGTCTTGAAAGACAATGAATGTCTTCAACATTCTGTTTGACAATTGCCATCTTCTAACCCCACCAACACACCATTACAAAAGCTTCTTTCTTTTTTACTCTTTGCCACTACAACGGTTTACATCTCTTTCTTCAAATGTTCAAAATCTCTACAATTATAATATTAATAATTAATAATACTCACTCATCCCCCATGCAAAGATCTTGAATATTCTGTTACGGTGTTACATCTTTTCCTGTTACACGCGTTAGATGAGTGACACGTGTACGGAGAAAGAAATTTCAGCCATTACCTTTAGCGTTTAAACTTTCCTTATAGGAGTATATATTTTGTTATATCATACATCTTAATCATCCAATAGTAGGAAATGTAACACCAAAGTGTAACTGATGAATAGAATCGCCATGCAGGAGGATTACATTTTTTTCATATTAAAGAATATGAAATTGCATGTTATGTATTTTAGCTGCAATGCAGTTTGAGCTTACTGCTTGTACTGTAATTAAATAATTAAAAAATAGTAATCGTTTGAAACATAATTAAGTTAATTTCAAATAATTGATTTATTAATAAAAAAAGAAGTATAATGATTTAAAAGAATGAGTAAAGAATATCACGCTGGTAAAAAAGTAAGTGAGGGGCCGGCCCAGGTTTCTTGACTCCAAACCAAGTAAAGCACATCATTTTTGTGTCGCCTGCAAACCCACTCACTCTTTCTTCCTATCTCTCTCCTCCACCCCCCCCCCCCCCCTCTCTCTCTCTTCCCATTTCACGTATAAAAACCACCCCAACTCCTTATCCCTTACTTCATTTCTTCCTTCACCATCAATGGCGGAAAATTTTGCTGATCAAAGATGGAAACTCCCCAATTCTGCTGAGAATTCCGAAGAACTACATCGAGATGAAGACGACGACGATGAAGAAGCTCTCTCGCTGAGCGATCTCCCACTCATTCGTCGATCCAACGAAGAAGAAGAAGAAGAAATTACTCCACTCGTAGACTCTGCAACTCACGATCAGGATTTCGATTTCTGTTCTTTTTCGAAGGAATCGGAAATGTGCGCCGCCGATGAAGTGTTCTTCCAAGGCCAGATTCTGCCGCTCCGCCATTCGATAAGCTCCGAGAAAGGATCACTGCTGTATTCCAGCCGATCCGTTTCCAGGTCCGAATCAATGGACCATCCCTATTCGGGTCGGTTAATTTCCAGCCGGAGCAGCAGCATCAGCAGCCACCAATCGTCCAGCAGCGGCAGCTCCTCCGCCACCGCCGCCGGGAATCACAATCACCGCCACAGATTACCGCCGCGCAACCAATTTCATTCCCATTCCCACCCGAGCCCATCGCCGCGGCTCAATTTCACAACCTACAACCCGCGGTTGAATCATCGGAAATCCGTGAGCAAATCGTCCGTCTGGAACATCCTCCGGCTCGGTCTGGTGACGGCGCCGCCGGGAATGGCGGTTCACAATCTCAAAACGCGGAGCTCCGGCGGGGGTAATTTCGGTAGCCGTCACAGCACGAGCAGCAATGGCAGCTCCGTTAGCAGTAGTGCATCGAAGAAGAAGAAGGGGAGAGGGTTATTGGGTGGGTGCAAGTGCTCGATGGATGCAGTTGATACAGTTCCTTCTAGAGTGGTGATAATCAAGAGGAGCGCCAGCGAGAGTGAGGTGGAATTGCATGAAACTGTAGGGGAGATAACCGGAGAGAAGATTGGCGCAAAGCAAACAGCGAAAAAGTATCTGTCGCATCATCGAACATTTGAATGGTTGAAACAGCTTTCAGTTGAAGCCACGTCGGATGAAAGAACGTAGTTATTTTTTCGCGCATGCTAATTTCTTTTTCTTTAATGTAACTTTAATTAATACTACCTCGTAATTATTGTATTAACGTCTAGCTTACTCTAATTTTAATTTAATATACACATAACATTCAAAAATTTTGAGTCAAGTTTAGTGTTTTCTGAATATTTTTGATTTGAACTATAATGTCTTACTATATCTATTTCAACAACCCACTTAATTATTAGGGGTGTAATTTCATACTTTAGTATCGGGTTTCAAATTTCATTTCGATGTGATCACAATAGGATAGTGGAGTTAAGTTCATACTAGAGTAGAACGCAATATCCTTGTTAATACGGCATTAATACAAAAAAGATTCTGTGTTAACCACACCAAAACAACGCTCACAAATAAATACAATATAAATATATACATAAACAAAATTAAGAAAATAGTAATTAATAAAATTCAACATTACCATAAAAATATACTATAAATTTCTCATAACTCGTTATATCATTTTTATATGCATGATTTGAACAATTATAACGATACGAACGTACGTAATAAACCTAAATACTAATCTACAGTTGTCATATTATGCTACAGTATGCTTAGATATGGGTAATCATGTACCCTGCAATAAATGGGTCATCTTATTTAGTTATTAGCGTACTCCACCATTAGGGCCCTTACCGTTTCTGCCTTGAGGATTGGTGGAGGAGGTAAATCGCAGGATGTGCTTCAAGTGGCTTATAGAGATGCCTCACTGTTTAACTTGTGCTTGTAAGGGGCCAAATCCATGTTAGTTATTAGTAATATAAAAAGTGGCGAAAAACAGAGCCATATCGTGGAATTGGATTTTTAGGAAATTCTCTATTTTAAAAAAATGTTCAAAGTTTATTTTATAATTTTTTTAATTTAAATTTGGAGTAGGAATGTATTGAAAGATCTCTAAAAATTATTGTATATTATTATTAAGAGTAATTCTCTTATCCATATTATTTAAAATAATACAATTGTTTTTTTCTTAAAAAAAATTAGTTATTAATCTTATTATTAGAACAATGGAGTACATTGTTTTATATTTTTTAATTAATAATTAATTTTTATTAATGTTATATTTTTTCATAAAAGTCATATTATAATTTTTTATTATATTACGAAT